>OZ005741.1:286993817-287668243 GCA_963930735.1 Dioctria linearis
ATAGTTTGTTTTCAAACTGATTCCGTTTTTCTCGATATCTTGAATTTCAGATATGAAGGACTCCAAATACTGATTGATTGAGGGTGGTTTTGAATATCCTTCATACGCACCAATCAAAAGAACTTGTGTTGAACCTACAACATTGAATAAGATGGGCCATAATTGAAAGTTGAAACTTTTGGCGATTGGCAAACCATCTATATTAACATCTATGTATACTTCATCTTGAAGATATGAATTACTTATAAAAAAATCTGTTAAGAAGTCTTTAAGGCTATAATAAATAAATTGTTCATTTCCATAATAATCAGCCAGAAGCAATCAGGCGGTGTCATTTTTAAAGTTCTCACGTCTTTAGGGACACTTATATCTAAACTTCTAAAAATTTGTAACAGTTCGTTTGCCGCACCATTACTAATATTCTGTTTTACTAGCCAACGGACAAATTATTTCTAACGTCAACTATATTGGTAAATTTTCACATATTTTTCTGTTACTACATGATAACCTTCCCTTTACACAGTCGGAAGCAGAAGAGCTCGATTGAAGAGAGATTTTGAATTTGATTTACGAGAATTTTTATACCGTATGCTTCACTCACTAACTCCCTGCTTTGCATTTCAGGACGTTCTGTACAATTATCGCCATGATCGTTATAAATAGACTCGAAAAGCTTTTTCGCCTTTCTCGCTATTCTCCTTCTTTTATTTTTATGTCGGAATAATAACAATAGCTTTGTTCACGTACTCAGATTTGGGTGAATGCATTATAACATTTTCACCCAAAACCTGCACTCTGAAAAGAGAAATCTTAACCCAAAAACGCCAAAGAATAAATTCACCCGAGAAGTACGTGAACAAACCTAATATTTTAAATGCAACAAAAAACCAAAAACAAAAGCTTAACGATAAACTACTAACCTTTTGCACAGTAATACTCGTATGAGCAGCACTTTTAGCACTACAATATTTTTCGCACAAGATTAAACTTTTGTTTTGTTTTCACTTTTATTTCGCGCACCACGCTTAACGAATAAGTTGCTGACACTTGAGAAGTTTGAAACAAAATGGGAGGAATTTTCAAGTGACGCTATGTTATTGATAATTCATCGCTTGCATGTAAAAAAGAAGATATTCTTGTTGCGGGTTTATGAGAAGGAAGAAAAGTAGAAGTATGCATTATCCATGACTTCTTATTATCCCACCAAGAGTTTTCAAGTGACGCTATGTTATTGATAATTCATCGCCTGCATGTAAAAAAGAAGATATTCTTGTTGCGGGCTTATGAGAAGGAAGAAAAGTGGAAGTATGCATTATCCATGTCTCTTATTATCCCCACCAAGAGTTTTCAAGTGACGCTATGTTATTGATAATTCATCGCCCTGCATGTAAAAAAGAAGATATTCTTGTTGGGGATTTATCAGAAGGAAGAAAAGTAGAAGTATGCATTATCCATGACTTCTTATTATCCCCACCAAGAGTTATCATGTGACGCTATGTTATTGCTCACTTATCGCCTTCAGGTAAAAAAGGAGATATTCTTCTTGCGGATTTATGAGAAGGAAGATAAAATACAAATACTTGTCTTCTTTCTGATAAACTCGCAATAAAGAGATATCGAATCTTTGTTAGAAGGAAGAAATAATAGAGACACGTATCTTCCATCTCTTCTTCTTATCCTCACCGCGAATTTAATTCTTATTAAATTTATATCAGCTTTGCAATATTTCCAAAGCAATAAAATTACAACAAAGTTGCGATTAATTTCTAGTATGGAAGCGATCGCTACCTTTTCGCCGGTGGGATTTTTCGTCCAGAAGATACAAATGGTTTGCTGGGATCTTAGCAATATAAATATGTAAGTATGTGTGTATATTATTACAAAAACAAAAACCTTTGAAACCATACCTAATCTAATAAAGGAAAAGAATAATGGCGGAATTGAATTGACTATACACTGCGGTATGACAATAATAACGTTGCCAAGTAATCTCTTTACACGGACGATTCGCGCATCATATTCCGGCAAAGATAACTTTTATCGCGGAAGATTTACATGTTCTACATATATTGCGGAAGTCACCTCCTTCGGGAATGGATGTGTCCCGAATGCAATTTACTTCTAGGGAATACGAAAGCAATAATTTTTAATGAATTGCTTTTGTATCATCTAGGAAACACGCAAGCAATACCTGCAGAAGATAAGAGGGTGATATCCGTGAGGAATCACGTTGAAGTATCAATGAGCATTGCCTGGAAGAGAGGAAAGTGATATCGCCAAAATGTCTCGATAATATCACCATGGTAATAGAAGGAATTAAATTATTTTTAAATACAACTTTATAAATGAGAGGAGTAACGTAATATATATGTAGAAAACTTTACTATAATTTACCCCGAATGCTTATTAAACAAGAATGAACAAACTTAAATTATTCATTAAAAATAAACATTACTCTGTTTTCGTTCTCCTTTCGTCCGAAGGAAAAACACATAATTCCTTTTGCTATTTTATTGCTATTTTGTCATCCATGTACTAAAAACTGAAATTACAAGTAATATCATCCTCTTTTGGTCTGGGGGAAAAAGTTATTGCTTAAGCAACTTAAAAGAAATCTTCATACATTTGTATTGCTCAAATAATCCGAAGATGATAACTGGAAGATATCCTCCAACTATCGCGCTGCGGATTTTTCATGTCAATGTTTCCTGGGAAGATCCGAATCCAGAAAGTATATACCAATCCATGATTGGCTTTAAAGAATATTAATTGTATTATATGTGTTGACGTCGGGCAGATGCTGCTTCGAGTCCGACCTCTTAGCGCTGCGACATTTTGCGATCTTTTGTTCTATGCTCCTACCGTGCTTAATACAGTCCACGATCGCCGGTTTTGGCCAGGTTATTGCCTAATTAGTGTCAGTTTCGGGACGTCTGAAAAGATTATGAATCCCTTACCAGGTATTGGAGTTTAGGTGAGTAAATCCTGCAGATTCACAGAGTACTTGTTCTGAAGATTGTAGCTCCTCACTGCAGAATCAGAAGTTATTTTACCTGTATGATTTTGCCCATTTAGACTGATCTGGTGTTTACCACAGTTGATGGCGGTTTTAAAGCCTTTCTATGGGAAGTTAATGAACTTCTTCGCGTGGTTTATTCCAGGAAGGTTCTGCTATTGTAACTGCTGAGCAATTTCTGTTTTGAACATTATTTCTCCTTCTAGGTGCCTCAATGTAAGGTAGCAGGTCAGTTTTACTCCGTTAAATGGAGATTCTGCTCCTTTTCTACTCAGGTAGTCTGCGGCCTCATTACCTTCATGCCTCTTAAGTCCTCGTATTCACTTAAGGATTACTTTGTAGCATTCGATAGTAGATCTAGGCCAATGATACTCAACCTTTTTTTATTCGAGCCACATACGTATATTTGTAAAGTTATGCGGGCCGCATCACTATACATATCGGTATGACGAAAAAAATCATGAAACCCCCCTTTTTTTAAGAAAATATTTCTTAGATTTTAAAAATTATAAAACAGAACAATAATTGTACATATCGCTTATCAGCATACTGTTCGTCAAAAATTACAATAGTGAAAAAATTAAAATTCAAAAGTAACGTGTATCCAAGCGTTTGTTTCAAAATTAGTGTGTTTTTTGACATTAAGATAAATTTTCAACAATTTTAGACAAATCGGGTTTATTGCTGCAATACCCTCAATACGTCATCAAGGTGAGAGTCAGTAAGTCGATTCCTGTGTACATTTTTTGCATATTTCATTTTGGAATATGATGATTCACAAAGATATGTTGATGCAAACAATGTGAGGAGCAGGAAGGCACAATTTTGTACAGTCTTGTATTTTTCAGGAACTATTTTCTCTCCCTTCTCTCTCTTTTTTATTCAAAAATATCTTTCAGATTAGTATCGTTCTTAAATCCAATAAATTCATCAAAAAGCTCTGCAGCTAATTGTGTGATAGTTGCTGTTTCTAGGTGCCAGGGATTTTCAATAAGTAAGAAACAATTCTTCATACAACGTAAGTCCTGAAATCTGCCCTTAAATTCCTTAGCTAAGGCAGATAAATAATTTAAAAATATCGTATAGCTTTCTTCAGAAACATATATGCCATCTTGTTTAGCTTTTGTTACAGTTGGAAAGTTATGCAATACTTGGTTGTCTATTTCTTCGTGGTAGATATTTAATTTCTATTCAAAAGCAAATACTTTATTCGCAATCAGCGAAATGATTTTATATTCGCCCTGTAAGCCACGATTGAGTTCATTATGTTTTTCTGTGATGTCACACAGAAAAGCTAAAAGACACTACCATCCATCATTATTAAGTTCGCTGTAAATTTTATTATTTTGCTATAAAAACAAAAATAATTTCATGCCTCAAAGAGTAAAATCGTTCCAGAACATTCCCTCGGTTTAGCCATCTCACCAAGGTATGTAAAAGAACATCACTATAGTTGCGGCACACTGTTCTTTTAGCCTTGGCAGTCTTCTATGAACTCTTCAAAGTAGCGCCTAAGTCTTACAGTTTTGGACATTGGGTATGTGGAGCTGGAAATTGGAATCCTTTTCAATGTAATGATACAGCGGAGGAAAGTCCAAGATCAATTATAAGGTTGTTATGGCATAGCTCCTCCGAATGCTTGTTACTATGATGAATGCAAGTGAGTTATATGGTCATTCCATGCAAGGAGGGTGCCTTTAGATAAGTTTTCGCCTCCCTATGAATGGTAAGATAATAGTTTTTCTAGGATTGGTGTGTAGACCTTCGCGCTTTCATGCCAGCCAGAAACAAATTCCAGAACACTTTGCATTAGGTCCATAATCGTATCAACATGCTAGTTTCTTATTGCTATGACTACGTCACCAGCTTATCTCAGTACATCACATCGCGATTTCGAGAAATACTAGGAGACTATAATAGGACTGATACCACCCCTCCACGTTGGAAGCCTTTTTTCCCTAATGGTGGTAGAGCCACTCCCTACGGAAACCCCTACCGTCGGATTTTTGAGCATATCCTTTATCCATGCGACTGCCGAAGGTCGCCGCACGATGTCCGTTCTATTGAGACAAACATTGTGTTATCGAAGGACTCTTCGATGTGGTCGTTTATTTTGCCGACTGGTAAGCATAATGATGATGGCGAAGTGGCTTGTCGCTAGGATAACCGTAAAGATACTGGTGGCTATTAATTTGGTAGACATGTACAAACCTTGACTACAAAAGCTTGGTAGGTACCCTTTTCGCAAGTTTAGAGTTTAGCATTTAGAGAACTTTTGAGGATCATTAAATCTTGTGACTAGTTTGTTTTAACGCACTCCAACCTAACCTATAGCTACAAGCTTATGGTATCAATTAAAATTATAAAAATTTTTGTTTAACGTGGCCGGTTACTGTATTATATAATAAATGATCATCTGTGTTTTTTATCAATTTATTAGAAAACCCATAATATTTTTAGAAGATCATTAGTATTTCTTAGAATATATTCGATTTTGCACATTCTCTACGACATATATATGTAAAATCAAATTTTCTTCATTTTATTTATTTTCCTAATAAGATTTTTCTGGTAGCACCAAAGCTTTGTCCGGACTGATTTGCTCCACGGTTTGATCCCGCCTGAAGTCCTATAACTGCTTCACCGGCACGTAATTGCTGGTCACTAAATTCACGTTTGTTTTCTTCAGATGGACGGGGTCCCAAATATGGTCCACGCCATTCCGGATGTCTATATGACTAAATAGGGAAAAATAAATTAAAAACATTTTCTCGTCGATATTTCAAAATACTTTACAGCTCTGCCAATGGCGAAAATTGTCTGAGTCACTAGGGTGATATTCTTTTGATCCCACAGATCTGTAGACTGGAAAAGATCGACATCAGCCACTCCATAGTTTGTGCAGGCTTTTTGGAACCTAGAAAATATAATTGAAAAATATCTTAGAGAATCTATCTATTACAAATAAATACATTATTTAAAAGTAATACAAAACTCAATTATTTAAATTATAACGGCGGTTTTATTGTTGTTTTAGTGTTGTAAATTTCGCCGAAAATAGGGGTGGATAAAATACTTATTAATAGTTTTCAGTGTATTCAAATAAAAATTACGGTTGATTTCAATAATAATTATTTTGAATAATAAATAGAAAAAGAAAGAAAAATTGTCACAAAGGCATAACTAATTTGGGAATTCAGGAAAAACTGTCGGTGACGCACAGGACTTTATTTATTGGAGGCATATATATGTATTACATATAAAATGTCCAAGAATCTGTGAAATATGGTGGCTTAAGTGGAAGTGACAGGATGAAGTCTAAGCCAAGACTATCTTGTTTAGGTAATACCGGAAGGAGCAGTCGCCTGAGAAGAGAAGAGCTCTGTGATTGTTTTAAGCTCTGTTCTCTTGAGGAATGGAAATTCTTTTGTTTTTTCCGCCAGAGATGCCGATAAACTTTTTTGTCTGACGAAGTCCTTGTAGTTTTTCCCAATAAAAAGATTTTTATTTTTTCTCCCAGTTATTTAAGGCTGCTCTGATATAACTTTTAGAAGTACCACAAAATGGCAAAATGTTTCTGACAAAGGGAGGTTTCGCTCCTCTTTTTGATAACTTTTTTAGAGATAACAAAACGAAAAGCCAATATCTTGTTGTTGGCTTTTGCTGTAATATATTAGTTGTAATTACATGTGAGGCACGGGATATGTCGTAAGTAACGCATGGGATATCTATGAATCATTTCCAAAAATTGTCTATCATAGGAAGTGTGACTACATATGTAACGCTCCCAAAGTCCTTCGGTGGTGGTTTGTTGTGTTTGTTGATTCTTTTTTCCTGAACTAGTAGCTTTGCAGACTTTGGTCTTTTCCAGTGACCCCAATTAGGTATCTCGTGGAGAGGATGGCGGCAAACACCTTGCGAGTGCCCCAAATTAGAGAAGGGAACCCCTAATTACATGAATATGGTCAAATGGATTCGGCACGCCTGGGTGCACTCTACTACTGGATTAGCAGCAATTTAGTTAACGCTGTCGCATGTCCTCATTATTACGGGACTCTGGAGTCTACCATTCCATGAATGCTCATATCTTATGTAATTCAATGGATCAACCCACTTAATCGATATATATATACGTATGCTCTGTAGACTTCTCTTCTAATATGAGGGACTAGAGCATGCAAAGGCATATAACTATTGGATACCAATCAATAACTTCAGTTAATTATTTGCATGGATTCCTATAGATTTATGAAGCTGGACCATACACAATTTTCCGTTTCTACTACTTTTGAACTTATCGTCACTGATTGGAGGAAGGAGAGATTTTAGTCAATAGATTATCTCGTTGGCTTATATAATTCTGGTAGATTAGTTTGGCTTATTTAGTTTCCAACATTGTATGACATTATCCTTTTTTTGTTGAATCCATAATCAACCTTCCTGTAAAACTCATAGCTTTTAATGCATGGACTATGTAGCGCTATATATTCAAACTTAATCTCAAATTTGTGTATTCAGCTTTTAGAATTTTATTTCTTGCAGTTGTGTTAATATTTTAAATATTTTTAATTGCATATGTAGTTCGATGTTTAGTAGTTTGAAAATTAGTTTTTGAAAAATAATGTTAACAAGCACGAACCACTCAGCCACGTCCAAAGGTATAAATTAAGTACGATATATTGGTATCCTGGAAGTTACTTTTTCGACGGGTGAATACGCGCACGAGTCATTTAATTGAAAAGTGGATTGCAAACGAGCCTCCAGATTTCCTCCAATAGTAAATAATAAAAAATAAAAAAAAACAGAAAAACTATGTAAATTAACAGGGAGAGTATGCCATAAAGAAATCGTACCCGCAATTCGTTGAAGTGGTTATTGACAAGTAACGCAAAAAATTATATTTAGACGTCATAACCCGTGTACAAGTATGTATATATACAGGGTGTTTCCCCTTAGGAGGTCCATAGAGCGGGAGGTGATAGTACTCACCTAGATGAACCAAAAATTGTATGGCAGGGGGGGGGGGGTAATATCAACCGTTTAGGAGTTACAGGGTGATTCATAAAAAAGCTAGGTTTTCACAAAACACCCTGTATATTAAAAACTACAGGGCGTATGGTCACAGTTAAGGGCTTAATGTATGCAGAACTTCATGGCCTTTCCAACGACAGCTCAACCAGTGCCGTACCCCTCTCCACTCAGACGTTATGAAGGTCTAAACTAAAAATTTCGGATTTTCTTTCCTTTTTTTTTACCTTCGAAAATGAAAAAGAGACTGAATGCAGCCATTCGAAGCGGAATAGACAGATTTTCGAAATTTGAACGCGGGCTTTGTTTCTTTTTTGGCTCTCTTGGTGAAGAACGGCGGCGAACAAGAAAAGGCGGCAGCGAAAGCACATCAAGTGGTGATATCGGACTAGTGCTATAATTGTTGAAATTAAAATTAGGAAAAAAAGGAAAAATAGTGAAATTTTGAAGAATTAAAAGTAAAAGAAAAAAAGGAGAAATCAAAAGGAATAAATAAAGCAACAAAAGCAGAGAGAGTAAAAACAAATTAGGGAGTCTGGAGCAGGCGCAACACGGAATTGTTTTTTTTTTTTTAAAACAGCTGTACTGGCCACGGATAACCAAAGTTAAGTGATCCATTTGTATTGAGTGTCACAAAATATAAAAGGTAGATGCCGACAATAACATAAAATAAAATAAAATGCTAACTAACTAAACTAACTAATTAACCATTCCTGTAATGTCCTTGAAACGAAGGAACCGAAAATAATCTGTATAGGTCGGCACCGGTGAGAGGCTGCTTGTAAAAGCCAATTATCCTTGGTCCCTGCTAATTTGGGTTTGTGGGAATAATTCTCAGAACAGGCTAACGGGTATCAAGGTGAAAATAAGGAAACTGAGAGTGTTCATTTCAGTCGTCAGACAGTCCTCCCGCGTGCACGAATATTTAGGTGAGAAAATAAAAGTGGATACAAGTTAAAAAAGAGTGGAATAATCTATAAGTTGGTGAGTGTATATTTTAGTCTTTTAGATTTTATTACTAAGTAGAGTAGTATAGTCAACCTATAGTATTGAAACGTTACTTTATCTAGCTGTATTATAGTTGTTTGGTTGATTGTTTCTGTGGCTGTGTGTGTGTCTTATAGTTATGGTCTAAGTGATCAATTATTTAGAGGTCTCAGTGATCGAATATGTAGACGGGTCTAAGTGATCGGTTGTAATGGTTTAAATGATCAGTTGAAATAGTCTAAGTGATCAATTACTTAAAGGTCTCAGTGATGGAATTTGTAGACGGGTCTAAGAGATCGGTTGTAATGGCCTAAGTGATCAATTATTTAGAGGTTTCAGTGATCGACTGTGTAGACGTAGAGTGGATGAGTGTGTAGTGTGATGTAGATAATAGGAATCCTCTCATTGAGTAATTTTACTCACTCGAATCTTGCAATTGCAAGAATTACCTTGCAGGACCCACGAGTGTGCAGGAGCGTGCCTTTCGTCTCCCTGGTAACGAATGAGTTGGAGCCGTGAAGTGAACAAGTGTAAAAAAAAAACAATTTAACAATAAAATAAAGACAAGAAAAAAATTAAATAAAGAAAAAAGTGTCTATCATTTATATTAACCTAACATGAGTTATTATTATTTGTCTGTTTTTTTTTGTCCAACATAATACCATAATATTGAAATGTTGAAATTAATCAATCGAAACGCGGCTGGATGGTAGTGTTTCCGTAATGTTACACAATACACATATCCAATTAGGGTTTTGCAACGTTAGAATATTTTTGCATGTGTCATCTTCATTGTTTGCTTTAAGCCGACTTCAAACCTGTGTAATTTATAAATAATAATAAACATGAATTCAAACTACTTCATGGTGTTAAAGTATTGGTAGGCTTCGTGCTCTACCCTACCTAGCGAAAGACCGCGTGGCGCCCAATTTAAGTATATCTTCCTTTTTCAGAATATTTCCCGCTTCCATCTCCTGAGCTAGCATACACCCACCTGAGGCGTGAGTGGTAACACATATTTATCATTGTTAATGGAGTCCAGAAATCATGGATTAATGAAAATAAATTTCACATGTCGAAGAAAAATTCGTCTTTAATCAAGGGTAGGTGCACTTGCATTTCACTGTAGGAGGATTAGGATCAGTTTGAAATTTTGCATATACATATGTATAAGATTCTTCAGAAATATTGTGTTATTTTTCAATTACTTGAAAATTTTCAATGTAATTTGTTTTTAATTTGATTTCGAAGAACTGCCCATTAGCTTTCTTGTAGTGCGTACAACAAAGTAATTTATTCTGAACGAATTGGTTTTCATTTTAAACTATAAGGACCTAATTCGATTCTTCTTTCATAAAATTATAGTTCAACAATTAAACTTCAGTTCATTCTAATACATGTCCAAATTACTCTAAGGAGGGATTATTATTATATTTCATAAAAAAAACTCGAAAAAATTCCCTATGGAAACATTGGATCCAGTTGGACAAATGCGATATAAAAATCAGAAGCGACGCATTTTTTGTGATGTAAAAATCAGAAGCGAGGCATTTTTCAAACAATGCTTAAGGTATGCCAAACGGTTCCTCTTTTGTCTAAAATACAAATATGACAAAAAAAAATCAAGTAAATAATTACAGATGCGGAGGCTTTCAATATTTGGAGGTTCTGATGGAGCGAACTGTTGTTGCATTTCTCATTAAGATTTGTTTAATACATATAATTACATGTTAAAGTATAGTTACAATAAGGATTTACAAAAAATTAAAAAAAACACGATGATTCAAAGTTCTTAGGAGCAATTCGAAACATGCAGCTAAGCTAATTTGTTAGTTATGATTTTGACACAAACGGACAACAATACATAATAAAATTTTACCTCTTCCGAATACTGAAACTCTATTTTGAATACTATGTATGTAAAGTTATTAAATATTGCATTTAATATCTTTATTTTAAAATAAACTTAAAAGAAAACCAACTATTGTTTGTACTACTAATACTTAAGCGTGTAGGTTACTTTCGAAAGTTCCAACTATCTTTTGTATTATTTTTGTTTAGCTTTTACAGAATAAATCCTGTTTTCATTATAATTTTTATTAATCGGTTTATATTCTTGCATTAAATAATCTATAAATAAATAAAGAAAAAATATCTGGAAATATTGCACGCATGATTTTTTTTCAATACGCACTAATTAATAAATGTCTAATTTTAAATGCAGAGTTCCAAACCACCAATCATCGTTGCGTCAACGTTTCAATTGCAATTAGAATACACATTACAGGTGAGAGTATTCGTAAGATCAATGTTACTGTTAAGTTGCAAAATCTTATAAGTTGGCAATTGCTACAAGTTTTCTTGTCACTTCAATAAATTAAAAAAATTTATCTATCAAATATGGTTTCGACAAAGTGTTCGATACAAGTAGAAAAATGCTTCTATTCTATGGATATACCGATTTGAAACTAATTGGTTAACCACAGTTTCGAATTTGTTTTTTAACAGTTTTGCTACTTAATTTTGTTACTATTTAGGAAGTATTGTGCGTTTCCGTTTAGCAAATAATTTGTCACCATTTCAATAAACGAAATTCATCAATACATTCGCATCTAATATTGCTTTTGTTAGTAACAGAAAGCAGTGACGTCTCTTCGAAGTTGTCACGCTATTAAATCAACAATAATTCTGTGCTCTGAGCCAAACTATTTATCTGGGAAAAATTGGACGAAATCCCATTTTTCTGCTGTATATAATGATTGGCTCATATTCTGTATGGAAATTGAAAACAGTTTTTCATGTGTGTTGGCAGTCAGTTTATCAGTAAAAGTACAAAAAAAAACTATTTTTCAAGTGGTTAAAAACGTGATAGTCTTAAATAGATGCGATTGGCTCTTGAAATATTTATATTTTAATGCTCGCCCACGCACTTTAAGCAATGCCTCGTTCTTTTTCACCTACGTAGCCAAAATGTAACCCTTTCTGCGTTTTTTGCACTTTTTCTTAAACATACCAGCGAAAATGGCTGAAAAGTTCAATAAGTGCCAGAAAGTAGGCAATTATGTATCGTTTGGAAATGACCCTTTTCAGCCATTTTCGATGGAAATGCTTAAGAAAAAGTGCAGAAAACAGAGAAAGGGCTACATTTTCGGTACAGAGTAAAGGGTGAAGAAAAAATTTGTAGACCATTGGAAAGGTCCAACGATTATCTATCTATCAAAGTTTAAATCATCATCATAGGGTGTAACGTTCAGAAGTTACAGGGTGATCTATGAAAAGATACCCAAATATCTTAAAGTCCCGTTATCTCTCCCCCACCCATACAATTTTTTGTTTGTCTAAGCATGGGCTATCCGTAGCCTTCGGGTGCCAGACCACATACGGGACACCCTGTATAACATGACGTGCTCTAACCTTCACTTGGTGTTGGGTTTTTTTTCAAAGACGGGGAGACGAGAGATCTGAAGCACAGAGGCCAGGGCAGCCCATTGTGCTAACCTGTTAGAAACCCTCTCACTAAACCTTTCCTGTCCTTTTAATGAGGCGCATTAGGTCTAGGCGAGGTAAGTTTTTCTGCTCATCCACAGAAAGGAGGGCAGACCCAAATATATACAGCCTGCTCCGAGCAAAGGCCAGACAAGCATACAGAAAGTGTTCGGTTGTCTCAGGCTCTACTTCCAAGCAGTACAGACACTCAGGGCTGTCAAAACCCTCCAATCCCTGTTACATGAATGTGAGAGAGAGATAGTCAGAGATATTTCTGTTGGGCCCATCAAGTAACAGTTTTGGGTACCTGTAAGTACTCAGGTTTGCCCATCTCTGCTTATGCTTCATGTGAACATGCGTTTTGATGAGAGACCTGATTGCCGAGGTGGCAACACCTACAGCTGGTTCCAGTCCAAGGAAGGGAGATCTAGAGTCAGACCTAGCTAGAAGATCAGCTTATCTATAGACTTCCTGCAGTTCGCCAGTAACTTAGAAGTTATCAGAGGGCCACTAAGAACCATCAAGGCTGCCTGAGTATCCGAAAAGATAGTGATACCCTTTCCCTTGATCTCAATATCGAGGGCTATCTTCACTGCCATTGTGATGGCGAAATCTCTAAAACAATATCAAGTTTAAGAAAATAAACAATAGCACCGGCTTTCTCATTGGTGAGTATTTTATTTTGGTTTCTTTCATATTTTTAGAGGGTGAAGGTAGCATAACGTTTTTATTTATATCTCCGGTGATCCGTAACCTTTCGACTTGAAAACAAACTTCCTGTAATAGGTAATATAATGCGCCTTCTTCACATGTATATATCCATGTTTCGACACCTTACACATCTACGGCGCAGTAGACTTAAATGTGAATAATTTTAATTTATTTTGTTTTTTTTCAAATTTGTGAATACCATACTTGTATGAAATTGTATGCAAATGATAAATGTAGATAAACGTATTACATATTATTATATTAACGTGCGCCGTAGCACTCTATCTTAATCTCTTAATTAGCTTTTGATGTTTGTTGACCTTACTGCGTCCCTAAATATGTTTGCAGAGTCTCTGATCCGGGGTAATAAAACCTTCCTTGAATAAATTTCACTTTGTGCTGAAATTCGACATTGTAGCGCCGTACATTAACTTTAAAGATAAAATTTCTTTCATACCACGGTTGTTTATATTCAATTTGTTTCCCGTCAATAAAAATTAATCACTTTTTTAGACCTCTTCTCGAAAAATGCTTGTTGTAACTCTAATTATTAATAATTAAGACTCCCACCGAAGCGGTTAGAAAATCACATCTTCGTCACTGAACTCATTTCTAAATTCGAAATAATTAAATTTCTTGCAATAAGCTGTGACAGAAAATAAAATAAAGTAAAAAATAAAAAAGAAAAAAAAAGAACAATTTAAGACGCAAATATCTTTCTAATATTGAAACTTACTGGCTGATGTTATCCATCATTTTATAGTCACCGCCAGAGGTGTTAATTTTTTGAACGGATCCAGGTGCTAAACGGTTCATTAGTTTGCACAAAATGATACCATTACGAAGGACATCCTCATACCGTCCAGGTGGGAATCCCTCTCCAACAACCGTTTCAATCCATTTCTGAGCTTCAGCTTCTTCTTCGGGTACACGTTTTCCGGCTACCTAAAAAAAACAAATAATAGAAATTGAAATCGAGGTTAAGTTCAAAAACTTTAGATTTCAATGAAATGTAAACAAAAACTAGAGCCAAAATGAGCCAGGTGGATGAAATCATTTTGCACGAAATCGAGTGTATGTGCCATCTCAAGAATCAGGATTAAGTGTTGCGTTAGGCTATGTAATTTGCTGGCACCATTCGAATAGGATGGCAATCCGACGACAATCATTAGTTCAACTTGAAATTTCAGTTGTTTTCATTATTTCACAGACAGGTCTATTTTTAGAGTAAATTAACGATATTAAATACGAAATATTATTCAAAATTATTTTTGGTCCCAATTTCAAAAGTGAGCGTGAAGTAATGTCTATATTTAGGCCTTCGATTATTATTTCTGATGCGTTGAAAAACTTGTGGGTTAATGATTTGTAAATGAGCGGGCATGCATTCTACTAATTGGCAATAAGAATAGTTATAATTTTTGTCATTGAAATTTATGTGCTGTTCAGAGTGCTGGGAGTCTTATTTATGAATACTATTCGTTCCGGATTGAATTGAGAATATAAATTCATAGGAATACTTGAAATTCTCTGATGAAATGAGGTATATAAACAACATGAAAAATATGCCACTGTTAAAAGCGTCTTTTCATTAAGTACTTTGTACATCTTTTTATTTATTTTTATTTATCTTTAATTTTCCATACGTCTATAATAACAAGGAAAATAAGATGATTGATATGTAAACAGGGTGTTCCATAAATATGTCAACTTTGATTCTATGAAGTATGCTGATCAACTTTGTATTCTAGTCCCTTTTCTCACTCTTTTCAAGATACTACGGTTCGAAGATTATTTGTACTTATACTGAAATGGTACATAATTGAATTGACCATAGTTTCTATTCCTAGAATAACCTATATAGAATTGGTAGCTATTTTTTAAAGTAGACCATGTCCTATTTCCAAAGACACCTCGGTTATTTAAAATAGATAAGAAACAACGCAGCGTAAATTTGTGGTGAACATAATTAGCTTAATTATTCACTTTCCCCTGAAAATTTTCTGTACCATTCACCAAAACCTTCCTGTCCTCTTAATGAAGCACATTAGGCCTTGGTGAAACAGGTTTTTTAGCTCATCCACAGATAGAAGGGCAGACCCTAGAGTATCTAGCCTGCACCGGGCGAAGGCCGGACCGGACACACACACAAAAGGTGTTCGGTTGTCTCGGGCTCTCCCTCCAGGCAGAACAGACACTCAGGGCTGTCAACAGCTCCCATCCTTGTTAGATGATCGTGAAGTGAGCTGTGGCCGGTGATGATGCCAATCACAGTTCTACATTGTTTCCTATGAGAAAATCGGAGATATTCCCACTGAGCCCATCAAGAAACAGTTTTGTACACCTGCAAGTATTCAGGCTCGCCCATCTCTGCTGATGCTTTCTACGAACATCCGCTTTGATGAGAAACCCGATACTCGAGATGGCAACGCCTACGGCGGGTTCCGGTCCGAGGAATGGAGAAACAGAGCCAGCCATAGCTAAAAGGTCAGCCCTTTCATTCCGCATGATCCCGATGTGACCAGGAACCCATAGAAGAGACTGTTTGCCATAGATATAAAGCATCTTCTCGATCAAGATTTGCAAATATTTTCAATAAATTTGAACATCTTTGCCAAGATTGTGATATAAACTTGCTCTCAAATATACATACAGAAAAAAAATTACAGATGTGACAGGAAGTGTTACGGATAATACTAGTTATATTCATTTCAAGATTTTTCTTGCAATTGGGCATATTGCAAACAAGCCTGGACTGTATTTTTCATAGGTATCTTAACGTAAAGGCCTACAAAATCCATTAATTAAATTTAATCTATCGTTTATTTAATTGGCTACAATTCTTTTCATTTAAACTGATTTCTGGAGTGCCCCAAGGTACAATACTTGGACCATTGTTTTTTTTCATATACATATATCAACGAAATGCCATCTTGTTTTATATCTAATTGTTTATTATACGTTGATGATGCCAAGATTTTTAGAAAATTTAATAACGTGACGGATTGTGTCTGGCTTAAAAAGCATATATTATGACTAGTCACGAAAATGGGTATAATATTTTACCGAAAGTCCTCTTCATTTCTCAAATCATCTTTATTACTTCCAGATCATTTCGTTTATAGTGTTTTATCTTTCATACTTGAAAATCAGTCCCCGTCTATTTTATTCTTTAGTAAGGAGTATATTCAGGTAGTCAGGTTTGGAATAATTTTTATTTCTCTTTTAGTGCACAAATTGAGGATGTCTAGCGGAAATTCAGCAGATTTATTTAATTTGGAGAATACCAATCTGGAGTAACATGAAGGATTAGCAAATTACAACTTAGTAAAACTGAAATCTATTTGGATAGTACCTACCTACATTTCTATATAATATTTTTAATTTGTAAGTATATTGTCATGCATTAGTCTCTAGTATTGGCTGAAAAGTCCGTCCACGTAACTCGAGATTGCAGGCGCTCTGCAGATTTCCTATTTGCAGAACTAACATCAAAGGAAATTTACCTATCGACACAATATCTAAATCGTTCAATACAAGATTTAACAACATTGACATTAACAAATATCGTTCCTCTGACCTTTAAAAAATTAATCCTCCGCGAGATCGGTTATTAACACTTTTATTCATTTCTTTTTATCTACGGCTTTGATTTGCCTTTTTGTTTTTTTTCTTCTTTTTTATCTATTAACCTGACTCTTTTCTCACTTTGCTTTTCATTTTATTTCTTTAGTTATTTCTTAATATTATTCTAACATTTCAAAATTCTTTAACGTCTTGCAAATTTGTTATCTATTTCAATTGTAAGGTAGTATGTTATTGGAAAAGCTTCTGTTTATCATCTTTTAACTTTCATTACAAAAAAGCAAAAAAAAAAAATATTATCAGTTGAATTCTTGGGTGCCTAGAGCAATAAAATATCAACATTTGCTATTCATTTCACCTTAACTGTCGTGTCTGTAAATTGTACGAATAGTCAGAAAAAAGCTAATTTTATATTTAATACTCACAAATAAATGGAATGCATGAAAAAATAAAAAAATGTACCCAGTTGAAATTGCTCACAGTTTTACCTTGTCTCTTGCATCGCAAGGGGCAGATATTATGTAAACCAATACGAATTTGACTAAAAAGCATCAAGGTGTTTGTAACACATGAAGAAACCAGTGACATATATAAAATGGACTGCTGATACTATTGAAATTGCTTACATTATTTGACATTATTATGGGATCAATTTTCTATAGTTGTCTCTTTTTGGTTTAACTACTTTATTCCGCTGAACTACAAATAATAATTTGTATACAAAATCCACCACAGTCTAGTTACAGTTCAGTGGTTTTCCAAATGAATATATAGAATGAAAATAGATAG
Source organism: Dioctria linearis (assembly GCA_963930735.1). Lineage (NCBI taxonomy): Eukaryota > Metazoa > Arthropoda > Insecta > Diptera > Asilidae > Dioctria > Dioctria linearis. The sequence goes on from OZ005741.1 coordinate 287,011,420, forward strand.
CAATACAATATTTGTAATCCTTTCTCTGTCCCCCATACCTACTTTTAGGGACAGGCAGTCAATTTTATATATGTCAGTGGAAGAAACATATAGAAAATTAAGTTCCGATGAGCCTTCTGATGAGCATTCATTAAATCTCATCGAAGGGTTCATTTGATATCATGAAAATGTTCCCTATATACTAAACCAGCAATAAATAAATATTTATTCTTATCATCACCGTGCCAGATGACATTTCTACTAGGAAAATTTGAATTGATTTTTGTGATTTATTTATTTTAATTTTTAAATTATTTATTTTAAATTAATTTTTGATGTTTTTCCGCGGAAAGACTGTCGTCCATATGCTGAAAAAGACGTTATGCCCAAATCCATACGCCTCAGCTCGGAAAATATGAAATCAATCGTAAAATCAAATTCTCATTTATGAACTTATCATGACACTCATTGACATGCTCATTAATTAGCTCATCGTTACACTCATTATGTACTCATCAAAGTGCTCATCTTATACTGTAAAATGCATAAAAAAGAAGCAAAATATACATTTCTAAGTAAGTGAAAGAGATGAAATATCTCATGCACATAAATAAATGATTTTTTTGCCGGTTTTGATTCAAACGCGAATAAATTTCATCAGGACGTTCATCTGATTACTCATGAGAAGCGCATTGATGAGGTCATCATGATTTGTCTACCAGAGTATTAGTTCACTTGCAGTTACAGTATGCAATTGTGAAAACTGCAGCCTATGCAAAGTTAGAGATCATTTTTAGTTATATATTTAATGATATGATAGTTTCATCTTAGACCTAGTTATTAATTAGTTAGGGTCAAGATATACACAAATATAATCCAGTTACAAATTCAAATGAGAAAATTGCCTGTTTCGTTGATTCGAACTGGTCATCGCTCATCTTTAAAAGATATTTTTGCCTTCGATGTACATACATATGTATATGTATATATGTACAGAATAGAATAACAAACTTTGAGTTTACATAAATAAGTATATACTATTTATTTATGTATACTAAAAATTTGTTATTCTATTCGTTTCTCTGTTAAATTCTCATATCAAAAGATTGGCTTAATGCCAAGTAAAAATCGAGTTGTGTGAGATGACGCGTGGTAGATTATCTATGAAAATTTCAAAAACTCTTAAGCATCACGCCAAAATGATACCGAAAATATCGCGTACAATGGGGCGGTGTGCCAGTCTGACGTCTCTGAATAATTTTTGATGTTTTTCAATTCATCGGTTGCTTGGAGAGTTAATTTAAAGACTTGCGTTCCAGTTTTGAGGGACAAGAAAAGCCTGCGAGATATGCAAGTATCGATGATGTTGCTCGACGAACAGACTGTACTCCTCTTGAGTTTGACTGAAGGATTTGACAAATATCTGTGATTTTTTTTTTTTTACTCTTTGAATGAAATGTTACGGCAACTTGTAAATTAAGTAATTTATTAATGTTTTTAAAGCACCGCTAAGTTATGAGAAATTTAAGACAAACCTGCTGAGTTTACTATCCTACTTGGTGAACTGATTGGAAATTGCATTTCAAACTAAAGACGTTGCGCTTCTTAAATTCAACCTGAGAAAGAAAGTAATAGTCTAAGGGAAAAAAGTTTCAGTTAAAATTCCTAAATTAGTATTTGCGTTAAAGTATCATAAAATTCATACAGGTGGATTTTAGGAAGAGTTCATGGTTCAATGTCTTACTCGTGTATGTATTTGATAAAAGTATCGGCAGTGAAAACTATGCAGTCTACGATAGTAAGATATGTTTGAAGCTTCCAGTTCCATTTTCAAAACAGATTTCGAATAGGAGTAGTAGTAGTAGTAGTAGCAGTAGTAGTAGTAGTAATATTAATAGTTTCTAGGAAATGCTACAGCTTTGCCATTCTAGACTTAAATGTAGAATCTGAAGAATATAAAGAGGCAGTAAGGATTATTGCATGTAGCATTGCACAGCGATCCGATGATTTAGCTCGGAAAGCTATACAAACTCGATAGAAGAGACACATAGGTTTTAATATGCATAACCAAAGCTGCAGGCTTAAAGTAGATCTGCAGTGGAATGGTGAATTTTCATTACCATTCTGTCCTAATGGTAACTAGTTTACTGCTGTCAATGTACCTCATGGGATGAAGCTATAATGGGTGATTTCAACCTTTTAAAATAAAATTTTAATATTGAGGCCTATTTACCAGAGACAGAAAGGATTGGCACCACATCGATGGGTTAATGTCAGACGGATGTAACTACAATTTTTCCCATTTCGAGTTAAGAGTGGAATTGAGTTAGCTTTGAGGTCCTCTTTGTTTACGTTTGACCGATGTATCTTTAATCAAAATATATATACATAACTGTTTTATGTAACTACATGAGAAGTCTGTATTGTAGGGTGGGTGAGGTAAGAGCTAACACATTGATGTGATACCAGTTTTGCATTTTTGTAGATACACCTTTCCGACTTAAAGCCATCGGAATATGAATGTGATCAATTAGATTTTGTTACGCATTGAGATGTGTCTGCGCATATTGTAGAAACTTAGTAGGATAAAACCGTCTGATTGAACCGTCTGAAAATATTTTAATTACAGAGAAATCAACATATTATTTTAATAATGGAGTTGGATGTAGAGCTCTGCGATATAGTGCAAGCTATAATTGATTCTATAACTTTCATGTGAAATCTATGCAGATGAGTTACTCTACTTATATTCACATATTCACAGGTCCAGCATAATGCCCGCAGGAAAGATTTTCACTTCTTGAGGACCGTTGTACCTGTTATGCAGTAATGGAAATTTAAGGAAAGCACTGTTGTACTCCTTGCGATCACAGAAATGCAAACTGCGGATGTAACTCCTTCTGAGCACTACGCTGGACTCTATTGATTTTCATACATCACTTCTTTGTAGATAAAAGGAGCTTTTACTTGACATGGAGAAGGCCTACTAATTTGGAGTCTATACCATTACCTTAAGTCCTTAAGTGATTTTAGTATAACTACAAAATTGCTTAGATTGTTTTGGGGGACATCGATCTATTAAATATTTACAAAACAGGAACTCTGGAATGCACATCTGAACATCATAAAATTTTTATAAATGGGTACGAAGACCAGCTTGGGCTTGTTTTTTTGTTGTGTGGATCAGAGTTTTTACTGTAGATCCTTTCATCTCATTGACTAAGTCCTTAATAATAGAAATTTTCACATAGCATTGGGGACGTAAGAGCTTGAAGGTGGCCAAAGTTCTTGCTTAACTAATCCAAATAGATAATACGAGGACTTTTTTACGGGGCTAATGAAAAGAAAAGAAATGTTGAGTTGTGGTCTATGTACTTAATTACCGATCATAGTGGTTTATTCTATTTGAAAGGGAAGCCTGTGGTAACTGAACACTTCCCATGCATTTATTCGATCTTTTCCAGGAATAGGTTACACGGTTTTTTTTTTGTACATTCTATTAAAAAACTTCAAAATCAATGGATGAATAAATTATTGAGATTTAATTTCCTATAGTCAAATTTGATGCAGGCTCTTGTGAATTTTTCTTAGAAAAATATTCAAATCAGAAATAAATAAAGATTTCCAGTAATTATTGTAATTTTGAATAATTCAGAAATTTTAATAAAATATTTTTTTGATATATTTTCTTCCCCTTTTATGTTTCATCGTTATCAGTAGTAAGTTCTATTCACATTTGTATCTAAAATTATCTATAGAGTAAAGATTCTGTGTAATTATTTTGCATAGTAAACAGGAAAATTCTATTTAGTTATGGGAAAATAAAAAAACAATTTAATAATCTTTAAAGTAGTCAATACAGTTTGCTTCTACTATGATATGTGAAAAATCATTCACATTATACTGAAATCTGCATGACTCAATTAATACAAGCCAGTGATTTTTATAAAAATCTTAGAACTTAATTACTCTTGGCAAGTATTTGTATTGTTTATTAAAGTAGTTTGATCTTTCAAAATTTCTTTCCTTCAAGTATTCTCAATTAAAGTAAACAAGTTACTTAAACTTAACTCAACACAAAGGTAATTAAAAAATCTTTAAGATATCTCAATTTTAATTATATGGTATCTCCTGAGTTTGGCTTAATAATATAACAAAAAATAATAATAATATTAATGAAACAGAAAATTTGTATAATTTAATTATACAAAGTTCTTTGAATTATTTGATTTCAATAGATATTGACTAAAGAATGGCCATAAAGCTGAATAGAGTGGAAAATTAAAAAACAACATATTATTCTTGAATAATTAGGTGAAAATATGATAATTTATTAAAAATTATAAAATTCACGAAATTATGTCAGGCGATTAACAGCACCTATGCATAATAAAAATGTCATACGCCCCAAAAAAAAACGTCAAGAGCGTTCGAGTAATATATACATATGTCTGTAAATGATTTCGCAATATGTAGCCTTCAAGTAAGTGCTGTTGAACTTCACCTATATATTTATTATTTAATATTAAAAAACAACGGAAAATCTAATATTAAAAAATAAATAAGCTCTAACATAAATTAAAAGACAAAAAAGAAATTAAACAAATTCACTCATCCCCCATGTTGATGAAATTGAAGTTCTAAAAAAGTACGCCGTCATGCCAAAAAGAAAAATTTCCTTCCTTTCATTTCCATTAAGTCATGGCTATAAACATAAAATTTCTATTAAAAGTATCTGACATGCGTGCGGGGGTGAGGCTACTAACACCCACTACAAATGATATAAATATATATATGTATATACTTATGAATGTAAAACAGGAGAGAGATTAAGAAAAATTTATAAAAATACTCACGCTGAAAACGATCTACATCCGAAGATTATGTTTTGCATTGCCAGCCAGATACGAATTTTATTTTAGTTTCGGTGTTAACAAAAATCGAAAACTTGAAGAATCCTAGAGTTAGTTCAATTCGAAATTTCAGACGCGGTAGATCTGATAAATATTCAAAACCGGCAAAGATACATAATTTTTGAAATCGATTTTTAAGTAGATTGCATCAAAATGGCTGTGAGTGTTGTTCATTTATGGAATATTTTCTGGAATGTTTTTTTTTTGTTTGAGTAACTCGGGGGATTGGTTTTTATAAATTTTAATTCATAATTAGCTGAGCGAAAAATTGCCGCGAATAAGTATAGTGGAATTATCAAAATCTAATTTTTACAAAATACATGAAAAACACTGAACAGATGGCCTAAATGCCGTTCAATTTGTTTCTTGTTGTGATTATTTTTAGAGAACTGTTAGCATGGTTTCAAGTGGTATTGAAAAACTAGCAAAACTGTTGAAATTTCCTTGACAAAAGTGTTTCAAAATTTGATCTTCACACGGCTAATTTCCATTGAGTTCACACAAATTGTTACTGCTTAATATAGAAACTGTAAAAATCTTAAAATATCCGAGAGAAATATATTTTTCAAACCGACTAAAATGACAAATTGAAATTTTTTTTTTTAAAAAATATATTATGTAAAAATTAATATTAAAAAAATTAAAAATTATTTTCTTAAATCCAGCCACGTAATAAGGAACAAGAAGCAGAAGTTCTACAATGGATTTATGATGTCCTAGGAGAAAAAGTTCCATCTGGCAATTATGAAGATATACTTCGGGATGGTATTGTCCTGTGTAAATTGGTCAATAAATTGGCTCCAGGATCGGTTAAGAAGATTCAAGAACGTGGAACGAATTTCCAATTGATGGAAAATATTCAGCGATTCCAGGCTGCTATTAAGAAATATGGAGTACCAGAAGAGGAAATTTTCCAAACTGCTGATCTTTTTGAACGCAGAAATATAGCTCAAGTTACTTTGTGTTTATATTCCTTAGGAAGAATTGTAAGTTCTTATTTTTGTGGAATATTGTTTTGCATAACTTTTTTAATATTAATTTTTTGCTATACTCGAAAAATATTTAGACACAAAAACATCCTGAATTTAATGGACCACATTTAGGACCAAAAATGGCAGATAAAAATGAAAGAGTTTTCTCTGAAGAACAGCTTAGGGCACATGAAGGGCAACTTAACCTTCAAATGGGCTTTAACAAAGGTGCAACTCAATCTGGTCATGGTGGTTTTGGAAATACACGTCATATGTAAATCTTACAGAAATATTTATTATTTTAATAATTTTAAGTAATTCTCATTGTAATAATTTAATTTTGCTGTTTTTTTTTTATTATTATATAATTTTTTGTTGTTATTTAATTTTGTATTCTGGAGTAAAATGGATGAATAAAAAAGTTTTATAAATATGATTATTTAAGGATTTTATTTTTCTAATATTATTTGGGTATTTGAAAAATGGTTTTTGGGCAATTATTGAATACATCAAAAAATTCTCTATAAATGAATGAGACTCAAATATAGTGCAGTTGAAATAGACACTATTCTTGTGAAAAGTATTAAATGTTTTGCTTCGCTGTATCTTTATATTTATACTTTTGGAGAAAGAGAGTGGTGCGAATTAAACGGCAAGACTTGAACAGATGATTCAAGAGTTTATTTCTATCAAAAATCTTTGCATAACAATTTTTCAATATTTTTTTAAATGTTTTTGTCGCCTACTCTGCAATATTTTGACCTAATGACACCTAATGATGATGACTATGATTTTAAATTTAGATAGATAATCGTTTGAGGTTACCAGTACGGCAGTACGTACCAACTAATAACTAATAACTTTTTCTTCTCCCCCATTTATTTTGAAGTTATTGGTAATAAATTTGAAAATGTCAGAACTTTAACTCAGTTTCATTAATTTAAATACAATTCTTTTCAAAAAACTACTGATCGATGCCAGTTTATCATATCAAATTCAAGAAAAACAAAAGTTTTGCTTAAAAGGATCTGTCGCATATTGCACGCTGCATCCAAAATGCAAAGCTTTGTGGATTTTTTGCACTTTTTTTTTTAATATAAATCCAACGAAAAATTCTATAAATGTCTGCAGGTAGACATTTTTTTTCTATGAATGAGCTTTTTGCGTCATTTTCTCTTGATTCCATACAAGAAAAAGTGCAAAAACGCAAAAGGGTTTAATTTTGGATAGAGAGTTGGATAGGTTCTTTATGTTAACGGCTTTGGGCTTCTTAAATTTGAAATGTAAAACTGATGTTGACATACTTTTTGATAAAATAGTAGTTAAATGAATAAAACTGAATTCAAGTTTCGAAATTTCAATTGGGAATCCAATTCGAATTGGCCCCTGAACCATATATTAACGTTATTCTGTTTAATTCGGCGTTGTCCTACATCTATTACTTTGGGCTTTTCATATAAATATTCGTCTAGTTATTCAGCCTTGTTAGCAAACTCGAGCTCACCTTCAACTTGCTAGAGTAAAACAATTTAATACTGATATATGCATATTTACTTTCAGTCACTACTGTCCCTTTCAAATTAACTACTGTAAAAGAAGTACACAGTGAAGTCATCGATTATAGACACCACGATCCGCGAGTTTTAAAATTGACCTTTAAATACCGCATTTGATTTCGAGAAAGTAAGCAATATTTTCACATTTTTTAGTGAGCTCTTTCTTTGTAGCAATCAGTATATGCTAGTCCCTCGCAAAAGAAAAGAAAGAAGCTTTCATAACCATTTAAATTTTTTTTTTTTTTTTAGAAATCGCCTCAATGTATGAATGAGCTCTCGCTATCTGAATGCCACCCAGTAAAGTATTCCAAAATCAATTCGCTTGAATAGGGTAAAGCTCTACTTCTTCGATGCCAGATATCCACAATTTAGGTATGTGCAGCCAAGGGACTTGGCAGAATTTATCCTATATGTTCTTGTATTATTACTGAAGAGATCGATAAGAAAATTAGGATTCCAAGTTTTAGGTATATCATCAGCAAATATTCGAATAGCTTTAAGCTAAGATGAGCACATTATCGAACCTTCTCAAGCATTTGCAACTTCGACTTAGACTGCGACTGTAACTAAACTTTGCTCTTGTTGTCGGCTGCAATCAACTTCAGTTCAATCACAGAAGTTGGCACTTCTGGGTTTGTTCGCAGTTGAAGCTTTAATTTAATTACAAATCTTACATCAGCATCGACTTCGACTGATAATAAAGTCGCAGTCGACAAATCAGTCGTAATTGTAATTCAGGCCTTAATCTAATGCAATCGTTAAATACACAACATTTAGTTTTTTGATACATCTGATAAGAGAAATTATGTGATATGTATGTGGCTGGCAATATTGGAAATAGAATGAGACAATTGGGTGGCTAGATGAAAGAATACTATCTGATAACCAGAGATAATGAAAAGTCAGGTCAATTATTGCAAATGATATATTTAATATGATGAATTAGGATCTTATGTTTTGTGACCGTGGTAGTTCAGTAGATATGCGCTTTGATTATCGACTCCGGGAACATTAACTGGGTTTCTACCTCACCAGGTTCCACTGCTTTGCCGCTTACTTAATTTTCTTTCTTATCTACTCCTCTGCCAGCAGCACAATATGTAACTCCAGCAAAGCGGAAATGTGGAAATGTATATGCGGGCTTTGAAATACTCGTAAGTACAGCTTTTACAATGAGCAGAGGAGGCATAAAACAAACAAAAAATTTATGGTAACAACTAAAAAAGCTCGCCCGAACCCCCGAACACTGTGAGCCAGATCAGTTCGATAGCTACTGCAGGTTAATCATTAAAGATGGAATAGAAGAATTTTTAAGAACTTTAATTTTAATGATTCTAAATTAAATCATAAATATTATACAAGAGAAAAAAATGCAACTTCCTCGTCCGGGACCTTCCGTTTTTTGGGCGACTGCTCTTACCTCTGAGCTAATGAGATAGAGGTTTTTTCCTATTTATTTATCTAGGTAATTAAGCGACAGCAAAATTGTGAGTTCGAGTCCTGTATGGGGGCAAGATAAAAAATAAATAAAATTGAACAATAAAAGTTTTTTTTTAATTCTTTCGTATTTGTTGATGAAAAGTTTTGGCTGCTTTGCAGTACATATACATATATTGGTGTACCTTGCCATTTTTTCATATAATTCGTTGGTTACATATCGTTTAAACGAAATAAGAGTATCTTCTGGTATTAACTTACTAGGATGGTCTTCTGAGTGAAAAGGTATATAGGTATCGTTAGGTAGAAGAAATTTTCCCAACCTCCTCCATTAAATTGCACTTTTCGACATAAGATTAAAAATATAAGTTTCCTCGATATTTGCGCCTTCTCCATTGCAAGATTTATCTTCTTTCTGTACTGATGCCTTGAGCTGTCTCTAATTCGAAGGCTTCTTCGTTATCATCGTCAACATTATCTTACAAGTTTCCATCATTGAGAAGAAAGAGTCCAAACTAATTCAGTATCAGTTTCTGTATCAAAAACCCGCTTTTCACCGCTGTAAAGTACATGTTTAGACGATGAATCCATTTTCAGAAAGATAGTTTAAGTTCTATATAGTTTTGAGCATAATTGTACATAAGCATTGTGTTCTGTTTAACTTTGTGCACGATCTTGTCAGGCCACAAAATTACATCACCTATCCCTCTATCCTCCTCCACTCCATCCTATCCACTTTATAGCAGAAAAGTATGATCAACGTAACTTTAACCTCACGAATTTATATCGTATTACTACCAACGTTCTTTTCTCACTTCAAATAACATTTAAGTTAAATTACTACAATTATATAAAATTCAAAATATTGCGACATCTTACCTTTAAAATAACGACTTCCATACGACATGCTCATCCGAATAAATAATCAATTAAAAGAGCACATGCAAATGAGGTAAATCCCATTCGAAGATCGAAAGAGGAGAGTACAGAGATTATTTTTAATGAAACAAGTATAACAACTAGAACTGATCTTAGACCAATTCTTATGATACCCTAGTTGAATGCCCGTATATAATTTCGTATTGTCACCTATTTGTGAGAGTTTGATTTTTTAAGTGGTTTTTCGCATATATTTCTAGTTTTTAGTACTTACACTAAAAATGTCTAAGACTGATCGTTTTCACAGTACGTAAAAATCCTAATTTTTTATAAAGCCAAGAAGCGGTTGCTCGATTTAGCCCATTTTTTAAATGTTATTTACTACTGTTACGAAAATACCATGTACCAAATTTCTGTAGCTCTCTACGTTTACGCGTTCTCAGGCAATTTCCAAATATACATGGAAAACGAAATTTTTGTACGGCAAGCCTACGAAAGAGTTGCCCGATTTGTCCCATTTTGGAACAAAAATTTACTTTTCTTTTTTTTTAAGTCTGTCGTAAGGATGGTCAGACAGATGGATGGACGGACGGACAGACGGATAGACTTACATACAAAAATCAAAATAACTTTTAATATTATGCTCGGGTGTCCAACCCATTTCGCTATACCAATATAATTTCTGTGAGTTACAAACGGAATGACAAACTCAGTATACCCTAAAAATTTCATCTAGGGTTTGAAAATATTGGTTTGTACGTAAAAAATGAAGTGTAAAATTTTCGGGAGGGGCGGGAGTTCAAGGTTTCAACTTTAAATGGAAAAGACATTTTTGGTAGTTTTATTCAAACATAGCCGCTTAAAGTTGAAACTTTGAACTCCCGCCCCTCCCAGAGCTTGCCCCTCCCGTAAAAATGAAGATGCGGAATAACGAAATCTACGTAAATAATAAGTTTGGCAAAAAAGTGTTTTTCGAAATTACCCCCTCCATTTTCGAAATTCGAAATAGAAAAGTACCCTATCTAATAGCCAGTTCAGATTCCCGTACAATGACATAAAAATGGTTGTCGTAGGTTAAAAACTGTAGGAGGAGATAGAATCTTACGAAAAAACTGAAGATTACCTCGATGGGCGCATCTTCCAAATGTTTGCTTATAACTTTTGATTGTTATTGTTGATACCACTTAAGGAGGTCATTTTGGAAAGGGGACATAATGCGCAAATTTTTTCATAGTTTTGCCAAGTTCATGCAATGGTGATATTTCGAATAAATGTACACTGAACCGCGACAAAAATTTTGGTGAAATAAAAAATTCTAGAGAAAACTGTTTTTGTTTAAAATAATTGAAGGCACAATTATAACTAATTATGCATTCTTAGAAAGGCCAATATGTGTTCTTTTAAATAAAGGTTTGAACGTCACAATCCATTAATTACAATAGAAGTTATAACGAAATTACTATGATAAGGTATGCAAAATCTCGAGAATCGATATTATCGATTTACTCGAAAACCAAGCGGAGTTCGATATAAAAGTATCTAGACTTTTTTTTACCCAAATGACCTCTACTTTCATCCCATTAAAGGATTAAAGACATTTACGGAACACCCTGGATAACAATTAAAGAAACAAAAAATGCCACGTTCAGTTAAATTACGCCGTCAAGAGAATATTCGCGAAAGAGAACCCTTGTATTGTAGTTTGTGTAGTATAGTATGGCGGGGGAAAGCTGTTCTGTCTTACCCTCGTTATTTCAACGATTAAATATCTTTTTAATGTTATCCAAAATGAATGGTTTTGTAATTCTTTAGGATTGTCTGTCATCTGCTAGGTAACTTGAATGGGATACGAAGAATTTTTCGAACAGAAAAATTCATCACCTACTGGATTTCATCACCTAAAGTGAACTGATTTCCACCAACGAACTTTTAGAGAGTAGCAGAATATCATTCGAACTTCTAAAAAATTAGCCTATAACATGTGCAGTGCACCCTACTTAAAAAAAACAAGGTTATCTCTCGCACAATCAAAACTTGCATATATTATATTCTCGCCTTGTTTGAAGTAGAAGCTTATCACTAGAATTTTCAAAAGCTTCATCTGTATCATTCGCACCTTATTTAAAATACAAGGTTATCTCTCGGACTGCAAATAATTATACCTGTAAGATTCACACCCTGTTTAAAATAGCAGGGTGTCACTCGAACTTACAGAAATTGTACCTGAAATATTCCCACCCTATTTAAAATAAAGGATAAAATGTGTCGAAGAATTACGAGTATACGTAATCAAGGATTGAAAGTAAAAGAAATCAGTTCATTGATGAAAATTAAGAAAAGAAACGGAGAGATATTAGGTACCTGCGGCATACCGGTAGTTATATATAGGGTGAGGTTCAGATCCTTATAAGCAAAGGGTATCGAAATTACAACCACCGGCATCAACAATTTCCTGATGTTAGTGCGACTACATAATATTTTATGAAATTGTAGATAACCAGGAAATATCGAGTAATTTTCCAGGTAGTGTTAACAAGAAAATTAACCTGAATGTGATGACTAAGGGTGTCGCTATATAATAATACAAATATATCCTTTTGTATATTTAATTTTACAGAGAAAAGAAGGAAAATTGCGATAAATTTGTAAAAATCAATATTATTTAAACACTTCAATGTTAACACTTGAATTTATCGAAACTGGGACGTCCTATACTTTAAATCTGAGGTACACATTTCAACTAGTTAATGCTTACTTTGCTAATTCACCAGATAAATAACCAGTAGTGTGTTTTGCAATACCTGCTATACTAACTAATTAACTAAGTAGTTAGTTAACGAGAGTTATTACCCAGATAATTAACCAGTAATATCTATTGTAGGTTTACTGGTATAATATCTATAGCTATTTAACCGGATAATTAACCAGTTTAGGTAAGCAAAATTGGCGCTATTAAACATAAGATAGAAATGGACAGGCACACGCATGTTCATGAATGGAATGTAAATAGGAGATTTATTCCCGAAGGCGTATCTTTTTTAGTCAGAAAACTAACCGGTAATAGTACTGAAAAATTCCTAGTTTATTAACCAGTAGTGCACTGGGGGAAGGGGGTTATAACGCCAACTAATACAGTTCATATAGACAACCAGATAAAAAAGAGGAGGGAAGAGTCCAAGTGCTTTTAGTTAAAAGGTTTAAAGCCCCCCATTCACTTACAGATTATCTACAGATCCTGTAGATATATATATTTGAATTCCGCCACCTATTAACAGTTAAAATCTAACGATTTCATTTGCAGACTAGGTAATCTGCATTTCAAATCGTACGATTTGATCTGCAGCCTAGGTAATCTGGGTGTGGAAAATTTGTACGATTTGATTATCAACCAGATCAGGAGTTCATGAACTGCAGACTGTACATATGTAGATAAATGCACCACACACATGCAGTTCATCGTCAGATTACAGGACTGCAGATTTGTAAACTGCATACAAAGTGTATAATTTCATCGTCAATCATTATTTTCAGAGCAGTTTGATATTTTCGTTGTGATTTCTCGTCAGAAAATATGGATAGAAGTACAGAAAACATGGAAAGTAAAATATGATTCAAATTCGGACAGAAAGAAAAAGAAGAATAAATATAAAACGTTATAAAGCTACTATTGATTCTGTTAGGAAAAAAATTAATAACCTCATGTATGAGATGCTTTGTCTGTGCAGCAACCAATCTTTCATCACAGAAACGTTTTTTTACTCATCACTGGTACTTCTGATAAAAGAATTATTAATATCAGAGCAGCAATTATCTTCTTTGACAAAATCATTTTAAAAATTCAACCGAATCGCATGAGAATCGTGATCAAACTAATTACGATATGGACTGAAGACCCAACTGTAGGTGTCCGTTTATCTAAAGCTTTCTATCTGTCAAATTTCAAACTTAAGACGTTATCTAATACTAGTGGGTGGACGAAAACAGTTTTTTACTGACAGATGCCATCTACAGACTTAATCTTCAGATAATCTGTAGATGTAAGTAAATGGCCTTGGGGCAACCTTGACCTTTGTAGGGTTTTCGTAAATCCAATTTGAGGCGCATTGAGTTTAATGTTTAGAACACAAAAATCACATTATTTAACCAGTGACTGATACAATCGAACATGTAAGGAATCAAATACCAAGCAGTCCAAGACCTAAATAATACGGACCTTTTTCTTAGATCATTAAAGGTAACAGAAGACCAAAACATTGATGTTCTTTATATTCACAAATATATAATCTTGCTTTTCAGAGTTCCGGTTATTGGTTGCGTTCCAGGTCAGATCCCTATTACAGAGCGACTGCTATCGCCGCTATTAAGGTACACTACAGGTAGACTTCGGCATCGGCAGTACAGCACTGCTTCTGTTGTTGGCTGCTTCAGCCTTGTCGACATAGAGTCGGCATATTTAATTTTCACTTGTCAGCTCACAACAACATCAGTGCTTTAACTTCTCAGGACGCAGATTCAATAGCGTATAATTTCAACTAGAACTGGGTTCTCCCCCAGGTTGTAACAGGTACAGTCTGGACTCAGGCACCCAACTCATACGGCGCTCTGAACTAGAGCATTATCTTCAAGAAAATTTTGTTTCGACTTGAATCGAAAACTCGGCCATAGAAACAGTCTGGACCTGCAACGCAGTTTTCTGATAATACCAGCTTTACATGAGGTAGACTAGTGGTTTACTTTGTCTTTCCGGAACAGGCGCTAACCATTTAATTAGCTTACTTACCGGACGTCTGATCACCCGATATCAAGGGATCCCGACACCAACGACTGGTTCTCAGCTTCTACAATTCTTTAGTGAGAAACAGATACTTCAAATGTCGTAGCTCTGTGTTCCTTAGAGTCGACGTAACATTTGAATATATCAATTGTGGAGAATACGGTTCCAATGATCCGTACGAAAAGTCAACAAGTCTCCAGTGTCCCGATCGTAATAGCCACATTGTTGATGAGTTTATTAGTTTCTAGATACAACTGTGATGAGATATTACCGAGTTCTAGTTACCATTGTTTACATATGTTGCCTACAATAAAACATGATACAGTTTGTTTCGGGGTTAGTTGACTTTTTATTCAGCTCTCAATTCTCGTAATAGCTATTCACAAAAATCTAGTGACTCCTATACCATACCAATGTCACCTTCTCCATTGAGTTATAAGGGAGGAAATTGTAAGCCCTCGTTAAAAAATCACAAGGACACCGTAGCACAATTTAATATTATTTGTTATTTGTTTTTGCTTTTTATAAAAACCAATATGTCATATATTAACATAATTGCTTTTTTAAATTTTCTATTTGCGTTGAATTCTATTTTTATATAATTTCTGAAAAACCACATAAAATTAATAAATTAAGATAATTCTCGATGGAAACTTTTCCAATTTACAAAAAGACAAACAATTTAATTTTACTTTGAAATTACGTGCAAATTGTCTTCATCCATTGATGAAATTCTATAGTTTTCGTGAATGCCAACAAACAAAAATTTTGAAAAGTGACGGAATCTCATAAATTTATCAGCGCCATTCGAAATTCTAAGTGAAATGTTATAAATCAATCGTGTAAAATATAAAACGATGTTAGAAGTTAGTGAAGCAAATGGAATGGTTCTCACGTCATGAGATTATTTTTCCAAAAATAAATTTTTCTTGCGCTTTGAAACTCGTAAGACTTGCACAAATTAAGATTAATTTATTTTGAGACTAACACCTACATATTCTACATACGTCTTGTATGGATTTATGTATGAATGTGAGTATTAATAAAAGATACGTTTTATTAGAATCATGAATGTGGTTGGCGGGCGGGGTTGGTGGTCAGTAACGGATCGAATGTATATTTTGGCAGAACTCTCTTTCTTCTTTATTTCTTAAGAATAAAAATTAGCTTCTTGAATTTAAATTTAGATGTACTTATGTATGCTTTGCAGAGTCCCGCAATTCTGAAATAATAGAGCCTATTGATATGCAAAAAATTTTTGCTGGCCATTTTCAGTGACGGAGAAAACCTCTGTTTTTTTTTTTTTTTTTTTTTTTTTAAGAAATAAACAAAGGCAAAATTTAAAATAACTTGTATAAATTGCTTTATAGTAAAAACATGAAAGACATGCAAAATTCCAGTTGTGGAAATTTTCTCACAGAATTCCAGTTTAAAAAAGTAAAGGCATTCCAACACTACTTTTTGTTTACTCACCTACAGCAGGTGCAGTACTGGCGAGTTTTGCTTGTTTTGAGCTATAGATAAAATCCATTAGAGGTTTTTATTTTGAATTAGTTTAGCACGTAAACTTCATTTTAATTGTTTTTAAATTAAATTTAAATTGCCACAAAGTTTTATAAGTGTTTTATTTTCTGTGCAATATATTATTTTTAATAGCTTTATTTTATGTATTATATATTTTTTCTGCTAGTCCATATGTTAAGTTATAGTGGAATATGAATAGTTTTGTTCATTTTTGCCGGTTGCAAATATATGTATGTATGTAACTATTTACGATATTGCAATAATTACTCTTACTGCACAGCTTCAAGGTACTATGACCAATCTTTCATCGGCACGCTAGTGATGTGATTTGTAATTCACTTAGCTTCATTTAGGTAAGTAAAAAATTTGGAAATTTATTGGATTTTAGTAAGGATAAGACTTAGATATCCTTAGGAATTCCTATAAAAGGAATAGACCTGGATATCGGAAATCCGTTAGATTTCTTTCTTTAAAGATTCGGAAGAGTATTGAAATCCTAAGGAACTCAATACAGAAATGACTTGGAAATCTCTTTAAAATTCATGCGAAAATAATACGGAATAAACATTGAAATCTATTGGATTTTCATGTTCAACTTCAACTAGCAATATAATCAAAAATTTGGAATCTTGGATCAGAAGCACGGAAAATCGTGCGAATATCGCACGAATTTTTAGGTAAACTCGTCAAAGTGACATGGAAAACGAACGGAATTCCATCCGAAATGTTTAAGGGATTATATGTATAATATTTGTCTTAATTCAAAACAAGCCGAGTGTTCTTTAATTAATATTTTATTATAACTTTATTACTTATTATTAGGTGACAGTGAATACTCTGTCAGGTCAAAAGATCAGTCTACTCTTAGTGAGCAGTGCATGGCAGCCGTCTCTGATCAAGCGTCGTTTATATTGATCATCTCTATATATACATATTCATTTGTATCTGTTGATTATATTTCTACATGGTTAATCAGAGGCAGCTGTTTAGTAATAACCACACTACTTAAACTAATTAACGAACTCTTCCCCTTTTTAATACAATTATCTACATAGAATCATCAGTCCAGGGGAAATAAGTGAATATGCTACGTTACTTTCAGTATGCATACAATTCAAATTTATCAATATTTATTCCAGGGATGTAAGGAACTCAAATTTTGACTCAACTCAAGCAGTGAGTCCGCTCAATCATTGAGTCCACTCAACAGTTGAGCGAAATTTTTCCACTCAACAGTTGAGCGAAATTTGAGCGTACACACTGGTTGAGAGGACTCAATCTTGAGCGGACTCACTGCTTGAGTGAACTTGAGCGGACTCACCGCTTAAGCGGACTCTAATCATGTTTTAACTAACATAAGGAGAATCTGATTGAATTAAAATTGAAACTGAAACTGAAATTTTAATCAAGTAAGAAAAGTTTACAAAAAAGTCATTCAATATATTATATTATATTAATTTAGCTTTTGCTAATTTTTTTAGGCACATTTCTCTTCCTCTCAGCCTGTACGCTGTTTAATGTTCAGAGATTTTGCCTTTGCTTAAAGCTAAGGCTGGCTCATATATACATTATGGCTGGCTCATGAGAAGCAGATTTTTAACATTGGTTTTCAAATCTTGGTATTACTTATCTTTTTCTAAACCATTTGATTAGTGATAGTAGGGGCTACTGGTTGTAATGTTTATGTCAATTTCAGACGAAAATTTTTTGAATATGAATGCCCCGAAAGGCATGTTATCAGCCACTATTTCTAGTGGGATGCCGTGTATTGTAAACATATTTTTAAGTTTGGTAATTACTTCTTGTGCTGTTTTATTTCTTAAAGAAAAGATTTCAAAAACTTTCGAAAAATAATCAATGACTTACTTCCTATATCAAAAATATCCATGAAAACTTTAGAGAAAGGAAGATTCGGTATTACATGTGGAATCATTGGCTCTTTGATATTTGCTTTTCTATTTTACTGGAATATGCGACATTTTGTGATAGTGTTTTCAATATTTTCAATATTTTCATTGATCTCTGGCCAATAAACTAATCCTCGCGCTCTCGCCTTTGTGGGTTCTACACCTTGAGAGCTTTTTGCAGCTGTTTTAGAATATTTTGTTTTAATGACTGAGGAATTAAATATAATTCTTTCATTGAGGAATAACATCCCACTTTCTAAAACTAAGTTGTCTTTATGGTTCCAGAAAAATTCGAAATTTTTCTCTAAACTTTGCTTTTTATTTGGCCATCCATTAAACAATATATTAGATAAATTTTTTAGTATTTGGTCCTTGAGTGTTTCCAATTTGAACAGCTCTTTCTTATCGTTGCTTACATTCATTTAATGATTAACATAATCAATATCCTTAATTTCAGGCGTAACTTTTTCATTGCTAAAATTTTGAGAAAGTAGATCCGCGAGTATCATATCTTTTCCCGGGATATATTTAATATCAAGTTTATATTTTAATAGCCTTAATTTCATACGTTGCAATCTAGCTGATAAAATTTTCCCAAATTCTTTTTCCTTAATACCTAATATTGGTTTATGATCTGTGAGTATTGTTACTTTGCGCCCATATATGTAATATAGTGTGTGTTTTTTGTGTTTCATGCACTGGTGTAGTCATACAATGGACAGAGAAAAGTTACACTGTATAATGTGCAGTACAATCTTGAACAGAATCGCTGAATATACTTCTATTCGTAACAAGGGGTCGCTAATCTCGCTAAAAGGTATACGTTTTTCATTTTTCTAAGCTTGGTTGTAATATATATACCGTGCTAGATTGACATTTTTGTTTAATAATTAATTTTTCTTTTTAGTTAACGTTTTAGCATAGAATTACTTGTATTTATCCCCATCTTTGCTAGAACACAAGTAACATTTTCGGGATTAGTTTTAAAAATTAATTTAGTTTGGTTTGTAAATAACGTCATAAGAAAATTTTGGAAAAGGTTACACGTGTACTATCATAATATCTGTGTTCTTTTGTGTACCTTGTTCTAGAACTCGAATCTTCTATTAAAATGTATGAGGCGTTCTTTGGTGTATCATTTGTTCTGCTCTGTTCTGCGGACACAAAGAACACAACTAATGTGATGCAGTCGGATAAGTTATGAGGTCAAATTGAGTAGCAAAAAAAAGGTGGTAACTTCATTTTTGGTTAAATATAAGTTATGTATGACTATCATTTCAAAAGATCCTATATAAAATTAATTAGTTCTTGTCCTCACGCATTTTCAAATAAAATTATTTGTTTCTTATATATGGTTGTAAAACAGCACCAATCCAAGTATAGAATAGAACCACAAATGTTCGCGTTTTGCTTCAAATCTTACACAGAAGTAAATCGACCAAAATAACTGAACTTTTGGATCTTATCCTCAAATCAGTTTGAGGGAAAAATATATGTTCAAGTGTGTGTCAGCTGTTTGATCGTCCGTCTTCCATTTTTGTACTCTAGATGAAATCTCATTACTGATTTTGCCATTCAGTTTATAACGCATAAAAAAAATGGATTGGATACCCGCAGTTAATATTAAAAGTTATTTAGATGTCTACATGTCCGTCTGTCTATCCGTTAGTCCGTCCCTGATGATAAATCGAGAGCGCGTTTACTTGGAGAGTTGAAATTTTGCAGACAATCCTTTAAAAACTCAAAA
The DNA here is from genome assembly GCA_963930735.1 of Dioctria linearis. Taxonomy (NCBI): domain Eukaryota; kingdom Metazoa; phylum Arthropoda; class Insecta; order Diptera; family Asilidae; genus Dioctria; species Dioctria linearis. The sequence continues at coordinate 287,031,107 of OZ005741.1, forward strand.
ATAGGACAAATCGGATAACTTCTTCGTCGGGTTCCCATACAAAAATTCCGTTTTTCACTATATATTCAAACACTGCCTCCTGAGAAGGTATCGAAGTAGAGAGCTGCAATTTTGTATACAAAGTTAAATTAAGTTCGAAAATGGGACAAATCGGGTAACTTCTTTACTCCCTTTACTCTCATACAAAAATGTTGTTTTTTACTATATATTTGGGCAGTGCTCAACAACGACGTACGTAGAGAGCTAAAATTTTGCACACAGATTTTTTAAAAAAAGTGAAAATTTGAGTACGAAAATGGAATGAATCGGACAATCCCTTCGTGGGGTTGCCATACAAAAATTTCGTTCTTCATTATATATATGAACACTGCCTGAGAGCGCCTCGACGTGTAGAGAGCTGAAACTTTGCACACTCTGTTTTTATAGAAATAGTAAGTAAAACTTCAAAAATGGACTAAATCCAGGGGCAACCCCTTCTTAGTGTTGCCATAGAAAAATTTAGGTTTTTTTCGTATACTGTAAAAATGATCAGTCCTATACGTTTTTATTGTACTGAAGAGTTCTTCAGAATATGAAATCCTATGAAATTGGTTATAGTCATTTTTACTGTACGATAAACCGTTCTAGAAATATATGCGAAAATCACTTAAAAAATTAAGCCTGCATAGATGGGTGACCATACGAAATTACATACGGTCTTTCATCTAAGGGTATCATAAGAATTGGTCTTACTCGTAGATCAATTCTAACTTTTTTACTTGATTTTAATGAAAATTCAACGAGTGCTTTTCTCGAAAAACAAAGTAAGATTTGTTGACATTTTATTATAAGTTTAATAGGAAATATTCGCTGATGCAGGATAGAAAAATGTGTTTTTCGGTTCAGCGTTTTTCAATGTGCCAGCCTACAGCATTAATACCCAAAAGATTTGTACCGTCAGTATTATAGGAGTATAGTCAACTACATAGGTCACACATGCAAGAAGATGCAAGAGTTCATCTAAAACAGAGTGTGATAGAGGCATAACGTGAATGCCTCATAGACAAAGAAATTATGGGAACTCTTAAGTAAGCAAGTAAAAGGAAATACTAGAATTCTAAATTGAATTTAAAATAGAGTTACGTAATTATCAATTTAATATTATTCTTCAAAATTACTACTCACACAGGAACTTACTATAGAAAATTAAATAAATAATTTAAATCGTTTCGCAACGTTATTTTAATTGAATTATGTTCATATAAATGATTCGTTTATAAGTTGCAAGTTTTACATTTAAATAATTACAAACAGCGCTTTTATAATAAAAGCTTGAAGACAAACACGAAAGCTGCATAGAAATTATCAACAATTATATTTTATTGCCGACACATTTTAATTGTAAAAGTAAATCAGAATCAAGTTTTAAAGCTATGATAAGTGCATCAATTAATGCTCTTGACTTGGAGTATATAGCTGACCTTGAAGAGGTGATCTTTCTTGGTTGCATTACAATAAATTCTTTTAAATACATACTCGTATCTTGGCTTTTTTATTTGACGCCGTTCTACTAACGTCTCTTACATGTTCTTATTGACTTCAATAAGACTTGTTTTAAATTTTGGTATTTACATAAATGTGCAACAGTTTAGTGTTAAGGTCAATAACTTCCTCATTAACGGATGATTTTATTTGCCCGTTTGAAATGTAGAGTGAAATTTCCCTAAGATTAAATTCTGTTTATGAAAGCGTCAGGAAGTATAGTTGTTTGACGCTTTTAAGAACTTCTAATCTTGAGAAAAAAATTTTCGAATAATATCAAAATGCTTTAGACAAAAACGAAATGGAATGTTTTAGTTATTGTAAGAAAGCTGTTGCTTCAAAGTTGGCTGACAAAGATTTAATGAGATAACAAAATTTCAGATGTATCCTGCAATGCATAAAAGCGGAAAATGTTATTTTAATTGTAAAAGTTTTTTATGATAATGCACCCCTCAAGTAACAGCTTTCTTATATTGTAATATCTGATACTTTTTATTCGGTCTTTCTCTCAGGCGATTCAATACCTGGGTATTATTTGTTAGTGGTATGTGCAAAACAACACCGTCCTCTCGATCTTCTAGGCTTCTAAAGCTAACATTTTGGTATTATTAGGGCGGCTATAGTTGGTATTGGTATTGAGTCATAGATAATAGGGAAACTGTGGCTCTCTTCGTCAGTCTCATGGTAGTTGACAAACTCTTATAAGATCATTTTCTTATTTAGTACGTAGAAAAGATTGTAAATCGTGTCCTTGGCCAGAAAATATATTATTATTATTATCTGTTTGAAAACTACTGAAATTTGATAATACAGTAGTGTTCAAAACATGAAATATATAGCAAAACATTTTTATAAAGTCTTAATAATTTATAAATAAATATTTTTTAAGTGTGAATGAACTTTTAACGTCGCCGTAATTTTTGTTAACTCTTGAACATCAATGCAACCACCATCCGTCGTACATATATAACTGTCTTCTTAATATTTCGCATAACCAATTTTCTTAGTACGGAAACCTGATTGCGTGACTCGTTCTAGACCGGTTTCCATAATATTAATTTGAAAGCTTTAGGAAAATATTAGAAACTTTGCAGTTCAAATGAAGGTGGGCGTAGGATTTTGTAAAAGGAATGGAGGTTTTTTTTGTTTTAACCAAAAACCCCAAATCAAGGTTTTTTTTCAATGAAATCATAAATCAAAAGTTTGACACTTTTCACCAACCAATCACCAACAGATCTAATTTCTTGTTGGTCTGGATATTATATTATAACTCCCATTAGCTTATCGGTGTAGTCGAAATTTGAAAAAGTTATCGTATGTGTGGATGGTCGCTACAATAATATTTACATTTGACCAAGGTGTCATTGTATGCGCAAAATCAGCGATTTATGGTACCTGGATGGTATAAAATTGTTAGAAATTTTTCTGCTCATAGGCTCGTTTTTTTACCCTAGATGAAATCACAGGGTATTCTAAAAGCTTGTCATACCTTTTGTATCGCTCAGAAATATTGCTGGTAAAACATAATATTAAAAGCTATTTTGATTTTTGCATGTCCGTCTGTCTGTCCGTCCTTCCGTTCGTCCGCTTGGCCTTCCGTCCTTCCGTCCTTCTATCTGTCTGTCTGTCCTCAGGATAACTTAAAAAGCTGAAATTTTGTACGCGGCGTTAATAAAAAAAAAAAAAGTAAATTTAAGTTCAAAATCGGGCAAATCGAGTAACTCCTTCGTGGGGCTGCCATACCAAAATTTTATTTTTTCACTATATGTTTCGACACTGCCGGAGAGCGGGTAAACGTAAAGAGCTGAAACTTTGTACGCAGTGTTTTCATAAAAATTATAAATAAAATTACTAAAATGTGCTAAGTCGGGCAATCCCTTCTTGGTGTTGCCATATACAAATTTAGGATTTTTACGTATGCTGTGAAAACGATCAGTCTTAGACGTTTTTATTATACTGACAAGTTCTTCAGAATATAAAATCCTATAAAATTGGTTATAATCATTTTTACTGTCCGACAAAACCGTTCAAGAAATATATACGAAAAACCACTTCAACAATCAAACTAGCACAGAGAGATGACCATACGTAATTACATACAGGCATTCATCTAGGGCAGTGGTTCTTAACCTTTTCAAGATCGCGAAACACATTTAATATCATCAAACTTTCTCGGAACATCAGATTTAATTAATATTAATTAGAGGAGAGTTTTACATATATGAGATATTGCTACCCTCATGTCTTCTTCTAGATCTGTAAGTCTTTCTCGTTTTTAGTTTTTATATTGGTTAATGTTGAGAACCCCAATTCACGAAGAAATGAGGTAGCAAATTGTTATAAAATCGTGAGTGCCTTCTTAGATAGAGATGGGTATTCTTTTTGGATGAAAATCCAAAAAATTTCATTTGACATTTTGATGAACTCCATTTTTAGAGAGCAATCTGTTAACAATGAAATAACTTTTTCTCCTTCTTGCAAAGATAATTCTGTATTTAATGCTTCAAATATGCCAAATGGATTTCGTATCCATTCAATCATATGATTCTAATTTAAGAGATGGAAAGTAACATTAGCTTTTTTCATCCAATATTGTTAGATGGTCTATTATAATAGCAGGAATACTATCTGCGACATTTTCCGTTTGAATTGAATGAAACATATAAAGCGTTTTTTTCTTTGTTATTCGAGTGTTTCGAATCAATTTTTTTTTTACTCAATACCAGCATTTTGTCCGTGAATTTTAAAATATTTTCATTTTTAACTTGAATACTTGGATTTACTTAATTTATGTATTTAAAAATAGTTAGCTGAATATGCCAATTTATCACACCAAATATAATTTTCAAGATATTTAACAATTTTATCCATAGCTAGATTTTGGAAATGTCACAGCAGTTTATCTTTTAGCTCCAATAGAATGGCATAGAACTTTACCTTATTTCAGTCGGCACCAAAAGTAAACTTTCATACTTAGCTTCCATATACATATATATAAAGTTGTTTAGAAATGCATGTATGCAGGAGTCTTGATTTGATATAATTTACTATTTGTACAACTTCATCTAATATAGATAGATATGTTTTCGAAACTACAGTTTCCCGATATAAAAATAGTCTGTAGACCTTTTTTCCTTTACAAGTGTTAGATCCGCGCCTGCCTGCCATCGATGGGCATCCATCTGTACAAATTCCTACGCAGATATCCCATTATATATTGGATTTTTCTAAATATGTGTCAATACAATTAAAAATATATTTTCCTGTTGTATGTATGATCGGTAAGCTCTCTGCAGCCAAGAAATTGATTTACTACTTCGTTGTCATCAATGACAGATTCGTCAATTTCTAAAACAAAATATCTATTGCAAAGTTAAGTCTCCGCAATATCATGTGACATGTCTTTTTTTATTGTGTCATTAGAAAGGGGAATCTTTATAATTTCATTTTTTGCACCATCACCAAAATATAATTTATATTATTTTAAGATACTAACTCAACTCAATTTTTTGTCATTTCTTATAAAATGTAATCAATTTATTAATTAAAAGCATATTTATTTGTGTTTATATAACGACGTCCAATATGAGGACAAAAATTTCAGTTTACTTGATTAGAATTTTTTTGAGCATTCCACTTGATTAGAATTATTTTGGAATTTAAAAAGCAACAAAAATTTCTCAAACGCCGTTTCAAGGGGACAAGGGACAGGTTTTGGAGCACAAATGCTCCGCGGAGCACCAGTTAAGAACCACTGATCTACGGTATCATAAGAATTGGTGTTACCAATTCTAGCTTTTTTATTTGTTCTTTGTTTTTTTCTTGAATTTTCTGATATATATATATATAATTGATGTAATTTAGATCATGGAAACGTGAAACTTTGTATGTGGACCCTTAGATTGAAGGCATAGTGGGTGCTTGTATAGTGGACAGATTTTTCTAATTTTTGAACTTTATTATACCTTTCATCCAAGCACAAGCTATATATAAAATTTCAAGAGTCTAGGCTACAAATTACTTCAATATTAGATGACATTCCTTATCATTTAAACCATAAATCATTGACGTGACATTTACCACCAAACCAACTAACCGAATCAGATCTGCTTTCTAGCTATGCTGGCAGTATATATCTTTATGGTGGCATGAATCGAGGAACTTTGCTGGCAGAGTTGAATATTTCTGTTGGATTTTACCGCGGGGTATTGAATTTAGAAAAACTTCGCTTGCTACTACATACGTAAGTTTGAAAATTCCATGGTGAAGTTTTTATTTTTACATTCAGCCTAAGTCAGAAAATTAATGAAAAAAGTTGAAAATTTTGCGTTTAAAGCGGCATAAACTCGAAGTTGGGAGAACAGGAAGATAATACTTTGGTTTTTGGAAAGTTTAAAGGATGCTGATATAGTTTTCAAAATAAAAGGTATCTCTTAATTATCGTATAACTCAGTAAAGTCACATTATGTAGCGCTGGTGAAATAATCTATAGTTCACACTAACCTATAGCTCTTTAAAAGTTAAACGAAAATAAAACATAACTAGTTGTCCATTGGGTAATCACCACGGAGCACTGCCTCTTTGGCAAACATTCGAAACGCATGTAAACGCCATACAATTACTTTTACAGAAGCGGTATGAATGAGAAACAGTTTGAGAGTATTCAACATAATATGTATGCTGTAAGAGTACACTAACCTTACAAAGCGTAGCAGCAATACTTTTTTCGCGAATTGGAGAAAATAGCAAAAATATTTGGGGGGAACTCTGGAGATTCATTAACTCTTCAAGATAGTTTTACCGCTCCCCTTAATTTAAATAATCTTCTTCACAATAGATCGCTGATCGTAGGTATTTCGATATTCGCCATTCTAACCCAATCTAAGCTATGGCATTATTATGTGTTAATTAATTATAGTAATTCGTTTTATACGGCAATATATGTATAATGTCGTACTTATTTACTCTTAATTCAAAAAACACAAAACTGGCACTATATGGCAAAATAATATTGGGTCGAAAAAATATAATTATATTAGATACCTCTGCCAATACCCTGCTATTTAAGAGCTGTTTAATTCTTATCACTAATTACTACAGATACAGAATCCTTTAAGTTCAGCGTTAATTGCATCTTATAACTTGTTATGTTTTTTTTCTAGTATTGTACAGCCATATACGACCTTATTAGATTACATTAGAATGTAAGAATAGGTTAAATTTTCGCGACAGCACAGTGCAAGATTTCGCATTTCTGAAATTTTATACTTTCAACATTAAAATGTCAACAACAGGCTTATGCAAACGTCAGTACGACAGAAAAGAAGCTCAACAAAATTTACTGATATTAGCAGGAGAAGTAATAGGCCTGTCTACCCAAGGGGATACTTGATATACCGAGAAATTTCGAAATTTTTGATTTGTTTTGTTCGGCTTTTCTTCAAGCTTAAGCTCTTAAGAATGTCTGGTGAAATCCGCATGCAAAACTTCGAAAAAATAACGGAGTTATGGCCGATCTAGTCAGCGCCGAGCGGCCGAACGAAATTCAGGTAGAAATACGCCGTCGGCCCCTATTCTAACATCGTCTGCGTAACCGGACGTTATATCGAAAGTTTTCGTTCGGAAATAATATATTCGGTGCAAAATGGATAAAGAAAAAAGGTTCTCGAAAATCTCAGAACCATTATAAGTATCGGCCGAAGAAAAAAACTCCGCCGAAAAATCGATTTGAAGCAGAAAATTCGGATTTGAACATCAACTTTCAAACGCGTTTTTCTCGAAATCATGTTTTTGAAGTCGGTTAGCAAGATATCTCGAAAACTAATGAACCGATCGCAATTATCGTTTTTTGTGCTTATTTTACACATAATTATCTAGTCTTTGTCATATTGATTTTTTTTTTAGTTGCTTAGTCTTTTTTTAATCGGCGAAATAAGGTCGTATTTTTCTCTAAAAATCACTATGTAAATTCAAATGTCCGCCATTTTGTCAAAAACTTTACGGACCAGAGGATTACTCGGCGAATATTTGATATTTTTCAATAAAAAAATTTTGGTGTATTCTTTAAAATGTGTTTTATCATATAAAAAAGAATTGGTTTGTTTACTGCTATAGATTGCCTTCACAAAGAACCACCAGAAAAATGGCTTTTTTCGCGCTTCTCGGTGCGTTTTCCCCCTTAAAGGAAACCGAACATATTATTTATAAATGTTTTTATTTAATTTTTTAACAAAAAACTTTTAATCTCCTTCAAAGTACGCTCCAATGGTGCTAATAGATGTACTTGTCCAATATTTTATTCCATTGTGAAAATAATTTTTTTAATTCGTCTTCTGTGATACTCGTCAGCGCCTCCGTCGTTTTATATTCACGTCAGCGACGTCGGCAGTACACTTTCCTTTCGCGTCACTTTTTAACCAGGGAAATAAAAAAAAATTGCAGGATACAAGGTCTTGTGAATATAGGAAGATGGGATAAAGTGTCATGTCGTTTTTGGTTAAAACTTGCCGCATAAACAGGGCTGTGTGAGCAGGAGTGTTATCATGGTGAAGAAACCAGTCGCGCAACTACCACAAATCTGGCAGTTTCCGCCGCAGAATGTTGCGCAATCTTTTCAAAACTTCCAAGTAGAAAATTTAGTTAATTATCTCGCCCTGCGAAACAAACTCTGAACGGACGACTCTTCCCACATTGAAAAAAAAAACAAATCAGCATCGTCTTGATGTTTGATTTCATTTGACGAGCTTTTTTGTGGAGACACGAACTTGAAGTCCTCCTTGAAGTTTCAGACCCGTAACCATAGCACCATGATTTGATTCATCACCTATAATAATCTTGGAAAAAAAGTTTCAATCATTTCGAAACTCTCCTTTTAAAACAAAGCATGATTCTACGAGACCTTGTTTTTGTTCAGTCAGTGTACAAATTTGACAGTTACTCCTCTTATCCCAAAATCTTCCATTCAAATTCACTGAACTGAACTCCAAGTCATTTCAGACAGCTTCACAACTTCTTCAATGGTCCCATGTCGATCTTTCAGGATGATTTCATGAATTTTTTCAACATTTTCATCGGTTCGGGCCATGGAAAAACGACCAGAGCGAGGTTTGTCATCAATTGACATTCCACCTCTTTTGAATTGAGAAAACTACTCAAAGTCATGTGTATTCCCAATTGTATAACATTTGTAGGTTTTTTTTAACGTTTTTGTGCCAGTTTTTCCGAGCAAGAAGCAAAACTTTACTGCAGAGCGCTGTTCATGAGAATCAGCCATTACAAAAAAAGACGAGCACACAAAACAAAAGTCACTAAAAAAATCAATAAAAGCCAAACGGAACTTTCGTTAGCGATGAAGTTTGACTTCCTGACTTGGAAATGTAACTCTATACGCTCCTAGCGATAGAACGCGGTACTACAAGATCAGTTCGGTTTCTTTTGGGTACCCATAGCTGCATATACCTTGCTCCATGGTAAGCGTTAGGTAAGCGTTTTCAATTTTCAAAAAAAGTTGTTTAGAATGCGAAAATCTATTAAATTTCACATGAACATTTTTACCAGTAGACTAATTGTTTTCGAGACAATTTCATAAAACAGTTTTAACGCTAAGTTGCATTCGTGAATATATGTATGTGCCGATATGGCCGCATATCGTCATTACTCTTCTTCTAGTTTATACTTCAAAGAATATCCATTTCAAAAGCATAGTTGACTGCGAAAACTTTTAATTTTTGTAATTGCAGCCTGCTTTTCAGACACATCGCTCTCAATTAAGCGTGTCATTACAAAATGGCTGAGTTACGACAAAGATGTTTTAAATAGTGTACACTTGGCTTACTATACGTACATACGGCTTAATTAAAAACATTTTCCTACAGATGTTGCATAGGAAATACTGTAGATATGTACGCCTAGCCTATAAGTCTTTATTACTTACCTCAGTTTCCATTTAAAAACTGCACAATCCTCAGCCTTAAATTAAAGTACTTCGCAAGTATGTGGCAAAGCATAAAGACGAGAGGTAAGAACGGAGGATTCTGACTGTTTAACTCTGCCCGCTGGGCCGGCTTTGCTTTCGGTCTGTTTGTTATTGCGAAATGAGAGCGAATTTGGAAATGCCCGTTTGAAACTGAAAACTGCGATTTGTGTAAACAAATAATTTTCAGTCAAGTCAACGTGACTTAATGTATGCAGGTTGGTATTATGTGTAGCGTAACAAATATTGCCTATGATCATACCTAGCATGAAAATTGCTTTATTGACTTGATTGACGGCCAGCTTGCAAAATCATGATCATAAAATAATCTAACGTATGTACTTAATTGCTGTACAATAAAATTATAAAAAATCTTTTGAAAATGTAAAATACTTATTCGCCTAGCACCGTCATGGTTAAGATCAAGGGTACCCCACAGCAGCTTTTGACAACTTAACTACCATAGGTAGTATGTCTCGTAGTACCACTAAAGCTGAGTATATATGTATTGTACGTACATATATGAGAGAGTAAAAGTGTTGTGCGCGCGCAGCTTTATTAAGTGTGTACAGAGGGTCAGGATTTGAATTGAACCAGTCGGTAAAATATATATAGTATGAAAACCACATCTGTCTCTTATATGGATGTACATACAATTGTACATATATAAATAGTAAGAGTACCTTTGTATTCGCGTATAACCCAGTTGCCAGGAAATTATATAACTCGGTGATAGAATGCGGTACTTATCAATCGCTTTTAGAACTTGCGCGCGTCAAGTGATATTAGTTGAGTATCGTTGTGCCATCCGTCGGTGTCCGTTGTAATCAATCTCAAATCTGTTGATAGTACCGACTCTTAGTAAAAACGGCTTACTTTCTCTATCGTTTAATTTAAACGTTAAACTTTTACTTTCATCACAGTCTTTAATTAGGTAACTAAAAATAGAGAGAAAAAGATGTCGAAGCGATTTCTGCAATTTCTCCTTCTAACATTGACGGCACCGTTTATAATGTCAGATGATATTTTAACGGAAAAACGTAAGTGTGATGATGGCTTTTGAAAATGTGTTTATGTATGTAGTATGTATGTAATCAGAGTGTATTCGCTTATGCCTACCATACTGCTGCTGATGGTATATAATTTGTTCAGTGTGAATTCCTTAAAACATGTGAACATTTTCAGTGTTGCTAATTTAGTAAAAGTGTACATCACTAAAGAAAATCTAATTTTCCATAGACGTTTAAACCTATGAAAAATTTCCTTTTTTTTTTTTGCCTATTTTGATATTAGTTGCTATAGTTATATTTCGAAATGGATTTGATACACGGTCATAAACAGTTATTTTCGATTTTTTCTACGTATAGTTCTTCACTTGAGTTGTTATTGAGAATTTCTACATTGAAGATAGTTTTTTTTTAATTTGAAATTTCGATACAATTTGGTTGTGGGTTCAACATTATTTACACACATAATATAATGAGAGTTAAATTTTTTACTGTGAATATTAATAATAAATAAAAGTTCATTTCTAATATATTGATAAATTTCATGAAAAGGTGATGTAGTTTTAATTAAAATGAAAACTACTATAGTTCAAATTCAAGTGTTTTACCAATAAAACAATCCATGAATAAAAATTTGAACAAAAGATATAAGAAAATCTCAAAATTGAGATTTTTTAAAGAAATAATAACAAAATAAAAGAAATATAGATTTTCCGGTTATACTTAAATATTTAATAGCTAATGAACGCAATAAGTGGAGAGCGTTGCTAGTATCATACCTGTTCAAAATTTTATTGAATATAAATGTATGTAAATAAATTTCCAGTTTCGTGTTGAAAATAGTAATCAAAAAGTATTAGTAATCAGTATTCATTTGTCTCTAGATCATAGCATCAGTTTAATTTTAATTTTAAGTTTTATTCTCATGATTACTCAAGTCGACTATTAATATGATTTCTTTAATTTATTTACTGCTTCTTACATATTATCTAAGTTTTTTTTCAGAACGATGATTTTTAAATTTGGGAACAATTAAATTGAACCTGCATATACATATGTAGCGATTTTTTTTAAATCCTCCTTCGACTTTTTTTGACGATATTTCGTTTTCTTAATTTAGCTATAATATTATTTATGTTGAATGTAGAAAAAAATGTGTTTTCGAAGGAATAACTTGCTAATTGCAGTAGTGCTTTCTTTCTTTCTTTCAGTTTATTGAAAAGTTTTAAATAGACATTGTGGCTATACTTTAGGATATAGATAAAATAGAAAGTGCTAATATACGTATGAAACTCGTGGTTTTTTTTTCGGAGTATGTAAAGAAGGATAAAATACATATAGAGCAAAAGAAAAAAGGTAAAATTTGGTCTTAGATAAAAAATTTTGAGATGCAGAAAAAATATCGAACTTTTCGACCCACCGAACCGAGAGGTCACATCAGTGTGGTCTCATCAGTGTGGTTATCTCTGATCGCCTACCACCAGAAGTTCGATGATATAGGTCAACTCAATTGCTCATATAAATACTTTTTAACAAAAGCAAGTATGAATTATATGGTAGCAGGATTTTTCATTGCAATTTTCAAATTAGATGATTATTCCCCTTGTTTCCGTATGGCATTTTATACCATAGATGAAAACTCAAAATTTTGCCCGATTTAATTCATTTTGAAAATATATTTACCAGGAACCGTAAATAATTATTATTATTGATTTTTCAAATGAAAAAATTATATACCAAATGGAGGTTGTTCGAAGTGCGAATAAATTACATAATAACATATTTTCATGCACTTTCATTATGATAAATAATTAAAAAAATTAATTTTTATAATTCCCTTTTTTTTCTTTTTTTTTAACAAAAATATTTTTTATGATCCTGTATATATTTAAAAGAATCTCCATTATAACAGAAACTTCAAAAGCATCCTTTTTTCAACAGAATAAAGACATTTTGTCCTTTGTAGCAATTCTGCCACATCGCGCTACTATGGTATATATTTTATTTTACTTCCTAAATGAAAGAAATATTTTGAATAATTTTAGGATCCAAAGAAAATAATAACTGAATCCAATAAAATTATATTTTAAATGTAGAAACAAACATTTTCATTGCAAAAGTATAAAACAGAAAAGTATGCGAGTTACTCGTTATGAAATTTGAAAAAGCAGCTGTTGTTTTTATTTAAACAAAGATGAGTGCCACACTTAGAGCATTTGAGGAAAGAGAAACCTTTACATCCTGGATACTTGCTGCAGTGCTGCAATTCATCTCTTCTAACATCCTTGGGCGGTACATATGAAGTGGCCCTTTCTTCCTTTTAGCTTCAATTTGTTGCTCTAAAGGCTGCGATGAACTTCCCCTACTTCTTTTAGGCGAACCAGTTTTCGTGAAGCAATAAGCAACTTCTCCTTTAAAATCATTTAAACTGGGGATGGGATGAATGGCTTTTAGAGCGCATGATTTTTTTAAATGAGCCTTGCGTTGACTAGCGTTAGATCCAAAAAATGGTATAACAGGTGCATATACCACTTTTTATATAACGTCCGATTAAGATGTCTAAAATGTCTACTCCTCCCATATGTGTCGATTGTATTGCTCGATGATGGCTGGACATTCAATACTGGTAATTTTTTTCTTTTCCTTGTCATATCTAAAGGTAGCACTCAGCAATATGTCGATAATAACGTAACAAGTTTGTTGTCTTTCCATACTACTGAACTAACTTCTACATTCTCATATGTAGTAACATATTTGTCAGAAGTACCACGAGCAGCTTTTTTCATGTCAATTTCATTGGGTAGCTTGCAATTTGGGAGACGATTACGGCGAACTATACTTAGTGCATGGTTTCTTTGCTTAGTTAAATATATATAATGAGCTCAGCAATAATATTATTAATTCTCAATGAAAATTTTGTGATTGACGTTTTTAGGAACATTTCTTATCAATCTCACCACAACATTAGCACATGACCCTAAGTCTGGTTCATTTGGAAGCCTGTACTTCTCAAGATTTTCTTGCCCCGTATAAATTTCAAATTTATAGGCATATCCATCGACTCCACTAAGTACATATATTTTGTAAGCCCACTTATGAGGCTTCATTGGAAGGTACTGTCTAAGATAACTTTTTGCTTTTGTAGCACAAAGTTGTTCATCTAAAGATAATTGCTCGCCATATAAAATGCTTTGGTATCTACTGTTCAAATGATCAATAAGCGGTCTGAGTTTGAACATGCGGTCATGACTAGAATCATCCCTCGCAAGCATTTTATCGTTGTTATTGAAATGTAGGCAACGTAAAATTTTTCAAATTTTTTTGACTCCTTTTTGACTCGTCTCCTTCACTCTTTCGAACCCAATATTTCCTAACATTTGATATCGTGATGATGGCCGTATATATGCAAATGTCAGCTGAATTGATATTGTTCTGCGTTGCATATAAGTTTTATTCTTTTACGATAGCCTCCAATATTTCATTAGTGATGAAATAACGGAAAAATTCTGTAGGAGTAACCAGTTCCTTCACAGACACAGGTAGAGGTGTATTCTGAAAACGCAACACTGTTAAGTCAATTTCAAGGCTCCGACGTCGCCATATCAAATTATTTGCTTTTATTCTCCCACCATTATTCTTGAATATATTCGCTAGTTCCATATTTTCATCTTTTTGAATCACTTAATCACTTAAAAAGACTGATTCAATTTGCGCACAGTTTCTATTAATGCGATAATACCGTTGTAAATATTGCCTAATGTGTATTTCCACTTTGTTGTTGAACATCTACATTACGCAGAAAAGGCATTGAAAATTAATCGCACGATTTATAAGCGGTATTTCAGATTGTAGCAGATAAGATACATTGCGCAATGAAGGGTTAAAATCATTTTAAAATTATTTCCTTGGATTTTTGTTGTTTAAATCAAAACTAATTATTAATTGTTCATTTTTAATTTTTAGATAAAAAATAATAATTAGGAAAGGCAGTATCGGGTACTTAAGAGATATTTCACTATAGAGATTGAGAAAATTATTGTTATTTTATTTTAGATATAAAGATTTATTTCCACATACTGTGGCAATGTTTACAGGACAAAAAAGTAAAACAAATAAAAATGTAAAAAGAAATATATCAGTCTCAAAAAACGGGTTTGCCACAGGGGTGGCTTAGAGCTTAGTGGGCCATAAATTATCTTACAATGCTTCTAATAAAAATAGAATTGAAAACGCTAAACTTAGGTCATATATTATAACCCTTCCTGTTATCTCTATATTTTGTATTTACTACTGAATTTGTTGTACATTATTATAATATACCGCAGGTAGGTTTGTAATGATATCCCGACACTAAAAAAAACCAATCACTAAAAATAAAAGGTAAATTGCACTATCTTTAGCGAGTATCTATTAGAAATTCTTCTTTCTTTGAATCTTCCTTTAAAAGGACGTACAAGTTCCGAAAATGTCAAAAGGTTGGATATCCCAATTTAAATTAAACTGATCGACTGGAAATTTTATACAGAAAGCTTGAGTTGGTGGTAAAAATTAAAGCAAAAAAATATAATCTTCAAGATATATTTACATATACATACTTAATAAGAGAGCTACGATATGCCGATTTTCAAAATACCACATTAGGATATACCTAAATGCCTAAAATGAAATAATTATAAAAGAGACATGACTTTCCAAATCTCACACGTCTTATTACTTCATTTATATATACAATTTGTTATATCCTAATCAAAATTAAGATTTCGGATTAGTCATGATAAGTATTCCATGTTTTAAAATCCTTCGAAATTATACAGGGTATTTTGGAAAAAATGGAAAATATTTTGGGGGTGTGATAGTACGGGATAGATGTACACAAAATTTTATTGGGGGTGGCGTGCAAAATGCGTCGTTCTTGCGTTTTGGATTTTGATACTTTTTATCCTTTAACACCCTGTAATACTTTTACTTTTATTATACACCTTATAATGATGCGAAATGATTGATAATTACCAAAGCTTTCCAACAAATACTTAAGCAGTTTTATACTCATTTGTGTCGGGAGTTACAGGATGACAAAGTACAAAAATTTAAAAAAAATATCGTTATTGTTTTGAATTTTACCCCGTTCCCCACCAACATGCATTATAAACATACATTTATGTAGTTGTCAAAATCTGGAGAACTCCGAATTTTACCATTCAATTGGCTCCACACTTATACCTACCAATGAATGCAACCGATTTCTTTTCCACCGTTTTTTTGTATGTAGCCAGTCTTGGGCATACTAAAGTCTTTTGATGTTTTTTATCGCCAATTGTTTTTTTTGTCACCAAATTGCGAAAAAGGGCGAAACTTCTTCGGTAGCAAGCCTTCCATGAACTGTTTCAAATTACTTAACGTGGCCTAATTCAGAATATCGGAGAACAACAGCCAAATTATTTTGACACAGAGGATCATTTACCAATATATCTTTCTCATCTCCTATTGGGCAATCTGGTTATTCCGAAATTATTGCTTTTATAGCTTATACAGAATGGGAAGGCAACTTATGTATGGAATCTGTGGAAGAACGTATTGTGGAGAGTGCACTTAATTGTGAAGAAGTGACTGAGAGAGAGCAAAATATATATTTCTATAAGAAAGGTCTGCTAGTAGAAACGTCTCTAGAAACTGCTTCGATTCAACTTGGAATCGCATTATGAATATCAACTTATTACAGCGCGGAGCTCTATCCACAGCTTTTAGGCGTATTGGAGTCTGTCGTCAGTTGAAATAACTACAGCATTGGGGGGGGGGGGGGGATTGTAACGGTAACGGGACTTTAAGATATTTGGATATGTTTTTACACTAATGAATGACATTTTTTAGGCCCAATCTGCATCGAGAGCTACACGTTACAATCTGCAAGCTTCAAGCTAGAAATTTAAGTTCGCACATATGGCATACCAGGGAAACTGATACATAAAGAGGGTTCCAGCTATATAGTATAACTAGCTAGATCCATGGGAAACTAGGCAAAATCGGATGTTAGCTTTTGCCTCCACACGCAATGACTTTTATGCAGACTTTAATTCAATTCTATAGAACAGTCGTCAGATTTGCTTGTACACAATAGTTTCAATCGATTTCATTCATGTCAGACTTCAGTCTTAACTCAAGCTCCGACTTTCGCTTCACACGCTGATGCGAAATTTATGACTTGGCTTGTACATGCCAAGTCGTAGAATTTGCTTGAACGTGTGTAGCGGCCTTAAGAAAGTTCATTGCTTTATTTTTATAGTCATGTCCACAGAGGTAAGCGCTTCACTATTGTTTTAAGGAAGCGCTCTAGGAAGTTTGCTAAATGCTGGGCGTAGAAGTTTTTTTAAGCCTTAATTAGCTTTTTGAATAATCATAGTGATTCTTTTTTAATCTCATAAGAGTCCTTCAAGACTGCGTCCTGAGAATAGTAGTCGGGCGCTTGCCACCGCAAGTATGACTATATGAGGAATGGAGCTGGGATGGAGAAAAGCAGCGGTGCATGTTTCCGATGAATCACTTCACTAGACTACTTGGAGCAGTTTTCATTTTGATATATTTTATGAGTAGTGAATGAAGAAATTTGATCCAAAAAATATAATAATATAACCAAAACTTTAGATTACACTGCTAATCACTCTGAACTATACATTAAATCATCCCTGGTTGCACTTCTGCTGGAGCTCATCAAAAAATCTTCTATAGAACTTGTTTCCAAGTGATGGCTATAGAAGCTCTTGAGTTACTTATTTGAGCTTTTGTTTATTTGTCTGAATAGATCAATTCAGAAGCTTCCTAAGGAAGCGCTTAATTTATACCTCTTTCAGAAGCACTGGTCTTCCGTCCCAATGGAAAACAAATGCATCTTTTTTTTTACTATGTTTGTGGACATGTGTGGAAAATACTACGTTGATTTTGACTAAAGTTTAAATTTACTTGATAATTTTTATGATTTTGCATTACGCTTATATATATTCATACTAAAAATATTACGCAAATAAATGGAATATTCTTGTTAAAAGTTCGGTCTCACCTAAGACCTTTGGTTTCACTATATTTTATTATTTTATCTACCTGGTCTCGATTTTTCTCTACAGTGGAGGAATACTTTGGTACATACCTGAAAGGATAAAAAATAAAAAATAAGTAAAACTTTAAGGAAATTCTTCAATAAAAAAATGTGACATTCATATTTACACTCAAAAATTTCTAAAGCATCAAGCAATAAAATAGAGAGTAATCTACACCTAAAGCTTTGTCCACACTATGCAACAAAAGCTACATAACAGTGTTACGTAACATAGTTATATGGTATCGCACTCCGTACGATAATTTGCGACACTATTTATTATATAAAAATATCACACAATAACAGGTTAAGTAACATTGTTACGTAATTTTTGTTACATAATGTAGACGAGGATGCCTTCCTTCGGTTCGAAACAACTTGACAGTTATGGAAATATGTTCTGAAAGTGACAACGAATTTCACATATATTACAAAAACGACTAACTTTCGGAACACCAATAGAGTTTCCAAAAACTACTAACGTAGACCGTCTAATACGCAAATATTTCGGCGACGAGTGTATATCAGCAGAATCTCTTCATTTTATAACTGCACTTTCAATACTGGTACCAATATACATAAAAGCGCAAGAGGTTGAGGTATATGAACATCTAGAAGATATGTTTTTCCTAAATTCGAGCAGAACCCAACCTTTGCTGACTGTGCACCCCCTCATACAACGAATACTGCCAACAAGTTTTCAAGGCATGAACAACTTTTATTAATCCTTTATTCGTCACCTACATGGTATAACTTCATAAAGGAAATGAGTGTTTTTTGCATCTTTTTCTTTAGCATGAGCTTAGTTAATGTGGGATTGATGTTTATCCATAAATAAAAAGTGAGCCTAAACTGACAATAAAAAAAATATAAAAATATTATGCATAAAGGTTCGAATCTCGCCGGTGCTCAAATATATTCTTCCGGTTCTAATAAAATTTCAATACAAACATAGAAAAAGCTCTCTGCGGACTTAGTCCACCCACAATTCTGACGTTTCACCATTATGGTCAGCTTTAAACTTAATCGAATCTTACTTAACGTTGTAGAATATTTTCAAAGTCACACCCACTACAGTATTACACTCTACTGCATTCGGTGATATCAGAAAACCTCCGGTTAGGTTTCATAGCCCAAGGGTATTTCAGATGTATTTCATGAAAATCCGGGACTCATGACACTCTCACTTCAATTTTCGTCTAGTTCTGTAAGCAGAAGGTATGCCCGGTATCTCCTACCTAGCATACTTCTCCTTCTGCGTTTGACAACCTCGATATTGTTTCATGCACTGGTGTTGTTCTCGCTAAGGCTCAATACGTTACTAACATCATATCCTCCAACCAGTCGTGCTATTCTCGTACCATCAAAATCCCATACAAAACATGCACCCAGTCAAAACCCTCGAGAATATTTCACAAGCCATGAAACAGACTCCCTCCCTACCACATGCGAGGCCCAACGTAGTCCTTACATTCTAAAATATTTGCAGTGTTCTTATGTAAAAGTGACAAAAGTTTGATTTGAATAGCTCCTCCGCCCTAAACTACTATTCATACAGAAAAATGGCGTTCTGTTAATCTTAAGCTTGCTTTCTTATCTTCCGAATCGTAATAAAATTTTCATACCTTTCCTAACAAAATAATTAAAAAATGTTTATCTTAACCAAATGACTACGATTCCTCAAACAAAAATTCTCAGCTGCGTAATAATTGTAATGTCGCTGTGCCGTCATGGCATGCCGTGGGCTGATGATATCGAATGTAGCTGCTTCCAGATTCGGACTACGGCTGCACATACACACATGCAATTATTACTCAGCTGAGAGTTATTGAGCGTGAAATGGTAAGGTTAGTTTATAATCAAAACTATTTTATTATTTTGTTAAGTAAGGTATATAGGATTTGTAGCCTTTGGGAAGATAAGGAACCAAGCTTTAAATTAATACAAGACTATTTTCCTTTATGGATAGTAGTTTAGGATCTATGGCATATATAAAGCCAATGTTTAGCACTTTTCCATAAGTATCAATATAGAACATTTTAGAAAACGGACTAAGCACGCACACATATAGATTTCTGTTTCATGGCTTGGGAAGTATTCTCGAGGGTTTTGACCCAGTCCTCGCAACTGTCTCCGCATACATAAAAATTCTTCCATTTCATATAGGCTCTTCTTATGCAAGAATTGATTGAGTGAGTCATGGCCTGTCAAAATGAAGATCATGCTAAGATTGAATTCAAAGTACACAAAGGACACAACGACATGCTTTTTGAATCCAAACGTTATTCTTTCCTTTTCACTTTCACTCCATCTAGCCTACCATCTGCCAATAATTCACTGTTGTAATGCCTTTTCGCTGTCCTTCTTACTGAGGTTTACAAAATCTCCTCATTTGAGAGCCAGTCATATTCTCCTAGGGAAATTCCCCTCTTGACCTTGACGGACATGCTCCTACTTATTGCTACCAGATCAAAAGGGGATATACCCCTTTAATCTTGGAGGGCTTCTGTCAAAACCGTGCGGCACACAACATATGTAAAATGTTACTCCAGCTAATTAACATAATGTGGGATTCCCGGAATTTGTGTTCACTTATTTTTCCAATAAGATAAAGTAGGCAGAGTTATGTCATGATATCAACATCTTATTAGGCATATCTTGTAGTCTGAAAAAATTTGTAAGGTGGGTAGAATTCCTTACAGTTTGGGGGAGGTTAACGATTCTTAATTTTTTCTGATTCATCCTTGAATTTCTAAATAATACACCATATGATGATTAATCAATTTTGTTTTTTAAATAGCCATTAGAACGGGTTTAAAATTGAGGCCCAACAAATGCAAATATTCGGAATTATAACTAAATTTTACATTGCATTAAAATGGGTCAGTAAATCTAATTTTTCATGTAAATTACAAAATGCCGACAGCTTTCGAAAACTTTTTATACTTCTCGATCTCTATCTTTAAAGATTTTAAGTAGTTTTCTTAATTAAAAATCTGAAATTAATTAATTTATTTTTTATTACCATCACTTCTATATCATCATTGAAAATTCTAAATTTTACATCCACAGAACCATATTTAGTTTCGATAGCAACCTTTATTTATTGTTTGGTAATTTTCACGATATACTGTTGTACATAATAGTTAATATTTAACTAACTTTTGTTTATACATATTCTATACTAAAATATAAATATTATTGAATCAATCAAATTAATTGATTAATTAATTTAATTGAAACTTCGCACAATCACACTGATTGAGAAAATCTTATTTAATAAAAGTAGCAAAAATCATGGACATCCAGTGCTAAACATAGAGTAAGAGTATATTTCAAGTTCAACTCAAGTCCATGACTTAAATAATATATAAACATTTACTTATGAGCCGATGCTAAAAGCGCATGCATCATCATACAACTGCTTTGAAAATTACTTCGAATGCATTCAGAATTACTTAACTTTTCTTCACCTTATTTCAATACTTTTACAATTTTTTTTTTTTTGTTTTTTGCGTTAAGTAGGTACAAAATTTCAATTTCGATCTTCAAGATTTAACCTTCAACTTGACTTGATTGAAAGACAAACCAATTTGAAGGCGATTTATCGATAAAAATGCTAATATGCTTATTTATACATACATACATATATGTGTGTATAAATTTAACTTTGTTATGTACACATATTATTTAAACGTCGTATGAATCTTGTACAAGTCAGTCAGTTTGTTTTCGGGATGGTATTAAAAAGAAGGAAATATTTTTACGAAAAATTTTGTAAGATAGGAAATAATTAACAGTTTCGATAAACTGCTAAACTAATACCATACTATTCTACTCATTTTAATGTTTTACAAAAAACAAAAAAAAAACAATGAAAACACTTGAAACGCAAAAATCGCGAATAACTTGTAGGCAAAACTACTTATCTAATGTATCCCAACCCAAGTTAAAAACTACACCCAAGAAATTTGTTTTTTCTGGGTACGGACTGATGTTGCTATTTAATTTTCCAAGCACCCAGCTGGTCTTCGCGAGTCATTTAAATTTAGGAAATAAAATGGTTACACGCTCATTCTATGGTAGTGATCATAGCAACACTGTGGCAACGCGCGATTTGGCGAAATACTTCGACTATGAAACTTTTCATTTTCATCGCGAGGTGTAGCGCGCTAATTTTGATAACCGGCATATTCTTATAGGTTCTCTTTCTATGATATAATCGCAGGTTTCTTAAATAATTTTCATATGCTGGGAGAATCTATAAGGATTAGTACCTAAATCTTATACACATAGATGATGAAATTTCCCAAATTCTAATCGCTCCTTACTTATAGCGTCATAAGCGAAACTGCGAAAAGTACACCTCGCGATATATCTTAACCTCGCCCCGTTAACTCTTGATGAAGCTTCGCGCGGCATCGCCTCGCCTCGTTGTGCACGCGTACACAGTAAATAAATTTCCTTAAATTGAGTGGCAACAATTTGTGCCACAAAGCTTAGGTATTTTCCGATAAGATTAGAGAAAACTCCACCTTGGAAAACGTAGATTAAGTTTTTATCTTTATAATGTACGGAATATTCCCTAAAATGTAGGGAATAGGTACTAGTTTACTAGTGTACTAATTACTACATTTTTAAACAAATATAATAATGAGCTAAATAACTCATTTCTTATGTGCCATCCTAGCCGAGAAAAGTTAACATTTCGGGAATTTTGCGTACTATAGTACAGGTTTTCTGGTGACAAATACCTAAATTCAGTAAATGTTCCTTTGATTTTGGGAAATCAAACTGATTTTCCCCTTCTATTAGAAAAAATGACATTTATTTTTAGGAAGAAACGTGCCTTAAATTTAGGGAATTGTCCTACTTTTTTAACAGTGTACTCTAAGGATGGTTGCGTTTAGTAGTTCAGCTGTGTGCCTAAGAAAGTTAGCTAGAAAAGTCAGTATCCACTTACATTTTTGGATGCAATATTTAACTTGAAATGCGAGGTCTTTACAGCGTCTTCTCGATAACCAAATTATTGTTTTTTAATTGTTTGCTTGCCCTATCGAGAATAATCTTACATGCTGTCCATACATAAGGAATCCATCTGGCAGCTATTTTCAGTCAAAACAATCCATTTTTATTTCTTCCTCGAATGTTCTGCTCTGCTTCAATACCGCCAGAAGAGATAGACAGAAGATATTTTACTTAAGCGGCTACAATCGCGAGAACGGGGAGAACTAAACATACTGGGGTGGTACTTTCATTCTAAGAAGACTTGCCCATGGTTGCCTCTATCTGCGCACATAAAGTAATTACGCTCCTTCCATTTTAAATCTACCATCCTGTACTGTGGTAAGAATCTGTTGGTACGCATTCTCTGCTCGGTAGACCCAGCTGACTTGTATAATATGGACTGACTCTCAAAACCCTCGAGAATACTTCATAAGCCATGAAACAGACTCCCTCACTACCCCCAACGGAGTCCTAACATTCTAAAATATTTGCAGTGTTCTTATGTAAAACTGACAAAATTTTGATTTGAATAGCTCCTGCACCCTCAACTGGTATTCATACAGAAAAATGGTGTTCTGATAATCTTAAGCTTGCTTTCTTATCTTCCGAACCAAAATAAAAATTTTATACCTTTCCTAACAAAAATATTTAAAAAAATATTTATCTGAACTAAATTACTCCGATTACTCAAACCAAAACTCTCAGCTGAGTAATCATTGTAGGTATATGGCGCTGTGCCGTTATGGCATACCGTGGACTGATGATATCAAATGTAGCTGCCTACAGATTCCAACTCCGGCTACACATACACACATGCAATTATTACTCAGCTGAAAGTTATTGAGCGTAAAATGGTAAGATTACTCTGTAATCAAAACAATTTTATTATTTTGTTAAGTAAGGTATGTAGTAAAAGTATCCTTTGGGTAGGTAAGGAACTAGAAGACTATTTTCCTGTGTGGATAGTAGTTTTAGGCTCTATAGCATATATAAAGTCAATGTTTGGCACTTTTCCATAAGTGTCAATATAGAACATTTTAGAGAACGGACTCCCAACGCACCCATATAGATTTCTGTTTTATGGCTTGGAAAGAATTCTCGAGGATTTTGACTGACTACGTTCATAGAATGCACTGCAGAAAGTGGGCTCTTATTTCTATATCGCTGACTCCTTCGGTCTAAGCTCCAAATACCAACTGAAACAGAACTGTAAACAATGATTTTATACTTTGACTTACTCACAAGCTAATAACCTAGTTCATTCATGGCTCGAAAATCTTTGTATTTTTTTTCCCGGTTACAGCTGTTTGCCAAATGAAGGAGGATATATCAGATATTGTGATAAAATTTAAATTATTTTATCTATGATATTGACGTGAAATAACGCAATATGTACTTTTAATTATTTGCAGGAATTTGTAATTTAAAATATAAGAATAATAAAATATAATAATAAGAATAATGTATGGATATAGAATGTATGGAGACATGTGCAAATTATGTTTAAATAACTTTCCAAGCAAAATTTTTAAATCAAGAATACAATAAGTTAGTTTCGTAAATAGGCTTGGTGGAGAATTTTTTAATTGTGCCTAGTAATTTAGGGACAATTTTTATTCGAACGGGGAAAAATTCAATTGTCCGTCCGTCAACCTTGAAGATTCCAAGCAAGCCGCAGGCCATACCTCTCCCATGTTTTCTAGGAGGCTTGCCTCAGAGAATTGAAAACAAAATGACACCACCACGCTCGCGGCTCGTTACTATCATTGTCTTTTTTACAAAAAAAAAAAATGAAATATATAAAAACTACTGTTAAAATAAATAACTTCCGTAAATAAATTGCACTAAAAAGTACAAAATAATTTTATTCTTTCTCAGTGTTATACACAGAAAAAGTTTCATTGCAAAATAAAAAATTCTAGAACTCAGATTAAACCCTAAAATTTGGGCATTCATAACTATAATCACAACGGTCTAACTGCAATTCATGCCAAACCACCACCAGCATTTCTTATTTTACAACGAAACTTTCTTTGTATATATCACTGAGAAAGAAAAAAAATACTTTTTTTACTTTTCAGTGCAAAATTTAATATATTTAATTTTCTACATTTTATTTATAAATTTTATATATTCTCTCTCGACTCTCAAATCTCCACTCTTGTCTCTTTACTGTCCACTCTCCGTCTCTTTCTCTCCCATCACACAAAACCATGTAAACCCATGCATGTTTACTACCCAAAATCACACATTTCAAAGGTATTCTGATGAAAAAAGTCTGCTATAAAGTTGCTTACAGAAGAAAAGAAAATACGTCATTTAATAGCAGTCCCACCTCACAACCCCTAAGATGTTAGAAAATTTTACCCTATCGCAAAGCTCCTCATTCTAAATAAAAAAACCGTAAACATATTTTCGAAATTCAGCCGCCAAATGGGATGAAAAGCGGAATCAAATGTTGTATGAAAAACAATTATTAGTACCAGTGACGATCCGTATATATATCTGGCATAACCCCCTGGCATAAGGGGGGGGGGGGTCCAAATTTTCAAGAATCATCAAACCAAATCATATATATACAATTTTTACCCCTTTATTAGATTTGAAACAATTCAGATGTGGATTAAGCTTTAAGGGTGGTAGTTACCACCCCCATCACAACCCCCTAAAACGTTGGAAAATTTTACTCTATCGGAAAGCTCCTCATTCTAAATCCAAAATCCTATGTAAATCCATTCATGTTTACAACCCTAAATCTCATTTGTCACGAACGGCACTCTCAGGCACAAAGTTTTTTAGTCAGAGGTTAGTGAGTAGATAAAAGTTATTTAAAAAGTCTGTTTAACAGAAGTAGGCCCAAAAGACAGCAAAGTTTCCAAAATTGTGGAAGAGCTTCTGCTGATTGCTTTTGCACGGTGAATTTTTTACGCCAGGCTACAACAACTTGGTAAACATAGCCATGGGTCTATCTGATTGTGAGGTTTCTTGATTCCCCCATAGAAGTATTTCGAGGGATTAAAAATCTCTAAGTAAGTATTTAACAGTGATGAAAAATTAAAAAAAAGGTAATATTTCAAAATGTTGGTTTCAATATCGTGGACAATAGATCTACTTGCATTAAGTTTAACGGGCTCCTAATATGTATAAGAACGATAGAAGAATATTAAGGGTATGTATTTCTCAAAATGGTGGATGCGAGATGGCGAATAAACATTTTGACTGTATGATATTTATACCGATAGAACGGCTAATTATAATTCCGTTGATAATTAAAAAAAAAAAAAATAATATACAAATATATTTCTTGGTATAAAACTGTTAACTTGTAAAATAAAGAAATTTTTCATCAATTGAAACATATAGAATAAATTTATTGAAAATCTAATATTAAAGCCTATTTACATAACTAATTACATAATCAATGCTCTGGACAACGTCAATAAGCAAATTTAATTATTCATAAACTATAAGGAGATAAAACTAAACTTTAATTAATTATTAAAGCAAAGTTTTCTAACTAAAATATTCACTGATGTTGTAAATCGTTTTGTTAGTAGGTATGTATAGTAAAAAAAGGAAAATCATTTGAAAATACCTAGGTTACCCCAACTATATTTGGTAGCTTTGTCCATTGTAAAATTCGTTTGGTTTTTCTTGCTTTACAAATTAGTTTTATTCTCCATAATAACACTATTTAGTGGTATTATCTATACAAAAAATTAGTTTCATGAAAAATAATTTCAGGAACCATACTTCTAATGAAATTTGGTTATAGTAAACAAATATCAGTTTGGATATACCTTCTTACTAGTTACTGTAACTAAATTGCAGGTTGACACAACCAAATTCCCTAACTAGAAAATTTGGTCAGAATCAGTTTAGCGTTACTTTTGTTAGAATCACCTGTGGGATTTATTCCTAATCATCTAATGAGTGCACTGAGTTTTTAAATAGTTAAAAATGTAGGATATTGATCTGACGGTTGGATACTAATTTTAACGTAAAACATAAATAGTTTCAGATTCAAAATATAATCTCCTTAAAGTTTAAAAATACATGCATCAATCACTATGCTATTGCATTAAATTTTTTTTCCAAAAAGCAGGTTATCATTCCATAATTTTAGCTTATTTTGGGGCATAGTTTGTGTTATTTAATCAGAATGGAGGTTCTAGTCAAAAAGAGTCTTAATTACTTAAGTGCAGCAATCAAAATTGTATGTACGGAAGTACATATATTCTTTCGGGGCCATTTGGTTTCAATATCTACACTTTTTATCAGACTTAATAAGTGTTTAGTGGATCTAACAAAAAAAAAATTAACATATTTCTTTCCGATGAATTAATTTCGGTTGATAAAACTAAATATTTGGAGAACGGAATACATATGTGGGTAAATTTATTTGTTTTTATTTTATCCAGCATAATTAAATAATGGAATTATGGAATTAGAGAATTTGGATCCATAAATGTAATAACCATGCCTGATCTAAAATTATATGAACAGCCTTGTCAAAATAAATGAAAGAAGCTACCATAGCTGATGTAGTTAAAGTTTTGTAACAGAGTTGTTGCAATTTTGTTAAAAATCATATTGAGACCGCCATATCATTTTTTTCAGTGTATATAGCTAATCAGATAAATACTCTTATTGACAACAATTGAAAATTTTGCTTACTTTTACAAAATAATTTAGGAAATATTTCACATTTATTTTATTATCATAAATATTTCTATACCTGCATGGATTTCCATAGAAAAAAAAATACAACTTGCCGTTGATGCCTGTCGCAGATCGAACTAAGGCATTACGTTTACATTTTCCCTTTCACTGACAAGTTTCTTGGAATGTCGTTAAAGCTGCATTTTGATTTAAAAAAGAAATGCTGCTTACTACTGGTTAAGATAATTGGCGAATACACCTGAAGGTTACATTTTCTGCATTTCTTACAGATATTAAATTAAATGTGGTAATTCGTTAATTTCAATAAATAATAGTAGTATGAATTTTATTGTTCCATTTAATTAAAGTATATTTTATCTTATTTAGCTTTTCAATTTATTCATGTATTCAATTTGTTACAATTTATTATAGTAAACTTTTAAAAGAAAACACGACTAGTGAATAAGTGATTCCTATAACCAGCTACCAGCTTCAATTTATTATAATTGCAGCAATTATTCAACTAAGCTACTTAACATTTTTAGTATATTTTATATATTACCTATTCAATGCATGTAAATTATATACAACTGAAATGTAATATACACTCTATACTATAATATAATAATAATACAAAAATATATCTATCCTCTCTATATAGTATAAAGTGGTTTGTCCTGGTTGACCATCATCGCTGAGCAAAAACTACTAAAGCTAGAAACATGAAATTTGTAACGTATAAATTCTCTAAGAATTGATTTGTCGAAATACAGCCCCTAAGGAGTGAAAAGTAGTGTTAAAAGGGTGTAAAGTTTATATGAAAAAAAAATATATATATATATATATAAATAACTCGTGTACAAACTTGAGACATTGAGCAAATAATTAACTAAATAAATGATTAAATACATAAACCTATGTTCGAAATTCAACCCCTAAATGGGATGAAAAGCAGAATTAAAGTTTGTATGAAAAACAATTATTAGTACCAATGCTGACCGGTATATATCTCTAAAAAAAAGGGGGGGCGGGTTTTCAAATCTTCAAGAATCATAAAACAAAATCATATATATACAATTTTTACCCCAATAAACACTTTATTAGATTTAAAACATTTCAGATGTGGGAAACAATACTTTCTAGTCCATGCATTAATTCAATCAATTTTATCTAAAGTGCAATAACTAATCACTGCTTCCAAAGTTTCGATCATATAGGGTGAAGTACGTAACTGTTCACTGTTGCGTTACGATTAACAATTTGAAATCAAAGATTGAATATATATTTGGATTCTATTAAAGGGAACAAAAAAATCATAAAGGTCCTATGTAGCAGTAAAGAGCATGATGCAGCCAGTTACGAGCATTCTATGGTTCCAGTAACGAGCATCCAAATTTTCATGTTGGAAAAGTAAAATTCAACAAAAATAGATGATTAGTGAAAAAATTGAAAAACAATCATTTTTATTATTTTTATTTTTTATTATGCAACATTAATATGTTTGTGATAACCAATACTTCTTTTTTTGTCTGGGGTTGCTTTATTATACCCTAGATGAACCCTCTAGGGTATACTAAGTTTGTCATTCCGTTTATAACGCACAGAAAAAATGATGGTAGCAAAATGGATAGGACACAAACGCATAATATTAAAAGTTATTTTGATTTTTGCATGTCCGTCTGTCTATCTGTCTGTGCGCCCCATAACTCGAGAACGCGTATACTTAGAGAGCTGAAATTTTGTACATGGTGTTTTAATAGTAATATCAAATAAAACCTCAAAAACGGAATAAATTGGGCAACTCCTTCTTGTTGTTGCTGTATAAAAATTTAGGTTTTTTACGCATACTGTGAAAACGATCAGCCCTAGATATTTTTATTATACTTAAAACTTCTTCAGAATACGAAATCCTATAATATTGGTTATAATCACTTTTTCTATCTGACGAACCGTTCTAGAAATATATGCGAAAAATCAGTGCAAAAATCAAAATTGCTCAAATAGGTGACCATACGGGCATTCATCTAGTACGGTATCATAAGAATTGGTCTTACAAAGAGAGGGTCCCTATTCGTCATCACGGATTTCGTCCAAATTCACAGTATAAGTAGGGCTTGACTATAAATAAAAGTGACGCAATTTGGAACTCCAGATGACCAAACGAACCCGAAATATTGCATAATGTAGGGGGGTCCATAGTTTTGTAGGTTTATCGCTTGGAAAATACTCAAATTTGCAAATTTTCGTGGAAGTTGTCGCGGTTAAATTGCAACAGAATTTGAACGAAAATGCCAAATTCATTCGGGTAAAATTCCAACCACCAGGGAAGATATGTAGATTCTCGGTTCTGTAAGGGCCACTTCCGTGCGTTTTCAAAGTTCGCTGATAGATGTCCAAAAGTGGGTACGCAGAATTGTTATAAATGTAATTTTTCTTAAATAGGTAAATTACATCCGATCTTCCTAAAATTTTGTACAGATAATCTCATAGTAAAACCGCATACATAAAAATAAACAAAAAAATGGACTAATCGACAAGTTGTTATAAAACATTTCGGAATGAATTTTTCAGACAGAATTTTGGCCGTCAAAATTATATTTCGGAACTTAATTAGAAGGGGAGGGAAGTATGTCCAAAAAATCCGAAAAGAATCACAAAATACTAGCAAAAGTAGTTTTGCAAATCGGATAATATTTACCACACCTACCTCAGAACACCAAAGTTCGGCTTATGAGAAACTTTTCCACATTGGTGTATATGAATGACATTTTGACATTAAATTTTTCATCCGATTTTGATGAGATTGTATACGAATATCCTACACAGATGGTAGAATATAAAATAAATATCCCCACCCCTGGAAAATAATTGTTTTTTTATTATAATAATATATACGTAACCCACCACGGGTTAAAATTCTGTAACCCGCTGCCGTAAGAATCCTGTAATAGTTACAAGAAATCATAAAAACTCAC
Source organism: Dioctria linearis (assembly GCA_963930735.1). NCBI lineage: Eukaryota > Metazoa > Arthropoda > Insecta > Diptera > Asilidae > Dioctria > Dioctria linearis. Next base: position 287,061,338 of record OZ005741.1, read on the forward strand.
AATGAACTCAGCAAAAAGAATTTTGAAATTCGGTTAGAATTTGGCCGAGAGATAAAGGTGGCAGCTTTACACTTATGCTGGTAATTAACGTAAGTTGAAAGTAATTAGCAAACCTCGCAATCTTATTTTGGAAATGCTCCTAAACTAATTGGGGTAATGATTATAGATAATTGTAATGCAAAGAAATATTGCGAATATACCCACAAGATAGTAATTATCAAAGTTTTTCCGAAAAGTGTTCATTTTAACTCCGGCCCTTAGTCAAACTCTACATATACTGTGAATTTGGACGAAATCGGTGATAACGACTAGGGACCCTCTCCTTGTTAGACCAATTCTAACTTTTTTACTTGTTTTCTTTGTTTTCAGTTGATGCGGTCCTTCTTGTCCATTATTTTCGATGTCTTTTTGTTACTTTCTTCCAATTTGGTGGTGTTGCTTCTACATTCTCTTGTAAATCGTGAAATATTTATTTTTTATTTTTGCTGTTTCTTCTTCTGATGTTGGTAGTTTTGCATAATTCTTGTTTATACTCTACGTCCTGACTTTGTTGACACGTGGGGTTGAAGCTATCGGAAGATAGTCTTTAATATTTCCACTGTTATCCGTAGTAACTGTTGGCAATTTTTCGAAACCTATTTAAAATGTCCACAAATTGGTGGTCTTTAGGAAGTAGAAAATATTGAACCCGTTTTTTTCTTCGAAATATTTTCAGATACCTCTGAGCTCGAAATTGTGAGAGCTTTCGGGTTTTTCTAGATAATTCGCAATGTCTCCGTAAAAGGGATGTACGCAATTTTTTCTAAGAATATTTTTTTTTAAAAGGATTGTCTCGAGATACATTATCGACAAACACTTTCACAGCTACCTGGACATCCTCTTTTCATATAGGAAATAGTTTTTTAAGGTTACTTAGCAATCATTTTACTACTGTTTTCTCCTCTTTCTCTGTAAGCAATGCTGATGGCCCAAATGAATACTAATGTGTGCAACCGTAAAGTTTATTTTGTAGAGTTCCTCGTGGAATAATATATTTTTTAACGACATTGGATTAAGTTTCCATCAATAATTTCCTGCAATGCCTGTTGCTAGTCTTTTTCCATATAATTTTTTGTTCTTTTTGGTATTATTATGTATAAATAATGTATAAATGTTACAATTAATAGTACCTAGTGATTGTTACTAATTTATGAATGTAGTCCTTACTGTATCCATAAAATTTCACGTTTTTCCCCAATAATGAGCACGGTGCTTGTTACTAGCACCGTGATGACATCAAAACTATACAATTTTTTCTTCTAACATAACTTCTCTTAATAGTTCACGTGCGCTCTAAACCAAATAAATCCAATTGGGATTTAGTTATAGTCTCTTCTAACTAGACCTAAAATTTTTTTCGTAAAGGTTTTCATACTCTTTTCATCACTTTTTCAATTGCTACTGAATACAACTCTCTGCCAGATACAAATTTTTAGATTTTTTGAGTTACAGAAGATCTTTTAGTTGCTTATTACAATAAATAAGACATATTTTATGGTGCAAGATATATAAGCACAAGATATACTCTTGAAAGCTTTTTAAAAGCTGTCAAAAAGCACGTAAGGACACAGATAAGTAATACCCAGATTTGGAAACCAATGTTAAAAATCTGCTTCTCTTGAGCCAGCCATATATATATCAGCCAGCCTTAGTTTTAAGCAAAGGCAACATCTCACAAGCCTAGAGGCCAGCCGAACAATTTGGTTTCAGCCTGCGCTTGAAAAGTAAAAAAAAAAAAGTGAAATCTATAGAAGTTTTGTCAAAACATTCAAAAGCTGTAGCAAATACTTTAACCAAAAATAATGTTTAAAAAACCTTGGAGATGTCAGTACTTACGGTGCATGAACTGACTATCCTATCTCTTTCAATATCTGGGTATTATTTATCTATGGTGAGGATATAAAATGAATATGATATGTAACCTTGTTAGGTGAATTCTAGACCCACCCAAATGTGACTTGGTGAACCGTTTTCACGAAAAAAATTTCGAAATGCAATTTAATAATTTTTTTATTGTTGCAATGCATTTCAACTGAAGTGTCATCTAATCAGAGCTTATCTTTCATTATCACTTTGTCTTAAGTTTTATTTATTTTTATTTTTTTGTCTTTTTTTTAGCATCCTATATGAAATCATGTGAAATAAAGAAACCAGAGTTTACGAAATGTTCAACAGAAAGTATACAAGGACTTTTCGACAAATTCAGTGAAGGTGAAAATGCAAACTAATTATAAATAATCACAATTTTTTTAAATTTATAATGAATTACAGGAATTCCTGGATTAGATAGTATAAAAAGTTTTGATCCTTTTCTACTTAACAAAATTAAAATTAGCCAGGGAAATAATAATGCTGTCAATATAAAAGTTGAATTGTCAAAATTAAAAGTTTTCGGATTCGGAAAAAGTAAAGTTAAAGAGAGCCAGTAAGTATAAAACATTGTAATAAAATATTTAGTAATTTTTTCATCTTTTATTCAATAGCTGATATTCATCAAAAGCTTCGTTAGATCTTAATAAAAACGTAAAAATAAAAGTTAAAAATTTTAATAAAAAAAAACCCCGAAATCTATATTAGAAAAATATTATTTCGGATATTTTTACATAAAAGTATTTTTTCAATTCTTCTTTTTTAGAGTTAATGCCAAGGATTATAGCTGGATTACAAAAGTACTTTTACCATCGATGAGAGTTGAAGGAGATTATGCTTTACAAGGGCGTATATTATTAATACCTCTGAATGGAAAGGGAAAAATGACCCTAGAAATAGGTAATATTAGCATAAATCACATAAAATCTAAATATAAATATTACCAAAAATGCAGAGAATATGGACATAATTATGTACACCAAGACGAAACTTCATCGTAAATCAGGTTTTATATTTTACAACGTAACAAATGTGAAAGTAGATTACACTGTACGCGGATTCCATGCTAATTTCACAAACTTATTTAATGGAAACAGGGAATTAGGTAAGAAAATGATTGCTTTAACAATTTTTTTTCAATATTATCATCAAGGCTTTTGGATTTTCTGTAACAGTTTAAAAAATATATATATATATATAAATAAAATAAATTTTTTTTTCCAGAGGATAGTACAAATAAATTTTTCAACGACAATTGGGAAATATTAGCTGAAGCACTGAAACCAGTCATAAAGCAGACAGTTGAAGATATTATGTTAGATTCTTTGAAGAAGATTTTCGATTTTATACCAGCAGAATTTTTTGTGAGTGACATTGATTCCCCCGAGGAATTATATGGGGACAAAGCTTAATGTATAAATAAATTTTAAATGTTTGTTATTATTTTTTTGTTACTTTATATGTAAGATTTGAAACAAATTAAATTAGCGAATTTTATTTATTTTTTGGATGTCGTTCGGTTTCATTTCATATAATATAACTGCAAATCTCACAATTTTTCTTCGCAATGTTCCTCTCATTTAATAATCAAGCATGGATCTTCTTATTTCTTTAGAAATTACATTGTTTCCACATTCACTTGGTAGTAATCAAAATTTAAATGACTATATAGCTACCATTTTCATGACACCAATTGTGTAATGACATTTAATAATATTGAGCTAATTATACAATGAAATAGAAAAATACCACTGTTGGAAATTCTGAAACACAACTTATATACGATTGACGAGTTTAATACAACGGTATGGAAGAAAATACCTAGAAAGGTTATAATGGTTAGATAAAGACAAAAAAAATGCGATGTGAAACAAAGGGACACTTTTTATTGCTAGACACCGCCTCAGAACATCCCCAGATTTATATATTTATATATTATATTTTGGGGAACTAAAGTAGTCTATCTAACTTGAATCGGTGTTTTAGGAAATCTATGTGGTTTAATGGGGTGTTTTAAGTAAACAAAACATTTCAATATTAGAGAATTAATATTCTGAGATCACAGCAATCCACATCTACCTAGCAGGAGGATACACTGAGAAAATAACTAGGGTAAAATCAACATATTGCACGATATTGGCAAGTTTAGGTTAATTTAACACAAGTTTTAGTTAAAGCTTTAACTTGCAGTTGAACAAACTAACCTAAAACAATAGATTGTTCTTTAACTTAAAAAAATAAGCTAACGTAACCCTAATTTAGAGTAGAACAACTACAATCCGATGATGATTGTAGTAGTTTTTAAATAATTTTATATAATGTTATCTCAATTTATAAATAGATTAAATTTTTTAACAAAAGCTGAGGGAAAAATTACATAATTGAAGAGTTGAATTGCTTAATTTTAGAATATTTTATGATAACCACAATTTAAAACTTTTAACCTCTACCAATGTTAAGTTTAATCTCCCATAATGCCTTGGTTAGTTCGAAAGTAATACTTTCAGCTCAATATCATGATTAATATTAAACGTAAATATATTAAAATACAAAGACCATGTCAATAAAATCCAGAAATTTAATAAATCGTGATTACTTCGATATTTCGAATTAAACTAAAAGTCAACTAAAAAAAAAACTATACGGAAAAAGTTATAATTGGTCTAACAAGGAGAGGGTCCCTCCCTACTCGTCATCACCGATTTCCTCCAAATTCACAGAATAAGTAGGGCTTGACTAGAAATGAAAGTGACGCAAGAGGGAGCCCCAGATGACCAAACGTATCCGAAATCATGCATAATGTAGGGGAACCCGGGGTTTTGTAGGCTTACTTACATGCTCAAATGTAAATTTTCGCGGGAGTTGTCGCGGTTAAATAGCAACAGAATTTGAACGAAAGTGCCAAATTCACTCGTGTAAAATTCCAACTATAGAGAAGATATGTTGATTTTTGATTCTGTAAATGGTATTTCATTGCGTTTTCAAAAATCACCGGTAGATGGCGAAAAGTGGGCATGCAAAATTTTTATAGATTTAATTTTTGACATCCGATCTTCTTGAAATTTTGTACATATAATCTCTTAGTAAAAGCGAATCCATAAAAAAACAAAAAAATGGATTAATCGATAAGTTGTAGAAAAAAATTTTGAAATGAATTTTTCAGACAGAGTTTTGACCATCAAAAATTAAATTTCGCAACTTAATCAGGAGGGGAGGGAAAATATATTCAAAAAATTAGAAAAAAATCACATAAAACAGGCAAAAGCAATTTTGCAAATCGGATAATATCTACCTCACTTCCTCAGAACACCCAAATTCGGGGAATGAGAAACTTTTTCCCATTAGTGTATATGAATGACCTCTTGACATTGAATTTCATCCGATTTTAATGAGATTGTGTACGAATATTCTACACAGATGGTAGAATATAAAATATAAATACCCCCACCCCTGGAAAAATAATTTATTTTTTATTATAATAATATATATGTAAGTAACCCACCACGGGTTACCACTCTGTAACCAACTACCGTACGAATGTCGTAATAGTTTCAAAAAATCATAAAAATCTCACAATGAACTTAGCAAAAAGAATTTTGAAATTCGGTTGGAATTTGTCCTAGAGATAAAGGTGGAATCTTTACAGTATATGCCGGTAATTAATGAAAGTCGAAAATAATTTAGCACACCTTGCAATCTTATTTTGGAAAATGCTCCTAAACTAATTGGGGTAATGATTTCTGGGTTTCTGTATATGAAAGATACCAGATTATAGATAATTATAACGAAAAGAAAGTGGCTTAAATGCTGAGAATATACCCGCAAGATGATAATTATCAAAGTTTTCCGAAAAGTGTTAATTTTAACCTCGGGTTCACTTACACTATGCATTATTTCGATTTCGCTTGGCCTTCTGGAGCTTCCACTTGCGTCACTCTCATTTCTAGTCAAGCCTAACATAATATACGTTAAATTTGGACGAAATCGGTGATGTTGAGTAGGGACTCTCTCCTTGTAAGATCAATGATGGCTCCTATATATACCCACTTTCTGTGAAAATTACATCGTTAAATTTGTTTTTCGCATTTATTTCGGGTAGGACGGTAAAAACAGACATAACCAGCACCATAATAGCTTCTTTTATTCCGAAGAACTTTTCAATAAAAAAAAGACTATTTCCCCATACGTGAAAAATTTTAATTTTTGTATGGCAACTCCACATGTGGGTTCCAGATTTCGTAATTTTTTGTTCACCTCTTCAATTACTGCCCAAATATATAGTGAATAACGAACACTACGAAGTACTTTCCCGATTTAAGCCATTTTCGAGATCATTTGGCTATTCTTTCTCAACTCTTTGCGTCAATCCGTTCTCAGCCAAAATGTCAAATTATATAGCGAAAAAGGAAATTTTTGTATGGAGCTACGTAATTTATCTGATTTTCGAACTTAATTATAAAGTTTTCTATACACAACAAGCTCAGCAGCTATTATATGAACTAGAAGAAAACGAAGCTAGCCTATTCTATTGAACTAGTTGTAATGTCAATTTAACCCTTCCAATAATTCAAAATAATTCAAGTATTAAATTTGGTCGAATTGACCAAATATTATGTTAAATTTTTTAACTTACCCTACTAAGTTGAATTCTACCATCATTTTAGGTAAATTTCAAAGTAAAATAAATAAAATATTGTAATGAGCATTTTACTTGGTTAAACAACATAAAACTTTTCAAAAAAAGTTGTTTTAACACTAAAATTATGTAGGCTGTGAATTTAAATAAATATAAGACAAATTAACCATCAATTTAACTTGATTTTACCCAAATATTTTTCTCAGTGTAATAGATACCAAAATTATTGGGATTGGTTGGTGGTGGAATTAATGGGAATGGTCATTAGTTTCATATGTAGCCAATTTGAAAGTGATAGCGCTAAATCAATACCAAAGTCTACCGCAAGTAAAAAAATTAAAGGAAAAGCACTGCTTAAAGTATTGGAAGATTTCTTCATTCATAATCAAACTATGGGAATGGCCTCAAAATTTGCAAGCAACTTATGGTATAATTTTGATGATAAATATAAGCGTAGATACCGAGTACTTATATAGATATTTAAAAGTAATATTAAGTTTTGATTTGCTTTGGTTATCTAAGCTGCTCATAAAAAGATGAAAATGGCTGCAAACAACTTCATTCTCTTAGGAATATTTAAAAATAGGTATGCCATAATGCTACGCAGCCTACTATAAAATTTTGCTAATTCCTTTGTTTTTCGGATGCACATCGTATTACTATAGTGAATTGTTGATTCACTTATAATTATAGGAGATAAGGGTCTAGTGTTATTGTGTGAATTAATTATGATCATCATTTATAAAAGCGATACCTAATAATATTAAATTGAAAGGAATAGATAGGTAATGTATAACTGAAGTCATCAGCATAAAGCTGTATCCTTGAGAGCCTAGTACAGTTCACGATATGATTTATAAATAAAATTTGGGCCTAAGAATAGATCCTGGGAAGGTACCAGAATAACATAAATGTCCCATTTCTAAGGTAGGTAGCCTGAAATAAATCTAATAGAACAGTGAACAGCTAATCAAATTTTATACCAAGCAGAGTAAAGTCAATTGAATCAAAAACTTTGAAGAGACCAAATAAAATTTCAATCCTGAATATTTAAGGACTGATACTGTATAAGTTCCCACACGAAAATCTAACTGATATCGGTATAAATTCTTTAATATAAGAAATTATTTGGGTAAATTAAGATGGTAGGTGTTTCATAAGAATTTACGTTACAAATTCCTTGATTAGAACCAGGATGGGAATTATCTCATAAAAATTTCTATCCAATATACCAGGATCGAAATTTCACTGGATCTTAGACTTATAAACAATAGTCATAATCTCATATAGCCAATCACATGAGAGATATTCGTAAACCCATCACAGAAGATGAGGGTAATTTTTGAATTTAAGCCAGTTTCAGATCTGAAGCAATATGCATAGAGAGTAGGTGCGAATAGGCCACTAGGAACAAGCGGACACCGCGACCAGCGTTGATCTATTGTGTTGTCCCTTAAACTGGTCAAGCAAAATCTAGTCTTTTGACAATTTCGATTATTACCCTTGGGGTTAGATTGCAAACCTTGTTTAGAGAGATAAATTCTTCTCCAGTGATTTGCAGCATTAAGCCTGCAAGCGCGAAACACTCAAATATAATATGCTCCGGAGTCGATACAGTTTGCTGTCGGATTTGCCTGTCTTATTCAAATGAAGCAATATAGGATGACACTTAAAAAATTCTCGCAAAATTCATACTGTTTCAATAAATTTTGTTTTATATTTTTATTGTATAAACAAAAAAAAAATTTAATGGAATCTTATGAAAAAAAAATACCAAACTGAAATTTGATAAATACTCAAAATAAATTGAATATTAAGAAAATAGGATGTGATTTTTTTGAAATTTAAATTTCCACTTTTAAAATAATCTTGAATTGCAGTAATAGTTTTCTGGGATTACAATTTGTCAACATCAAGGAATCAAAAAAAAAAAAAAAAGTTAGTCAGAAATTTTACTAACAAAAGAAGAATTCTATACCGAGTTGTAATTTGGGAGAAGTTTGAACATCTGTATTAGAATGTTAATTCGACCGAAGCAGGAGATCTGAGTCTCGTGGCTTATCTAATACGCAAAGACTTAATTAATTAATTTATTTTTGGAAGTATCTGTAGTATAACCAAATTTGATCAGTATCTCAGTCGAGGCGGGGGGGCCCAAGGCCGCCGATTGGCGAGCCGTCTTAAGTTAAAGAAATTAAAATTTCAAAAATTATAAATGCGTTAAAGAAAATCATATACCTATTACATAGGTATCAATATATTACATTGATTACTGAAAACTCTTAGTGAAAAATACTAGATGACAAATAACCCTGCTGAAAAATGTTCTACTAAGCGCTACTGCTGAAAATCATTTTTATTTCCTAAGATAATTTAATTTCATTTATTCTTTTGATCAGTTTTGCTTAAACTTAAAATGGGCTATGCAAATCGATGTATTTGTAGCTTGAGGCACCGAGTGGATTTGTTTTGCGCTACTATGAAATATAAAATTATAAAAAAAACAAAAAAAAAGACAAACAAAAATTCGCAGTCTTTTAAACTTTAATGCGAGCAACAAGTGATATAAATTTCAAAAATCTTGTAAGAAGCATTTTCAAGAGTTAACGCGCGAAAATAGAAACAAAAATCATTGAAAACTTCATATAAAGCCTTTGGCACTATCATCAGCTTTCAGAGAGATATCATGAATCAACTAGGTATATGTATATATGTTAAAAAAACATATTCATCATTTAAATTTTAATTATAAGTCAAAGTGACAAAATGGGCATAAATTGCTTATCCATAAGTCTTATGCGTATTCTTTCTTGATTCGAAACCGTCTTAGTAGTAATTTTTTCCACCATTCCGAAAGGGTGTGGGTCTGGGATTTTTGATTATTATACCACAGATGGAGAAATCATCGGGTATTACTACATTTTGTTTGTAAAATGGTTTGGACACCTATGCATAAAATTAAATTTTTTTTTGATTTTTGTATGTTCGTCTGTCCGTCCGCCCTCACGATAACTCGAGAACGCGTTCACTTGGACAGCTAAATTGTGCTAAATTTATAAAAAGAAATATAGATTTAAGTTCAAAAATGGGACAAATTGGGGAAGAGTTTCCTTTGTAGGGTTGCCATACAAAGATTTCGTTTTTCTCTATATATTTGAACACTGTCTAAGAACGCGTTAACGTAGAGTTTTGCACTTAAAGTTTTCAAAAAAATTGTAAATCTTTTTTCGAAATTGCATTAAATCGGCCAACTTCTCGTTGGTATAGAAATTGAGGTTTTTTACGTATACTGTATACGGGCATTCAATTTTAGCTTTTTTCCTTATTTTTTTTTTTTTTCAAAGTGAATAATGAAATGCCACCAAGTATAGACAATTTCACCATACAAACTCAATAAAGTTTTCTCTATTGCAAATGAAATATAATCGTCGTTGCCACTTTTCATATTACTATCCATCTGTGCTTTTCAGCACGAAGGCTTTCATCTTTTCGTGTTTACTATTAGAATTCATAAGTAGAGCTTCGCTCCAGGGGCGGATCTAGGATTCTTGTGAGGGGGGGGGGGGGGGGGTGCAACTATGGTTTAAAAATGATATAAGCTGGAAATAGATCAAAAGTTCGAAGAAGACACTCGCAACAACTCGCAAATACCAAATGCGCAAAATATATCATTTAAAAGATTCGGGTCGAACAGATAAGCTACCACTCTCAACGAAGAAAGTTACTCAAATGTTATACTTTTGCCAGCCGCGAAGGTCAAACGAGGTGTAAAATTATATAGTTTGTACTGAGGTTTAGCCAAAGATGAGCCTCAGATGTTCTGTTCCTGACTGTTTTGACCAGGGGTCAGAATCCTTTGCTATTCTTGAGGCTTGCCAAGATTCTTAGTCTAACATTATGGACGAAAAGGAATTTTTCTCTTCAGATAATGGACTTGCAGGTGTTCTGTACAGTCTTGTAGACTTCTTTCAATGCTGGGTATGAACCCAATTGTTAGGTGCGAAAAATAGACTCTTTCGCTCTTATTACTTGATTGAATTATCGGTTAACCAAGAGTGATTTTGCTATTTTTGAGACCTGCTGTAGGAATAAGGAATGTATTCATGCATGCCAAGACTTAGAATGTCACTAAGTTCTAATGTACATTCATCAACAACCCTCGCAGTAAAACAGACGGACCAAATGAATTTCTCTAAAATACTGTTTGAGAGTTTCCCAATCAGCATTTATATTTTGTTTTTCTTTATCGTTTGGACTAAGTATTCTAGTAACACTATTGCATTTTACGAAATAAAAAAAAATATTCTAATATAAATCTTTTGCTTTAAATGTAATAAGTCACTACACCAATATGCAATGAATTGTTTACCGTTGTGTAGTTTCGCCAATTTCTTCAATTACGAGCTATAGTGTTTTGTTGAAATGCTCTTTTGACCTACCGATAATATTCTAACAAGCTGTCTTTACATCGAAGACGCTTTGGCACCTGTTTTCAATTAAAACAAACCTCCTATCGCTTTTACCCGCTTTTACTACTTCAAACACCTCGAGAAAAGTCACGCTCGTGTACAAGATTTTTAAAGGTATCAGCATTTCGTGTTTTTTTAATAAGCTTACACAGCCACGACCTAAAGCGGAGCAAATGCCAAGCCACTAGCCATAAGAACTGCGTTCTTAAACGTATCAAATTGAACGCTTACAAAACTTTTTATATTTTTTCCAAAAAGAGCACTAGAATAGATTTTGTTAAGAAACCTTCAGAAGATCAATTGCAATTTCTTTTCCTTGGTCTTCAGGGAGGAGGGGTGCGCCCACCGCGCCACCTTGTTCGATCAGCCACTGCTTCACACTGGAATCTAACCAACTTGCTTTCTGAACAGGCCAACTAATCATCTCCTCTTATACTTTGCGACCAATTGTGCTCGTATCAAAAGATAAATTCTTTTTAATTTCATCCCAAATGGTGGCTATTTAAGAAATTGATTTATTGATTTGGTTAGCAAATAAGAGAGAGGCTCCAAAAGCTACTTGAGAGTCTAGCTCCGTCTATACAAGATCTTATGGTGGTCGACGAAACTTTGCTCCTTCTAGGACAGGCCAAGTAAAGTACTCAGGCTTGTATACATATATATATATATATAAGACCGGATATACCAGTGAAAGCCCGAAGCAACTTTATAACTGAAATTCGACATTCGGTACAAAGATATGAAAAGTCTTTTACAAGACAGAATGTTCGTAAGCTCATGAAGTGGGTGCATCTGCATCTAAGCAAGGGTATTTAAATTGTACTAATTGTCCACATTGCTGATAATATTTTTACTTCTTTCAACCTGTAACATAGTGTGCTGGTATCTGCAATTCACAAAACCAACCGTAGAAAAAAACCTGGAAGGACCACAGATGTAGTTATCAGATTTTTGATATTCTTGGATTACAAATTTTCAAGAAAATGCGTAATTATGACAGAAGATGTTGATGTGATATTGTTAATGCATTTGAATAACAGGAGCTTAACTACAGCAAAAAAAAAATCAAACAATTTAAGAAAATACTTCTTGTTCGAATTTTAAAATATTTGCACCAATGTAATACCGTCGACAAACGACCAAAAACAATTTCCAATTATGTAATTGACATTTTTTTTTAATTTCCAATTAAATATATGGTGACAGACGATTTTGACATTAAATCAAATTTTGTTTGCAATAGCCAAAGACAGCAACCAACTACAATGATTTACTAGGTGATCTAACAGACGTATTTATAATAGTGCACGAAAATTTAAAGCAAATAAAAGACCTATGTTTTGTCACCGTTTTCCTTTTCTTCAAAAAACTCGTTCTTAAACGATGCAATTTGTCATAAACGCCACGAATAGCTACGTCTAAAATCTGTAACTGTTAGTTTACAGAATCACTACTACGTGTTTTTAGTGGCGCTTTGGAGATAATCCTCAATAACCAAACTCAGTTATGTCAATGTCAAAATGTGGCGATTATGTAATACTTTGTGGGATAATTAAAAGCTCAGGGGTAACACACAGCAGAGATTATCTTGTTGATGTAGGTAATTTAGAATTATGGCTATCGTCTGTCGAGGGTATAAGGCTCATAAAGAATGAAACTTCTTAATTGTTTACGTTAGAAGCATATACGGTGCTTAAAATAATTATTAATAAAATAAATAAATAAAAAGACAATGAAACTGAATTGCATGCACATTACAATATAATAGTTAGTAATAACTTAGCAAAGCAAGCGCTTTACTAGAGACCCAGAACAAATTCAAGGAGAATCATATCCACATCAACAATAAAATAATAGTACAGGGTTATGGCGATGGGTGTTAACGATGAGAGGTAGCGTTTTCTTCCTATATCCGTAAAGGGTTCAAAAAAAAATTATTAGAAAGTACAAAGTGTATTTTGTTGCTATGAGTTTTAGGGAATATTGCATCACAATCACAAACTTCATGGGTGGGTAAATTAATTAATTTGAAGGATTGCTACAAACTACATAGAAGATAGTTTCTGAATAACATTTTGAAACGAATTCAAACTGGAGTCGCTGAGATTTTTAATTTCTGCGCATAACGATCTAAATTGATCGATGGAAGCCCACAACTGCTGCTATATAACGCAAAAAGTTACATAAACGCTCAGACAGTACATACATACATACAACAAAATATATCGCCTTACATGCGATGTACCGTATGAGTTAACACTTATTTCACTTACAATTTTTGAACCACTTCTCAGAGGCTCTTAAACCCGATGCCAATCATGCATCAGTAGGTATGCACACATTAACGAAACATATTTCCCAATAGTCGGTCAATCAATTTGAAATAAACGAGTCTGCAAAGGAGGGACTACAAACAACTGGACAAAGGAAAATGTTGCAAAGGTGCTGGCTGTATGCTATGCAAGAAAAGATGTAGAAATGCAGTGAACCATTGCGCTAAGTTTGCAGTTCTCTTAGTGCATATCTCCTATGCACACGGTGATATTAGCAAAAAACATCGCTGAAAGATACCAAGTTTATGCATTTTAAAGCTGTCCGCCGAAGACTTACCAAGGAAGTCGTGCTTCTCAGCCGACCGGTGGTGAAGCAGCACCACAAGAGATAAAATTTAAGGCACTGGGACAAAGTTTGAACAGTGCGTCTAACCAATTACCAACTCGATTAAAAGTGAAATTACGGTGGTTTACCTCAAAACAGGAAAATGTCGTTAAAGTGTTTACGTCTACTGGTGCTGCTGGTGTTGTCGCTCGAGTTCATTCAACTTACTACCGCAGCCGATTACTTGATGACCAAACGTAAGTGAGCCAAAAAAAAAAAACAAAAACAAAAAAATGTAATCTTAGCAGTTTCTTATATTTCTAAAAGTTTGTGATTTTCATAAACCAGTTACACCTCTACCTTAGTTGAGAAATATCGAAATGTTGAAAGTATATAAATTCTGATACATTGTAGGGCAGTTATGTAACTGGCTTTGGCGATATGTGTAAAGAATGAGGAAATATTGAAATTGTGGTGCGTGAAATTTTGCGGTTGATAGTGCGTTAATTTATTACAAGGGACAAGATACATACCAATATCGTTCAATGTATGTTCATATTGCTTGCCTTTTGCTTGCCATAAATGACGATATTATATTATTAATTAGGAGAATGTTTCGATAATAATTCCGTTCACTTTAACGATCACTAAATATATCGTCTACTTGCGATTTGTTTTGCTTCACACCTACTATTACTAATAATTTTTATTAAAACTATAATTCAAAATTAAATTAATAGTTGCGTCAATTCTACGCACATTTGAATTTAAAATATTCCTTAAATCTTACTTGAAAAATTTAAATATGATTTATTATTAATTAAAAAAAAAAATTACGTATAATAAGGACACATTACATAACTTCGTTACACAAAATCGGTTACATAAACATTAGCAATTAAAATGCTACGGTTATTATGTAGGAATGGCGTAACTGCAACATTAGAGCTTTATGACGGACTACTACAGCTATAGAAATTATTTACGACCAGAAAAAGACTTTCTTTCGGTTGCTCATTAAAATTTGTATTTTATTTGTAAATTTGTCTTTAATTCTTCGGTTATCATTTTATTATTAAGCCATTGAAGTTCCTTTTATACAATTCTCATTAAAAACTAATTTTTTTGTTTTTTCACATATTAAATGCCAGCTGGTGGATGCTTATGTCTCTTTTATCTGTTTCTGAAGACATTTTTTTAATACAAAAGATTTGGGGGATTTATTTTTTTTTTGTAATACTGTTTCATAATTGCTTGCCGTCTTGAAACACCGGAGACTCTGGATAATTTTTAAAAGTTTTATTGAGTGTGAAACTCGCAGACCTATACTCTAACAAAAGTGATTTTGCGTTTCTTCCTTACCGTGTTAAGTCTAGTCGACATTAATTAATTGAAAGATACTATCTTGTGAGTACAACCTTTCTATATGTCTGCATAGCTCTGAAAGCTCTACATATAAGATGAGTACACCCTCTGCAAATTCTACCCCCACATCCAAAGAAACAATTTTTTTATGTAGCAGTATCTGTAAGATTTCTATTGCCAAATTATATAACTTGAATTATATAGGCTAGTACTCGAAACCTCTTTGTAACCACTATAAACCCCTATAGCGCTTAAATGGAGGATTATATAAAGGTTACTGTGACTTGATTTAGGTAACGTTATATAACTAAAGGTTTTATAAAATGAGTAACAAAAATATTCTCGTTACCTTATAATAACTTCTTATATAACCCTTATATAACCCATGCTGCTTTCGATTAATTTATTTTGGTCATAGCAGTGGTTGCAGTAATGTTTCGGTTACCTTTATAAACTTTGTTTATAATGGTGTTGGTAACGTTTCCATAACGCTTGGAATTTTCTCAGACTGATTACTTTTAGTAATTGAAATGTTAGGGAAATTTCTTTTCGTTACCTTTATAAAACAATATAATGCAAATATTTACGAAACCTATCTTGACATAGAATTTTGATATTTTTTTGTATTGCATTTTTATATTGCAAGGGTTTAATATTTGTACATTTTAGAATTACAATTTTTCGGCATGTACCTGGTGAAATTCAGTTGGAATTAAAATTTTATTATGAATATCATCATAGATACTCCTAAAAAATATACAGACTGTTCCAAAAATAAGCAATTCTTAATAATTTTAATTAAATATTTCTAAATTTAAAATTTTCACTTAGGTGATAGTTATTCATAAGAGTAACATTACATAATTAAGAAATGTTATATATCTAAAATTATGTATTTTCTTCATATAAAAATAAAACGGAAGCCATATATGTGCAATTTAAAAAATTAGATTAACCGACATTTTATTTTTTTGTTCTTTCTGCAATGTACAGATGAAAAAATGGCGGCCTGTACTTAAATGAACAAATTACCATTATTAAACTTCAAGTAGTTTTATATAAATTCTGGCTCTATTATATAAGCTGAACGAATCTTATAAAGCTTCTAGAAATATTATATAAACTAAAGGAACTACCATGCCTGGAAAATGCTCCTTATATACCGTTTACTCCTAATATGTAACCTTTGGTAATGTTATATATCTTATAGTGACAAAAAACAGACGTTAGTGTTCTTATACACCCTTTGGTTATATTGTGTTAAATAAATAAAAACAGTGTTACAATGGCTCCATTCGACACTAAAAGTAATTTGTTTTATAACGGTCACCATAGTTACTAAAGCGCCACCAAAAAATTTTACAATATTTTATAGTAGGTATAAGTATTACCGAAAGTTCCCATTTTTTATTAAATTACTGAATGTTGTCAAGTTATATAAGGCTTACAACGTATGCCGCAATAAACACTTATTACCAATAAGTTATATAACGTGGTGATGACAACATATTATAAAACTTTCTTATATACCTTCTAGTAATGGTTACTCTAAGATATGTAGACCGCTGATTGAAACATTTCCATCATCAACTTATAAAACCTTTAGTAACTTACTTCCGCGATAACCATTAGTAACCTTAAAAATCTCTAATATAACTACGTCACCAATTCGTTATATTATAAAACTTTTATATAACCACTCAAATTCCTATATAACCGAGTAACCATTATATACCGCTTATAAAACTACCCATCACCTTCAGTCACCAAAAATTAGAAAAATTCTTACTTGGGATTGCAGAAGTTCTGTGGATTTTTTTAAGCATATCTAGGTAGACTTAAATTAGCAGTAAACATAGCGCCCAATATTTCAAAAATTTAACATTAGTCAAAATTCGTATAACTTTCGTCACGAATAAATTTTATTATAAGCGAAATTAATTTCAATGCTAAAGCTAAGTAGCTACAAGTGATATATAAATTTAGATGAAATACAAAATAAAAAACTTGTAACAAAGCTAAATATAAAATAACATAAAAATAATGGTCTATTCATAAAATGACAAAAATGTAAAGGTATATACTCTGTTGCTAAATTATATATCCACCCAGAAATATGAAGTTTTTTCCTATTTCTCAATGGAAATTTGAAAAAATTTCTTCTACGAAAGATTCTGGCTAACGAACACAGTTCTTATATTATGGCAAGACTGTATTAAGGGTAAAGATTTTTAAGTTTTCTGAAAATTACGAAATTTCTGTTGTTGCACAATTATAAATCCATCTCTGCGTGTGAACTTTTTGAAGTGTTAACACACGTTTTGCTAACATAAATTATTCTTAAAATATTATTTTTCAACAATGCCTAAAGGGAAAATGTTAAGTAAATTTGAGAGAGGACAAATTTTTAGTTTGCAAACTGAGGGACTTAGTCTTAGAGAAATTGGTCGAAAAATCGGTCGGATTCATGGAGTAGTGTCTACTTTTCTAAGTAAATTCGGTTGCGCAAATGGGAGAGGAAGAAAAAGAAGATGACTGAACGTGACGAACGAATCAACCAAGAGCTGCAGTCAACTTGTGGCGCTATTTTCAGTAATCGTGTGTCGGCACACATTGTGGAGAGCACTAAAGGCTTAAACACAATTGCGACGACAGACGACAAACGACGACGATATATCGCTGTCAAACTTCTAAAAGTACAGCATCTTATGCGAATGCACCAAATTGCGACGACCGACGTTGAGCGATCGACGACATTGTCGCCGGGATTGATCAATTTCTAATTTTGCCGTCGTCGCTGCAGTCCTACCAACAAAATTAATCGAATGAAATGGTTGTGGCATTCACTTTTGTCTTTTTTAGGTGGTAGCACGCCGCGGTAATTTTAAAATAATGAGCTTTGAGGAAAAATTGATCGAGGAAATGCGAAATCCATAAAATAATTTATAGTTTACAAGACAGGCAAGACAAATGGACAAAAAAGACGTGGTTTGGATGGATTTTTCAAAGCGTTTAATTTAGTTAATTTCCGCATTTTCAGTTTTTTTCACACTTTGGTCCATTGCATTTCTTTCAATATAATATAAAATACTTTTGATAAAAATCTCCTTTTAAAAAGCTCGAAATTTTTAACAAATGAATTTTCAATATCTTCTTCTTTCACAATCGTCGCTCACCGCCTGTCGTTGCAATTGTGTTCCCAATTTTTCGACTGCCTGTTTTGCAACGATATTTTCGCTGTCGTCTGTCGTTCTGTCGCTCTGTCGTCGGAATTGTGTTTAAACCTTAAAACGTAATGCCAACCTCCGCCGAGCTAAAATGAATCAGGTTCCACGATTGTTGCAGCGCCATAAAGACGCCAGGATTAAATTCGCAGAAGACAACGTGGACCTCGATAGGGAATTTTCAAAAAATTATTACGTCGATATTTTTCAATGGAAATTTGTGTTCAGGTTATGTTTTCAGATGAAAAAAACTTCAATCTTGATGGTTCAGATGGGCTTAATGAATACTGGCACGATCTCAGTAAGAAATCACGATATTTTTCCCGTCGTAATTTCGGGGGTGGAAGTTTAATGGTGTGAGGAGCGATTTCCGAAGTTAAGACCCTTGAGATTCTATTCACTTCTACTCGCATGAATAGTGGAAACTACATCACGGTTCTCCTAAGCAGCTTAGTTAATTTTCTTGAGGAAAATCGACACAAGCTCTGCGGGTGTTCCAGCAAGACAATGCTGCTATTCATACAAGTAGGCAGACAATGGCATGGTTTCAAGCTAACTCGATAAAAATTTTAGGTTGGCCAGCATATTCTCCAATGGAGAACATTTGGGGAATTTTAGTTCGGCGAGTTTAAGCTGACCAACGCCAATTCAGCTCAGTTGAAGAACTGAAAAATGCCATTGTTGAAGAATGGGGCAAATTGGATAGTTATTTGCTAAAGAAACTAATTTTTAGTATGAACAAGAGAATTTTAGAAGTAGTGGAGGCTAAAGGAAGTCAAATAAATTATTAAAAATAAAAAATAAATTTGTTTTCATCTGATTTTACTAGTGGATTTATAATTGTGCAACAGCAGAAATTTCGTAATTCTCAGAAAACTTAAAAATCTTTACCGTTAATACAGTCTTGCCATAATGTAAGTACTTTTTTCGTTGGAGATAATCTTTCGTAGAAGAAAGTTTTTCAAAATTCCATTGAAAAAAAGGAAAAATTTCAAATTTCTGGGTGGATTTTGCAACAAAGTGTATAACATACATTTTACATATAAAGAAATAACAAAATATAAATTAAAAAGTTTAGTCAAAAATGTAATTTTTGTTATTACTTTCGTAATCTTTTCTTCCTGATTGGTATAATGTCACTTTCACCACTCGTTACTTGATTCGACTCAAGTTTGATGTTAGATGAAGTAGAAACAATTTCAGATCGGCGAATCTTGGTAATTAACAATTGTATTTGGGTTTTAGTCAAATCTTTATAGACCTCCTCATATTGAGTTCAACGTTTATTAAAATCTCTTTGAAATAGGAAAGGTTCTTCAATATTCGGGTCATTTTGTGGAAAATGATTATCCAATTTTCGCCCTAATTCAAGTCCTTCACGAATGACTTTTGCTCTGAACGCAGCTGATTCAAATTTCCCTTCATCAGGGTCATTGTCACGATCTATTGTTTTATTAATGGAATTAAAAAATGGCTAGAAATATAAGAGCCAATGTTACAAAGCAAACGGAATTGAAAAATGACTGCAGAAATTTTTAGTTGTTTTTTAAAAACCGTGTAAAAATGAAATCGTGTAAATAAAATATCGTGTAAATCGGAGGATAGGTGTATTAGGAGAAAAAGGTGGACAACATTTTAGATAGTTAGCTCATTGCGCTCTCAACTTATCGTACGAAAAGAAGGACGTGGGCGGACAGACAAACAGACGGACACTCAGTTGGATAGGCATGGAAAAATTTTAATCTTTCATAATTACATTTAGTTTATCTAAATCGACGAAAGAAGACTATCGTAGTTCGACTTAGGTTAGTTTGAAGATTTAGTACTAATGCAAGTACTATATATTACCTCCAAAGTATTACTCATTTTAATACTCTTCCAGAAAAGTTACTTCATAATTTTCCAGACTAAAAAATCGTACACTCCGGGACAAAATGATGACCCACCCAAAAATTTTACCTGTTTTTTTTTTAAAGGAGCAGTTACAGATGTAATTCTTATTGCTTGTTGTAAAGACAATCTTTGAGAAATGCTAGTATATATGATTGTTTTTTCTTTGATATTAATTTTGAGTAATTATCTGCTGGTTTATATAAAAATGCTACGACTAAATGATGACCCAGGTAGCAGTTATGTTCGGAGAGAATAAATAAAAGAACAGTTTTATTTATTACTTTTTTTTTTACCTTTTTATAATGGGTGGAGCTCCCTCTTACTTCTATTACAGCTTCCATTCATTTTGGAAGAAGTTTAAAGAACAATTTTAAGTATTTTCTAGGAATCAAATTCCAAGCCTCCTGAACAGTATTTTTCAATTCATTTTTGATTGACAATTGCCTGTTTCGTTGAGAAACTGTTCTTGATGCAAGACGACCCCAACATTTCGATAATATTAAGATCTAGATATCTTGATGGCCATTGCAGAAGCTCTATATCATTTTTTTCAAGATAATCTTTCTTTCTCCTGGCAGTATGAACTGCAGCATTACCTTGTTGAAAAATGAAGTTTTCTCCTGTTATCGAGTTTCTTTGGCTCCTTATTTCTTTCTCGATTAGCTGTATATAAAAATTGCTCTCCATTTTTTCAGAAATTAATCGTAAATTCCCTTTGTAGCCTATTCCTGACTAAATCAAAATTCCTCCTCCTCCCATTTGTCGCGTCTTCCAAAACAACTCCGTTTTCTTTAAATCGTAGAAATAATACGACCACCCATCTGGTCCATTCAAATTAAACATCTTTTTTATGGGTAAAAAAATTCCTCCATCTTTTCTTCCACCTGAGCTGTTTACGTCACGAGCAAACTTTAAACGTTCCTCTTATGTTTTGCCGTTAAATATGGCTTTCCATTCAATTTTGTTCGTTGGATGTTTCACTTTTCTGTAAAATTCGCTGGACATTTCTCTAGGAATTGCACGCTCCTCTCTTGAGGTTATAGCACGAGGACGACAAGAACTTTTCTTTGAACCGTAATTTTCGGGATCCATCAGAAAATTTGCAATCACTGACGATTCTCTTCACAGTTCTTGCGATATGAGAAATACTCTGCTTTTCTTTTTTTTATTTAAAACGGTCTGTTTTAATTGCCTTCTACTGCCTGTTACTACTGGCGATGATGTTTTACTTTCAAAAACACACTGACAATTCATTTCATAACAATTTCGATATTTATATCATGTTTCTAGAGGCTAAGACTAAATCGGGCACCCACTTCTTGGTGTTGTCATATAAAAATTTAGGTTTTTACGTATTCTGTGAAAACGATCAGTCCTTGAGATTTTTGTTGTACTGAAAATACCTTCATATTATGAAATCCTATAAAATTGGTTCGTTTTTACTGTCCGACAAAGCGTTCTAGAAATACATACGAAAAAACACTTCAAAAATCAAACTTATACAGATGGATGACCGCCCATACGAAATTACATACCGGCGTTCAGCTAGGGTATCAAAAGAACTGGTCTTAGACCAATTCTAGCTTTTTTACTTATTTAAGTTTAGTCTTATTTGGGACCGTCGAAACAATTTTTTTGCATGCGTTACGAACGTATGATCAAAGTGAGAATATATCTCCTATGATTTCATCTAGATAAGTACGTAATAAGTATACCCAAATAAATATTCAAAATAAATAATTGAATATACAACAAATATCTAATTCCCATTATATTTTCTTAACTCTTAACCATCCCGAAATTGTATGCATAATACAGAAAAAATGACGACCGAAACAGATGTGACAAGAGTATATTTTTCTTTGCACTATCAGGGACGAGCCAATGAGATTTAAAGAAAAATTGTATCTATCAAAAAAACACGAAAATTTCAAATCAGCAAATTGAAATAGAGACAATCGAAGGATATCGAAGAAAACTGCAGGTGTGCTTTCCTAGGAAGTTATAGAGCACATGTTGAAAACACTTCAGTTAAAAGATTAATTCAAAATAATAGTCTTAAAAAACTAGCTAACCTATATTTAAATTTATATATAGTATACCCCTATAATTTCTTAAATATGGAAGCAATACGGCCATGTTAGGCACAACCTATATTAGGAAGCAAAATTCATATGCAGATATTCACTTTAACAAATTTAATTTTAATTTAATTATATTTGATAAAGGTTTATTTTAAATATTTCCCCAAAATTCTACAGAGCTTCAAATTTACCACAGTTGATGATTTTTCGGAAATTGTTTGATGTTTAGAAGTCTTCTGCAGCGAGTAAGTTTTTTTCTTTCTATTTCATCCATGTGGCTATATCCTGCTAGATGTCTTTTTGTAAGTCAAATTTCCATTTGAGACAATTGTATCTATGTATAATATCAACTTGTCCAGCGATAGTCTCTAGTTCTTAGATGTACCACAACACTCGATAATTTCCACTAATAAAAACTAGGCTTTTTGAGACATCAGTTTTTGGCGAAAAAGTTTACTTATTTTAGTCTATAAATTACGCGATCCATTTTTAATTTAAAGACTGTGTCTCGAATTCTAAGCAAAGTACTCGTATCTTTGCCAGAAATATTGTTTTCTGATGCCAAGTCTATACAGATATTGAGGGATTCAACATATAACTCATGCGGTAAACTTATTTGATCTAGTTCATTTGATGAGCTTCTTTCGGGATATTTGGATGGATATAAAAAGGTATAGAGCTGAGATTGGGGCCTCATTACATTGTTCATCCTACAAATTTATGCGCAATTGCTTATAAATCTCTGCCGGACTTTCTCACAAAATTTAGTGTTGGCCTTCATTGTTGTCCATCCACTTCATTCAGTATATCTAGGAGGTGTGAGCTAAGCAATCTGTTACTCTTACCGGAGATAGCCGGGCAGTGACAAAGAAAGTGAGTCACCGTTTCAGATTCCTCTCCGCATTCTCTGCATACAGGATTGTCAACAAATCCCATCCTCTGTGTGAAGGTGACTCCTGAGAAATTAGTGTCTAGTAAGAATTGACACTAGGGTTCACAGGGCTGGTTTGTTAAGTCCCAGCAGCATTTTCGCTAAGTTTGGGTTACCCCACAGATAGTTCTACATTTGTAGTTCTATCCGAGGGTTCATTTAACCAAAGATGACTATGTTGGCATTTGGTCCATACTAAATTGTTATAGGTAAAGTGTTTTGGCAGGGGAATCCCTCCTAGGTTTCTTTGAAAATTTACATCAAATTCGTTTTTCTCACTTTCTTCAGTAATAATTTATATTTCCGATACATAGTTAGTTAAGTCATATTATTTTCAGGATCATCTGATTCTGGTGATGAAATATTGTTCCGGCAATTTTTTTAGGAATACAACACGTACTGTGTCCCAAAATTGAGCAACATATTTTACTGTAAGGTATAAAGCTGATTCGCTTAAAGATTTTTCAAAAAATCTCCTCATTTCCGTTAAGATTGGAAAGTAATATGTTTTTGTAGTTAAATGAAAAATAGTACAGGAGGGAGAAATAAACATGGCTTTTATGTTACCATTGTCACTTACAAGTTAATCCTCAGAAAAATGACGTGGGACAAGGATACAATAATATTTCTAAAATAGTTAAATAGGAAAATCGGAAAATGTGAGAGCACTTTTTTTACTTTAATGCCGTTTATTTCTTATGCTGTAAATTATCATTTAAGGCCTTATCTATCTTTAGTACATAGATAATAAGCATAACGTGAATTAGGAACTGTGTAAAAATATATGAATAGTAAAGCCGTGCACCCGCTTATAATTCAATATCAAGTGAATTTGTTTTTTTTAATATTTTTAGCCGAAGATTTGAAATCGTGCCAATTATCAGATCCAGAATTTCCAAAATGTTCAACGGAATCCGTTGGGCAGTTACTCCAAAAATTACTAAAAGGTAAATAATACTAGTTTAAGCCCGTAATACAGAATATGTGTGTGTGTTTGTGTACTGGAATTTTAATCTTTTTTTAGGTATCGACGGATTGGAAGGACTTCCAGATGTAGATCCCATGAGAATTAATAAAATTCGAATATTCCAAGGAACTGGCCCAGTCAGCATTAATGCATCTCTAACTAAAGTCGTTATAACAGGATTTAACAATCATAAAGTATTAGAAAGCCAGTAAGTTACTAATTTACATGTATTTAATTGAAATTCTTATAATACATATTTTCATTTTTATTTAAGTGTAAGTAAAAAAGACTTTAGCTGGGAAACACGTTTTTTTCTTCCGAATATGCGTCTTGAAGGTGTGTATGATGTTAAAGGAAGAATACTTATTATACCAATAAGTGGACATGGAAAAATGTGGATAGAAGCAAGTATGATCAAGTTTTTGTTGTTAATTAAATATAACAGTAGACTAAGCTAAATACTCAAAACGCATATTATGATCGGATACATTTTTTGGTTTGAAAGTTGAACATTTCTGTATGAGGTTTTTTTCGAAACTTGTGGATTATGCAAAACAACTTTATATTAGTTAATCTGATTTCAATAGAACTTAAAATTTAGTTTTATGAGCTGTACGCGTCTACGAGGAGAATTTAAAAAAATACATAAATGTTATGATATTGAAAAGCAGCCATTCGAACAAACTCAACGGGTCTTTTTATGTTTTACATCTTACATAAATTAAATTTCCCACCCTGGCTCACACTTTCAATTCAAGGTTCCTTCCTTCATGAAATGGATCCTACAAGTCCTATGTGGCCCAACGACTCAATTTGGCATAATCAATATTTGATTTTTATATTTTAGTTATATGTAAGATTTTTCCACACTGTTTTTATCATTAATATTTTTAATTTTTTAAAAAATACATTCATAACGAAATTCCTTAACTTTCGAAATAATACATTTCAATAAGAATTTCGAATCCGCTTGTAACTCTTGCTAAGTATATCAATTCTTAATCCATTTTTTTTTTATAAGGCGAGTTACGAGCCAACTGCATCTATAGAAAAAAAATTGTCGCCATCGCCTTATGAACTCATGATGAAGCCAGATGAGAATGCGAGAGTGCTAGAATCCATACTTTTGCAGAGTGTCATGAACATTTTGCAATGGCTGATAGAGAAAGCTAGTAAAATAGAATACGCTTACGGAGGTTTACAGAAAGGGAAATTTTTACCATAGCTCATAAAGTTTTCTTATTGTGGTACAAGACTATGAGTTTTTCTGTTTTTTTTTTTTTTTTAAATTTAATCTTATAATATTTTTCCTAGTTGCCCTGTGAAAATATTTCTGTAACCTATGTGTAGTGAATCTTCTGTTCTGAGATTTATCAGCCGAATCTTTTAGTTTTGCTGACTTTTATCACAATAGATAAATTTTTCTTCCAGATGACTTCTCTCAATAGTATCAGAAGCATATCTAGCGGGTAGCAGTAGGGACGAACGCTTCCCCTGGATTATCAAAATCTGGCGAATTCAAAACAACAAAATTCAGATGATTTTAATTTAAACATAATTATATAGAATCTTTGATTTTCGTGTGAAGCAGTTTAGTTCTATTACTTAATGATAACTCTAAAATACAATATATGTATATTCATTTCGTCACACTCGAAACAGTTCAGAAACACAACGAAATCTTGACAGTTAACCGGTTTTTAGTTTGTTGTTTTGCATGATACACTTCATATAAAAAAGAAATCGTTTTGGGAGAGATGTGACTGTGCTGTGAACCTTTTATTTACAATAATTTTTTTCTGCCAATTTGCTTTGATATTTTTCTTCAGAATATTTATGCTTTGTCGGTAGCCAACAGCAAAACAAAATGTTTGAATTAATTCGGGTCTCTGGTCCGATAACCATTTTAATGAGGATATTGCTAATTTACTGCTAAAATTATCCATTTTCTTAGGAAAAATTTGCAAAAAATATTCGTCATATTTTGTATGCGTTAGTTTTAGTACATATGGTCGCCGTTTTCGGAATCAGAGATTTACACAGAAATTTGGAGTAGAATCGATTTTGATACTACTAGACAGTATGTCTCCATAATGACTTAATTTGAAATTAAGTCATCCCAAAGAAATGACGATATGACATACTGTGTGCGAAAATTATATCATTTGAAATGTCATTGACATTTAACATGTTCTTCACTTTGAGTAAAGATTATTTCAGAGTTCAATTTCATTAAATGCTATCAAGAAAATTAAATTTGCGAGTACGTACTTGATAAGCTGCATTTGTATAGCATTTAGACAGAAGAAATTTTTTTGTTTCAAGACACCAAAATGGGAAGAAAAGCTGGGAAAAAATGGATCTTATAATCAGCTTGGCTGATTTATTATAAAACAATTCGACTTTCCAAAAATAATTTTAATTGCGGTAGGTGCCACTTTTATTGCAATATCACTAATATGGAGAAAAGTTTCCCCATTTTAAATTGAACCGAAATGTTGCAAAAGGGTCCTTCATGCACCGTATTTCTGTGACACCTGCTCATTTGACTCCATTTAATTAAAAATTAAGTCATTATGACTTCTTCTAGGGTATTAAGCCGATCATTTCCCGAAATTTTTTATATAGCACATAAATAAAATTTCTGTTGACGTTGGCAGTCACGCTTCCCCAACTGTTTCAACGAATATACGCGGCTGAATAGTATATCTACTTACTGTATAGAGAACTCATCTACAAGAAAAATCTATCGACAGAATTGTTTTTCTTCTTCATGAATACTGTAAGTCCCACAAAATACTGTTAAGTTTCGCTATTAGAATTTCACTCCGTTTACTTCTTACTTAATGACTACAAATTAGAAAAAAAAATAAAAAAATGTAAAAAATGTTTGGCCAAAATATTCAAAAACAAGATACCTATGAAACTTCAGAGACTACAGAGCTTCGTCGATAGCTTTAGAAGACTCTTTACGTTCTTCCTCATTTTTCCACTCTTTAACCAAATTTTAATTTCCTTTCTATGGAAGCCATGCTATAAACCGTACAAAGGTATTGTCTGGTGCTTTGCCTAACATTTAAAAACCAAAGCAAAACCAAAACCCAACAAAATATGATACAAATTTAATGATAACCACTAAACAGAACACACTTCATTCTCAATTTCAATATTTTGGAAAGCGTATTTCAAAATGAAACTAGTTTTGAGATCATATTCCATTTGGAAATTTCTGAGTTACTGAAACGCCATTTTTCATTACGCGGAGAAAATTATTCTATATAAGTGTAAACCTTACGATACATATGTTTATTTAATTATAACATAACTGTTTTCCAGAAAATATGACTATCATTATGTACACAAAAACAAGGCTTTATGAAAAGGAAGGACATGTTTTTTATAACATTACACACACTCGAGTAGATTATGATGTGTCTGGACTTAAACTTCGTCTTGATAATTTATTTGATGGAATTAAGTCTCTCGGTAAGAGCTCGAACATTTAAAAGTTTTACATTCCGTTACCAATCTCTATATATATAATTTGTATTTATAAATTTCAGAAGAAAGCACAAATCAGTACTTAAACGAGAACTGGAGACCAGCTTCAGATGCTCTTAAACCAGTGATTACAAAAACCATTGAAGGAGTGCTAATTGGAATTCTGAGAAAAGTTTTTAACTTTTTCCCAGCTGACTATATTATAACGGATATTCCAAAGCCTTCAGAAATATATGGCCAACATTAATGTAGAATTTAAAACATTACTACACTTTAGATACTGTATTATTATTATTATTATTATGTATTATATATAGAATAGAGCTAGATCGATCTCCTAAAATGTGGAGAGTACAAAAAATAATTCTGCAAATATCTACTATTAATCTTAAGCATTTTCCGTGTAAGTGCATTATCCAACACATATTTTCTTTATGACGTGTGAAGTCTATTTTTGGACACAGTATAAACACTAAGTTTCAATTCAGTATTTTCAAAAAATTGACTCACGCCTGTGGCATGCAAGTGAAACAACTTAAAATCATTGAAATCGCCAGATTTTGTTAAGCACGTGTAAAATTTCATTAAAATTGTTGTGAAAAAAACTTATTTTAGAAAAAAATAAACATGTGCGTTGTATGTTTACTCAAACACTTTAAATTGGTTCAATTTTGTGTACATAAAATACATCAGCAATGGTAAATTATATCTCAATTCTAGTAGCGGAGGGACGTTTAATTTTATTTATTTTATTACTACAATAAAATTATTGATCTTATCGTCAAGCGAAGCCAGACTATAAATACATAATTTCCCAATACTAGGATTGTGGTTTTCGGAAAAGTTTCCAGTCTGAATAGTTTTGAAATCATGACAGAAAACAGTTTGTATTAATTTATTTCCAGAGAGGGAAGATCTATATAACCGAACATATCTTTACTTTGCTCGGCATAATACAGAAACACTTTGAGTAGAGTCAACCACCTATTCTTGGATTTTATGTAAGTCTATCATTGCATAATTAAGTTTTCATTGTGCTTTAGTAGCCATGGAAGTACCACGACAGATTATAAAAAAAAATTTCAAGTCAATGAGCCGCACCAAAAAGTAACACTTCAGGTCTGAGATAAAATGTATCGCTCTCCATTATTTTGTTTAATCTGGACTTGGACCTCGCATTTAAGGATAAAAGAATTTTACTTATATTAATACAAAAGCTTTCAAGCAATTACTTGGATACTCTGACGAATTGGATCTTATGGGTAGAAATCCAGCTGATACAATGGAAATGATATTAAAGCTGGACGATTCGGATTTCGGATTTCGAGGTACCTGGTAACTTCAACTAGACATAGAGCCATTAAAAATCTTCAATTCTTCTTCTTTAATTTTCCCGGAACAAATTTTAATTCTATAAACGATATAATATCCGAAACACAGATCCCAATCACTCGGGGCCAAATAGTTTTTGCTTCAGTGATAGTTGTAGTGAACGACATTAATTAGATTGTTAGGCATTTATGAGTTCTACGCTACATCGATAAAGAGTGAACAGTAAAAGATACCTTTATAAGAATTGCGGGATTTCAAATATTAAACCACATTAAATTGATATATGTCATACCTGCTGATACTTAGTGAAAATCCCCCCCCCCTTTCTAATTTGAAAAAAAACTTGTCATATGATCAAAATATGCCATATTTAGATGACAGTACTTCCGAACCACATATTTTTAACTGGTCGGTTGATTTACAGACTTTGATCACTGATCTGCTCTTCGTTATTTCCAATCCCATAGATAATTTTAGTTTAATATCTTGTAGAATCTGGAGGGAACGCTATAAATGTTAATCGCAATTGCATGATTATCGAAACTTAATTCAATAGCAACGATCATCACATAAATATAATGTATACTCTCTGGAGGCGCCAAAATTAACTTAAGAAAGCACCTCTCGTCAGATCAAATTATAATTCAGACGAAACTATTAATGTAAGTACATCTGAAAACTATGAATAATTTTTAAGTATTTTTCCGAACAACTTCAACATTAAATCTGAATCTTCATCAACCGAATGTTCGAAATGTCTTTCTTTAGAATAAATACTCAAGTCACAAGGCTTGTAAGAAGTCAAGTAGTTTTGTTTTTAAGGCAGGGGGACATCCGAAGCACGCAGGCCAGGGTGACCCATTGTGCTGATCTGCTAAAAACCTTCTCAGAAAAACCTTCCTGTCCTCTTAATGAAGCGCATCACACCTTGGTGAGGAAAATTGTTCAGATCATCCACAGATAGAAGGTCAGACCCAAGCGTGTCCAGCGTGCTCCGAGCAAAGACCGGACAAGCACACAGAAAGTGTTCGGTTCCCTCAGGCTCTCCTTCCAGGCAGGGCAGGTTAGACGAGCCTGAAGCGAGCAGTAGTTGGTGATGATGCTCCTTCTGAGCCCTAAGACAAAATCAGAGAAATTTCTTTTGGGACCATCAAGAAAAAGTTTTGTCGAAAGCTTCATAAAAATAATAAGATCAGAAAATCCCGGAACTCCCAAATTTTATTTCTTCCAAAGCTTCCAGACTACACCTCTTCTTAAACGAGCCAACTGTGTTGTTATAAACTTACGATTTGCATCGGAGATTCAAAAGCAGTACAGAAAAAGGAACTGTCGCAATATACCTACTTATGAGCCGTTTATTTTGAAAGCGGTGCAAGTCCATTTCAGTATAGTGTTTCTATTTTCTTCAGATTTCTTTAATAAACATAATTCCTTAATAAAATTTACACTATTTAACTTTAACTTCAAAGCACACAAAAGTTCACTGTCAGATCCTATAAATATTTTTAAATTATTTTTTTAATTTTATTTAAACTAAAATATTTGAATATTTCATCGTAAAAAACAAATATACTTGCACCGCTTTCAAAATAAATGAATCATACTTGGCTTGAAAATCAAGGCTTTAAGGTTTTAGATCATCAGTCCATATATGCATATTCTAAATTTGATAGTTGTACTGGGATTTTACGCAGATGGATGTCCTAGGCAAAATAAAAACTCTACAATGGTGAGAATGATATTTTATTGGCTCCAGTTTGAATTGTCGAAGAATTTGGCAGTGATATACTAGGAATAGACTGGAAAGTTTCAGTTTTGAATAGGGCTGATCGATTTCGTCATTAAATCAATACAAATAGAAGTCAAATATAATTATAGTCTATCGGCACTCATTCTTGCACAGTTGCCAGCCTGCGTTTTTATTTCAAAATGCCCTAATAATTTTCAATATTTTTTGGTCCTTCGAGCCGGATGTTGCGTCGGATAATTATAAATTTAAAAAGTAGCGAAACTAATGGCCATTAATTTGTAGTGACCTTCGTCGCTTCATGTCAAATCTTAAATAACAGTACTGTTAAGTATGTGAGTCATAAACGCAAAAATCTCCAGCCAGTTACCATTTTAAACGTTCTCAACTTAATTGTTTTTTCCAGAGGGACAATTACCAGTCGAATATGAGTCATACAGGTCTCTTTTAAAAGAAGTTGGATATTTTCTCAGTGCCAATCCGAAATTCTACCCCTTAGTGTTCCTGTTAATTAGGGGAAGAGAAGATTTCAAACATCCAAAAGACCAAAACTTTTTAAAGAAGCATTATGGAATTGAGAGGTAAATTAATCGCAAATTGGAGTTCTATAAGTACATAATTGGCTGTAGAACACGCTTATAATAGCCATATAGAACTGCCACGGATCACTTCAATGAGGATGATTATAAGGGGCAAATTAATTCAAGAATCTAAAAACCATTAAATCTTTTAAGCTCGTTTTTCTTTAAA
Organism: Dioctria linearis; assembly: GCA_963930735.1. NCBI lineage: Eukaryota > Metazoa > Arthropoda > Insecta > Diptera > Asilidae > Dioctria > Dioctria linearis. Next base: position 287,092,743 of record OZ005741.1, read on the forward strand.
ATTCAGACGATTGTTATTTTTTTTTTTCACTTTTTAACGAAGAGATTGATTTTTTTTTGTGTTAAAGTTTTTATTTTTATAATAGTAGTATTAGTTCTATAAAGTAAAACCAACAACATTTTTGTTGAATTAAATAATATAAAAAAAAGCCTAGAATATTTCAATTCTTCCATCAAACTTAATCCAAAAACCATTTTTTCCATAACTATAAGTGTTCCAAAACCAGCCATATCTCCCACTATATGAAAAATACATATTTCATTTTTTGTTTTTGTTTTCGTGCTTTAATATGAGTTTAAGTACCTATCAATTTTCATTAATACCAACCTTTAAAATTACAATTATTCTAAATTAAGCTTTAAAAACTAATTTCTTCATTTTCTCCAAACTACCTACACAAAACGCTAATTTGGCGGGTATAGGAAATGGACGCCTCCAATATAAAATACAATCTGAATTCTGAATTCATTTACACATTTTGCATTTTATAATATTTTACATTTAACTAAATTGTTATTAAAACAACCACCTAATGGTTTATTTATCTGCATATCAAATTCTCACAAATAGGTTATATTTATTTTTGAAAAAAAAAAAAAAAAATTGAACGAGATCACTAAAATTCACTTAAAATAAATTAAAGAAACAAAATAACATTCTTCAGCACATTCTTGTTGAAATTGTTTCTTAATATACAAACATCAATATATAGATAATACGTAAATACTCATATATATGATGATGATCAAACAAAATTCATATTTAATGTATTTCTGTAAACCTTAATTATTGATATAAATTAAGCCAATCAAATTTGAATGCACTACACTACTGCCAGAATTAGAAAATAACTTCAATGTCAATCGTATTTGCAGATAAAATATTCATGAAAAATATACGTAAAATCTCATAGGTATAGAATTGCACATCACTGACTCATACTCGTACAGCTAAAAAAAACTTTTCTTTCCACCAACTAACCTGCCATAATGGACGACCAGGACCAGGCATTTTACTGTGTATTTATTAAAATTTCAATTAACGCACTTTAATATCGAAAACGATCACAAAATCGCTAAACAAATTGCACAAAATTTCGCTATCACAGAATTTAAAAAAACTCTTCACGATATCACCACGGTTTGGTTCGCCACGGTTGATTAAGGGTCGGAGGTTGAGCACAAAATACCTGGTTTCGAGCTAGACTATAGTTTTTATAAGCCAAGCATTACGTTATATTCGTCGTAGTGTCTAAAGTGTACGGTATTATTACATTGAAATACATATTTAAAACGATCTCATCCTATATACATATATATTCTTTATATATACGTTCCAAACACACATGCAGAGAAAATTTTGCCAGAGATGAAATTATCTATCAGGAGCTCGATTATAGGGATTTGTTCACCGCAATATAAATTCATCCTCCTCCATAGCTACAGAACTACATAGACCCCCTATGAGGCCAAGTGTAAATTTCTTAATTTTTGATTAAGAGTAAAATTTTGAAAACAAAGAAAACGCTCACATCAGCATCTATACATGTTTCCTTAGTGTAAGTGGACGACTTCAACAGAAATTCTAAAAATATAGAAAATTTTTGAAGAGCATCATAATTGCGGCCATTTAAGGCTTTCCACACGTCTTCAAGACTACATCAATCATCATTATATATTTTGTCCTCTTACTCACGGTACATAGATCTTCAGATAAATATTCAGAATAATATTTGACCGCTACCGATGGCGTATAAAGTGATGAGCTGGCATAATTTCGAAATACATTTCGCACGATCCGCCCCCACAGACACACTACTGACTCAAAACAAGTGGAAAGAAAAACGCTATTTCTACTACACAGGTGTGCTTAATTGAATCGTTTGAGCCCGAAATAGATTTATTATTATCTTTTTGAAAATCATTCCGATCTTGTCATGATAAAAGTAATTCCGTCCGAGCTTTGTTAATACATATGTATGTGCATTTTGAATTTCAGTCTCCTGGGATAATATTCAAATACTCCTTCAAATCGATAGATTTCATTCGCGTAATGTGATTACGATGCGCAAAAGAGTGTAATTTCTTCTGGATGGAGTATTTTTGGAATAACATTGAACTAATTAGGTACGTACGGAGGCTGCGTTAGTTGAAAAAAAATATATCTATGGAATATTTCGAAATGCATGGACACTGTTGACAAATTTAATGCAGTTACTCAATTTTGAAGATTTGTAAAAACTTTGAGCTCGGACATTTTTATATCCTAGATGACATCATAATAGTTATATTGCTTTTGGTAGCGTATTTTAACGGGTAGATGGACTTATTATGTGACGAAAAAGGTTAGTTATCCTAGATGTCCATACATACATAGGGCTTATTATGTTAGTTTCGGGAATAGAATAGACTAAAAATTACATTCTACAATCACACTGGTTGGTTGGAGATACCAGGGCTTCAAATAACTTTAGCAATGGAATCCTAAAATGAAAAATTCTGTTTATTTATACGATTTTAGCAATATTATTTTCTCAACTCTGAGCTTATTTTATAACAGAGAATATTCCAAAGAAATTCAAGTTTTCAAGTCTTTTAAAATGCATTGCAATTTTTCATTTTTCCAATGGTGGTCTAAATAATTTATTAAACCAAATGTGTCTGTTGAATATTGTTTGAAAATGGTTTTTTTTTATTCAGGTGTTGTGGCAGTAGCAATATTTTGCCGCTCTCTGTACTAATTTTTCAATATGTACTGTTAAAAGATATTTTATTTTTGCCTGAATTTTATGACTTTCTTAGATATTTATTCAAATAGAAGTAGATGTAGTGTTGCGGAACTTCACCGCTCAAGGAAAATCTTTTAAGAATATTAATTGAAAAGCATCATAAGCAGGCTGGGTAAGTACCTACTTCAATTCGAACGCATACAGCAAAAAATATCTTCCGGAAACGTCTGATCTTTAAAGAGGAATTTAGATTTTTTCGGACTACTTCCATTAAGGATTATACTATTCTATGTATGTAAGTCTCGACTGAGCGTGACCTAAAATGTTAATTGAAATATTTTTTAACTTCTTGTGAGGAATTTAAGGTGTAAATAATTAAATATGTATGTTAATTTTTCAAAAATCGCGGGGAGTTGAAGACTTTGTGGAGTTTATACGAAATTGCAAGTTGTGAAGATTACGAGGAATATAGCAAATTTTATGGAAATTAACAATTTCCGAATGAAACTGATATATATTTGGATGGATGGATCGATTCAAAAGAGGTTGGAAACCCTAAAGTCTCTAAAACTTAATCAACTACGAGATCAATTGTTCACCCTCAAGATTTACAAGTTTTAGAATATTGGTCCCCGCCCTCCCTTTTAATTTCACGCAGTCTATTTAGGAGATGTAAGCCAAAGAATCTGTACCGCTTAACGGAAAGAACCGGACAGTTGCAGAGAAAATGAGTCACGGTTTCCGTCTCCTTTCCGCAAACCTCTGGATATAAGGTTGTCAACAAGTCCCATCGTAAATTGAGTAGTTGATCCCTTCGAAAGGAGTTGTCAGTGAGAATGGAAACGAGAGTTCTCAGAGTTAGCTTGTTAAATTCGAAGAATATTTTCAGTGAGATTGGGTTGGGTATCCACCACAGTTCTTTTGTTGCTCTGCTCGTGGGATTATCTAACCAAAGTCGAGTGCAAACATAGTCGACCGCAGCTAAAATATTAGTGGTAAGATGTTTTGATGCAATACTGATTGTGGAGATAGGAGTCTGCGAGACTGCTCCAAGGCGACTGAGTTCGTCCAAATTTTCGTTTTCACTTATACATATTGCTGTCACCTGGCACCCCAAGAACTAGTGCCTCATTAAGGCCAAAATACAGAGATTAAGACAATAAAGGCACCGTAATTTGGTTGCTGTCATCGATTCAAATATATGGTAGTCCCATATTACTTAACACAATGAGGACGACGTGGGAAGTTGCCAACAAAATAATTGAGAAAATCTCTAAATTTGTCGCCAACATAATTGACATTTCTGTGTGGACATTAATTATGATTGACATTTTTGCTATCGGAATTTGGTTATTTTTGTAAACATAAACATAGGAATTAATATGTAATAGTAAATAAACTAATTATTAAAAACTTTAATAAAATTTCTTTCTTTAATTAGTTTGAGAAATTATTGGTTTTGAGGAGGAATTAATAGAGAAAATGAGGGAAAAAGTTATGCTATACGATAAATGTCATCCATGTATAAGAATTAGCAAAAGAAGGATCGAATGTGGAAGAAACTCAGCGCGGAGTTGAAAGTAGACGGTATTTTTATTAATAAGTTCTCTTTGTGCATTTTAACTAATCCCAAAACTTTAGAAATAAACTGCAGAAATTCGTGGAATTTTATTCGAGACCAGTACATGAAGAGGTGCGTAAGCAAAAGGGACCTCCTGGAAGTGGTGCACTCATTTCATACATTTGCTATGTGATTCTATAACTCCAAGAAAGTAAGTGTAAACATATACATATGTGAATCAATTTGTAAATAAATGTACTTCAAATCATTCCAGTAACTATGATCCGTAATTTGAAAAAAAGAGGATGATATGTCTGCAGACCTCTCTTCAGCACAAAATTCGTTCATCCTAATTTCGGAGGAATCCATGGAAAATTCCAGTTTTTTAAGAGAGTTCACACCCAATTAGGGGAACCTGGCTCTAACAGGAGCTCGGAGGTAATTGCTTTTACACCCATTGCAGATAGCCATTCGCAAAAGACCAGGGATTCTGATAGTAGGGACGATTTTCAGATATTCTCCATGGCATGGCTGAAAAGTTTAATGAGAAATAAGAAGAATACACCATGAACATTTTTTTCAAATCTTTATCCAAAACAATAAAAATTTTACAATTGTCGCCTTTCCAAGCAATGGACCTTCAGTGCAAAGTTATTAACTTAGTGAAAGTTGAGGCGATGTGGAAACTCGTGCCTCATTCTGCCATGCTCCGGTCCGGGTACAATTTTTCCATTAATAATGCGATCCGTATAACTTTCTTCACAATATCGCGAAGAATTTTCTTCACAATATCGCGAAGAATTTAATGTGGGATAATTGTGAAGGACACACACAGCTTTTTCAATTTTGACATTTTTTGATGCATTCATGCATGCATGGATGTCATTCCGATTAACTCGCCACCTGAATGTCATTATACCAAATGCGCTTTCTATTGTCATCCGAACTCGAGATATTCGTTTGTTATCTTGTTCGTATTCCGCTGAGAAATTTTTACCTAGAACAAATTGAATTTGAATTTAACATGCACAGTCGATCATTATTAACTGATTTTTACCCGGATAAAGACGCATTAGATTGCGGTATTTCCCACGAAAAAAAAATGAAAATTTTAAGCTAGAGTTGGACAGTTCATCTGAATTTAGGATACGGAAATGCCTTTTCAGAATTTTTTGCCCGAAGATGCTTTCTTAGAAGATACCTTCATCACTGTGACCTCCATATAAGTCTATATCCACCATGGTAAGACAAAAGTTCGCGTCCTACACAGCAAGCAAAACAACACTATGGCGTCCCTTATAATTAGGAACCACCTCTTGGAGGGCAGATAATATTGATATGCTTGCCGTCAATAGCGCCGATGCAGTGAGGAAATTGCTATTGGCAATTTTATGCTTGCGATATCCTATTCGGTGGCACTAAATATATTGGTAACATTCATTCCAAAGAACCTTACAAGTTTCTATTGTTATTTTAGCAAATGTTCATTATCCCATCCCAAATTTCCAGGCGTAAATGCTTCTGGGACTACCATGAGTAAGGTATGCTGGTATTTTATACCACTTAATATTAGATAATATTAGTTAATATTACTTACATTAATATTGCAGCTCAACTGCACTCTGCTGAAATCGGTCTTTGGACTGACTGCATCTCTAAACTCTAACGCAGCATTATTAGAAGGGCATCAAATTGTTGTGCTGACATCCTTGTGGCTTCAAAAAACATTTCGGGATCCTTTTCTCGCATCACTTAGAATGAAGTTTAAAAAAATCCTAAGCTTTCCCGATCCTTATTAATTTCATAGACCTACCATCTTCGTTTTTGTCTTTTCCTTTTGCTTTGCAATTACTTTATGTGCGGGAAAGGTAGTTCTACCCGCGCGCCTGACTGATGCTAAACGGCGGGCCGGGTAGTTCTACCTTTTTAGCAGACTCTACTTTAAAGGCGGGAAAGGTAGAACTACCCGATTTGTGTATATGAATGTTGTATACCAATCTCTTGGTAAAGGTTCAAACTAAATCTGCATGTATAAAAAATCTCAATATACGTCCACGTCCTTTTGTCTTCGTGCCCATTATATAGTAAATAAAAAGTAAAAAAGCTAGAATTGATCTATGGTGCACTATGGGTGCACTATGCAGGGTGTAATAATTCGTGCGCCTAGCTCAAGGGTTTGATAGCTGAGGTGGAGTCAAGCAAAAAATTATAAGGTGAAGGGGTGGTAAGACACATCGTTTCGGTGGTGGGGGGGGGGGCGCACCAATTATTACACCCTGCATAGTGCACCCTGCAATACATGCGTGACATATGTGATTACCGGATTACCTCAATATATTTTTAAAAATTTAGGCGACTTGTTGACAGATAGTATACAATATCGAGGACCATACTGTGGTAAGTAAGAATTCCAAATTTCATTAAAAAATAACAAATGTTTGGAAGATAGAACGTTTTTTCTAAAGTTTGTTTTTTTATCACATTCCGATGGTTTTCGACCGCTACACGTACTAGTGACGCGGGAGCGGCACCCCGCACATAAAGTGTTAAGTAAGCCACATAAGCTTGCTATACTTAAAGATTTTTCTTAATTATTTTAATTGTTGCCATTTCTTTCACAATAAATAAAACAGTGACAGCAGTTAAGCACACTTGTCGCGTGACGTTCACTGTGTTTTAAATGCGACACTGTCGCTACCTAAAGCATCACAAACAGCAGCAGCAGCAGCAGCAACAACAACAACAGAAACAACAGCTACATCAACATGAACAACAACAACGACATCCAAATCAGCATCAGCAGCAACCACAACAGCTGCAGAAGATGCCGCAACAACAACAGCAGCAGCATCAGTAGCAGCATAAACAACAACTAAAACAACAACTAAAACAACAACAACACCAGTAGCAGATGCAACAAAAACAACAGCAGACGCAGTAAAAACAACTGCAAACACAGCAGCTGCTTGAGCAGTCGAATGCGCAACAATTCCAATACCAACTAAATTCAGGTCAGTCGGACATCTTTATCCTTGAGGCTGTTGCTGCTCCAAAGGCTATTTTTCTCTCACGTCTAAAATATTCGGCTTCTCCGCAATCTATCGTCAATTCAACTATGTGAACTCAAAAATGAGTCTTATGGATCCACGCATTAGATGATTCAGCTTGACCCCAGATAGCCTTCCCAATCGTGTAGTGTCGTCTTTCAACCTGTTAGTTCCCGATGACCTCGAGACGTTGCTATTGGACAAAAAACTCTGGCTTCATAGTTTATTTGTAAAACGTTTCGTATCTGGTCCGATCCGGGATGCATCAAAACACCGAATAGATCAGACGGAGCGATGAAAAAATCGCAGATTACAGACTTGGTAGTTTATCACCAAAAATGTTCGTGGTCTACGGTCAAAAACACGTCGAATCTACTTGAATTCTCTTAATATTCCTCACGATGTTATTATTTTAACGAAGACATGGCTTTTCGGATGCTGAATTACTGAACAACGACTTTCCAGTTTTTCGAGGTGCTCCAAGGAGGTATTCTAATCGCGGTAAAGATTTCTTACAGCTGTTCCAAGATATAGATATTCCCAATCCATCCCTGTGTGAATTCCTATGCATCAGTATGAAAATTGGGACAGAAATATTGTACATTCTAGCTGTCTACATTTCTCCTGGCAGTTCGTCTGCTTCATACGATGCCGTTGCTGCTGCTGTGGAATATGTGTTCGAGCTGACGCGGGACTCGGATGATATTATATTCCTTCGTGATTTCAATCTTCCTACTGTTCAGTGGCAAGTTTCTGATGATGATGACTCCCTGGTTCCCAGCACATCTTCTGGAAATGCGCATATCTTCCTGGATGCTATTGCCGCAATGGGTCTTTCTCAGGTAAATAATGTTAAGAACAACCATATTAAATCCTTGGACTTGGTCTTTACCTCGGACGCTTCGAAATGTATGGTTCGTTCGTATGGCATGTCATTGGCTCCTATTGATGTATACCATCCAACTTTGGTCGTGATAGTGGGCATTGATTGCGAGGGTATGTTCATTGAAAACTCTCCCACCTTTTATTATAAAAAAGCTAATTTTGATCTACTTAACTTTAATTTAGTTTCCATTAACGGGTGCTCTCTATTTAGCAATAATAATGTAGATTGTAGATGAACTTACAATGTTATGTTTAATTCTTTCAATGATTGTATTCCATTGTCTTGTATCAAGAATGGCTTTTCGTGTCCTCCTTGATACGATGTTGAGCTTAAACGCTTGCGCAACTTAAGAAATAAGGCTTGGCGAAAGTTTCACCTCTCGCAGTCTAATGATGACTTAACGCAATTTTTGTTTTTGAGGAGCGAATTTCGTAATGCTCTTTTGCATGCCTATAATACGTACCTGTTTAAGATCATAAATGTAATAAGATTGGATCCTAAGCAATCTTATAATTTTCCTCCTGTGTTAGTATTTAATAATAATTCTAGTCATGATCCGTCTGTGATTTCTGATCTGTTTATTAATTACTTAAGTGAATCATTTTTAACATATGACGCTCAAATAGATTTTGCTTATTTTAATTACTTAACGACACTTCCTAAAGTTGATATCCCATGCTTCACTATTGATGAGAAATCTGTTAAAGACTGCATGTCTAAGGTGGACTCTGGTTATTCCGCTGGGCCTGATGGGATACCTCTTATTGTCTTAAAGAGCTGCAGTGGAATGCTTTCTTACCCGTTAACATTTTTTGTTCAATTTGTCACTGCAGCTTGCTAAATTTTCTAAGCTATGGAAAGAGTCGTTTATTGTCACAATCTTTAAGTCCGGTAAAAGGGAGCTAGTTACAAACTATCGTCCTATTGTTAAATTGTGTTGTATTCCCAACCTGTTTGAAGCTTCTTTATATGAATTTTTGTATTATCATTGTAGCATTGGAGCTCTTAATCCTTATCACCATGGTTTTATGAAAGGAAGGTCAACAACAACAAATTTACTCCAGTTTACATCTACCTGCTTCCCCACCCTGTTTTGTTATTTAAACTGAGATCTTTAGTTTTACCAATTTGGTTTTTGAACTGGTTATCATTCTACCTTAAGGATCGCAAACTTATGATTCAGTCCCGTTCTGCTCTATCTGAAGAAATAGCTGCTTACTTTGGTGTTCCACAGGGTAGTCACTTAGGGCCCCTTCTCTTCATATTATTCATAAATGATGTTTCCTATGTAGTTATCAAATCTGATTTGCTAATATACGCAGATGATCTAAAACTATATAAATCTATCGACTCGCATTGTGACTGTCTCAAATTGCAGGCTGACCTGGACAGATTTGTTTAATGGTGTGAAAAGAGTTCTCTCATTTTAAACGTTGATAAATGTAGGGTAACCTTTTCTCTTGTAAGCGAGTCCTTTCGAATGTTGTCTATGCTATGAATGGGTTATTACTTTCGAAAGTTCATAAAATATGTGACTTGGGGATATTGTTTGACTCGAAACTCACCTTTTTCCACATAGATCGCATCGTTAATTGGGAAAACTCAATGTTAGGCTTTTTAAAGCGCTGGCAAAAAGAATTAGATGATACCTATATTACTAAAGCTCTTTTTACCACCTTGTTAGACCCATTTTAGAATATGCCAGTCCTGTCTGATCTCCCTCTAACAAAAATCACTCCGATCGTATTGAGAGCGTGCAAAGGAGATTCTTACTTTCTGCTCTAAGAGGTCTCTAATGGAGGGATAGACTTCATCTTCCTTCTTATAACGAAAGATTAAATTTAATACACCTTCCTGCTATTGAGACTCGTAGAAAAATTTGTCATATTAGCTTTGTATTTCAACTTGAGCAGGGGGGCATCGACATACCTTTAATGCTTCAGAAAATTAATTTAAATTCACGATCTCGACACTTGCGATCTTATGACTTTGTTTATTTGTGTTCCCATCGCACCAACTATGGACACTTTGAGCCTATAACTAGGATGTGTCGTACTTTTAATTTGAATTTCCATTCGATAGATTTTAATATAAATAAGACACAATTAAGAAAAATCCTCAATAATTGTTCTGCACTTTAGCTTTAAGTTAAGTATTGTGTCCTGGGACCATTGTAGCTAGCATTCAGCGAAATAAATAAATAAATGGCCAGCATTATTATGTCGTCTCATTTTGTTTTGGCCTTTACATCGGGAAAGTGAACAAAAGCTTTGTTCACTCTGTTTTCTAGGTGTGGTTTCCACAGTTCAGTTTTTTATCTGGTATAATTCCCTGCTATTTTACTTTGTCCTTTAATTCCCAGGAAAGTTCTTCAGCGGATTAATGTACAGTTCAAAATACGAACAGATGTCATATTTCGTTGTGTCAAATAATTTTATAGAATATTTTTATATCTTGCCTTTTACGAGACTCGAACTCGCAATTTTTAGAATCAGTCATAGATGGAATTGAAAATTTTTTATATTTATTTTTATAGACTCTAATTAAATTGACAAACACAAGAGAAAATTACAATCGTATATCAGGCCAGAAATACTTTCAGCTTGGCATTAACCATTACTGATAAAAGCGCATAAATTTTAAATTGTTGCAAATTATATGTATAGGCGATTGTTTCTAACAGTTTCCGAGAGAACGGGACTTAAAGATATTTGGATATATTAGCATAGATCAATTCTGAGCGTTACACCCTATGATGATGACTTAAATTTTGGTATATCGATGATAGATAGTCGTTGGACCTTTCAAGTGGTCTATAAATTTTTCCTATGCTCTCCTTCGTTTTGAAGTAAAGGCTCAACAAAGTTTAAATTTCGGAATTTTTACTCCTTTTTTTTATTTAACTACTAATTTTATCAAAAAATACATCATTAATACCAATTTTTCTTACTGGATTTAAGAAGCCCAAAATCTTAGCTTTAAAATTACCTATCACGCTCTATACCGAAAATGTAACCCTTTCTGCGTATTTTGTACTTTTTTTTAAGCATATCCAGCGAAAATGACTGAAGCAATGGAAAGGTACAACGATTATCTATCTATGAAAGTTTAAGTTATCATCATAGGGTCTAACGTTAAAACTCTGGCGATAAAGTTGTTGGCTGTGTTTATTTTTTGGTGCTCAGGATGGCAAGATTTGTAGTGCAAAATCCTACCAGAGGACGTCGGTTTTTAGTACCAGTCAGTTATTATTGAATTATTTTCTCTTATGACTTTAACGTCTAAGTACGGTAGAGGTCAATTCTTTTATAGTGAACTATAGTTTAGGGTGGTAACCATTAAGAATCTTAAGTACAGCAGGCAGATGTTGATGTGACAATATGGAGAAAAGGTCGTCAACATATTTGATTAAAAAACGTGACTTGTTTTCCATTTTATAGCCAGAGTTTTAAAGCTTAGTCATAAGAAATTCCACAGAATGAACATAGAAAATATTCAGAATATATTGGGCGAGAACGGTTTTCCGAAATCAATAATAAGGAGGTTGTTGTTTCAACATCGCATGCACAATGTTGGGGGTAGGAATAGAAATGAATCGGGAGGTTTGTTCAAATTCAGAGGCGCAACATATATTCCGGGGTTTTCTGAGAGGTTTCAAAACATCCTTAAACCATAGCATCACCAAACAAAACTAGGCTTCAAACCGCTCAAAACAATGAAAAAATGTTTCATCAAGTTAAAAGATCCTACTCCCAATGAACTACGCTCTGATGTTGTGTACAAAATGCCTTACAAAGGCAATAATAACACGAACTGTCCGTTGAGCTATATTGGAACAACAGGGCAATTCCTAAAGAATAGGATTTCGAATCATAAATCCGACTTAAAAGGCGGAAACCATAATAAAACCGCTCTAACGACCCACTGTACATTATCAAAGCATGCTCCAGATTTTGAAAATACTTCTATTCTACATCATGAAAAACATTATAGGAAGAGACTATTGATAGAAGCACTATACATTCAAAAAACTCCAAATGCAAATACAGATAATATCAATACGATTTACTGCGCTAACTTGGACAGCTTTGGAAAATGTTAAAGCAACTCAATATTAGTTGAACTTGACGAGTGGTTGGATAAGCTCCCACAACACTATATAGTATCTTTGTTTTTGTCTAAACATCTATGGTTTAATCAAAGTTATGTTATTTATCTATTTATTTATTTATATTGTGTTTTGTAATCAATGGTTTCATACAGTTTTTATTTATTTATTATTTTGTTAATGGTTTTCTAATGTTTACAATCCGTAAGTAGATTTTGATTTTTAAATTTTTATTTTTATTTCAAATAATACACTAATGTTTGTATTAGACTGCGTCCTTGAGAACAGTTCGAGACATCGGCCGAAACGTCGGAGAAATAATGAAATTTTCGTAAAATAAAAGAGGTGTTTTCCTCCTGACCGCCTAGCCCAAAATATTCAAATTCACGAAAATTAAATGAAAAACGGTTAACACACTCAAATCTAATAAAAAAATACAACAAAAGTATTTTTGTTAATTCCAAATTTACTTAATTTTTTGCTACCAGTCTAGCCTTTAGTAACCTTAAGTGGCCTTGGAGCTTCATATGATCTTTTTGATAAAATCAGATGTTTCTGAATTCATTGTGAGAATTATAATATTTTATATAAACATGACATGCTTTAGACTCTGTAACTTTTGACGATGAAAATTAAAAGCAGTTAAAAGACAAAAAAATTGAGCTTTAATTAAGGTAATAAAATAAAAAAAAAATCTACGAAAAATTTTCAAAATATTGGACTATCAGCACGAAAATCTTAATATTTCATGCAAAAAGTCTGAATTTAAATTTTTATATCTCAACAACTATTCTTTATGTGTAATCTGTGAAACTTTCTTAAATTAAAAATAATTCGTCTGCTTTAAAATGCATGTTAGATCTCTATTTGACGTTGCATAGTTTTGAAGATACATATAAGCAAAAATGCCAAATGCACTTTGAATTCTCGAGCTCCCCTATCACCTTCTGCAAGGATGACATCCTTATCTGAAATACACTTTATATACTCAAGTATACTATTTTGAATTTTTCATAGAATTTATATCTTTTCTCTTGAAAATAAGCTATAGATTAAGATTTTTAAAATAAATATCTACTATCGAAACAGATGGCACAAAAATTAGATATCTCATGCAATACCAGAGCAGAACAGTGTAGAACTTTTATATGCCACAAGCCATATTCCGGAATGGACCATATAATGATTCATATTTTCATCTCGATCAAATGTATACAAAACTGCTGTTAAAGCAACATTTTCTCTCGGCACATTCTAAAACACCTTGTAGTCCATTCCGGAATGCACTAACCATTTCACAATCTACATACTCTAAAAATATTGTAAACATTTTAAGAATAGAGTATATCGGTTTAGCTAAGTTCATGTATATGTTAGCAATGTGCTTTACTTTTAATTATTTTCTGATAATTGGTTACTCTCGATAAATAATATCCTCTTAACAATAGCTGTGTTCTTTTGTGTACCTTGCTCTAAAACTCCCATATACTGGAGAGAACAAATTGTTCTGTCGATTGAAGCGAACTATTTGTACTGTCGCTTCCTTTAGAAATCTTCTATGAAAATGAATGATTCTTCAAACTTGAAGTTATAAAACATGTAAGAATATTTCTTGAATTCAAAAATTAATTTTATTAGGCATATCCATAACATAATACCGCTGCCTTAAAAATTTTCTTTTGTTCCGATAATTAATTATTTCTTCGTTATCCACTGCGCTTGAAAAATTCATAAATTTCAATTTTATTATTACTAAAATTTAACAACAACTAGAAAAGAATCTATAAATGTCATTTGTGCTAGGGAAAAAATTCGGAAATAATTTCGAAACAAGCAAAATCGAAAATGATCGCTTTCGATGCGAAGTTATAAAATTGTCACCACAGGGGTATCACTAAATTGCCTAAATGTATGCAATATGGTGCAAATTCTTTTCGAAGACTACTTGGGTTTAGTTCTTTAATACTCGCGCCAACTTCAATGCAGTGTAGTCCAATAAATTAATAATTATTTTTATACCCCAAAATCTACATGATGAAATCATAGGGAACACAGAGCTTGTTATTCTGTTTGCAACGCATAGAATCAATGCTGGTAGAGCAATATTGATTTGAAAACCACGTATACCTAATATTAAAAGTTGTTTTCCAAAATGGTGGACGAATATTATCACTTATGGTTAGATTTGATTAAAAAATGATATCTGTGGGATTTTATTGTCGGTAATTACGAATTTGTGGTCGAAATTTAAAAATCAAAATGACAGCTCCTAAATGGCACTCGAATTTTATCATTTATGGGGATCTGACCATAAAAATCGATATCTGGGGGGTTTTCGGATTTGCAGATTACGAATTTGTTTGATTTTAACTTCGTTTCTTAGTTACGAACTAGTAACTGAAGGGTTATTGGCAAGCCGGAAAAAGCGTTACTCCCGGATTACTAATTTTGAATCAAACACATAATACCCAACAGATTTTATCAGGGTGTAATAAGAATGTAAATTGTAAATGATGCTTTTGAATTGAGTTATGAAATTTCAAATAAACCTTATTAAATTTTAAAGCCAAGTTTAATTAATTTTCAAATAAATTTATGCATCAAACCATTCTAAATTTGGAAACATTTTTTATAGTTTGTTTTAATATTTATTAATTCTCTTGAACGTGCCCTTGAATTGTTCCGAAGGTTGATATATCGCCGAAAAAATAATTACACTATCCAACATTGCTATCTTTAAATTCTAAGTTTTGGCTAAATATTCATAATCCGCGACCCCGACAATCCTACGATATTGATTTTGAGTCTGCCGCCATCTTGTAGATGCCATTTCGAATTAATATTATATAAAAGTGTTAAATTATATTGTCATGAAAGATCTATAAGTATGCCAAATATTAGCTCAATGGCTCAACGGGAAGTGAGTGAAATTAACATTACAAATATTGAATCACGGTCACATGGTAGCTCCGAGGCTTCCAATTTCTTCCGTTCGAAGTTTCGAATCGTCGGCCTGAGACAATTTACAGGTGGATAAGAAAACTTCAAAAAGAAGCGATCCAATCTAAAACCACCTAACCCGGGGGTTACACGAGATAGTTAGTACAGCTTGCATGCAAGCCTCCCTTCCAATTCCAACGCGATTTAAAACTTGACAGCAGAAGGCAGTTTGCTTGATGTCTTATCATCTTGCATGCAAGTTAATTTAAAAAATGGCATTGAGACGTAAAGTCTTGCATATATTGAAAAATTATAGCAATAAAGGAAGCAGCAGGATATTAAAACCGAAGAAAAAATGAAGAGAAAGGTGTTGGTAAATGATGCAATGCAAATGATCCCAGAAAATCTCATTTTCCCAGTATAAATTTATGAATTTCTCTCAAGCAAACTGTATAATGTCAAATTACTATCACCTCAGCTGCCATGAATTTTCATCATGCAAGTTCGCTTAAAGCTGAGCTGCCAGCATGGCAGTAGGGATTACACGTGCAAGAAGTATGGCAGTGCAAGTTGCATGCAAGCTGTAATATCTCATGTAACCCCCGGCCCCGGGTAATGGCCAACTAATAGAATACTCTATACATTCTCTCTCTCTCTCTCTCTCTCTCTCTGCTGCATTATACCACATAAATTCTTTGCAACATTTATTACTAAGAGCTTCCTTTGGTTGACTAATAAAGTTAAAAAGCTTTGAAAAAGTGATCCGAGTATTTATATGGAGATTTTCTTATCTTCAACCTTCGAAGCTTTGAAAATCAACAGCTATAATTAAAAAAGAAGCAAAACAAAAAAAAACAAAAATTATTATTTATTTATTTTGAGTCATGAATTTTTAAAGTGACCGCGTTACTCAAGGTGACATATGGTGACTTCAACAACTCATTAAATCTTAAAACGAATCGAGCACCACCATACTTTTTGGCACATAGGCATATAAGACTTAGATCTTTAAATTACAAATATATGAAAAAAGTGCTAGTGATCCCTAGTAGAAAAACTGATTACACAGAATTCCGAACAAAAACTGATCGTATATCGCGCTCGTCAGGTTCAGAGAAAAAAACCGTCCAAGCTCCGCCATTTCGCTTGTCACTATCAGTGTTGGGAAAACAACTACTGGATATCATGTAGCTATGTGTCAAAAGCGGAAGCTAGCTACGAATCGGTGTGACGACGTCATGGTGTACCAATTTTGTCCACCGTCACCCGCCCTGTTATTTTATTCACTGGGTATTGTTCAAACCTGGTACTAAAGGTGGTTGTGGGAAAAATTCTCTCCAAAATCGAAACTTGTGGCTACTTTTCAAATAAAGTACATACCTAACAGTTAAACAAAAAGCTCACTCATATGAAAACTTTCTTCCTGTATAAAAGTACATTCGTGTTATTCGTATTATTCTTCCTTGTTCCTTACATATATGTATGTAGAGTTCTGGAGGGTCCATTTGAAAAAAGAGGCCTCTAAAAATCCTCCTGAAGAGCTTCCCGGTAAGATCACAGCGCTTCTCTCTCTATCCCAGTTCATTGCTTTTTACTAGACATGTCCGCAGAGGAAAACATTTCACTGCTATTCTAAGAAAGCACACGAGGAGGTATGTTAAATGATGGGTGAAAAAAATGTTTAAAGATATATTTTGAAAAGCTTTAATGAGCTTTTAAAATAAACATCGCAGTGTTTCTTGTTTAATCTCATAAGTGGACCTCAAAGCTGCTTCCCAAGATTAAGTAAGTAAGGCGCTTGAAGCTGCAAGCATGCCTACGCGGCAAAGAACTGGGATGGAGAAAGGCAGCGGTGCATGCTTCCAAAGAAATGCTTTAGTAGACTACTTAAAAAATGAGAAACGCGTTACTTTGGAAAAATCTACAGTTGAAAAATATTTTGGAAAATTAAATGAAATCAGTCCTTGTTGCACTTCTGTTGGAGCTCCTCAAATAATCCTTCCAAGTGATGACTGTAGAAGGTTTTGAGTTACTTACATGCGCCTTTGCTAATTTTTATGGATTGAGCTTCCAAATGATACCTAAGGAAACACTTAAATTGTATTTCTTTTAGAAGCAGTAGTTTTTCGTCTCAATACTCGCTTATACTCATTCAAGTTCGTACAGTTTTTATTTCAGAAGTACATAGGTTGGTACTTGATATTTGAATTTCATGGTTTTGAACGTGCCGTTTCAATAAAAATGCAGTTATAAATTTCCTCAATTTTTTACGTTTTAGTAATATTCCATGCCCCTTTCGTATTTCTCATTAAAGCGAATGTTCATATGGAAGTATCAGCAGAGATGGGAGAACCTGAGTACTTGCAGGTGTACAAAACTGTTTCTTTATGGGCCCAATAGGAAACTCGATTCACGCTCATCTAACAAGGATGACAGTTGTTGACACTCCTGACTGTCTGTCCTGCCTGGAAGGACAGCCTGAGACAACCGAATACTTTTTGTGCGCTTGTCCGCTCTTTGCCCGGAGTAGGCTACATACTCTATAGGCTCTGCCCTGCTATTCGTAGAGGAGTTGAAAAACCTTCTTGACAAAAACCTGATGTCCTTCATTAAGAGGAATCAAGATAACAGGAAGGTTTTGGTGATGGAACTCCTAGCAGGACAGCACAATGGGCCGTTCTGGGATCTCTCGTCACTTTGACAGTTGTTGACACTCCTGACTGTCTGTCCTGCCTGGAAGGACAGCCTGAGACAACCGAATACTTTTTGTGCGCTTGTCCGCTCTTTGCCCGGAGTAGGCTACATACTCTATAGGCTCTGCCCTGCTATTCGTAGAGGAGTTGAAAAACCTTCTTGACAAAAACCTGATGTCCTTCATTAAGAGGAATCAAGATAACAGGAAGGTTTTGGTGATGGAACTCCTAGCAGGACAGCACAATGGGCCGTTCTGGGATCTCTCGTCACTTTGCAAAAAACAAAATTGTTGTCTTAATCATGCGGAAAAATATTAAATGTAAAATAAAGATAATATTTTTGTACTTTGTATGCATAATTTTTCTCACGATTTTGTTCCAAGGAGACAGGATTATTTCTTTTTCAATTTTTTGAGGGTGAAAATCTCCACAATATTCGAGTACCGCTCAATTTCCAAACACTGGTCGCTACACTAATACCGATTTCCATTGATCACGTTTTCTAGCAGAAGTGTTACACTTTTCTTGTAGTGTTACACCAAAATTGTTCCATTGACCTGCACTGCTAGAAATGGTGTACGTCAAAACGCCTGTGGTGCTACACTCGAAAAATCGGCGGTTTTACACCGGAATACGCACACATCTATCTGAGAAATGTCACAACTGAATGTCATTGAGCATAACATACCAATCTTCAACTACTATTCTACCAAATTCATCCGCAATCACACCAAAATCTTTTAAATTACAATTTTCATAATTTTTACGTTATTCGTGATGTTATTTTTCAATATGACAAATTACACGGATATGAGTTACTGTTACATTCTCATCGCGTCAAAAGTTGTTCCATTGAACTCGTTTTTCATTAATTGACGTGCACTTTTCTTCAAATATCAATGGAAATCGACATTAGCCTCACCTATCCTCACCTAGTGCACAATAAGTCAATGAAATGCACATGTACTGCAGCCAGGCCATTCGCCTCACTTAACCTCTAATCTAATCTAATCTATCCTCATCTAAGTCCATTCCACACAGTTCTTTTAAATGTTTCATGTAGCCTGAATGAGCTTTTGTTTTCAATTGATTCCGACATTGGTCTCTACTACTTGTGATACTCCAAATCAATCCGAAAACAATTCAAGTTACATTTGAAGCGTCGCGTAGGTACATACATACCTACCTACATAGAATACTAAAATCACGAGATTAAGAAGCAATAAAACCATAAAAAACGAACACTTCTCCTTGATCAGCTTCATTAACACACAATATTTGTTTAGTACATATACTCGGATTATGCAGTTATTATTCAATTCAAATCACAAATTATTATAAATTTCACAAAAAACTTAAGACTAACAACAAGATGGAGGAGCTCTATACTATTTTCCTTTGCAACAATCCTTCTTCGATCCTGTTTTACAAGCACATTTGCAGGACTGATCACATTTGCAGTTGTCTCCACACTTCTCAGAAGTGCATTTGCAGTCTGAAAAAAAAAAACAGTGAAAAATTTCCATTAGAAAATCCGATCAAAAACGATTTTCACAAAACAAAAACCGAGTTGAAAAAGTGATTAAATTTATGCTTACCATTTCCACATCCTCCGCAAGGCATTTTGTCAATTTTCTTGTGTATTTGCTTTATAAAAATATTAAACTTTTAGAGAGATCGGCTTTCTGGCAGCACTCTTAACTCGTTCTAGCTGATTGATAATTTGATACTACTGAAGAGATGGAAAATGCCTGGCAATATATAGAGGTACTTGTTCAAGTACGTTCTACTGGAAGTGGAGGAGTGAAGACCGCAACTTCACTCCGCACATCAATTATTTTGTACGGTAATTCACTGTAAAGTGCTGTGTGCAATCGGAGAGTTTAGTTGGGTCAATTTCTCGTTGCTTCTAGATTCTCTTCCCGATCGTTGATTGTTTTGCTTTGGCACTTGGCGTCTGTCGCGATTTTTTTTTCTTATCTTCTTTTATGAATCAAGCGCAATTGAATCAAAGCATGTGTGACGTCTTTTTCACAATTTTATTGGTAATACTTAAAGATGCCTCGAGTACAAATGTGGTGCTGAGCGCTACGAAAATTTATAAGAATCGAAGCTAGCGCAATGCTGGTATACGTGTGCTTCTTCACTCACAGTGCAGAAAAGGTGTATTAGGTATCGCCAATCTGTGAGTAAACAAGATCGTACGGTCACTGCTGTATGTTCTTATCATTCGCGTCTGTTTGAAAACATGAATCACCTTGCGGATAATGCTTTAATTTAAAACAATTCAGATTCTGGTGTAAAACGCAATTGTTTGGATAGCGAATATATTTCTAGAGAAATCGATCTTGTTGATCTACACTGCCGCCAAAGTCGGCAAAACCTTGATTAAAATTTTTGAATCATTGACTTTATTCTAATTTCACATTTTCTAAGTGAAGGTAGATCCATGGTTATGAAAATTGAGACTTTGTATAGAATGTAGAATCGTTGTCAGAAGGTCGCGGTCTATGTTTAGGTCGAAAGATACCTATACCCCTTTTAAACAGGGAGTCCGTATTGATTTGTTTTTATTTGGTTTAGCTTGATCCATGGCTTGGAATATTGAGACCGTGCATCGGAGCATTGCGTATGTTAATCGGAATGTTGATCTACAAGAAATTTCTCCAGCTTCTTTGAACCTGACGCCAGCAGATAGCTACTTGTCTCACAAATGGTTTCTGTGCTTTTAATCGATAAGAGATCTTTAGGTTTATAGCTTAGTTAGCTATCGATTTTCATTATTTTGAATTTAAGCGAACTTTCTAACAAAAGATTTATGTTTGAAAGTTGAAAAAACAATATAGTTCAAAACCGTTGGTTGTCTTCGAGCTTATTATTGCAAACATTAGAAACATTTAAATATGAGCATTGTTAAATCAGACTAGAGATCCATATTTAAATGGTGATGAATATACTAGGCTAGGAAGTTTGTGCTAGCTTATAAAACAGATTGTTTTGGTTTCTACCGTGACAACAATTTTATGATTATATTGTTTAAATAAATTAGCTCTATCCAGTGTAGTAGCAATTCCGTTATTTAATAAGAGCGTCTTAATTTATTTTTATTGTCTACCAAGCTGCTTCAATAATTAAATAGTCAAGCAATTTAAAGAGTAAGTATCATTTTGAATCCCAAATTTTTGCAACCTATATAAATCCAATTCAAAATAATCCTTCGCAGGGGCATGGCTGTAAGTTATTTAATTTCAGTATAGTTAAAGGTGTATTCCGTCTTAGCTTGGTAAGCCGATAATAACAGATAGCCGGTCGAAATTCATCAGTATAAACGTAACATGGTGAAGCCCACTTTTATTAATTTTGGAGATAAAAGCAGTCTACGACTATATTATACTGAAGTCTATTGGTATCATCAACTTCATGGTGTTGATCATTTGTTTTTTGTCATTAATTATTGTAATTAAATGAAAAAATAAAAACAAAATTTATTTAAAATTCTCAAGTTTCGACGTTATTCCGATCTAACTTCGAAACGACAGGAATAAGGAGAAGAAGCTGTAAATTGTTGGGAAATATCAATGATTTCTATATAAAAAAAAAAAACAAATTATCTTCATAGGGTACAGAGAGTTTTGTTATGAAATAAATTCATAGCTAATTTAGTCAATATAAAATTGACCAGGTTTGCTGGTAAATTCACAGCTCGAGAATTGAATGGAAAAAACTCTTATATATACGGCAGGCTGGATCCACACCATACTGATGAGTATACGGTACCTGCCGATACGAAACGCCCTCTTTTGCAAAGAAATTTCTTTCTCAAATATTTTTCGTTTGTAAAAAGTGTGTTTCCTCGCAATTCTTGACTGCGGATTTAACAGCAAACGACGGCTATTGCAGTTATAGGAACAATTTTCTCTAGGAACATTTAATGGAGGGTATATTGCATAAGAATTCGTCGGTCGCTCTATCGTCGCAATTGTGTTTAAGCCTATAAGCAAGGTATAAATAAGGATAAGTAGAGACAGAGGCGAACAAAATAGAAAATTTTTCGTGTTTTCTAGAAAGATACAAGTAAATGTCATATACTTTCATCTTTTGCATTAATGCGGGAAAAGAACTTGGCTATGCATTATTGTAGTGCGACTGAGACAACGAGTTAAAAGCAAAAACTGTAGGGTTACCAGATTTTACAAATTGAACAAAATTAAAATCACGTAAAATTATGAGTGAAATAAAAAGACAATTTAACTCCAATGGCAGTAGTTCATTGACTTTTTTTATAAAAAATTTTTTTTATGGCAAGTGACTGAGTGCTTTAAATTTTTTTCTGTTGAAATTTTATTATATGCCTTAATGTGCTATTTTCTTTTAGCATTTTTTTTTCGAGGAGTGCGGGCACTCAAAAATGTTGCTGTTTTTGTTCCGCAAGAAATTTCGTGTTGTGAACTAATTAGTGTTTCTTCTGAATCACTTTCCATTAATATCGAATTTTTCGAATTAAAAATGTTGCTTTCATTCTAATATTCAGGGAAAAAAGAAAAGAAATTGGGAAAAAATTAACAATATGTTCAAATAAAACTAGATTGCTACATACATTCACCGATTGAAATGTTGTCGACATACCTTGTGGTATTCTTTGATATTACCTATTAAATCCAACCTCTGTAGAGCGCGAAGCCAAATCAATTGCATAAAGAGTGTACAATAATAACAAGCCATAAGACATCATTGTAACTCATACGACGGGTATGCATGTGAAAGACCATTCTTAATAAATTTGTACAATTGTAAAAAGGTGTTTTTTAAAAAATATTGAAAATATTGCATAGTTATTATCCATATGTAGGTATATTTATAAGAAAAATGATCTCCATTTACATACCTTTGTTTGTCCTTTGGTACCTTAAACATTTTTATGCTTAAGTTAACTGCATCACAACCACCAACTACACAATTCTTTATTCATTGTTTTTATAAAAAAATCAAACACCTATCACAATTAATTTCTTTTTAAATTAAAATTCAGATTAATCTTCTTGAATACCTTCAAAATCCTTTCAAACTATTCATAATAATGTACATTGGGTAACCCTACCTCCATTTGAAAAGAAAAAGATAAATTTCGCATTGAACAACGCACTAAAAGGAGATGTAAAATTTCTGTCAAATAAAATTCCCCGAATCCTGTGTGAGATTCCCCCACTTAATCTCTTTCGAGCAAAACAATTGTAAACAGAAAAACGTGCTGTTCAAATATCATGGGATTACACCAACAAATATTAGAATTCCTGCGAAAAACATTGGGACAATTCTCTTAATATTTCAAAAAAACCTGTTTTCACAAAAGCGCTGGAACATTTTATGAGCGTAAAATCGGAAAACTCCGCCCATTTTCTCTTATTTACGAAAATAAATCATTTGCCATTCCGTTTCGCTGCATGTAATCTTCGCTTTCACATTTTTTGTCTTATTCGTAAAATGTTCAAAGAGGGTTTGATTTTATTTTTTTTTCTTCTTTCCTTCCTTTTATGCCGTGTATATTTAAATGGAAAACAATCGGAACACTCTTATGTGTCCCTTCTTTTAGTTATTTATTCTTTGCTATAATCATGATTTTTTGTGCTGGGCTTGCTGTCTGCTATTGCTTTCAAACCCTGCTTTGGCGTATATGTCAGTCAGGAACCAGCCGTACTGATGAAGTATATGATGGTTTCTGCCGATACAAAATGCTCTATTTTGCAATGAAATTTCTTTTTCAAAGGTTTGTCATAGGGTATACCGATCAGAAATCATAGATAAAAGAATTATTCATAAAATATGAAGAAAAACTCAGGGACCGTAATTCTTATAAAGTTAATGATAAAAATTTCACTTTAATCTTATCTTTCGACTTATTTGCTTTTAGTTAACGCTTAACTATTATTTCAAAATATTTTGCTTTTTTTGTGAAATACGAGCTATCGATATCCATTTTAATTAATCAAAAAAGGAGCAATTTTCGTTTGATTTGTTATACTTTTTTAAATTACGTCAGTAATTGAAAGTTCACTTAATCACTGTAAAAAATGCACAAATTGTTGCCACAAACCTTAGGTAGTTTTCCCTAAAATTTTGGGAATATTGTCTAGAATTCAGAGGCAATAAATAATTGTGCAAATTTTTTACTGTGAGGTTAAGGTTGGTCTTATTCAAATAAAGATCTGATCATTATTTCTATGTGATTCTTTTGTTTGAAAAATCCAAAAGAGTGGTTATTTCGGTCGCTGAAAAAAAACCTTAAATACCTTGCTCTACAGAACTAAAAGAGCTGGTTCAATTTAATACGGCTTTCTGCTGATCAATTTTATTCTGTCTATCTGTCTTGAACGGCCTATCAACTTGAGATAGAATGTAACTTTATAAAACCGAACAAGTTCGATTTTTTTTTAATCAATAATCATAGAAATAATTTATGCGGGTGTGGTGATCGATGCGCCTGCTTTTAATTGAATTCGTTTGATTTGTAGAGATTTGTATATAGATTCCTCGGATGAGAAGTCAACTAAAGTTAAAATATGGGTAAAATTCGCCCCATAACCTACCTTCATCACTCTAAATAAGATTCAACATATCTTCCTATTTTATTTTAAAGCTAACGGAGTAAATTTATAAACAAAATTTCAGATCCTGTCTGAACCGAAAATTTTTTTGTTTTCCCAGATCTCAATGACAAACTTTAAAGTCGCATTCAAACGAAATGCATACGCGCAAGAGGAGGACGTTATTATTATATGCTAATAAACATTCCTTTCAAAATGCGGAAGGCATTCAATAAAAATATTAACAGTCCAAATAACTTTTAGCCGACGTGAACGCCAGCCAGAGAAAAATATCATAGACGATGAAATAAGCGATTAAAGGACTGCTCCTGTTTTCGTGCGCGCCATGCAAAAACTATACCGTATTAACGCACAGCAGGTTTTTCCTTTCTTGCACAAAACAGAATGGGCGATCACGCAACGCAAAAACTACACCGTCTAAACCAGCCCCAATGATCCAGTGCTGGCCGATGTTCATTGATGTTTTCAAAACATCGATGTTTGGGCTTTCGATGTTCGATATTTTTACATCGATGTTGATGCACAAAAACATCAACTAACATCGATGTTATCCTTTCGACGTTAGGGAATTATATGCTTCTTACCGCAAAGGAATAAATGCATACTGTAAAAAGCAAATAAAATTCCAAAAAATTATCTAGATTTGAAAAACAAATACGTTCATTTCAATAAAATTTTTGTGGAAAGAGAAGTGTGAAGTGATTGTTCATTTGATTTTCAAAGCATCTTTACAATTGATCGTCATTAATTTTTAGAATGATTTGGGCTAGGGGCAGAAAACATCGTTTGGTAGAACCAATCAAAATTCTTTTAAATAGTTAGGAAGAAACAATCAGAGTGACCTTGCATCGCAATCCTGTTATTGACACAATGGACACCAACGAAGTTAGGCCACAGGAGAGCGATACAGGTTTGTTTATTATTTTAGTTAAAGCAGCACATTCAAGGCGAACATGTTGCCCAACTTGGTGTGCCACACATGAAAGCTTTTTCTCCAAACGATGTCAACATGCTGCACATTAGGAGAGGAACACATTTCAGGCGCTGCTAGAACTATTAATTGCTGTCATTTCTTCAATAGACTTCACTCAATAATGACGAATGTGTGACAAACATCGCCCTACACTGTTCAATATGTTGTCAAATACGTAGTCCCGCCACTAAAAATCAAACTAATTTGATTTTCGTCTAACCGCTTGACATACGTGTCAAACAACAAACAGGCACAGACGAGTTGGCCAACATACGTGACCGTGTATGGGCCACTTAAGAAAACGTCTGCCTGCAACGCTCTTTTTCAGGATCAACAAAGTTTAATTTATGTGCTAATCACATCCGCGTGGTGATTGAAAAAACAACAGAAGCATCGGAAGTAATTTCGGAACGTACGCAATCGGAAATATCCCTTTATTTAAGCGCTCCTTTGGAACCGCTTCATATGAATCCTTTGGAATGGTGGCAGCGTCAGCAACTTATATTGTTATGGATCTATATGAGAGTGATTGAATTGGACGTGAAGTCCAGACTGCCAGCATGAGCTGACAGATCACTCGGTGGACAGCGTTGAGTGCAGGGCGGCACGCTAGCTCGCGTCGGCTATTGGCGGAGAGTGTGGGGAGATTCCACGAAAACCTGCCGCTGTACCACCTGCCATATACAAAAAATTTTCGTGCCTAAAAACCAAAGGCCGTTGCATACATTCGGTCCTGAAGGGAGCCTTACACCACTCACCTACATCCATTGTGAAGGCTCAGATGTTTGGCCTTCTCTGCTCGCCCCAACCACCCAATCGACACTGAGGGCAGATAATTTTCAGCGTCCCTAGTTGACCTGGAAAGAGAGGAGTAGTGAACCTAGTCGACCTTCATGTCAAGGGAAGAGGACTCCGGGAGAGTGAGAGGAGAAAATTAAGAAAAGCCAAGAATTCATTATTCCCAAAACATTTAATCCACTATATTAGTCCTTAGCGCCTTCATCACCACACATACTGTATTGATTGGCTAGATTTTAATGTATTAAGTGCAAAGCGTAATGTTACTAACAAGAATTTAACCGATAGTATCCAATTGAGCCCTAAGGATTTATTACGAAAACTAAGCTATACGGAATGATTTGTCTTATGTAATCAATCCATAAGCGATTGGAGACCAAAACTCAACTAATCTAACACTATTAATTGAGAATACACTCCACGATCCAAGTTCATGAAAGATGTCTTACTACGCCCCAAAAAGGATACCCAATTATTCTTTTCGTGATTGAAAAACAAAACTTACGTTAAAAAAATTCACTGATAATGTTTAATCAATCCTTACGGGATTGGAACAAAAATTTAACTATCCAAACTTATTCATAAGATAAATAAGTTGGGATAGTTAAATTTTTGTTAACCGATAGTATCCAATTGAGCCCTAAGGAATTATTACGAAGACTAAGCTATACGGAATGATTTGTCTTATGTAATCAATCCTTTAGGGATTGGTGAATAAAACTTATTTAAGCTAACACTAACACTATTCATTGAGGATACAGTCCGCGATCCAAGTTTATGAAGTTGTTTTAATTCGTTTAAAAAAAAAGTGTATGTTTGTGATACGAGTTTATATAAACGAAATCTTTGATAAAATCAAACGGTGGACAAACGATGTATTATTGACTACGACCGAAAGAAACACATATATACATCAAGTTAGATGAGCAGAAATTAATCTTTATATACCAATCATTTTCCATGATATATGGTATGAGCCAAGGAATGTCATCAATATGTTAAAATTCATTCATTAACTCTAAACCTAACCTGCTTGTTATGTTTGATTAAGTTAAAACTTTCAAAAAATTTTATATACAGAAAATCCCCTAACTAAACGTTTCTCCAATTGTATTCATTAGAAATGGTATTAAAAAAATTATTCAGGTATTTGCGACAAAAAATCCTGCCTATATATTTGTCATTTTGTTTTTTGCTTTTGGTTTTTAGTATTCTTTTTTTTTTAAAGATCTTTTTTTTTATAGGAAGTCATTATTTCACTTACAGATATTACTTACAGTTTCGTTTTCTTGCAATGGTGCTCCATCGAAGAGGCCTCTGAGATGTCAGCTTGTGGCTATGAAAGAAAAGAAACCCATCTAGGATTCTCTATGCTCACTAGGATATGTTAAGTTTTGTTGAAATTCATGAATTTGCATGTTGCGTCATTGTTCTTCTTTTACATGATCAACAACTAGATCTATACCTAAATTTGGGAAATACAATAAACTTCAAGAGCCAATATTTATTCTAATTTACACAAAACGACTTAGCTTAACTGTCCGGTCAATTTAATTACGCGTCGTGTCTTCTTTTTCCTTTTTTATTATTCCTTGCTTGGGTTATCAAAATCCTTCCTAATGGAACACGGTAGGATTACAACGATGAAAACGGCTCAGCAGTAGTCCCGATATTTGTGTATGACCTCCTCTGGAGGATATTTACAGTTATATACAAAGAAATCAGTAATCGCTGATGTGGTGATGTAGCTAGAAGATTTTATCACGCCATTCTGATGCGGTTTATGTATGTCTCCAAGAATACTTTCTAGAGCCACTGGATCACTAGAGCCTGAGATTCTAGCAGCACTGTCGTCGCGCTTCCTTCCACTTTTTCTTGCAGATTTTTACTTTGGATGCAGTCTCGCATTTTGTAACATCACCAAACTGTAACTCAGGAACTTTTATTCCTTTTTCTATATTGGTATTCTCACTTTTTCTTCTGACTGACTCGTGACAAAATTTCTTTCCTTCCAGGCCACGTTGCACAGCCTTTTTTCGCACCAAAAAGAGACAGGAAAAAAAGTCCCTTCCTTTATTTTCTTGCCCGGAAAAAACTCTTCTTCTTGTTTTTGTTCGTCGGTCCTCAGCGCGTCTTTATTCGCCGTTCATGTGGCTTTGGGCGGCCGTATGCGAGCAACTCGTCTCAGTGTAGCATACTGCTACATGCAGTATGCTTCGACCATAACAATATATCTTGGCTTATCACGTCTTGCAGCAAAAATTTTGTTTATTGTGGCTACTTCCATGCCAGCCGAATGTCTGCTGTCTAAGCCAGGCGAGACTATAACGCAGGGAAAGCGCCTTTGCCAGTTATTGTTTCTTCAGTCTGTATAGATAAGAAGTTTTCAGACCTGTAATTTTTCATTTTTATTTAATTCATTTATGCGTTATTTTTAGGAAACTTTTAATTTAGAATTGATAATGATATTTTTGTTAAGTTATAAATAAATACGAGAGCCAAAAAAACTCTAAACTGGAAAACAGCATTTTTTTCTATGATTTATCAGTCAGCCATTTGTCCAGAGTGTTCAAAATTCATAAGGTCGATATGGATTGTACATCGATGTTATTTGACCGATATTATCGCCACAACGATGCTTGTTGGGCGATGTCAACATCGATGTTCCGTTCCGATGTCCCAGTACATACGCCAGCTCAACACTCCCCTAATAACTTGTATTTGCCACTTTGATCACAATGATCTCTACATGTCTTCTAAGCATTGAATCTATAGATTATGCAGTATATACGTAGTTCCAGAGGAATCCTACTTCATGCCCTTATATAATCCTTCCACGTCGCTTCCGGTGATAATCCTATTATGTCTGGAGTTCTTGTTGATTTAAGGTAATGCCAAAGATTTTCGATGGATGAAGTTCTCATAAAAATTTATTTCATTTCATGGAAAAGAAGTCCACAACGGAAAGATATGACTCCATAGTCGGGCTTTATTACTTTTTCTTCAGAAATTTTATACGCTTGGCGGCCAGCAGCAACCCAAAAAAAGTTGAATTTGCACTGATGGCCGTGGGGCCAATTACATTAGTTGTACCTATTTAGACATCGTTTACATTTAAGCTGTGTAAAATCAATATATTAATAATAATATAAAAGTTGGATTTATTCGATTCGCTGTACTCCTTTTTATGAACATAAATTATTTTTTCTTATGAATCTTAATTTTTCCTCTTAATTTGTAGGTGCTAGTTATGGCATGAGCGAAATTTCCGAAAACAGAAATTGGAAACAGAATTAATTTTGCTCCCAGATTTCCTCTTTTGTGCATTTCCTTCCAAAAATTTTCTATTCAGCAAATGAAAAAAATTGGATCGATTAAAATTAAAAATTGTTTTGCGAGAAATATATGTATCAGTTTAATTATACATATATTTCTGTATATATAAAGTATAAACCATTAAATATTAAAAAACTATTGTGAGAGGTAAAAGGTAAGCAGGTTTGTATTTGAAATATAATTTTTTGAGGTCATTCCCTTTAACTCGTACACGAATTTGTCTATTTATATATTTCTTTACTATAAACTTTTCTTCACACACAGGGTTGAATCAGATTTTATTCGCTGACAATCACCATTATATTTCAGTATGATCAATCAGAGGTAATAAGTGATTTGAGTCATGAAGAGAAAGAATATTCAACAGAAATGTCCCAATCAACAAATCTGAGTCCACCTCTGTGTGTGAAGAAAAGTTTATTTTCTACTTTTTCATGCGGCTTGGCCTCAGTTTTGTTTGAAAACTCATTTTTTACTTATTTTATTTAGTTGTAAGTTTTTGCATAAATACATGACGTGTTTTGTAAATTTTAACCATAGACTGGAAAATGACATGTTATGTATAGAAAAGTTATGAAATCACGACGATTTATCAAAATAGTTGTCAGTTTGCAATACTAGTAAAATTGCAAGAATTGTATATCTACCTTTCGTAATGATTCGCTACTTAAAACAGATTCTATTTTATTCTATTCATTTCGCCTAAAAACGTTTTCCTTAAGACGTATTACAAACAGTTCATTTCAGAAAACGAAAAACAAAACGAATCTTTCCCAACTGAGATCAATAACAAAAAGTCGTTTTCTAAAAAGTTTTTTGCCAAAGCGACCTCTGGCAAATATTACAAACATGTTGCATGAAATGAGGTGCGGTCGCAATAAAAGATTCAAGCATTTTAAAAATGTGGCTACTAAATTTAGTTTCTAGATCCAAAAAATTACACAAACACTGAAAATCGAGGAAATTCGAATTTTTGGCTGACATATAGGTACTCAGACGTCATCGACAGCAAAGTCGATAAAGATATGAAACTAGGCACAGGAATGGAATTAAAAATAATTCAAATATCGAGGTAATGTCCATAAAAATATGTATTAAAATTTATCATTGTCAATGACAGGTTCTCTCGATTTTATATACAATATTATCTGCCTTTACACTGGAAAAAAAGAATTTTTTAATTCAACAAAACCTGCATGTTAACTTAACAAAAGTTTTTGTCATATTCCAGCCAACAAATGAAATGTTATTCCAATAATTTGAAAATTGTTGTGACAACAATTTAGATTTTTCAAGGGAACAAATGTTTATTTGTTGTCTCAACAAATGTTTTTGTTGTTTTCAGCAAATCTTCATTTTTTATCTCAACAGTTGTTTTTGTTGTTACAACAAATCTTCATTTGTTGTGTCAACAAATGTTTTCGTTGTTACAACAAATATTTTTGTTGTTACAACAAATCTTCATTTGTAATCACAAATGCTTTTCTTGTTACAACAAATGCTTTTGTTGATACAACAAATATTCATTTGTTGTCTCAACAAATGTTTTTCTTGTTACAACAAATCTTCATTTGAAATCTCAACAAATGTTTTTGTTGTTACAACAAATGTTTTTGTTGTTACAACAAATCTTTTTGTTTATATAACAAATCTTCATTTGTAATCTCAGCAAATGTTTTTGTTGATACAACAAATGTTTTTGTTGTTACAGCAAATCTTCATATGTTGTCTCACCAAATGTTTTTGTTGTTACAGCAAATATTTATTTGTTGTCTCAACAAATGTTTTTCTTGTTACAACGAATTTCAACAGTTTATGATTTATTGGCTTAGCAAATAATTTATTGTTCCAAAAATTCGTGATTGTTATTTTAACAAAACATTTATTGGATCAACAATTTACAGACAAAATCAACGATTGTTGGTATAATAAATGTTTTATTGAGTCAACATCTGATGATTTGTCGGTTCAATAATTTTTTTCTAGAGCCAAAAAATCATAAGTTATCACAATGTTGACTAACTTTTGAAATAGTGAAATACCAAGGAATATTCCACATTTTCCACAGAGTAGTAACATTTTTCAATCCAGCAGTATAGAGATTCATTTTAGGTACCTACCTTTTTTCTATTCTAGAAACAATAACTTCCAAAACAATAGTAAAAAATTATTGTAAAATACATATTGATTCAAATGAAATGCATCAACGGTCAATATTGGTGAAACATTAACAAAATACATGAATTTCTCTGTTTTGAAATTATTACTTCTATTTCCAATAGAAAATAGGAATCCTGATACTGTTTAATTAGAAGAAGATGGTATTGTCTGAAAACGAGTGAAATGTTCCAAAAAAATTGTATGTGTTGAAAGTGTAGAAACCTGTAATCACATCATTGGTATTTTATTAGGATACTTATGAAATTATTGCAATATAAAACACTTTTAAAGACGATTATAGTTTTTAGTAAATATATTTTTATTGAACCAGTAATACATAACCTATTTCTACCACCTTATTGATCAAAATAAAGACTAAATTTATTACATATACATAGGCACATTTTACGTTTAAAAATTTCGGGTTTCGATTGTTTTACATTACTTCAGAAAAATAAACAAAGATTCTAGGCATTATGTTTTATAGTGTACAAACTTAATATTAACAATATCCAATTTTTTTTTCCAGGAAACACTATGAACGCTCGACTTAGTTGCCAAAAGTAAATGGGGAATATAATTGCCTTTATTTTATTAAACAGCAATTCCACAACAAAGCGATCAGAATTTTCAATTTCTGGACGCGACCCCATCCGATTTAAGTTAAATTGGTACAACTAAAAAAAGATTAGTTTTCCATAAGGTATTTTACTCGTATTAATCTTTTATATATGTATACCAATAAGGAATGCAGGTGCGAAGTGATCCTTTAGCAGGCTGAAACTCATTAAGTCCTATACCTACGATCTACAATGGGTGAAGAGAGATTGTCTGGGTTAGCATTAATCTCCATTGAAAGAGAGTTGACTTCTGAAGTGGATTCTGATATATAGTTATAGATAATTTTGGATAATTTTGCAGGATTAAAACCTAGACGAAGGAGGCTATTGTATTTGCCTCATTTGTTAATAAATAATTCATATGTAGATAGATACTTATATTAATTTTATTTTGAAATAATAGATTTCTGTTATGCGTCTACTTAATAAAAAATATAAATATACTTATTGGTGAACTATTGCTGGACGTCAATTTTTTTTTTCACAATATGAAATAAAATTTATTTTTATTTCTTTAATATGCTCGCTCCCCCAAATATTTAAACCTAGATACCCCTCTGATAGGTACCATAGATTTTACTTGATATTTACTGTTAATAATTGTTGATATGCCAAGATTACTTGCTGTGGATTAGTAGAATATCCTTGATGAGCTCTATTTTTAATGACACGTAAGCCAAAATATGGAAACATGTCTCTTCTTTCCGATCTTTGAAACCATACGTTCCCTCCAACTGTGCGGAAATATGTTTCAAATTCTAGGGAATGCTAGTGAGATCAATATCTAAACACCACTTCACGTTTCTAATCTAATCCTCTGGAAAACTGAAGGTATTCCATGCTCTTTCAATGACTGCTAGGAGGAACGTCTGCTGATAAACTTTGGTATTTATCCGAGCTTTAATTTCATTGAAAATTAATTCGTACTCCATGAAAGTTCTCGATTTTGATGTTTTCTGAAATCTGTAGTATCATTTCCAATAAATAACGGACATTAACAACTCCATTTTTTTCCCTCGTCCAAAAATTGCACTATTGGACAGAAGTTCCTGCATAAAGAGAGACTAAATTTCTGAATGTGCCAACAATTTTGCACATACGTTCTGAGCTTGAGCAATTCTGGAATTTTGTAAATACCTACTGCTACGATTTTGGCTATATGGAAGCCAAGAATAATTCATCCATGATTGCGAATTGTTTTAATGACTTCTCCACAAGTGCCTTTTCTAAGACTGACTTTGATATTAGTTTTAGTAATTTTAACCTCTTGTCAATATTTCAGTCTAGCTCTACGAGTCGAAGGAGTTTTTATTTTACGGTAAAACAATTCTAAAATGGATTTTCCTGTTGCCAGCGAGTTTTCTTAATAATCGTAGTGGTATTCCTGCGTATGTTTTGAAAAAAATCCATCTGTCGCCTACTCTCTCTGTTATTTATTTATTTATTTATCTGTTCATACCTGTGTGGTCAGATTATAAAATTTTTCTCCTAACAATCATTTTAAATTTGTAAGACCTTTATATTTAGATTCTCTGTTATGCTTACGATGCCAAAATATTTAATTTCATTTATGATGAAAACAGCTGCACTCATCTAAATCCTGATCTAACCATTTTTTTTCACAAGGTGCTCTACCAATTTTCTACCTTTGTATGCTAGTAAATAGGTACGCTACCATATACTTTTTCTAGAAAATAGTACACCTTCCATTTTGATTATTATATACGAGTATTAAACGAAAAGAAGGAAAACTGTAGGCCTCATTTTGAACTCTCATTCCTTTTTTGAGGATTACAGCATTGGCTCCATCGTATTACTTTGAGTTTTTAATGAAAATAGCCCAGGGAATTTGACGATCCTTATGTGGCTTCGTCAGACCACTTTTGGAGTATGCTTGAATAAAAAACCTTTATATTTTACGACATACGTAACTATTCCAGAATCATTTTTGCTTTTGATATTTTACAGGGTGTTCTGAATTCCCCTCAACCTTTGGAGCCCAATTTTTATGTGTTGTATAATTTTATTATATTATACACACATTTATGAATTTTAAATATAAATAAAGTATTTTTTGCGAAATTCTTCTGAATTAATTTGAGTTAAAGGCCCCTATGCTTTCTTCTGTTGTTCAGGTATTTTTAGTCTCATTATCATTGTCGATCTTCTCGAGCATATGCATAGATGATCTACGTTTGGCGGCGAAACGTCCTAATGGTAAATACTAAAATTCCGGAAAACACAATATCAAATTTCAAATCCCGGTTTCCAGATTTTAAAGTGGCGGAGAATCCTAGAAAAATCTTGTAAATTGTGTCACTATTACTGTATATACAAAAAACAATTTCAGTAAAAAATTTTATTTTAAGCCAAATGTACGTTTCCAGTAGGTAATATTCTATTTTCTGATAGCTCTTCCATCAAAAGAAGTGATGTCGATATTTGGTATTATTATTAATTATCTACCGAAAAATAATAGTTTCACGTCGTTTTTTTTCAGGTACCACTCAAGTACTTACTTCATTTATTTGCATTATTATCAAAAGCAAACAGTTAGGATTTATTGTTGTTGTCAAAGTCCCGAAAATAAATATAATTTGCACTAAGTACTTTGGAGATTTTAAGATTAGAGATTTTGCCTTCATGGGCTTTTCTTTAGGGCTCTCGTTATCTGGTAGCCATCAATAATATAATTATTTTCCGATAACATTTTCAAAAATATTCAACACTCTACAAAGACTTATTCTGCAATCCCTACAATCAAAATTAAGAGCAAACTGGTTCGGGATCTGATAGGATATCATAAATAGAGTTCAGTAAAAATTGAAGTTAAAGTTTATTAATAAAACACATTTAATTCACTTTATATTTCATTTGGCACAAATGGGCATAAAAAAATGTTACTTGTACAAAAACTAATATAATTTAAAAGTTTTTATAAAAAAATTCAAGTCCCACTAAGATTTTTCTTTGCAGCAATCCTTCTTACCTCCTGTTTTGCAAGGACAATTGCAAGATGCATCGCATTTGCAGTTGGGACCACACTTCTCAGAAGTACATTTGCAATCTATAAAATGATAAAAAAATTCACCTTAGTAAAATCGACAAAGAATTGTTATGCAAAAATTTTTGCTTTCAGTTATCTTGATGAAAATAAATTAATAAATTATTTTAGATTGTTTACCTTTTCCACATCCCGCGCAAGGCATCTTGTTATATATATTTTAATATGTTACTCAAAAAAAAGCAAAACAATTCCAATTTCTTACAGAACCCGTTAGTTTCCTTCCTTCAACTGGTTAACACTGAAGATTCCGGGAGCCGGGCGGCATTTATATTGGATTCGGATTAAAAGTGGACTTTGAGTTTATACTACACACCATTAAAGTAACTCCCTAATCTGGCCTTAGTATGTGTTCATATTTTCGGCATTATATAGTGCTGCGTGCAATGTCATTGCTATATTGAATGACATTGACGCATTGATTTGAGATTCTTTTCCTAGCTAGTTAGTACTCTTCTTCATCATATTAAGGCCAATTCAATTAAGCATAATTTAAGGAGGCCTTGGTGCTTCTTTCATTTGACTTGTTAATAGACTCCAAATGCAAATTTTGTTTTGAACCTACATATGTACGTGTTTCTTTGCACTCACAATCAGTGAATTTATTTTTATCCAATCTCTGTATGTAAACAAAACAGACTGTTAGATATCGCGTCATTCTACTCTTATCGTGCGAGTCTATTTGAAAAGCTATTGCACCCCACCTTCTTGGGTTAATAACAAATCGATTTGTCTGATAAAACTGAATTTAAGCTTTTTGTTTTTTTCCGTAAAACATTCTTATCATTTTTAATAGAATTAGATGATATTACCGAATTTTTTATCATATATTGTATTTCTTTCATGTGACTTCTTATATCGGTATTGCGTCACTAGTCTTTATATAGATTTTTGTTAGCAGGACGTGTGATTGTCACTCACGGAACGGAGTTACGATGAATTCGAATAGATCATTACTAGTCAGTACACCACCTACCTAATGCGTTTGTTTACAGAAATATAGTATTGGTTACAAATCTCTCCACATTCTCCTACATTCTCCATAGATAGAGGCGTAAGTAGCATATTTGTAAGGTTTAGAAGGTAATCCTAAAACTAGGGAGTGGAAAGTATTAACTTCAAATTGTCTTCAACATTGTTGTTTCTGCTGAAAAACTTAGCTCTGCAAAGTGCATCTTTGGGCAAATATAATAACTTTTACCTATGCTACCATGTATTGGGCAGTTAAGAAAACGGCATTTCCTATCACCATATATTTCTGTTGACAAAAAATGAATTGTTCACGTATATTTAAAACAAATACCTACATCTTATATTATGAATTAATTACATAAAAAAATATGGCAAACCTAACCTAAAATGCACTCAAAACCCCGGTTAAAGGCAGAGTTTTTCCAGCCCTACTTTGACAAACTACAATTTTCTATCGTCGCTCATCGTTTAGGCAACGCTATTTGATGAACGTAGAGTAATACGATGATAGTGTGTAGCGAGCATTATAATGTACTGGATCGCACATATGTTCAAGGCCATATCTTATCACCTTTACTATATGGGTGCTTATTATGGGTGATCTCTTCTTAACGCTATCCCCCCCCCCCCCCCCCGAGGGGTTACAAAGCGGTATGCTACGCAGACGACCTGGTGATCTTAGTTACTGTTAGATATGAGACTGATCGTGCATCAATCCACTGAAAAGTGATCACTGCCTATTTACTAAGGCAAGGAATACTCCTAGAATGGACTTGTCCTCTATTAACTTCACACGTTAAAGTTAAACATTTGAACTAAAAGTTGAAACCACACCTAGAATACAGAGCGGACAAAGTTTCTAGACTCCTCGGAATGTGTCGCAGAACAATAGGGAAAAGTTGGGACCGCGGATGATCCTATAGATACACACTAGCGTTATCCCACCCAGTTTTACCTACGACTCTATGGCGCGGTGGAAACAATGGATTTTG
Source organism: Dioctria linearis (assembly GCA_963930735.1). Taxonomy (NCBI): domain Eukaryota; kingdom Metazoa; phylum Arthropoda; class Insecta; order Diptera; family Asilidae; genus Dioctria; species Dioctria linearis. The sequence continues at coordinate 287,130,223 of OZ005741.1, forward strand.
CCAATCACTTTAAGATATTGCAAAAGGTTCAGAGACTTAGTGTAAGCGGCGCACTCAAGGCAACTAGCACTCGGACCCTTGAGGTTATCTTTAACATACTCGTGCACATGCAAATTTACATAAAGAAAGAAACGTCAATCGCAGCGTTCAGACTGCATCTGAACCAGACCTGGATTCACCTTGGCACAAGAGTTCCACACGAATCCATATTTGAACTTGTGCATGGAATCGCACCTTACATCAATAGGGACAGCGATCACCTCTCCGGGGCTATGCCAAAAGGTAATTTTACATCGAAAATCTCATCTAGGGCATAATCTGTACTTCAATCATTGACACACCCTATTATCTGCAATAACCGGTTCCAAATCGGAAGAAAGCACCGAAACAGGTGTTTTCTGAAAAAACCCTCCTTTGGAAATGGCCATACACCTTGAAAATCGCGTCACGGTTTTCCAGTTGGAAGTCAAGGCCATCCTTGACGCGGGAAAATATCTCTCAATTCAGAACCAGGAGATTGTTTTCTGCTCGGATAGCCAGGAGGCTGTCAAGTTCTTGTCAAAGCCCTTTCAAGCTCGTATTGGAGTGTAAACCACCTTAAATTCCCTTTCTTAGTATAATGGGGTACCAGCTTGCAGCGATATTAACGGAAATGTAAAGGTGGACAAGATTGGTCGGCATGATGCAGCCTGGGAGACATCCTCTTCCACAATCAAGATTGCACCAAAACATCTTGTTTTAACATTTTGCCTTATGCCAACTGCCAACATAGTCATCTTTGGTTAGATGATCTCTCGGATAGAACTACAAAGCAACTATGGAGTAAACATATGTAGTTTTACGACAAAATTGCGAGTCGTATTTGATGCTTCATCAAGTATCACTACCGGTATAAGCCCCAATGCAGGTCCAAGATTACAAACGGATTTAACCAACATTAAAATACGCCGGAGGAAGCACAGATATGTTTTTACCATCGACATTGAAAAAACGTACCGGCAGATAAAGATACATCCAGATGACGAAGGTCCTTTGGAGAGCCTCAAGATAGGAAACAGTACAGGAATATAAATTAACACTCTACCACTGGCAAAAGATGAAAAAAAATCAAAACTCAATAGCTGACGTTACAACAAATGTACTGAAAAAAAAATCAAATTCAATAATCATTATAATGGCTAATTCGGAAGTGTTGAGAGTGGAATAGTAGAAACCTTATTCACCTTACGAACTACGAAAGGGCACAAAAGGAGTTAACCGAGTTAATTGATACTCATAATGATTAAATCAATTCATTTTTACTCACCCCACATCAACTGCGCGCTCAAATAAAACATATCCGAGAAAATATTCTATTATCGCTGATCATTCCCAGTGAAACGCATTCCGAAGATTTAATTAATCCTTAGAAGCTTGGAACAGTTCATTGTAGAGTAATAGACGCAATGACAGTCTTTATAATACAAATACTATAGCTAGACGCAAAGTTATTCCAACTTTTTCGGTTATATATATTATTATTATTATTATATTTCCGGTCGCTCGTGCCGTTTTCGAACAGTTCGAACGTATAGCGGGCGCTAAAATCAACTTTAGTAAGAGTCAAGGCTAGTGGTGTGGAAGGTGGAGAGATCGTACAGATACTCCACTAAACATCCAATGGACTAATACTTGCCTGAAGTATTTAGATGTGTATAGTATATCGGACGCGAGAGTAAATCAAATAATAGCCGCATCGCTCTTGAGAAACTCTCTAGAGCTGTAAACTCATGGCGTAGTCGACTGTTTCCATTATCCTTAATGGGTAGGTCAGTCGTGATAAACTATTTGATTACCTCGTCCATCGTTCATCTGCTAAAGTCTGAGACGTTTGATGAAGGCTTCGTAGGTCTTCTTCAAGCAAAAGCGATAGACGCCTTTTGGTGCGGAAGACGATGGGTTGCTGAAAGCACGCTCTGTCTGCCAGTCAAGATAGGTGGATTAGGTCTCACTAACTTGGTTGTGAAATCAAGGTGTCTCCAAGTGCGTGCATTCCAAAGAGTGTTTTGCCAGAGAGACAGCTTGATTTCTCAACTGTGGGTGAATGTACTGGGACGGATCGGCATAGGGGAGTATTACTACCTACTTTCTGTTCGACCACCTTATCCTCGTGACTGGCCGCAGGATCTAATCTCAACGATTCAGACCTGGGGCAGAATCAGGCCAGCATTTCACCTTAAGTGGAATGCTCTACGGTACACGCAATTCGCGTCGATTCCAATCAGGTTTAATCCTGAATTAATAGATTCAGTGTTCTGTAATGCTCGGGGTTTTGAAGCTGACACGCATACACTGACGGTTCTCGGAGATATTATTGATATCTCTGGAAACTGTCGAATAAATACTAACACTGCGCAACTACACGACCTGGCTGCTTCTGCGCGGGAGAGATTTCGCCAACTTGGGACCAGTGACCCTGGCACTAAGTTGGAAGATGCTTTCGTTCTGAACAGACCATCACACACACCTTTCAGCACACTTACAACACGTGTGCTCCATGACGTGCTTATGTCAATAAGACCTCCGGAGTATACAGGATACAACAGATGGCGAACACACCTCGGGGTGAATATGGGCGTGATGGGAGGGATAACTTGCAGAGTAGTCTACAGTTATCCTTCTAATTACAAAGATGCTGATGTAGCATTGTGTATCCTAATCAGTTGTCACATATTGACCGGCGGGTTCAGAGGATTTGCATAGTTTGTGCTGGTGAAGGCACCCTGTTTCACAGGTTCTTCACTTGTCCGGCTTTGCAGGGTCTAATGGATCTCGTGCGCGGTATGTGTCAGTTGATCCACTCGAATTTCGGCATTAATAGGATATTGTTTCTATGGGGACCAAAGGTCTGTAGTCGAGTGAATTGTTTGATTAGCTTTGTGTTGACACTGTCCAAATCTACAATTCACCTGTACTACATGAGAGTCGAAGATGGGAATCAGAACACTGACCCACAACACCACGCACACGCACTTAAGCGCCACTTCGTTGACAGGTTGAAGAGACGTTTACGTCTTGAATATCTGGCAACGAACGCAGACACATTCAACTGCACATGGCAACCACTATCGTCGGTGCAGGACGGAGCTCTTGTCTTTCGCTGGTGATAGCAGGCCACAGCATTTGCAACACTAGTCCACGGAGCTTCTCCTCGCTTAGGAATCATTGCAAGTGCTGTGGGAAGGACAAGCACTCTGTTAGAGATGCTAAGCTGGAGGGATGATGAGAGCAGTTTGTAGAGGTCTATGATACTACAGGCTGCTCTCGCGGGACTCTATAACGGTATCGCATAAATTTTTCGTTCGTTCGGTGATTTACTTTTAATTCGGTTTCGGTTCTAAATTGCAAAATTTTTTGTTGAAATTCGCTCGTTTAGGGACATTTTTATTAGTTTATTTTGAAAATTTGGAACTTCTTGGAACTGCCACTTACCCAATTGTTAAAATTGGGACTATTAAATTTTTTGTACATATTTTAGATCCGTTTCAAAATTCTTGTGTCCGTTTTTGAGTCTCTTTTGAGAATTTTGTGTCATTTGTTTTACATTTTTGCGTCTTTTTTGATGTTTATTAGTTGTTATAATTGTTTTAAATGTTATTTTTTGTCCCTATTGACTTTTTATACCATTTAGTTTAGCTATCGTCTTTTTTTTTTTACACTTTGTAGAGCCTTTTGCCACGTATTTTTAAGAAATTTTTAAAAGAGCCAATAATAAAAGAGTCATATAGGTATACATAAAAAAAAATTATATTATTTATATTACATGGAACCATCATTAGAGCTCCTAGCAACGTCTCTTCATAGCGATCTCTACTATCCTCCAACTCAAACTAAAAATTTAGGCTACATCAAAGCAGGTGTATAACATTTCTGGATTAAATGAAACCATTTTGGAATTAAACGAAACTATTTTCGAATTAGATGTAACCATTTTCAAATTAAACGAAACTGTTTTTACATTAAACGAAACCTCTTTCGTGTGGATTGAAACTTGTTCCAGTTGGAAAAAGTTTCATTTCATTTGAAAAAAGTTTCATCTCACGCAAACAGGTTTCATTCCATGTGAAACTCTTTTTTCATTCCATGAAACCCTTCATTTAATGTAAAAATAGTTTCGTTCAGTTTGAAAATGGTTTCTTTTAATCCAAAAATGCTATATATGTACCTATACCATAGGCAGGCATCAATCAGTCGCTGTGAAATATGTACGTATGTAAGACTTAAATTTTCTTTATGAGCTTCGATAATTATTTCGTTCCAAAATGCCAGCTACTTTTGCTATGCATTGATTTTATCTCGACAGCAGAAGAGTGTGCCACTGCCGAGCTACTTATATACGTCAGAGCAAAATAATTGATCTTTGCTTTCCCGAAAAATGAGTGATCTGATACTCATAGGTTGCTAAAAAGCCTTCAGCATGGAAGATTATGATGTGGATCTCGAGTCATATGTGTTATGTAGGTATATAGATACAAAGGTCTTCGAAGAAAATGCAATCTTGTAAGATAGACTTTTAGAAGTAGCTTAATTTTCAGTAGACCTACAAACATATTATCGTTCCTCAAATGTGTTAAAATTAACGTCTAACTAATCGGTGGTACCTGATTAAACCATTAACACGTCACGAAATATGATCATCATCATATGTATGTATGACTGATAATATACAAATAACAAAACAAGTGGGATTTATCACAGAAAATTCCATTTTAACCGGGAAATTGATTTCATACTTAGCCACAATAGTTTTCCGAAGTCTCTCACCTGATAAGAGAATCGGAAGTTTCCGTGTTGTTTACATTCAGATTTCATGGAATCCCATTCCCCGCGTGCAAAAAAGTAGCGTTGCGGAAGCAATCATCCCAACTAAATTGTTGAAGGCCTCCTGTGTATGGCATGTCCAAACAAGATTTGCACCCGGCATCTTGTCGCACTGAGAAATAATCAAATGAGACAAGACTCCACATGAATTCAGTTAATTAATAATAACTGGAAAAGAGAAGATAATCAATTCCAACTATGATTGGAAAATGGAAGTGTTGGTCTCTGAAAAATCGTAATACAATTAATTGAGAGGCACAACACAACTGAATTGCAGAACAGAACTGGCTGATTGCACACAGTACTTTTTCCCGAAGAGATACCCACAGTCAGTCAGCCGCCCAAGATTAAATCCATGGAGCTTTTCTATAGTTGTGTGCACTATTTGAAACTGCGCACATATATATTGCTGCTCCGCTTCCAACATCTTCAGTAGAGTCTAGAAGAGTGAAGTACAGTATCACTCTCCACAACTTGCTGAAATTGAATCTCGCACAGATCAAGACGCTATAAAAGTGGTGTTAGCAAGCCGATTTCTTAAAGGAATTCCATTAATTTTGTCACATAACATTTTAAAAAACACAGCTACAACATGCCTTGCGGAGGATGCGGAAATGGTAACTATCTAAAATATTCCACGAAAGATTTGCTTCAACTTTTTATGTTTTCAAAAGACTTTTGTAATTGCATAATCGCCCTTTATCGATTTGTCTAAAGGAAACTTTTCACTTTTTTTTCAGACTGCAAATGCACTGCTGAGAAGTGTGGAGACAATTGCAAATGTGATAAAGCGTGCAATTGTACCTGCAAAAAATCAACCAAGACAGAATCTTCCAAGGAAAAATCGTAGAATTCTGGCTTTTTACGCATTGTAACGTAACTAGTTTTTGTTATAAGATTTTTGTGAATTTAACGAAAATGTTTTATTCGAATGACATAAATAATTAAATATAGTTATTGCATTTGTGCTATCTAAGTATTGTGTCGACATATGTGAAAAATAAAGCTTCTTTGAAGATCATCTGTTGTGAATTTATTGTATCCTGCAGGGGTTTAAAAAGGTTCGATTTAAATGCATTCGGTAGGGACCGAGAAAAAATTAAAGAATATAGTCGATGACCATATTAAATTAGTAAATAGATATGTATATCACCGGGCTTTAGATAAGATGACTCTCAGATGGAATTCAAAAGTTGGTGGGCGACTGTCCATACTTATGTAGAAGATATTTTTCTTCATAACAGCCATTTGTGATGGATAGCTTTGAGCGTCGAATATTATTGCTACATCAAATACGTATAAAATTTCGCGAAGACACAAATTAACAAACGACGTGTTGGCAACAGATACCTACGTAATAGCTTTAATGATGTTTGATATTTCACAACCATAGAGCTATTCCAAACTAATTAGGATTAGGTTAATCTCTTTTAATCCCTTAGGAGACATCCAATGCAGGTTGACAATGGTAACCTTTCGTAGGATACTGGTTCGTGCGTTATGGTATAGTTTACTATCACAATCATCCAGTTGATGCTACATCTGAACAACAAAATTCTGGTATATGTTGTTCTCATGGCCGTCTTTAGCCAAGTGGGGTCCCTGGACACTAGGATATGCGGGCCCCCTGACAGAAATTACAGAAATTATTTTATCAACAGGAATAATAACATAAAGTATGTTGAGGCCTATCGCGCACTGGAGACTTTTTGTCATGTAACTGTCTCTAATGTAAATGCGCGCATGTTAGCAAGGAAACTTTGGTTCTTCCGGCTGGCAACTTTTGGGTGAATGTGCACGTATACTGGTAAAAATTTTGTCGTTACTTCACTGCAATTGTTTTAGGAAATGTAAGGAGGAAACTTAAGCATCTTTTTTTTTTAAAAATGGTTGATGTGGCTAGTGTGAGAGAAAGATATAAATAACAAGTATAAAAACTAGAATTGATCTAAATTCTTATGATACCCTAAATGAATGTATGTAATTTCGAATGGTAACCCATATATGCAAGTTTGATTTTTGAAGTCGTTTTTCACATATATTTCTAGAACGGCTCGTCGGACAGAGAAAATGATTATAACCAATTTTATAATATTTCGTAATCTGAAGAAGTTTTTAGTACAAAAAAATATCTAGAAATGATCGTTTTTGCAGTATACGTAAAAAATCTCAATTTTTATATAGCAACAGCAAGAAGGGGTTGCCCGATTTGGTCCACTTTTGAAATCATATTTACTATTATTATGAAGACATTATGTACAAAATTTCAGCTCTCCATGTTGACGCAATCTCAGGTAGTGTTCAAATATATAGTTAAAAACGAAATTTTGTATGGGAACCCTACGAAGGAGTTACCCGATTTGTCCTATTTTCGAACTTAATTTTACTTTTTTTTTAAAGGCCATATGCAAAAATTCAGCTCTCTAGGCGTGTACCTAGAGAGTTCTCCAGTTATCGTGAGGACGGACGGACAGATTTTTTGTTCCACCATCATTATTTCTAAGTATTACTAACGGAATGACAAACTTAGTATACCTTGTGGGGAGAAATATTCATGAAAGTGTTTATGGACATACGAATTACAGCAAGTCTCTCTTCGGGTACAATTAATGGTCGCGCATATTGGTACCTTGATATGTAAGTTATAGATGGTCTCATAATCTGTAGTAAATTATCAAATCATCATTCTCATACGAAATTATCCAGAGAATTTTTCAAGATAAGAATGCCGTCCATCAAACATTAAGTGAAATTTTGCTTTAAACAGCATTTCGCTCCAAATTACAAGGACCTAATAGCGTTGATATTTTCTATATTCTTATGACAAATACACATATCGCAGCTGTCTCCTCGATATTTATATTAATGAATGGTGATATAAAACATTACAGTTAGTCACTGTGTGAATATTTAACTCGTCCACGGCGACAGGATGGTGACGACAAAAAGTTGTAAAAAGGCTCCAGTGGGGGTTAGGCCTATAACATGAACCAACAGTATACAAATTTTCGCTGATTATTAAATACATTGAGGCAGTAAATTGTAGCTGTAGCTGTATAGTTACTGTAGGTTATTTTGTATGGAAATTTAATAAATAATAATTTAATTATTATTATTAATTTATATAAATAATAATAAATCGCACTTTCAGTAGCCAAAATCTAACAGCTAAACTAAATATGTTGTTGACGTACTGGTTGAAGAATTGGTCATTGGTGGTTGATTTACTATCGTAGGGATCGGGGGCCCTATTGATCGCGGGTCCCTTTGCCCGGGCCCAGCTGACCCCTACGTAAAGGTTCAGTCTGCATTTACCTTCTCAGAAAAGTAATTACCTCATCAGGATCAATACATATTTCTGGACGTTTGATGGATAGGACTACGAATCTCTTAACCAAACCTCTTTGAGTCTTTGATGATCAAATCCTGCGCATGCGTAAATTAAGTGCTCCCCAATCTCAAATACCACTCCTTCGTTGTAAAATCGGAAACTATCGTCTGCGATTTTACCCATTTTCTTGAGCATGCACTGAAATGAGAAAAAATCCACTCGGCCAATAAATAGCCTGATCAGGTGCGTATGATACATAATTGATGACTTTTATAGTCTTGCTTTGGGAATTTCATAAACTTCTATGCGTGTCTTACATCAGAAAGTTTCTTCCACTTTAACTATTTAACTTTGTCTATTCTGGATATTACTAGAATTACTACATATAATATCCCGAAAATGCACCCAAAGCAGTATACATATTGTACTGTACTGTATTGTATTAATGAAGAAAATTTATGAAAGTTCTATTGATCTATGGATACAAAATAATTATAAATCGTTACTAAATAATACATTAAAATGCGTAGAAAGCTTTTTGGGTCAGCATAATACATATCATATCTGTGAAATGTGAGCAAACTTTTTGTTAAATCAACGCAATGTCATACATCAAATAAAACTCTTTACTCGCTTTTTTTTATTTTTCTTTATATAACAATATAAAATAAGCTAGGGGAGCCCGTCGGTGTTGCACGGCAATAATATAGATAACTAGATGAGTGGGGTGGGATGGTGAGAGATAAATAATGTCTAAGCTATTATCTGACAGACTTGATCGTGTGATTCCGTACTCTAGGGGCTCAATCTGTGTATGTATTTATGTGTGTGTGCATGTATATTAGGGTGTGTGTGCATACAATCATATGTGTGGAAGAGTGTTGCCCCTACGTCGGCGCATTCTCATGCAGTGCCCAAATATATAGTAAAACACAAGAGTTTGGTATGGCAACCCTACGAAGGAGTTGCGCGATTGAGTGTCCAAACATATATTAGAAAACGAAATATTTGTATGGCAACCCTACGAAAGAGTTGCCAGATATAAACCATTTCTAAACTTGTATTTGCAATTTTTCTGAAAACGCCGGGTACTCAATTTCAGCTTTCCAGGTCGAAGCGTTTTCAGGCAATTTTCTAGACCTCGACAACAGCCAGCGCCATCTATCGTGTCCAAAACTATCGTATCATTCAAGCTGGAGCCAACCGAACGCGTTCACAAACTTTCATTGAAATCGGTTGGGCGGCTTCGGAGATTAGAGTGTATGAACACAGTCAAACGGGATTTTTATATATTAACCTTCGAGCGGGCGCGCTGTCGTAATTTTTACGACAAATACAGCTATTTGAATGTTACATATATCTGAAGGTGCTAATGGCGCCACAACCCGCTTCAATTCTTAGATGAATCTTTTCGTTACAAGTAGGTGTGGTGAGTTTGTGGTGCGGTGTACAGTTCATTTGTTATTGAAATCTTTTGGCAATAAGACGATTAATCGTACATTTTACGACTCGCGCACCTTCATGCAAGTATTATATATGTTTATTAATTTTTGTTGTTATTGTTTTATGCTTATAAGTTATTGTCATAAATATATTATATAATATTATTTTATATCCGTTACATATTTAATTTTTGTCAGTAATTTCTCTAGATTTTCCACAAATATGTCGCTTTTGTCCCAAGCAGGGCTTGAAAGCTTATGTCAAGGCATACTTGTTGAAGAAAATAGAGAAGAAGCATTGATAGTGACCCTTAGTTATGGACGTATTCAGATATATAATTACGATTGTTTGTCTAAACAAGGTAGTTCGGAAGAGGATTCAGATGAGATGAGGATAATTCTGGTGATGACAACTTTTAAGTCGGGAAAGAAAGACATCTACATGGCGTAAGTTGAGTTATGCTAGTTCTTCTAGAACTACAATAAAAATCAAATATTCAAATATTCTAGTAGAAAAGCTCTCTTTTCAGGTGTTCCTCAGGGATCAATACTTGGCCCTTTACTTTTTTGTCTATATATAAATGACTTAGCTGATGTTCCAAGATTCTGGTCTGTTAAATTGTACGCTGATGATGTCCAGTTACTTTTACCAATGCGAATTAGTGAATCTAATCTAGCCATTGGCAGGTTTAATAGTGACCTTGTACAAATCGCTGAATGGACCAAGAAAAACTAGCTAATGTTCAATCCTTGCAAAACTCAAGCAGTTATCATCTATAAAATTATGTTAATAACTCGAATTTTCAACCATATGGATCCTTGAAGGAACGTCTGTGCCATATTCTGAATTGATTCGAAATCTTTGAATGATATTTTATGCTTAGCTTGGTTGAGGTAGATAGTTGTGAGAAAAGTTTACAATGGATTGAGAGGCTTGTGGGTTCATTCCTCTTATACTCCCAAAGAGACTCGCTCCCGTCTTGTTAAAGCCTTGCTTATCCCAATTATTACGTACGCAGAAGCTGTGTATGCGAACCTTAGTAGTACCTGTCGTGTTAAGCTCAATGTAGCCTATAATTCATGCGCAAGATATATTTATGTACTACGATGCTTTGACCATGTTTCAGAATTTTCAAAGAGTATTTTTGGCTGCACTTTTATCGATATCTTAAATTCCGAACTGCAATGATGATGTTTAGAATCATAAATAAGTTAAGTCCTAATTTCTTAGCTAATTGTATAAGATCTTTTGATACCCTGGCATAAACTAATTTTAGCACAAAATACTTTTTCGTCTACGGCACGCAGGTATGGAATGCCCTGCCAATTAAGATTAGACGTCTGCGATCTGCTGGCAATTTCAAGAGGATGTTATTGGCCCAGTTTATTAATATGTAGGTATAGTTAGCCATTTGTGAATGTAGAAAACTTTCATTGTATTTTGTATTTGGTATTTTGATTTTTAACTTATTTTTCTCGCTTTACTTCCTTAAATATCTATCACTTTATAAAAAACTGTAATTTACCTCTTTTTATTTCTTTTCTCTCATATTGTAATTGCTTTTCTTTTTTTTTCTTTTCTGGTAATGTTTTGTTTTATCTCTATTATGTACCATTTTTTTTGTATACACATAATTGGAACTTATTATTTGGATTTTGCGCATGTTAACGAGCTTTGTACTCATTTGTGCTCTATGTTTTGAATAAGGTATTATTATTATTATTACCCTTCCACACAGAGTTAGCATTCCTTCAATATTGCGATACTTCTCACGTTTTTCCTAACTCCCCAAGTATGTTAGAGAATCGCGAATGGAGAGTTAGGGAATTTTAATCGTAGAAAACGAAAACTCTCATCTCACAAACTCCCAAGCTCTCCGTGTTACAGAATCCGGCCCCAGATCTCAATTTCAACCCATTGGACTATCACCAGTGGAGTGTGTTGGAAGAGAAGGCCTGCCCGAAGAAACACCGAAATATCGAAACCCTAAAGGGCGATTTAATTGAAATGGCTACTTCAATACCTCTGAAAGTGGTGCGCGTTGCAATAGATGATTGGTTGGGCCGTTTGAGGACATTTTAAATAATTTTTATTTTTTTTTTATATTATCTAGGTGCACAGTAAGAAATCTAGTGCAGCAACTAAATTTTGAAGTGAATTTCGATAGCAGTTTAGCTACTCGTCACCCTTGCCTCAAACTAAACAAGTGTTCTATGAAAACATAGTAGTATAGTCGCGCGGTGTTCTTTACACTAACTCGAACTGGTTCAGTTATATTTACACGCATAATAACATGAACTACATCCATCCAAATCAGCAGCACCAGTAGCAATACCAGATTTGAACTTAAAATCTTTTATGTACAATTACAAGTCCCGGTATTGGTACTTAAAAATTTTCAAGTACAAGTCCCAATACTGGTACTTAAAATTTTTCAAGTACAAGTACAGGTACTGGTACTTAGAAGTGCCACATATCAGCTTTTAAATACCTAATGACGATGAGCAGATGTTAGATCAAGAAGTGAAGGTAAAGGCGACAACGGATGTGAACATAGCAATCAGAGACGGAGTGAATAATTAAACAAAAAATAAAGCAGATTAACTAATTAAATTTAATGAAGAACTTAAAATTAAAAATCACTACACAACGACTGTAACTTAATTTGATTTAAAAGAAAAATATCAAAATTTATTGTAAAATGTAATTCATCGGTGTTGTGTGGTGAAAGCGGATTTGCGATCTATACACTGCAAAAAAAACTACAAAAGTAAATTGATCATTTGCTTTCTGTCTCTCCCTCTTCCGAAATCGTCCTAGCAGGCGATTTTAATGTCCATAACATACCGTGGCTCAGACATTCTTCTACCACAAGCCCTGTGGGTCGATTTGTCGAACTCTTCTATGAATCGTTTAATTTGCAAGAGATAGTGGATTCACCAACGCGCCTGCCTGATGCAGCTGGAGATAGAGTTAATTTATTAGATCTGTTTCTGACATCTCACCCCGGTAAATATTCCATCTCAGTCGGTTCCCCTCTTGGAAATTCAGACAATTGCTTAATCACGGCTCAGTTTACCATCTCAATCCTATGCTTCCCTACTTCACCACCTTCAAGTAGGCTTCTATGGCACTATAAAAATGCTGATTGGGAAAGTCTCAATAAGTATCTTAGTGAAATTGATTGGTCCGATCTCTTTTGCTTCGAGGGATGTTGATGAATGCACATAAGAACTTAATAACATCTCGAATCTCGGCATGCGTGAATACATTCCGTATTCATACAGCAGATCTCAACAACAGCAAAATCGCTCTTGGTTTAACGATAAGTGCAACCACGCCATAAAAGCGAAAGAGTCTGCTTTTCGCGCCTATCAATTGCATCCATGTCCGGAATTGAAACAAGTCTACAAGACTGGATGGAACACCTGTAAGTCCATTGTCCGGAGAGAATTTTTTTTTTCACCTGAGTGTCAGACAAAGAATCTGGCAAGTCACAAAGGCAGCAAAGGTTTCTGGTCTCTGGTCAAAACCATCAGAAACAACTTCAGCAGTACCTCTATACCTTAACTACTTAATAATGGTGAAGTAATAGTGGACTCCGCTCACCTCATTCCTTTTCCCATCTCCTTCCTGCCATGCTGTGATTTGCATCATAGGGTATCCGCTGAGCTTGGCTTAATAATATAAACAAAAAACAAAAAAAAAACAAAAAAACAAAATTGAGTACCCCAGTTGATATCAGGATTTAACTACCCACAATTAGTCCTATTTTGGAATTTCGTATGGTTACCCCTCTGTGCAAATTTGATTGTTAAAGTGAATTTTCGCATTTATTTCTAGAACGGTTCCTCAGACAATAAAAATGATTTCATATGCTGAAGAACTTATCAGTAAATAAAAACGTCTAGAACTGATCGTTTTCACAGCATACGTAAAAATCTCAATTTTTGTACATTAACACCAAGAACGGGTTGCCCGATTTAGTCCATTCGGTATACAAAATTTCAGCTCTCTATGTTGGATGCGTTTTCAGTCAGTGTCCAAATATAATGTTAAAAACAAAAATTTTATATGGAAACCCTACGAAGGAGTTGCCCGATTTGTCCCATTTTCGAACTTAAATTTACTTGCATTTTAAAAAGCCCGTGTGCAAAATTTCAGCGTTCTCGAGTTATCATGAGAATGGACAGGCAGACAGACGGACGGACGGACAGTCAACAAAAACTTTTAATATTATGCGTGGGTGCTCTTTCCGTTTTGCTCTACTATCATTATTTCTATCCGTTAGAAACGGAATAACAAACTTAGTACCTTAAAGGCTTTATCTAGGGTATAAAAAGAATATAAGCCCTTTTCACATTAATTACCAGTTTGACTTAAGAGTAACCTTGAAATTTAGCGACTTTCAAATTTCGGGGCATTTTTGATGATTACTTTTTTTTTATAAGTTGTCGTTTTTTATTAATTTTTCCAAATTTTTTAAACACAGCTATTTAAATTTTCTGTGGTCAGACATTTTGGCCATCTTTCGTTAAGGTGTGAGCGTTTTCTAACTGGTCCTTAAAAAAAAAAAATTAAAAGTGATTGTAAAAAAAAACCTTTTAAATGATTTGGTAGTTAATTACTGTGCGGTACATGCGTGACTACTATAATTACGCTCTCATAATTATATGGTTTCTTGTGAATACAAACATCATTTGGTTTTTTTTTCGGTGTCCGCCAACTTGTTTTCTATAATAACATTAATTGGATGGGTCTACTTTGATAGACCGCATCGATAATCATCGTTGCTCCGAAATTTATCTCAATAAAATTAAACACAATGTACCAACTGGTTATCAATGTGATCTTTATTATGATTTTCTTTATTAAACATGTTCCCTTTCTATAAAAAATTCGCGGGTTTCTGGAACTACAAAAATTATTCAGAGGATATCTTGAAGAGGCTATGGAAAAAATTGCAGATGCCGATATATGCTTCTGGGGCATATAAAATCTTCTTTGCGATCTTGTACCGCAGATGTAAGAACTTGCAAGTATCGAATGCTGGAGGGCAATTAGTATTTATACATATTGAGAAAGGATCAATTTAACGATTTGCAGTTACTTGTTCAGATAGGGACTTTCCACTGATAGTCTTTGATTTACGAATGTTAGCGAAGTCAAGTCGATTGCATATTCAGTACGGATGTAGCCAAAGACTTGGCATAAACATATAAAGTTCAAGAGCTGCAGTAGGGCAGAAACCAAGCAACAAATATTTTGATGAAGGAGCGTTTGACAATACCTCCTTTGATTGAGGCTATTGAGAATGCAGCTATCAAATGAGGAATCGAAGCCTCCTTGGTGAAGTGGAGAAAAGCTATATTTGGAAGCCGGAGAATCACAGCGAACCTGGGGAGGAGTCGATTACAGAGATGTACACAAGGTTGGGTTCCATCCCCTCTACTATGATCGGTGATTGCCGATGATCTCCTACAGAAGCTGACTCCGACTAAGATAATCAGAACTATGCAGATGACCTAGTCATTACAATCAGGGGAAAACATGATAGGAAAATCTCTGATCTAATGCAAGACGACCTAAACATAGTTCGCGACTGGTTGCCAAACAATGAGACAGTAATTGTTGCTTTTACGAGAAAAAGAAAGCTTTAGAGTAAACAGTAGTGGAATTCTCGAATGAGGTCAAGTATTTAGGCATTACCCTAGATGGCAGACTACCCTGCAATTCCCTCTTAATAAGGGTACTGGAGAAAGCTACAGTGGCAATATGGATATGCCGCAGGCTTTTTAGCAGAACTTGGGGTCTTAAACCAAAAACATGACTCTATGGTTTTACACATCTATTATAAGATACATGGTCACATACGTTTCATTCTTTTGGTGTTCAAGTTAGTTTACAAAAACTACAACTGCTCGCATATCTAGGCTATGCTGGACGTACTCCCTTTATATGTATTTACATCTTAGGAACGAGGACTTCCACAGTGCAATTATACTGCAGATGGCCAAGAATTCCTAGAGGACCCGATGGCCAACCCAATTTCACATGTTATACCGAAACGCAATAACTTTGAAACACCATTCTAGGTGATCTTAGGGGACCGTCAACATTGGCACATTGGAGACCTACCCTTTAAAAATGTATCTCTTATTTGGTACACGGATGGATCAAAAATCAAAGGTGGAGCAGGCATGGGCATATTATATGGGCCGAAATACCATCTCGCAAAGGCAAAAAGACACGCCATACAACTCTGTGCTCGCGAAATAATTCACAAGAATATGCGTGGAGCTAAAATATACATAACATCAGATAGCCAAGCAGCACTCAAAGCGGTAAACTCGTTTACCTTCGAGTCGAAACTGGCCGAAGCAAACAAGGTGACGCTGATTTCGGTGCCAGGACATGAAGGTATTAAGGGCAGACAAATTGCAGACCGCCTTGTAAAGGAAGGACCCAGATCGCCGTTTATCTGCCCTGAGTCTGTTTTTGGTCACCCAAAAAGTCATCTCTTAGTACCGGTCAGGCTTTGGAAAGACAGAATCAAAATGATACACTGGGAAAATATCCCGAAGCTGAGACAATTGAAGAAGCACATAAAGTACTCGTAACAGAGGACAAAAGTATTCCTCACGCTCAGCAGAAAAGAATTAAGGCTTATAACCGGCCTATTTACTGGGCACTGCCCACTTAGATACCATCGTAAAAAGATGGGTAAGGTCAATGATGAGACCTGTAGCTTCTGTATGGAAGACAACGTAACCGCGGAACACGTCCTGTGCGACTATGAAGCTCTGTGCCGCTTAAGGCTAAGATATCTAGAAAAGGTATTGAAGTGCGATAATCTTCTGAACTATTTACTGCAGAGAAAAGAAACTTACAGCACAACGTTCGAAAGAGAACTTAGATGCGAATTAATATGCGGTAAGATAGCATTCGTCGCAAATCAGCATCCATCAAATTCTGTACTGCCGGTGAAATCGGATAAAACCTCTGTTTTATCGGACTCGCGTCATTCGTTTCAACCTTGTTACTGACAAGAGATGTTTTTCCTAAGCTCAACGAGGCGAAAGAAGGAACGAGCTGTTTGGTCTCTTCTAGAACATGGCAGTCGGTGTCAGGAGTAGCTATTAGACTGGGTGTCACTTCTGCAACTATACCCAGGACATCTGGAGCCAACCCAAATAGACGCCAGAAGTCTATTCCTAGATATAGTGCCTGTGTGAGCCCAGGAACCACGTAAAAACGCACGTTTTAGGTCTTACCCCGGAAGGCGATGTCCAAGTTCACATGGCCATGCACAGTCATCATGGCACCATTAGCTACTTGTACCTGTGTCCGATACCTCTTCCATTCAATCTCTGCTGCTGCAAGCTTCTCTAGAGCTCCGTGGCCTAGCGAAAAGCTCTGTCGGTGTTATCGGGACGTCAAAGATCAAAGACTCTTCCAAAGAAGTGTCTAGTAGTGTCATGGGTGGAAAGAGGAGCTTGAAGATCTGCGGAGAAGTCTATTAGATTCTCCGTCTCTATCAGTGAATTAGTGGGACGATCAGGTGGATGGTTGGTATCACCAGAGTCACTGAATGATATCAACGGACATGTTAATGTTTCGTTGTCGGGACCTGCTGATGGAACGGACCTTCCTCCTCGTTCAAAGCTTGAACTGGAGTGGTCATAGCAGTTGCCTTTGGGGAAGTTGAAACTGGTCGAGAGACCCGTCTCTCGTTTTTCTGTGCACAGGGTATGCAGTTTGGTTTAAAGACATTCTTGCGCCCGCATCTGTATCAGAACACTTGTTGTCTCTCTTGCAGAGAATCCTGGTAAAAGTGACCTAGCTGATCACAATTCTAGCACACTGCTGCGCGTCTGGTTGAAATAGCTGACACGTCACCTAAGCTGGTGTCACGGCCTGTTGTTACTGACAATTCAGGGTTTAAGGACTGGAAGTCATCAATCTCATTCACTCTTTGGCTCCGGTAAGGGTTCCAACTACAAGCCGTAGCAATTCGTAGCTGGGTGGCTTGTATTTGAGTTTTAATCGAAAATGTAATCACTAAAAAGTATAAAATAAAATATATTGAAAACGCTTTTAAAATAAATAACTTCTATTAATAATTTGTACTAAAAATATTGTTTTTTCTTTCCCAGTGATATACACAAGAAAAGTTTCATTGTGGCCTTTTACGGTTTAGCAGTAGATTTACTGTTGCCCAAGCTATATCATTCGTCAAGTCAGAGTTAAGGCGATAAAAAGGCCCACAGCCAAACGATATGTCTACTGATATATTATATCTGCGGCGTACATATGGATATTACAGTCAACCATCGCATTTGCAAAGTCATCTATGAATAAGCTGAAAAGCAGTGGACTTAGGACAGATCCTTAAGGGACACCACTACTAAGAGGCAAGGTATCACAAAGACAATCGTTCACCTTCACCTGTTGTATCCTGGTTTATAAAAATCTGTTGCAGTAGGATAAAACGAGATGTTTGTAGTTTAGTAAGCAAATTTGAATGATTTTTATACCCTAGATGAAATCATAGGGTATACTAAGATTGTCATTCCGTTTGTAACGCTCTGAAATAATGCTAGTAAAGAAAAATCGGTTGGACACCCACGCATAATATTAACAATTATTTTGATTTTTGCATGTCCATCTGTTCGTCCGTCTGTCCGTCGTCACCATAACTTGAGAGCGCATTCACTTAGGGAACTGATATTTTGTACACGGGCTTTTTAAAAAAAATTAAGTTCAAGTTCGAAAATGGGACAAATCGGGTAACTCCTTCGTAAGGTTGCCATACAAAAATTTGGTTTTTTGCTATATATTTGGACAGTGCCTTACAATTCGTCCACGTAGAGAGCTGAAAGTTTACACACAGAGTTTTAAAAGAAATGCAAATTTAAGTTTGAAAATGGGACGAATCGGGAAACTCCTTAGTAGGGTTACCATACGAAACTTTCATTTTTCACTATATATTTGAACATTGCCTGAGAACGCGTCGACGACGTAGAGATGTGAAATTTTGTTCATTGTGCTTTCATAGCCATAGTTAATAAAACTTCGAAAATGGTGTTGCCATATAAAAATTTAGGTTTTTTACGTATACTGTAAAAACGTAAAGGTTTCTATTGTACTGAAAAGTTCATTTTTACTGTCCGACGAACCGTTCTAGAAATATATGCGAAGAACCACTTCAAAACTCAAACTTGCACAAATGGGTGACCATACGAAATTACTTACGGGTATTCATCTCTAGGGTATCTAGGTCTTAGAGCTTAGACCAATTCTAGCTTTTTTCTTGTTTTTATTATATTATTAGGATAAGCTCAGAGGATACCCTATGATGAAAAGCATAGCATGGCAGGAAGGAGATATGAGAAGATATCGGAGGTGCCGATGTATATCACCCTTAAACTTTCACATTCGCACAGTTCGTGATAAAAAAGCATCACAGAATTTTACTGTACGGCCGAGAGTAATTTGAAGGGTAAAATCATGTGTGCGATTTTCAGCGCGAGTATTGCGTGCAGGAATTATTCTACAAGAGATCAGACTAAATATTTCATCGGAACATTGACTATGCTTGTAGCGATGAAAGAACGAAAGGTAGCCAACATTGCGGCGGTGCCCGAGTGAGTCGATATGACAAATTATTGCCAAATCGCCAATGAGCTTGAAAGCTCTCTTTTGGACAATATCCAATGAAGCTAAGGCTGTGCGACGAGCCCCGGCCCAGATATGAGAATTATATTCCATTCTAGGTCTGATATAGGACTTTTAGAAGAGCGTTAGATTTGATGGGCTAAAATATTTCTTACACCTTTTCATAAATCCAAAAAATTTCGAATGATTGACCAAAGGAAAGTCTAATAATGCAAGGGAACATATTTAACTCCTATCAAGTTATCTATGATTGTCAGTAATTACATTTAAGAGGGCTGTTGCTCGAACAAAAGTTATCGCTGGAGTATCGTTCTTGCTTCATGTAAATTGATATGTTGACCAACTCTGATCGAATCCTCGATAATAACAGTACAACAATACTTTAGCTATCGATTTGTGCTTAGCCGAGTGATAGTCATGTAGTTTTCTCAAGATTTTGCAAAATATATATGAGTTCACAAACTATTAAATTTTTCATTATATTATATATTTATGTTGTTTATAAATATTGGGTGATATGTAAAACAGTTGCAGGACTCAGCAAACAAATCAGACGGAACTAAGGCCTCTAGAGAGATCAGCAAGAGCTGCTTTTATAGAAGCACAAGTTGCTAAAGTGCAGAATGCTAATGAATTTGAAGCAGATATTGGGAATTCTTCAAAGCTAGATGAAAACATATAACCTCGTATTATAACTCGATCAACCTAGCCATAAATATAGGAAATAGAATAGAGCTTGGCTTAATTAAAGACTGAGCCTGAACCTGAACTTTTGAAGTCCCGCATAACTGACAAATATTTTTAAATAATTGTTTGTCTACTGCAATTTTACATTAATTTTTCCAGAATTAGATCGACAGATCTGTTAGTTTTGGGTATAGGCAAAACAATTGCAACTTTTCAGTGAAAAGGAAAGTGAGGACCAGAATCTTAATAAATTTAGTTGGAATATCGTCCAACCCCACTGCATCTTTAATAGCGCCCATAACATACAGGGCATTGATATATGTAATTGAAGTAGTTTACGAACTGATGCAAACACATCTGGATTCCATATTTGCAGTGTTAAATTGGATGGGATCTTGTCGCTTAATTAGTGAAATGTGAATTTGATAAATTATGATCAAGACCTGAGTCAGATGCAGTCGGAGGAAGTATCCATTAGTTGTTAGAAAAATCTCAAAGCTTTTCTAAAAAAATTTATTCATATTTACTTTCACATAATACACATTACCTTCAGCTCGAATAAAGAAAGTCTAATAATTAACATTTTATGTAAAAAAATTCCCAATATGCTTTGCAATGTTCAAAGTTCCACATTTTACTTATAAAACACGTTAACAATATTTGTGTATTCGCTATTTTTATACAGTTAAAATTAAATTTATTCTAAATATTTATTACATCTTACAAACGATTCCCTTTATGAGAACAAAAAGAAAACTGCTTCAAGCAATTGTGGGACTGGGACTTATTGCATTTATTCTTTTTATTCTTTATATTTTTACATTTTGTATAAGGTAACAACATTTAAATGGCCTAAATGTTATAATGCTGCACATTGCGATGTGAGCCAAACAGGAGTAGATCATATTAAGTAACAAGTAAAAATGAGCAATTATATGAAAAAAGTTTGATTCAAATTTTTATCTGAAACTTTCTATGTACATTAGGAATTAGAACTGATTGGAAAAGAAGACATAGTTTTAGAGATTACTTATAATTTAAAAACACATTAATACATAAAAATAAGTTCTAATTAAATATATACAACCACATACATATAAATTTATATCGAAAAAAAGTTTTGTACAACCTTGGTGGGACTACATATATCACAAAATAAAGAAGATTTATAATAGAATAGCGCTCACAAATTATTCATCATTGATGAGTTAAATCTGCAGGTAAAGGTGAAAAAAAAATACGGCCATAAATATATTCTAATTTTAACAGCTGAAGAATGCAGTGCAGCTACTCTATTTGTCCAATTTCATATTCCATGAACGAAAGTTACTATATATTATCAAAATTGGTTATCATAACCACTTTCGTAGTTGACACTAATAAATTGATCTAGTTATGATATAACCACCAATTATAAATGCAAAAATATCAGATTTAATTTAAGGGCTCTGCTTAGGTTGGCAGACAGGGTATCCAGCATTTGTATGACTATATTTTACCAGCCAATTTCTGAGTTGCAGGGGCGCACATACGGCATTTTCCTTGAAAGTACATGGACAATAATGTTATCGTCTACATCGTTAAATTAAAACAAATTGCATGTTATTATAAAGATAAGACCCCAGCCGATACAAAAACAGCTATAAAATTTCGATACCGCCACAACATGCGACAACTTGATTGATCTCGCGCCGCCATCGCTCTTGCGCGTCAATCGCTTTGTGGTAATTAATAAAGACGGACATACTTTTATGTAAAAACAGTGATTTTTGTGGATATTGTTTATGGCCAATCAACCTTCAGGTATGTGATATTAAATGCATAATGAACTTTGTCCGTAGCTTACCGTAGTTCTGTAAAAACAAAATACTTCTGAGCTTCTGACTACGCTGTTATCTTCATAAAAACTTTAAACAATGTGAAGAGATAAGTTCGAACCCTCATGAGTCCTCGTCCCCGAGTTTATCTTTACATGTAAAGGAACTATTCTTCTGTAGTATAACAAAAAATTTGCTGCTACTTTTATGCACTTTTCGAGATAAATGGTTTTCTTTACAGGTAGCACTACTGCGCGCTTGAAAATAACCCGACGAGAGTTGTACCTAATTCTACAAAGAGACAAGATTTCTTTGACAACTCCTACTGAGCACATAGGTCACTTGCTTATTTATATTGGTGATACATTTGGATTGGTAGAACAGTTTAGTTCAGGCCCAGAGTTCGAAAAAAATGTGAAAAAAGCCATAAAAGTTTTTGTAAGAAACTTAAAGTTCCGCTGGCTTTCCTTTCGAAGAATTAAGACTAAATTTACCGATTTTTCTGTGGCTGCAGAATGAGTTTAAACTGCCCACATTACCATATAATCAAGAAAGCGGAATGCGAGGAAGACCGAGGAAGCTGTTCATCGAGAGTTCAAACAAAACAAAAAACAGAGACCTCTATATCACAAATTTAATAACGTCATCAGACAATGAGAGATTGGTATACGCGACAAAAAAGTCTCTACACTCTCTAGGCAAAAGAAAAGCTGCGGAAGTGGTGCAACTAGTCAATGAACCGACTGAGATTGTCGTAAATGATAGAACAGTATTCATGAAGCACATAATCTTAAGTATAATGTTTGATGATAAAGTTGTAAATGTTCTAACAAACAACGCGGCTACCCAGAGGTGTTACTTATGTAAGGCCATGCAAAAAGACATGAACAAGTTGGAAATGATCCTATAGAAATGGAATGCAATGAAAGTTACTACGAATTTGGGCTTTCAGTTCTCCACGCATACATGCGGGCTTTCGAACTTCTTCTGCACGTCTCGTACAAGTTAGAATTGAAAGAATGGCAGGCTCGAGGCCCTGATGCTGTAACTATAGTCCAAACTAAAAAAACTAGCATAACTAAAAAATTCTACGAAAAAATGGGACTGAAGGTAGACTTGCCGAAGCAAGGGGTAGGAAGCACAAATGATGGAAATACGGCACGCAAATTTTTTTCAAATCCTGAAAAATCTAGTGAGATCACGGGCTTAAAGCCCGATTTGATCCGAAGATTTTCTACAATTCTCACAACACTTTCAAGCGGGCATAATATAGTTACCGCTAAATTCAAGAAATACTGTATAGACACAGCAAAATTCTACGTAGATATGTATAAATGGTTCCCCATGACTCCAACTGTTTACAAACTTCTAATTCACAGTGCAGCAATTTCGGAAAAAATGATCTTACCAATAGGCCAACTATCAGAGGGTGCTCAAGAATCGAGACAAAAAGAGTGGAAAACAATAAGACTACAACACACAAGAAAAACTTCTAGAGTCAACACCAACATAGATATAATGAGCCACTTTCTAATCACATCAGATTCGATAATTACCCATTGTCGAAAACATCCAAAGAAAAAATCCATCCCATTCACCCAAGAAGTTCTACAGCTCCTCAAAGCTCCTTTTATAACATCAATGCCTGTCGAAGACGTCACTCACAGTTAATTTTCAGTGGGGTATGTGGAAGAATTTTTTGATCAGCTTACCTCAAGGAATCGCGTGGTATACCGCAAGGTATCTTGATCAGAATCACCCTGAATAAAATATATATGTAGTTTCCTATGGAACGCCGAACAAAACGTAGCGTTTTGCCTACCCTACATGACATCTAAACTTCGATTCGGACAGCAAGTTTCCACTCAAACCATCTGTAACACAGTCACACGGCATAGAGGCTGAAATTTTTGAAGCGTCTATACCACGTAATACCATATCCAACCTCAGATTCGAATCGTCTTCGTCTAGCAAGTTATATATAGTGTAATTGAGTGGTGTGCATGATTCCGCTTTCCTGTCAAATTTACTGGAGCACAATCTACCCGCAGAGACGCTGAAATTTTAGCAGGGTCTTTGCAAGAAGAAAATCGAAGTAAAAAGTTAAATACATTTAACTTATCGGACCAGGGGCGGATTTCCCTATAGGCCGAGTAGGCCCGGGCCTAGGGTGGCAGATTTAGGGGGCGGCAGATTTAAGGGGCGGCAAAACTTGGTGGGAATATTTTTTTTTTAGTAGACGCGCCCTCTGTGAACCCACACGTCAACGTTTTTTCTTGTAGTTGTGGGTATTTCATTACATTTTTATACTTTTTCGTTTTTTTAAATAAAATAATTCGTTGGAAAGTGTTATTATTAATTCTACTCCATTTTTTTCAAATCTACTCCGATTTATGAGGCAGCCTACTCCGCTAATTCTAGCCTGGGGTCCCTTCACTGGATATAGATCATTCAATTTTTCGTGTTTTACAGGGAGTAGGGGGCGGCAATCTTCCATAGGCCTAGGGCGGCCAAGTGATCAAATCCGCCCCTGTATCGGACTCATATGCACTCAAATATTTACGAATGTCATTTCTATGGGACGCTGAACAAAATGTAGCGTTTTTGTAATTAATTTTTGGGTTTTGATCGTCTCCGTTTCCTTTTAATTGTGAAAAGAATATCTTGTTTGTTTGGGTTCTGCGAATAAGTGAGATATATTGAATATGTATGTTAGTCAATATAAATGCAATAAATGGTAGGATTGGATGAAAGATATAGAATGATTACCAGGATTGTAGTGTATTGCATGTACAAATTTTGGTAACAGCGGTGACCGTCATTATGATGTGTTATGACGTTTCTCTTCAATTGTGAAAGAGGATGTCGAATTGAATTCTTGTGATTGTGACGGGGAGTCAGAGCTGGGTAAGTACAAAAAAATAAAAAGTACTTAAGTATAAGTACGAAGGCCTGATTTCTTCAGCGTAAGTACAAGTACCGTATGTATGAAAAGTTAATTATTTCAACTAGAAGACTTGGAAAGCCAAAAATTTATTTTTTACAGGATATAACTCACAACGTCTCCATTTTTTAAGAATGAAAATTCAATGAATTGAACTTCATATTTTTTTCTCAAATAAAAATTGTAAAGAAATTATTGTCTGTGTCACTAATGAACTTTAGGGAAATTCATTTTTTATTTATGCTAATTTGTTGCAAAAGGAACAATTTTTTTTGTTAATTTGTTGTAAATTAGCTTTTCTTTAATTGCGGGATTTTTATCTGTCATGGCGAGATTTTGTTAATGCGAGGATTTAAAATTACGACATTTTGGAAATGTGGAATTTTATTTTTTTGGGAGTTATCACTAAAATGCATGATTTCATTATTATGGGTTTTAATTTGCCGTCAATCGTACCGTTCCCTTAATTTCTTTGGTCGAAGAAAAAAAAAATCAAAATTGTGTGGTGAATTCTCAAAAAGTAAGCCCAGAGTTTATAACAATTAGTATATGGAAAGTACACGAGGTATGGCTATAAAGTAATGAGACTGATGCTTTCACAGAAGAATTAGGTACATACGTAGGTAGGTAACCGTGAATGACCGACACCTGTGTAACGTGAAGCCTTCCTTCTCTTTCGAATGCGGTGTCTGCCTCCCATGTTTGTAAACAAATTATTCTGGCCGTACCTTTGTTTTATATAGGAGCTGTTGTTTTGCTTTGCCGGAAAAATAATAAATGTCGTAATAGAGGAACGAATCGTCGTGAAATTTCACATGAAACTTGGAACAGGCGGTACGGAAACTTAACTTTTATTTAAAAAAAAAATGCATGAAAATGAATGTTTATCACATGCGTGAGTTTTTTGTGTGGTTTCAGCGTTTCCAAGATGGCTGAGAAGCAGTTGAAGATGATTCATGCCCGGGTCGCCCTTCTACATAACAAACGGATGAAAATATTGAAATACTCTGTAATCTGATTCGATCTGACCGTCGGTTAACTATTCGTGCGACGATTGCTGAAACTGTACGAAACGATAAGTAAAACAAGTAAAAAGCTAGAATTGGTATAAGACCAATTCTTATGATACCCTCGATGAATGCCCTTATGAAATTTCGTATTGTCACCATTCTGTGCAAGTTTGATTTTTGAACTGGTTTTTCGCATATATTTCTAGAACGGTTTGTCGCACAGAAAAAAATGATTATAACCAATTTTATAGGATTTCGTATTCTGAAGAAGTTTTTAGTACAATAAAAATGTCTTGGGCTGATCGTTTTCACAGTATACGTAAAACACCAAAATTTATATATGGCAACACCAAGAAGGAGTTGCCCGATTTAGTCCATATTTGAAATTTTATTTGCTAATGTAATTAAAAGACCATTTACCAAATTTCAGTTCTCTACGTCGACGCGTTCTCAGGCAGTGTCCAAATATATAGTGGAAAACGAAATTTTTGTATGGCAACCCCATGAAGGAGTTTTCCGATTTGTCTCATTTTCGAACTTAATTTTGCTTTTTTTTTAAAGTCCGTGTACAAAATTTCAGCTGTCTAAGTATACGCGTTCTCGAGCTATCGTGCGCACAGACGGACAGACAGACGGACATATAATATATATAAGATAACTTTTAATATTATGCGTGGGTGTCCAATCCATTTTGCTCTACCATCATTAGTTCGAGGTGATACAAACGGAATGACAAGCTTAGTAATACCCTATAGATTACAACTAGGGTATAAAAACTACCCGAAAGTTGGAAGAACAAGTCATGGGTGCTCTATCAAGACAACGCGCCGGCTCATTCTGCATTATCTGTCATGACGTTTCTAGTCAAGCACAATATCCCAGCGCTTACCATCCATCTTAATCGCCTGACCTTGCACAATGCGACTTTTATCTATTTCCGAAGATGAAATTTGCATTAAAAGGAACAAGATTTCAGTCCGTTGAAGCTGTGAAAAACAAGGCGGCACGCTTCATGAAGGAGGTCATAGAAGATGACATCCAGCACTGTCTCGAACAATGGAAAATTAGTACAGAGCATTGTAGGGATAGAAGAGGTGATAATAACTAGAAATGTATAAATTCAAAATAAAAAGTTTTGCAGAATTAGTCTCGTTAGTTTATAGCCATACCTCGCATGTTACATTATAGCTGTAAAAAGCGGTACTGAAAACGTATGACCAAATTCTTTAAGGTAAAATCGTTTGTCTAGCTCTGAATCTTCCAGTTGCTTATCGCCGGTGATTTTTACCGATCTTAACCAACACGTTTCTCTCTCCTCTATAGATATTTTTTCTGTTACACACAAGTACAGGTTTTGTTGTTCATGCAGTTTTTACTCTGAAATTCATACTGCATCTTCTGATATTTGTTTGAACTCAATAGGTGCCTCCTCAACTGTATTTGGACGAACATTTTAAATGAGCTAAATGTTGTCAAGGTTCTACAACTCTTTTATGATAGATTCTTTAAATGCACTGCTACCTGCGTTCCAATTTCTAACCTTAGAAGTATCTATTCTTGCCTTGCTTGGTTCAATGACTATATGCGGATAGAAGAAATAAAGCTTGGAAGAGATTTAGGCCCTCGTGATGAGAAGTACTTCATGAGTAATAAACGGTTCACAGCGCACGTTTCTGAATTACAAGCATAAGGTCTATAGTTCTCCCACTGCTTTGAGCTTAATAGAACAACAGGTATTATGGGACATAGTCTCTTTGAGGAGTACATCAAACTCCATACAACAATATGATTTCAGCTAAACCTATACAAAAAGAACGTTCAGAACATTCAACATCCGCTAAACGTAGACGGAACACTCAAAGAAATTAGTAGGGCTACTAAGGCTTATTAACTCTAATGGCTGGTTTTATATAATCGAACCCCCAAAGTAAGCATCATCTCAAGGTGCTAACTAAAAGTTATTCTCTGCTGGGTACTTATAGACGGAGTGATATATATATAGCATGGAAATAAGGCAGTTGATGAACTGACCAGAACGATTGCACATCTAAATGGTGTTTAACTCCACAAAGACTTAACTAGTTCTTTTTGCTCATCCTTGAATTCAAAATTGAAGCCAAATAGGTAGGAATGATACTAGACTCCAAATCAAATTGG
Source organism: Dioctria linearis (assembly GCA_963930735.1). Lineage (NCBI taxonomy): Eukaryota > Metazoa > Arthropoda > Insecta > Diptera > Asilidae > Dioctria > Dioctria linearis. The sequence goes on from OZ005741.1 coordinate 287,158,150, forward strand.
AGGATAATTGCGAATAAGCGTGTCAAAAAAGTGGCCAGTGCACCGCTATTGTAAGACCTATTCTCACCTCTTGATGTGGTGGAATGCTCTAAAGAGAGCGACTCTGAAAAATCTGACTTAAGTACAGATAGCCTGCCTAGGTATTACAGGAGCTCTTCGAATAACACCAACGGCAGCAATGGAGATTATACTCTGACTCCTGCCTCTTGACATCCATAAGAAATGTATAGCTGTGAGACTAAGGGTTAGGCTTCTGGATAGCCACAGACCTTGGTCACAGCAGAATACTGAGATCTGTCTAGAGGACTGTATAGGCGGAGCTATGGTTTACACTGTTCCTCGGCTAGAATTTGAGAAAGCTTTCTCAACTAGTATTCCTAGTAGAGAGGAATGGGAAGATATTCGCGCGGTAAGTGAATCTAATATATTTGTCTTTTGGTCTTTACAGATGGTTCGAGAATGGATGTGAGAGTTGGACCCGGGATATACTCAGCATTCTTTGTAATTTTTTTTTTTTTTTTTTATATTATTAAGCCAAGCTCAGGGGATACCCTATGATGCAAAGCACAGCATGGCAGGAAGGAGATAGGGAAATGATTAGGGGATATGAGGAGAATGTCGGAGGTGCCGATGTATGTCGCCCTTAAACTTTCGCAGATTGTATGCCAGGGGAAAAACAGAAGATGGTAAGCTGTTTCACATTCGCACTGTTCGGGATAAAAAAGCATCAATGAATTTTACTGTACGGCCGAAAGTAATTTGAAGGGTTAAGGGATGTGCGCGGTTTGCAGCGCGAGAATTGCGTGCAGGAATCATTCTACAAGGTAATGCAAGAATCGTACCACCTGCCGACCTACTGTAGTGTGCTCAACTGGAAGTTCTAGATATCAATAAAGCAGGAGAGCTGCTGGAAGCAACTTCTAACATATACCTAGTGATTAAGGTATCAGGATTTGTATTGACAGCTGTAAGTTTTAGTCAAAGCAGTGGACTCGAACACCATTAGATCGCGCCTAGCTCAACGGTGTCGCAGTGAGCTCGGGAACTTGATGCTAACCAGAGAGTTACTCTCTGCTGGATGCCTGGCAGAGTGACATAACGTGAAATTTTAATATAAGAAAATGTACATATACATATAATGGATGAGGGAGTCTATATTATATTATGTCAGTGGCTGGAATGTATACATAATGTAAGAATTCATAATTCCCTCTAATTCCCATCTTCAAAATGTAAAATTCTTTGTAAGATTTGCAATTAACACGAAAACTTGTTGTTTTATTGCTGAAGCACACATTTTCTGTGATTTTCTTCTTTATAAAGTTCAAAAGATTTGTTAACGTTTCACTTTTCTAAGATGAATCTTCTTTACTCTATGAGCAATGTATTCTTAACTATACAACGTCCTTGGACTTTATTCATTTTCCTAGCATACCTACTAAAACGAAAAAGTAAAGACAACATTAATTGAAATGAATTAAAATAAAGATAAATAAAAAAAAAACAGAAGCGCTTCAAACAGTCAAACTTTCAATGTTAGTACTTATAGGATAAATGTGTTCAGCAGTCTACAAAGTGCTGTGGAAGCGCTGAGGTAGTTTTAAAAAGCATTTCCGGTTTATGTAATGTAATTCGATTTTCCGTTTAACACAATAATTAATTTAATTTACTTTTATTACCTCCACCTTAAAGACTAAATTGGTATGTTTCATTGACCTCTGAAGATTATATTGCCAGAGCTATCCTTAAATATTGGTTCTAGGTGTGTGTATGCAAACCTAAATTAGTGCCAATTTTTCTTTCATACCTTACCCAGTGTTGGCAGTACAGGTCAGCATGTATCCCAGTATCCCAGAGAATCATCTCATTTACTTCCCATATAACAAGAACTTTTTCAAGCTCAACATGCAGTCCTTTGACGTTTTACATTTTTCTGTAATGACCCACTTCATCCGCTAGGTCATGTGGTACTAAATTTTCGATACTGGTAGTGCGCCCAAGGACTTTCTACTATTTTCTGTAATTTTTCAAAGATTGGATGTTTGTCATTGAGAGATGCTTGATGTAAATCTATTTCAAAAATACTTCATCTCTGCAGCATCTGTTTGGGCGTGTTTTTAAAGTCGTCAAATGTGCACATTTGATCATTTGTGCACAAATAAGAGTTTTTAAATCCTCTCTGCGATTCATTTGACGTCGCATTTATCGTTTTTAAAGTCTGTGATGTGCAAAAGAGAGCGTCACACTTGTTGCACGAATATTTTTGCAATCACTGCGATTTATGCTGCAACGACTGATAACACATGATCGTTTTAACATTTTAACTTGATGAATTGCTCTAGATCTGTTACTTATTCATTATCGGATAATGGTAGAATTTTCTGTGTAGATCGGTTCTTCGACGACCTTGGAGTTAATTAATAATGTAAAGTCAATGAAATATTCAACCACCCAATTAACGATCGACTCAATGTCAATGTTTGCTGACATGGCGTATTTTCTATTTAGGACCACCGATTCCAGTACACTTGATGGAATCAAGTGATGGGTTGTCTCAACATTTTTCAAAAATCAAAAGAAATGATGCATGTTAGAATGCAAGTCTAGTAGTGTGACTGCGAATTCGATGTCCCGATTCCCGAAACGTCTAAGAATCAAAGAAAATTGTCGAAGTGCTGTTCGACCAACGGAAGGCTTTTTTATAACATTCATTTCAGATCGTTGATCGTTTTGCACACTACCATAAGAGCTAAACTCCTCGACAACAAATTGTCATTATGCCTCAATACATAAAGGTATGGATTTTTAGATAAATATTTTGAGAAAAGTGCTACAAATCACAACCTAGATATCAGCAATAATCTTCTTCTTGTTTCTTTTTGCCGTTTTCATAACTCACAGAAATAAGTACTGAAGTTGCGTTTACATAATTTTGTGACTAACTTGACTCAAGTATGCTTGAAGTCAATGCGCGTTTGAACTCTATTTTATTTACTTGATCTTTACTTCAAGTATACATTCAAACATATTGCTTTTCTTGTGGTGAAAATGTCATCGATTGGAAGTTATGCTAACTCTCTGAATGGCTTTCTTTATTCCCTCACCCTACTTACATTCCTACCAAACGCTATTCCATTCTGCTATATTCTGGCTATCTCTATAAAAAATAGAACGATTTTTTAGCTTTCATCGAACACATAATAAAGTTTGAAGATAATTTGAATGGAAGAATTTAAATTAACGAGCGGCTGAATACACTAGTGCTTCCTAAAGATATGCAATATATTTAGAATTTATAGTAGGGTCGCACATTTACCAAAAGTGCAATCAACATCGAGAAAAATGAGATGAAGGTAAAGTTTCCCTTAAACAATGAACCTCTTACAAATGTTGCCTTTTAGCACATATCCAATTAGTCCCCAAGAGCTTTTCGTTCGAAGCGCCAATTTTTTGCATGGAGCTTATGCACAATATACATATTTATTACGCGAAACTTTTTATATGCACCCAATACGCTCTAATAAGAATAGAGTGAGCCTGAGCATTAATTCTTTCAAAAACCTTTAGGGCCCAATCTGACTTCCACTAAAATTTATTTCTTATCAGCGTGTATTTTCGGGTAGTGTTAAATTCAAAATTGAAAGTGAGGACTATCAGCACTTTTACATGAATACTTGAAGTATGCTAAAAGTAATTAAGATATCATGAAAACGCTCATTTATCGCGTAAATTTCAACTTAAAGTAATTGGAAAATTAAATTCAAGAAAAATGCAAGTCAAGTAATTGGAATTAATTCAATCAACCGTCCTACCTGAGCTTCAAGTGGATTTCAAGTCAAGTATTGAAGTATTCATGTAAATGTACTGCATATTACCTCGTTTTCTATTGATTTATGTGCACTTTTCTTGAAATATCAATGAAAATCTGTATAAATGGTCGGCAATAGTCCAAAAAAGTTGGATTCACGGGTGCCTGGCTGGTGCCATTCGTTGCATCATCTATTTATTCGCCCATTTATACATTAACCCTTACAACTTATTTATTATATACATTTATCCATTCATCCTATCCTTCTCAACTATTCATGCAAATAATATTATCCATCAGTACATCCTGTGTATCAACCGTGCCATTCGAACATTACCAATAAAAAATAAAGGAAGTCAATGTAATAATTATCACGGATTGACGGTAAGATATTCCTTCCTGACTAATACATATGTATTGTAGTTTTGTTATATGAACGGATAGATTGTGGTCCTGCTTAGGGCTCAGAATTTATATGACAAGTAGAGGTAGATACACTACGGCCACATGCATGAAGACGAAGAGGCAATTGCGAATAGTTAGCTATGAGCAATTAGTGTAGCTAATGACATACAATAACAATACATTAACCCAGAAAATATTGAGATGAAAAATCATCAGCGCGATGATTGTAGAATATCTTCCAGATGATTCGAAAGCAATTAGTCAAGAAGTCTTGCATTCGGATCACAATCCTTCCCGGAGGCCGTGACGTTCGCAATAAAATGATAATATTCCGCGAAAAATTTTATCTTCGTTGCAATATGATGCGTGAGCGAAAGTTAGCTATAATTTATTACTAAGAGCTGGTTGTTTGGTATGTGTTCCGGCGTGAATATAGTAGCTCTTCTGTACGAGAAATTTATCGTAGCTTTGTTGCATTTTTATTTCTTGAGAAATATTACAAGGCTGATATAAATTCGATTAGGACTAGATTCGTGGTGGGGATAATAAGACAAAAAGGAGGATACGTGCCTCCATTTCTTGTTTCCTTCTAATAAAGAGTCGATATCATTTTGTTGCGAGTATATCAGAAAGAATTTACCTCAAGGCATGTGTAATATCATATCGACACTTGAGAATTCCGTCCATTTTTATTTGTTTGCCGTCACGCCAAAATCTCTCCTGGCTGTATCGTATATGAAGACTGATTTCTACTGAAAGGAGTATTTTTCTCAATAGGAATACGATATCATAGAAGGTAGAGATATCTGCAAAAGCGAAACGTATTCTATATTTCGGAAGATAAATATTGTTTGTTGGGCGGAGACTAGAAATATCTACCATCTACATGATAGATAGAACCAGTTTCTATGACCACAGAGATAATTACTACCCCAGGTAATTACATTTAAGCCACAATTACTCAGTGTTTCTGAACGAAATCAATTGTTTAGGAATTATCGATTCCTAAACTCTTCCAACAATCCACAGTCTATCCTCTCCTAGCTCATCCCTCCCCCCCTCCCTTTCCACTAACAACTAACTTCAAAGTAGAACGACATCATATCATTCATAAAGAAACAGACAGACGGCAGCGAAACGGGAAGTTTTAAAGAGGATAATAGGAAAAATATCTACAAGACAATGAAGGCTGAAGATAGCCCCCAGTGACCAAAGATGAGCTGAAAAGATGAAGAGATCATCCACGGAAACGACAATCTTAAGATAATAGCTCAAAATAGACGACATGACCTTACTGACCCATTTTTGTTCATTCGAGAAGTACGCATGTATAAAGCAGTTATAACAAATAACTTATCAATTATCAAGAAGCTTCATCTGGCCTCTAAAAATGCACAAGTTGTATGCTTGCTTGTTGATGCGGTCGGGAAGTAACAGACGGGAAGAAATAAAGATTTGAGACTGAGAGAATATTGCTCTGTTCTCTTTTTCCGCCACCCCATAGCTGTACATGTACACGCGCCGATGCCAATCATGCACATAGTTTCATGTTTCACTTAGCTGCTTGACTGCTTGTGGACCACCAATTCCTAACTATCCCATCCGCTCATCTTACTATTTTCCCTCTGTGCTACTGCAATGCAATGTAAATGAAAATGCTCTCAAACAAAGTATTCCTGATGAAACTGGTTTCTTAGAGAAGAGGTAAAAGAATTGAGGAGTACACGCAATGCAATGCATGCGGAGTGTAGGCTCTGGCTCTGGTGCTTTGACGGCCCGCCCTCTGCCACTCACCACTGGTGACTGGTCCTCAAAGCAGATTGTTTTCGTAAAATTTGTGATAGCGGGTAGTAATATCACCACTGGGTGAGTGGCGGGTCGGTAACAAGCAAACAATTTGTGAGAGCGGGTCGTAATAGAACGACGCGCCATATAAAATTTTCAATATACGAGAGCGTACTCTTTCTGTTAGATGTTCTTTGGTTATAATTAATAAACAGGAGGAATAACTAACTTATTGCCACTTACTTTGAATAATTATAATTTTATTACAAGTTTTAAATCAAATTTTTAGCTTTGGATATTTAATTAATTTCAACGGTTAATTTATATTTGTATTTTATTTCTTATATAATCACTTAACAGAAATGGTTGGTGCAATTGTTGCGAACAACCAATTCTGTCGCTATTTACAGAATAGTGAAAGATGAAGCCATTACCTAGAAACCCATCGTATGAGTAAGAAAAAGAACTAAAAGAATTGGGTCAGAAAGTCCTTCTGATTGCTTAGGAGGAAATGGTAATTTCGCTTACTATGAAAATATACTTAAAGATTTGAATGGCCATTTGGCTTCTTTAAATACGTTTTATAGCCTTATCCAGGATGGCCTCGATGCCGTGAGCGACTATCTATATTGTTATAGGCTTAGGTTTTTCAATAAAGAACACTTTGAATTGCGTTTTATAACATATTTTACTCCGAGTAATAAAATACTTATTTCCTTTCATTTCTCTATATTTCTTGTTGCTTTATGTATGCAGATAAGACGAATGGATTTTAATTTATTATAATGTGAGTGAGCCTCAATATGAGGTTAATCGATTTTTCTGTACATTTAAATTTATTTTTGCGCAATGTATAGCTAGACTTTAAGAATCTCTGGCATGTGCTGACTCAAATTTGTATACATCATCAATTTTCTCTTGTGAATTAAAAAATTGCACTAAAAAACATATAATAAGATTATGAATTTATATATACCTACTCGAAATTTCGCAAATGCTCCAGGTTGTCGAATTTTCATGATAAATATACAGAGAAACATATTTGTCATGAACATACACCTTAAATGATCACAAACGCAATAATAAAATATAAACTAAAAAACAAACAAAAATTCCTCTGACTTTTTTTTTTAATAAACTGAGAATTTCAAAAAAAATATAAGTATATCGACTGAAGCGGCCGCAAAAGTATAAAAAAAAAATATAATAGAACAGCCCACATAATCAAAAGATAAATACACATACATATGTAATATCACTAATGGACACTATTACAATACAAAAACTACTTTACTTGCTCTTTCAAAGAGCGCCCATAACCAGAGTAACTGCAGAAAAATTAAAAAAAAAACTTGTTTCTAAATTACGCCCAATCACAATCTGTTGAAGAATTCCGCCCCCGTCAGAATCCATGTTAAATTTTGTCCTGAATGATTTGAAATTTGAATCCATCACAAATAAATTTTTATTGTTTCATGCTCCGGTCCAAGTGAGGAGTTTATAAATTATTCGAATAATTATGAAAAATATGAGCTTAATACCGATGTTGTTGTGTTAAAAAATAAACAAAAGAGAAGAAAAAAATTAATTTTTCGGTTTAGGCACATATTTCTTCGATTTTTTCTTTTTCCTATTGAATGATGAAGGAGTAGTCTGCTGGAGCAACGGTGTATTAGAAATGGACACACCTGAGGATATACCAGATGATTGATTTTGGCTAACAACGTTTGGGTGATGACTATGAATATGTTGAGGCGGATATTGCTGCTGTTGCTGCTCATGATGATTGCTCTGTAATTGTTGCGGCTGCTTCTTATGTTGTCCAACTTTGGCGTATTCTCATGAGCTTTTCAGTTTTCCATTTATAAGATGTGATCTTGTTGAATTGCTGTTAACACCGATAGCAGCTTCAGCTGCATGTGTGGCAACATGTTGTATTCCCTTCTCCATACAACCTTGGTAAATTGGACGCATAAACTAGAAAAGTAAAAAAACAAGAATGAATAAGTGATACATAACTATTAACAGGGTATATCATTCGGACCTGTTAATAATCTCAGAGGTAGTAGGGGGAGGAGTTATAACGTTTTTTCATTTACATGATGATTGTGGTCGTAATTCCTGATGCAGGGCAACGTATTGGGCTATATTTAAAGGAAATTATATTTCTTTTTTTGATTTGATTCCTGATTAGCTATCGTTTGTGCTCCAATCTCTCGAGTTACAAGTTTTTGATTGAAAAAATTATATTTTGTTCAAAATTCACGAGTTTCTTTTTAGAGTTTTCATCTGGGCAATATCATATTAAATATTTCCAAATTGGCTACCAATGATATGGTTATACTTCCGCATACAAAAAGCAAAAAAGTGAGAGTATGACTGACTTTTAAGTTCAAACTTGGGCGCACTAAGCACCTATGTAGTCATTATTCACTTAAGCAACCGACATTGAGTATCACTGCATAAGTATAGATACAATTTTTCTTAAATAACTGCCATTAATTGGGAACGGAATACTCAAAAATTGTTATATAGATTCTTATTATTTGTATAATTAGAAGAAATTAGTAAAGGAGAGACATATTTTCCGTTCATTTTTAAACTTACAGTCAGAGCAACGAACCGCACAGTCATGTACGCACACGAAAGACTAATGAGTGATTTACTCATGTGCGCGTGCATGAGTTGTTGCCTTCATTATTAACGTCCGCGCCCTTGAGTGAGTAATTTAATATAAACAAGAGAAAAAGCTAGAATTGGTCTAAGACCAATTCTTATCCCGTATGAAATTTCGTGTGGTCACCCATTTGAGATTTTTTCATTGGTTTCTCGCATATATTTCTAAAACGGCTCGTCGGACAGAAAAAATGATTATAACCAATTTTATAGGATTTCTTATTCTGAAGAAGTTTTTAGTACAATAAAAATGTGTAGGACTGATCGTTTTCAGAGCATATGTAAAAAATCAAAATTTTTATATGGCAACACCAAGAAGGGGTTGCCCGATTTAGTCCGTTTTTGAAATTTTCTTTGCTATTACTATGAAAACACAATGTACCAAATTTCAGCTTTCTATGTCGACGTGTTCTCAGGTAGTGTCCAAATATATCGTGGAAAACGAAATTTTTGTATGGCAACCCCACGAAGGAGTTGCCCGATTTGTCTCATTTTCAAACTTAATTTTACTTTTTTTTTTAATGTCCGTGTACAAAATTTCAACTTTTTAGGTGAACGCGTTCTCGAGTTATCGTGCGCACGGACGGACGGACAGACGGACATGCAAAAATCAAAATAACTTTTAATTTTATGCAGGGGTGTCCAATCCATTTTGCTCTACCATCATTATTTCTGTGCGTTACACACGGAATGACAAACTTAGTATACCCTATAGATTTCATCTAGGGTATAAAAAGCGCACACTCGCGTGCGCAAACGAAATTTTTCACTGTCATGAATGCGTAGTTAAAAAAAAACAAAAACAAGAAAACACACACTCGGATGCGCGCACGAAATTGCTCATTTCCAACTCGTGTGGGCAATTTCAATTGTGATATACATTGTGTAGAAAACGTGAATAATTTGTATTTAATCGTATAATCGCCTCATGAGGATATGTGCAGGTAATGCAGTCCAGCAACGCTGAAGGATTTTTGACAAATATGTTTTCTCATTGTTTAAAATAATACATTCCACACACTCTAAGACTAACTTTTATTAACTCTGCAGCTTTTAATACTACTCGTAACGCTTTCTATTAAACAAATGCCCACACCAGTTAGTTTAAGCAGTGAGATATTTCGTGTGCGCATGCTAGTGTGCGCTATCTTATTTTGAATTACTCACTAATGTACGTGAGTGTAATGCGCAAGAAATAGCATATGACTAATGAGTTGTGCGCTTTGATTGCACACAATTTATGGCTCGCATGCGTGTGCACACATGATTAAAGCCACTGCTCTACATTAAATACATTACTGTCTAATTTATTTACATCAAACTGCCGCATTTGCAATTCATTTTTCTATCGATAAAAAAAAATAACTTAATTATCTACTTTTTTGGTAGTTTTAGTAAGTTACCATCAGTGTTGTCGTTTGTACTCCATTCAGAATATTTGTACTCCAAAAGCTAAAGCGTACTTCGGTACTACACCTTTTATAAAAGTATTTCACTTAATTTATCTAACTCCTGTATTTGTTAGCAAATCAAAAAGTTATTATTCACATAGGAGGGAGGAATGAATTGAGTAACTATACATAGTACATTTTAGTAATAAAATCTGTTAACGAGTCAGGTTGAAAGGATGGTTTTATACAATGTTGAAATATATTAAGTTCAATGAGAGCAGAACACATCTCATATTGAAAAGAAGAATAATAAAGTAATATCAAATGTAAAATGTCATTTGTATCATTGTCATCAATTTCGTTGCTTGACATGTGTTATGTTTTTCTGTTGTGTTGGCTGTGTTGAAGCGACGTAATTGTGCAAATGTAAACGCTCTCTCGAAGAATTCTAGAATTTAGTTTAAAACTTTAATTTGAATCGTTCCTTCCTTTTTCATGAAAGTTATGTTTGCTTTAAGACCGCGCTCAAATCCAAATTCGTTGAACATTTTTCATGGAAATCTAAAATTCAGTTATACCGATTTTTAAATTTTCAGTTTACCGAAATACTTCAGTTTGCTAAGTTCGATAAAGTATTGTGCGTTGTGACTCATGAATGCTGCCACAGTATTGTCAGTTGCGCAAGCAACAAATTCAGAAGGTTTTGTGAAAATGTTCAAAACTGAGAAATTCATTTCGGGTATAGAAAAAAAGGAGTGTTTGTGGAATTTCAAGACGCAAGATGTATATAGCATCTGTTAATCTTTTAAATTTAAACACTCGAGATTCAGTAAAACCACGGGCAAGTAATAATAGATATGCAAGGCCCATAGTCAAGTGTGATTTCACTCAGTTCATATTAACCGTAACTAATAAGGCTTGGGCTCTTGGCTAACTTTAGCGAAGCTCCAAACAATTAAATGAACCGACAAAACTATTTTTCATTGCCTGCAGTCTTTTTTCTTTTGCTTATTTTCGTTTGTAAACTGACGTACAACCGCTGACATATACATATAATATGGACTGCCTAACTTTCTATTTCATGTGGGCACAATTTTGTCTGTCAAAAAGAGCTCTTACGTTAGTGCCAACGTTGAAAAAATCATTGGTGAGTGAAATAATGAGCGCATAGCTAGAAAAGTGATTTTAATAAATATATTGGCTTTAATAAAAACCCTTTTTATCAATAATAACCCTAAATAATTAATTTAAAAACATTTTTTTTTAACGAACCCACTTATTTATTTGTTGTTTACAGTTCTCTCTCAGTTGGTACTGGGTGCTTAGACAGAAAAAGTCAGCAATAAAGAAGTAGCCCACTTTCTGCAGTGTATTTCTATGAACGTAGTCAGTCCATATTGTGGAGATAAATGGTGTTGCGCTAAAAATTTGCTTTGTCTTTTGCGCCTTCGAAGCGCGGACTGAATTTTATCTCTCTTCTTCATTCCTTTGTGAAAAGCGAACCGAGGAAGGCGAAATATAATTTAAAGTGAAGTATAATTGAAGTCGTCCAGTTCCAGTTAAGTTTAAGTATTTTTTAATCATTGGCGAATAATTTTTCATATTTTTATGAATAGTATATTCTTATTTAGAAAAAAAGTAAAAAAATAATCAATTTGTTGATGATATTTGTAATGGACATATATATTAGCCGCATTGCAATTAATAATATTTCTTTATGTTTGCGATTGCGTTCCCTGCGCGAAACTATAACAGTATAGTTTTACTTTCGTGCAGGCATATCAGATGAGTGATAATCCCAAAATCTGTTATTTTCTGAATTTAAAAACTGAATCACCCCTGATAATCATGATTACGTTCAGCGAAGAGGTGTTTGATTTATTCACCAATGAGAATCATGATTACGCTCAGCGTTGAGGGATTTGATTTATTCACAAGGACAATCATTGAATGCGAAGTATATAAATGAGTTTGGTCCCGGTGTTAGAACAAAATTCACCATTACATTCATCAGCTCATGATGATTGGGCTACCAGGGCTGTTATTACTTGCCTGTGGTGTTAGTGAATCCGGCCCCTGATGTAGGGAAGGCTCTAGTGCTTGGCTCGCTAGCAATTATTATGAGCGTATGTAGATGCGCAGATAAGCATTCATTTCTTCTTAGAAATTAACAAAAACGTTTCGGTAGAATTTTTATTCACTTTGGTGGCGCCGATGGAGTTTTTTTCAGATACAATACTTTCATGTGTGCCGTCGTCGGCCTCAAATAATGCATAAAACTTCTAAAGAAAAGAATTCTAGTAACAGTGATAGCCACAACACTAAGGCACTCTTTGTAATCTTCTTCTTGAATGCTGCAGAAATTCACTTTCTCCCATTGGCGCTGGATATCTGTTATTACTTGTCTGTGGTAAATTGTGTCATTTCGTAAGTACTGAAACTGAATTTCAGCTTACTCGCCTAAGGCTCCTTGAATTTTGTGATGTTTTGACAAAGAAATTATGTCTAAGAACTTTGAGTATTTCCTATAATACAGGTTTACTTTTTTTTATTAAAATCAGTTGTTTCCTACTTTCCCCGCCCAATAAAAGTAAACGTTAACACGTAAATCATGTCGCACGTCATTCTAAAAGTTTCAAAAAGGATGCTAAAAGTACTAGCACATAACATGCACATGCGCCAAGTACATCACAAATCCGTAAGGGGTGCCTTCATATCTTAAGTTTCATTGTATTACAGCAATCTACGGTACTAGCACTTCACAAAGCATGCTATAGCAACAGCAATGGCAAAATCAACTTTCAATAGCACAGCAAGACCAACAGTAAACTTTCAAATAACGACAGAGAGCATAGCAGTTCCAAAAGGAATTCTTGCGACAGCATAGCAAGTATATCACGATTTTTTGTGCTGCTGGTTTTTAATTGCTTTTCCTAGTTTCTTAGAAACTATTTACAGGTGAATTTATTGCACTGCTTATGCTTTCTTTACCTTTGGTATAACATCATTTTAGCTACTGCTGGCGGCGCTCACATGTGTTTATTCCAATCATGCTACTAAATATTTCTTTTATCCTCACCTTACTTCTCTTCCAGACTAAGCCGTGCGATTGCAACAAGCGTACTGCACTTCGTTCTGTTTTAGTGCATTTAAAAAAATCATTTCATCAATTGTTTTGAAAGTCTTAGAGAAAACCGAAGTGAGGCCAATTGACAGATCGCTTTACTCTGCTTTTTAAGTGTTGGCTGAACATAACTATGCATGTTTCCATTATATTCCATTCCATTGCGAAAATATGTTTATTAAATAATGAAGTAAGAAGTATGAACTTAATAGTTCAAAAATTACAACATAATCAATTTCGAATGTAGAGCAAATGAGCACGTACACGTGCTATATAATTACAGATAAAAGAAACAAAATTTATGGACTCTTCATTCATTTCAGATCACTAATCAGAGTTTTATTTAAGTCTATGCATCCACAAAAGTTATAATAATGTGGGAATCAATAAAAAAGTTTCCACCGAGACTCACACCTTCATTAATTGTATTTGTAATTCTGCTCCGTGCTTTACTGGACCACCACATCTTGTCCTATTCTCAACTTGACTTTATTTTTCATTTATGGATGGCTTCATTCCAGAACTGAGTTTTGAACATACATCTTCGCTCAGATATCCGTCCTTTAATAATTATCCCCACAATAACAGCTAAATTTCTCAGATAAAGAAACATACATACTTATGCATTAGTTTAAATAGGAACCAATTTAAAAAAAATCAAACGTGGTAAATGAGCCAGGATTCGCAGCCATTGCCAAACATGAAACTCATCACGAAGTAATTTCCCTAATAAATTCTCAAATATTACAACTAGATTAAAACAGTAAGATCTCTTTTACAGTTAATAACAGTTATTAATGTAAAATAATAATTTAAATTTAAGCTTTTAGCAGAAATTTTTACTTGACGATTTGTAACTCTGAGGTGGGAGCGCTTATGATACCAAATGGTAATATTAAAAAATCGGACCTGTATTTTACAAAGACCGCGTTCGGAAACTTCAAATGATCGTCATATGCAAGAGCTCCGGGTGTGGTTAACATATTTCTGATGGTTATTTAAAGTATTTGATAGAGATTTGTTAATATTTATAATAATGTGTATATGTATGTATATGCAATGCAAAAATATCCTTCAAAATTAAGTAGAAAATATTATGTGCGTGTGTAGTGAACGTAGTTTTTGTAGATGAGGACGATTTGACATTTCCGAACGCAAAAATAATGACTTTTTTGCCTCAAAATAACCTCCACTACTATTGCTGAGGTTGTTGACAGGTCCGAATGAAAGATCCTGTATAACATTTATGTGCAAAAGTCGAGAAAAGAAATTGTGTGCAAAAGAGAGCTTAATTACAAAGCAAACCAGAAACAAATTAAAAATGAATTTTTTGAGCTCTTATACCTTATTATTAGTTTTTTTTAATTAAAATTTTTTACATGCTATTAAGCTATATTTTCTTCTTTGCATTTCTTTTTCTTTTCGCAGCCTGAATTCAGAAATGATTAAAATTAAAGCTCGTATGCAATATCGCTGATTGTTATTTAAAAGAAAAAAGAAAATACTTACATTCTCCCAAATAAGAGAAGCGAAGTCGTCTAATTTGACCCCAATATCACTTAATTCTCCGCTATACCTGAAAAAAATAAAATAAGATAATTTTAGGAAACTAATTATTTCTTTGATTTTTACAGTTTTAAATTATTTGATACATATTTCAACTAATTTTTTAGTTGATTGTATTTTTTATACTATTTTTATACTATACTGAAAGCATTCGAAAATATTCAGTACCCAACTATAAAAAACTAGCAAAACCGCACGATACAATAATTTCGAGTACTAGCACAGATAAACCCAGATGTCCAGACCTTGTGGGGATCAGTGTCATTCAGTCAACAACTGAAATAGAAAGCACATTGTTTCGAAAAAGAACTTTGAAGCTTTTGCGAGAGATTCTATGCGAGAAACATGTCTCTTTGAGATTATTCCGGGGGCAACGCTTACGATACAGCGCCTCAATGGTTACATGTTTCTCCCTGCAACACTGTACCGTACGATCGCTGTTTAAACTTTATTGTTTTTGAACTCTCCCACAGCCCTCCGTTTTTGCTTTCAATTTTATCTTTACATCTCTCTTGAAAAATGAGAGTTTGGTAGATGGCTTGTGAGAGAAAAGCTTTAAGCACATGTTTGTCGGTTAGACGTTGTCGGTTAGCCGCAATAATTGGTGTCAGTTTTAAGTACGGTGGATGGTTATCTGTATTTTTCTTATTTGTGGTACTACGTTACATCCATGGCCAGTTTTAGGGAACGGTAACAAGTGCTGAAGTCCCGAATCCTCCACAATTTATGATCTTTTGATTTTTTTTTAGACAAAACCAAAATGACACTCTTTCTGACAAAGAAAAAAGTGTTCATTTCACGAGGCACTTTTTAAAAACATTTCAAAGCATATTTCTGAAAAAATTAACGGAATACGCGAAACATAATGCATTCTCTATAAAAGAATATGATATTCTTTTCGGAATGTGTACCATATCACACATTTAATGGCGTTTACGCTGACAGTACACGCTTTTACAATAATACAATAGTTGTTCGTAAAAAAAATCATGCCAAAGGAAAGATTTCTGACCTTTTTCCAAATAGCTGCCATACTGGTAGAGCAACAGCGAACACTTTATTTAAATTTTTGGGCGACCATCAAATTGACATTCTCGACAGTCGCGCCTATTCATACGATAACGCTGCAAATATAATTGGCAAATACAAAGAGATGCAAGCTCTAATTCTAGAGAAAAATAATTTATCAGAGTTTGCACCATTCTATTTATTTGATTGGACTCAATTCTTCGATTTCGTTCAGGGATTTTTTGCAGCAAGCACAGAACGATATAGAATTCTGACCCAGAAATTAGCCTTGAAACAGCTTTATTTGCTATATTTTGGAAAGATTCAATACTGTGAACAAGCTGGTGCAGGATCCGAAAATTATTCTTGAATCTGCAATGCGTTCATTAGAATCATTGAAATTGTTTGTTGAATCGAAAAGAGATGCTTGATAAATATGAAGATGCAGCTCCAAAAACATCAAACACTGATGAATATGTACGATCACAGTTGAACGAGAAATGTGAGGCTGAATTTAGGTTGAGAATGTACTTGCACTGGAGAGAGCTCATTTTCGAAAATGAAGAATATAAAAAACAGGCTTCGAACTAAGATCACACAAAGCCGCCAATCAAAGTTATCCCAACATAGTATTGAAAATGATTTACTCCGAGAGATGGATTTCACCCAAATTATTGATGATTTTTCATCGAAAAAAGCTCGCAAAGGTCCATTCGCTTAGTAATATTATTTATTTTTGTCTAGTTCTTGTATTTTACGACATCGTCATATGTTCATTAAAATATTTTTTTTTTTAGTTTGGAGTAAATTATTGAAAAACTGTGAAAAGTTATTTTTTCATCTGGTTCAAAATTATTCACCGTTACTTCCAGCGACTCCAAACCTTTAAATACGGCCCTTTACACATTCCTGAGCTTTGTAGTTGACTGCAATTGATGAGGTGCAGCCCGACACGCTACATATCCATTTAAAAAGAAAATTGTTATCGATTGGATCTTATCATAACTAAAATCTATGTAAATGTTAACGTAAGTTGCAGTATATCGTTACAAATCCTTTATTATCCCTGGATAAATTTGGGCGTTCACAATGTAGGATATTCATAGTACATTTTACCTTTCAAGAAAAATTTTCTATGGTTGAAATATAGCTTTTTAGGCTAGATCTCCTAAATTTCTCCCCTACAAATATTTGAGCGGCCACTATTCTTCTTTCACAAATCAGAAATAAATTTAGCAGTTTGACATAGCATTTCACTTCCTCTGATGTATAATGTTCTTCTCTTGAAAAATTACGCTCATGTACGCAAATTATAGACGTATCATCATGTTTGCTATATATTTTTTAAGAACCATAACCACCTGCTAAACTTCTCTTGTTCTACTCTGACTACTGGAAACAAAGAAACACAATTATCATAATGAAAATAATCCAAGTAATAGGGAAGACGTTAATTAATCATTGGAAACCGGAAGAAGGATTACCGTTAAATGTTTTCAGAAAGACGTCGTTAATAACAATAGAAAATGTAATTGACGTGTAATTATACATCCTTGCAAGTCCGCAATTTATATTGAAGATCATTAGACAATGTTTTCATATATACATTGTGGACAGGTGTCAATACCTACTGCTTTCAGATTTGGGTAATCCCATATAAACGTGGTGTTGCTTTACTTATTCATTTATTTCGGAATTAATATCCAATTTCACACTCAGACATAGGCTACTTACATTCTATTATTGAAATCACGACA
Organism: Dioctria linearis; assembly: GCA_963930735.1. Classification (NCBI taxonomy): domain Eukaryota; kingdom Metazoa; phylum Arthropoda; class Insecta; order Diptera; family Asilidae; genus Dioctria; species Dioctria linearis. The sequence continues at coordinate 287,175,670 of OZ005741.1, forward strand.
CAATCTTAAAGATGCATTATAACAGGGATACTTTTACGTTTATAGTGGAACAGATAACAATTAGGCCACCTATATGACTTAGCATCCAGTAATTGATGAGATTAGCCAATAAATATGCACTTTTTAGCCCTTTCGGTGCTATGAACTGAACGTATATCAGTAAATGGTAAACAGGTGTGCCATAGACGTATAAAGACGTTCGCCGAATCGGGAACTGCGAGCGCTATGGACGTATATACACGTCCGTATGTCGTCGAGCTATTGTATCTATTGAATATGAAATGATAACGTCCGATTTGGATGAAACTTTCAGTTTGTATGGAACACCAAAATAGCTCACACATATTTTTTAACTAATAGGGCAACGGCATATTGGGCGAAAACCTAAGCCACTCGGCGAAATGCATTAGTGTGCTGTGTTTCGTAATGGCAGTAGGGAAACCGTGAAGTTTTTAAAGGGGACATTTTTATAATCCAAATTACTATGTAAAATAAACAAATTTTTAGCGCCCCCTTATTTTCAGATAATATTTCTTGGCATTGCCAATGATAATTTAAAGGACTAGTCACAATGAAATGTCAGAAATCAAGCAGAATTTTCAAATAGCGACCAGCCCTTTTGTCATTTCTCCCCCTGCTCTTAGGTTTGACTGTCATTGAATTGCCTACTTACGTACAGTGTATTCGCATGAAACCCCGCTTCTTTATTAGTTATTTATTCAATGCCCCTACCACGCCTCACCCCTACGCAAGATGGGTTAGAAATTTTCTGATTTTACGATGATTTTTCGTCGTTTTCAAAAAATCATATCTCGAGAATGAAGCAACCGAATTTCCAATTCAAATGCCAAATGAAGCTTTATTTTTCATCCTTTTAATAAAAAATATAGCGCACTGAACGAAAAATGATTTTGTTAATAATAGTAAAAAAAAAACTTTGCTTGGGAGGGCGTAGAGCAGTGCTGGATTTTTAGTTGATTTGTGATTTTCGGGAGAAAAAGATAAGTGAAAAATATTTGGCTTGGCGGTTTGGGCCTATAGGTGGTTGTACCACTTTCATTGGGGTTATCGAAAATGGGTCGTGTGGGTATCAAATTAAAGTGGGAAGACAGTGTGATCAAATGGCGATCATATTTTTTTCATCCTATAAACTTCATACGGACTTTTTCACCGTTAAAAAAGGATTTTTTTGCACTTGGGTCATATCCACCCCTTCCTTAATTTTTCATAATTTTGCCCGTCCTTTCATTCGTATGCATTAGCGGTCTGTTGTGAACATTTTTTGTTTAGGTGTCGAATTTCGATGATGTAACAGTTGTTCGCAAACACGAGATTGAAATAAAGCAATTTTTTCACTCAAAATTCGACAATTTTTCACTTCAATAAAGACTGGTTTCCTTACTTTTCAAGTTTTCTCCGAAACTAATTATCGGAATATGTGATTAGGTAGGGGACAAAATGTAGATACAATTTCATTCTACATGCTTTAACGTTCATATTTAAAAAAAATTATAGTCTCTTCTGTGCTGTAATACGACCAACTTGAGCTGTTTTCGGGTAACTTCAAACTACCTACATACACCGATATTTCTATGTAAATGATGGATGAATTTCATAATTCTTTTTTCACAATATAGCTAAGATATGCCGCAATACTAGAGGTGTAAACTTGTTGGTGTGCCCAGCGGGTTGGGGGGTGGAGATAAAAACGGCAAAATTTTTGGATTTAAAAAAAAAAATTTAAAATCAATTTTTTAGATCGGAAATTACCTAGGAGGGCTAAATAGGGGTACTTAATTACAACCCTTTTCACTAAACTTCTGATTCTAATTACCGAATTTGAGATGATTTTCGTAATATACTACGTTTCATAGGTCATTACATTGAATTCAACGCCATATTTCTGCTAAATTTTGCAACACTTTACTCACTTTTCTTTTAAAATTATCAGAAATCTGTCATCTTTCATTTAAGAAAACTCACGAGCAACAACAAAAGTAGATTCTATGGTTCTCTAAATTACTTTCTAATTAAGTTGCTACTGAAAAACCACCACCAATTAGGCCAAATTGCGATTTGTTCCCAAGAAGCAGAACACCATCGCAATTTTTTGTAAACAGATAGATAAGGCCTCTAGCTTCAAAATAAAATACAAAAAAAACCGCTAGAGGTCCTCAGTAGAAAAAAAAATCCAATACATTCCCCTCAGTGCTGTGCTCTCAGTGTTTACTTTGGTTATACGGTGACTTTACAAATTCATATCTCAAAAACAAACCCAAAAATTATCGGAACCTTTTGCACAAGATAAGGCCTCTAGCTTAAAAATAAAAATGCGGAAAAAAACTATTATTAACAATTTTTTTTTCGATCAGTGCTGCTATATTTTTTTATGCAAAAATATAAAGAATTAAGCTTCATTTGGCATTTGAATCGGAAAAATTGGTTGGTTCGTTCTCAAGATATGATTTTTTGAAAATTACGTTTCATCGTAAAAACACGAAATTGCTAGCCCCCTAGCGCGGGGGTGGCATTGTAGGGGAAAACGAAAAAATACGGGTGAGCTATTTCGTTATTCTATACAAAATGAAAGTTTCATCCAAATCAGAGATGGTCGGGAAGTATTCAGCACTTCGGTGTGCCACATAGAGTAATAAATTCCGCCCACGCGGAACACATTCGCCAAAAGTATTTGACACCGAAAGGGGTAAAGCCCTCCACTATACTAACTCACTTCTTTCTATAAATGAGTTTCCTGTTGACATTGAAACACAATTTTTATTTTAAAGTTAGTGATTTCCTCAGTGATGGTAACTTAATTTTCACTAATATGATAAGCCACCCAGTGTTCCAAAATTTATACATTTGCAAAGGTTTCTACTAACACGGGTATTTTAACTTTTTTTTTAAAAGTTAAATTAGCTTGATATAAAAATAAATACTTAAAATAAAATTTTTACTTACCTAATATATGCCCATAGAGCCAAAGTTAACAACGCAACACCCATAACCAAATTACAGAAGTTGGCAAACGTATAAAGTCCAACAAGGCCAAATATTCCACTTAATATGTACATGATAACAGCAATTGCAAAATAAACAGCCGGCGTCCTTGCTGCTTTGAAGATATTTTTACTTTCATTGTGCGCTTTAAAACTATTAAAAGTTTCTTCTAAATCAGTATCAAGACGTTCTCGATATTTTTCTGAAAATTCTTCTCCGCCCATTTTTCTTTTCGATGAAAACTAAAAACGAACATCTTTCTATTGAAGAATTCTAATTCTTGTAACATATATATTTTGGTACCTGAAACATAGACTTTTCCTTAATCCTCATATGTTCTGCATCTAAATGTCCAGTACTTAAGTAAGGCCTGTTCCCTCCACATACTTCTTCCATAAGTTGTGTATAAAGTTCTTTAGCAGATGCAACTGCCGTCAAATTATTAGCTTCAGCCGTAGCCTATTAAAAGTGTATAAAATTGATATTCTATCAATCAATTTTACAAAAGCTAGAAACGTAAAATTATTACTTACCACCAACATGCTTTTTGGTTCAGGCAGCTCATTGCCTTTGTATATTGCAATATAAGACTTAAAATATTGAATGAGATCCCTAGCTTTCACCCTTTGTCCGTTAATATCCTTAGTAATTAGATTTTCTGGTGCCAACAACATTGGCACAAGATCACGAAGACTTTGCTTAAATTCTGGTGTTATATCCTTAAGTCTACCATCAAAGTTAGGATTCGTTGCAACTGTAAGACCTGGATGTGGCATAAGAAAACATGCAATTTCTGTAAAACAAGATGTTATGTGTCTTCGTAGTGACTGTAACTCTGGATGTTGCTTGTCGGACAGCTCTAGTCTTCTTTTTAAAATTTTTTGTCCACCAAGGGTTCCATATTCCGCTTCATAAGGAAAACTCCAATCTCTTACCAAAAATTGTAGCCTCTGGAATGGTTTCTTTCCAGAATCGGCAAGAGCAAGACGGCCATATTCGGTAAACAATTGCAGATGTTGCAGATCATCTTCTTGTATATTTTGTGATAAATTATATATTTGTACCGACGATATCATAGTGCTAAGAGCAAATACAGTGGCACAATCTCTCACCGTACTTTGACTGTCAAATGCACCTTGAGTATCTAGCAAGATTATGGCAATTTTCTCTCCCTTTGGAAAATCATAGAGGAAAATTTCTGACCACATTAAAATACCTGTTGTGTCACGTTCTGAACCTCCTCGCCATGAAAAACCAGACAATGGTTCATTTTCATCACCCAACCAATCACCAGTTTGATTTTGTACATACTAAAAATATGAAAAATAGCTTTATTGGGATTTGCAATTCAAAAGCATCACACATACCCTAGCATACATGTATCTCAGAAAGAAATCAAGTAAAAAACTTTTTCCTTTTCGGAATGCTCCAGCAACTGACACAACACATATATAACGGTCTTTTATTTCATCTTGTAAAAGGACTTCTGTTAAAGTATCTTCGTCTAAGATGAATGTATGATCTTCACCAGTTTCAATTATTTGCAGCGCCCTAGCCTGCATTATGCCTGTCGTTGATTTTTCTAAAACAAAAACAATAAAAATAAATAAAAAATAAAAATTTTAATTAAAAACACAAAATTTAATCTAATGACGGCTTGATAAAACAATTACATATTGCTAACAACGATTACGGCATGTTTTTATTCATTTTATTTGAGTGAATATGCAGTAATGATCGAGCCGGATTATTTATAGCACACAGTACCATACGCGAAAATTTCAGTGGAAATATTTTTGTGTTCAATGTTCACCAGTTTCGGCATTTTTTACCAATTTTTTGCATTATTCTCAAACCACTCACCAAAAATTAACTTTCTATCTATACCGATTTGAAGGTTTATCGATTCGCTATCCGCACCGTTCGTTTAAGCCGCTCGTCTGGGGAAGCTAAAGCAAAATCTAATTATTATTAAAGCATAACAAAAACAAAATTCAACAAAAGAGAAAAGAGAACGGGTTAAAAATAAAGAGACTGATCTTGTATTCAACTATAGTTTCATACAGTGAAGTCCAGTGCTAGCAAGCACACGAAGATGCATCGGCCGGCAAAAAGAAATTGCGCTAATTATGCTGTCTGAAATCCTAAAATAGTTTGAGCTTGAGGGCCTGCTGTTTTACAAAGATTTTTGATTTTGTTATATTTTGCGTTATGTTTATACATATTCCAAATGTTTGTCAACAATGTTAGCATGATTTATTACAAATGTATATTTGTATCAACGTCTGCGTGCGAATGTGTTGGGAACCATATATTAAATACAATTTTAGAAGCACCTTGATCTGCAGGATATGCAACACCTGCAAGGGTTTTCTAATTATATTTTGCCAAACTAATTAATCTCTTTTTATTGCATTTAAGCTTTAATTATAAATTATACATTTGGTTGTTAGTGAAGTTTATGCTTTTGTCAAGAAGTTGACAAATTGTAATTCGATTATGCCAACATATGTTAATAGACAATTATTATTGGAAAATATAATAATTAATTCGCTTTCTCTTCTCTCATAATATATCAACATATGTAAAGCGAGGAAATTTAAAAGCTGCATTAACGTGCAGAGTGATTGATGTGAGATGCTTCCGAATGTTCCACAGCTTCTCAAAGGGATTTTTACCAATACAAAACCATTATTGCCACTGTATTTAGTTATGAAAGTAATATAATAAATAGTGGCCAATTAAATGAGTGGGAATCTTATGACTAACAATCACCACCAAAATAATCAACCTTCGAATTACTGCAGATTTTCTAATCAGATAATACATTTTCGACAAGGGGAGTATAATTTAAGAACGTATTTTAAGTCTGAATTATTCGGATAAGCTAAAAGATGCAAATTATTACCTCTTCACCTGACCCTAATAGTTGAATCTGACTAATCAACGTCTCATAAACTAAACTAATAACCAGACCGAACACTTCAATACGACTCACAGAAAACAAAATGAAGTTCTATCAAAGCAGGAAGCAGATCCAAAGTCCAGCTAAGTTAATTTGACCCATAAGTACAGCTTATTTGCTGTAAAAGCTATGAACGTTTTTTAGAGAGGAATGAGCGCTATGTCTGAACCAATTTGCATATCAAAAGGAAAAACGACTGATATATGTAGCTTAACGAAATATACATTTTGTATAGAAAAAAAATTACAATAGGAATGTCGACCTATACTCCTTTGTAGACATTAAATTTGCGTTTAGTAGGGCTTCTGTAGGGTCAACAATGACTACATTTATCAAAGATGGTGTAGACTTAACCTGCAACAAGTGAATTTTAGTGATGCTTTACAACAAGATAATAGAGAAACAACTGTTTGGAGACACACTTCCGGTGGATGTTTTAGAAAGCACCAAGAGCCCGTAAATTTTCGTCAAAACTGATGTGCTATAAAATGCGGATCATAGTTAGCCCTATGCTATCTCGAGATTACAATAACATAATTAAAACTGCATTTAACGAACCTGTGTTTTTTTAGAAATGTATATAAAACTAGTCAATTTTAAGTGCCTGTTACAAAGCACTCGAAAGTTTTTTCATCTATTCAAACATTAGGAAGGGTTGGTGTAAAAAACAATTTAGGTTTTAATGGATGCAAGTTTGCATCGAAGACGCTTTTCGGTTCTACACACAAATATTCTAATCGAGTTTCTATACAAAATACTTAGAAATTTTGTTGAATTTCGTTGTAGACAGCTGATTTAAACACAAAATTGGATGAAATTTTTAATGGAAATTTAATTGTATTCAAAGTTTTCAAAATTTCGTAAAGATTTCCTTTCTATAAGTTTTCTTCATGAAAACTTTTCTAGTTTTAGAATAACCACTTGAACTGTTTTGCAGCGTCTACTACAGCACCGCACAACCAACACTACAAAACTGAGTCCATAATCTGATGAAACCGCTATGGACCTCAAATGTGGGTAGAAAATAAACAAAAACGGTAAAGATGTTTATTATAAAAGTGAACTGAACTTCAATTTTTGTATGGCAACACCATGATCGGGTTGCCCAATTTAATCCACTTTTGGAATTGTATTTAATATTCTTTGAAAATAATGTATGCAAAATTTCAGGTCTCTACGTCAACGAGTTTTCTAATAGTTTGAAAATATGTAATGAAAAACTCATTTTTTGTATGGCGACCCTACTAAAGAGTTATCTCCTTACATATATTTTTAAAAAAAGGCCGTGTTTAAAATGTGTATTCAGCACTGTTTTTATAAAATATAATTTTAATAAACAAATATTTACCTCATATTTGTTTTAAAAAATAACTGCAAGTTGATAACATCATTTCGTGAAAAAAATTACAAGTGCACATCGTTTTTTCTTTATTACCGTTAATTATTATTCTTTACAGCCTCTTTGAAGAATTCTCGCTAATTAGTTGTTTGTTAACATACGAGTTGTAAACAAGTGAAAGTAATTTTATTTTACATAACTGTTGCATTCAGAAATGGCTAGAGATAAACTTGATTGTGATTTTACTAAAGCGAAAATTATAAAGAAATATCTGCGCGGCATGAAACATAAAAAGGAATTGTCATTAAGTATTCAGTGGGCAAAATCTATCGTTTGTAGAATGAACAACAATGTCCTAAATGATCTGGAATTGCAGATTTTCGCTAGGACTGCAAACATAACAACTGAAGAGAATAGACTTAAATGTTGCGAAAAACCGTATTAACTTTGACTATTAGAACTAGCTTAACACAAGTTCGCTGTAGTGACACGTTTAATAAATAAACGGTCAACTATAATTGCTTTTCATTGCTTAGTCGGTTAGTAGTAGTATGTTAAACTAAACATAAACCAAACACCGGATGAAATGACATGCAATGCGGCAAAGAAACAGAAAACTATAGACGTTTTTTTAAACATGCATTAAAACGTCAACGTTAAATTCTCAGTCTTAATATTAACAGCAAGTCACATGCGATTGACAGGTGCTAAAGTTGGACCTTGCGGGTCAGAATCAATGAATTATTCCAAGGTAGGTGACTAAGAGCGAAGCGTAGGAAGTTCCGATGAACAGACTCGATGCGAACTCCTAAAAAACAATTTTTCACTAGGAAATGCTTCAGTTTTGTCACACACTGTACTTGAGATATTAAAGACATACACTTAATTTTCCATAACATTTCATTTAACGTAAATAATAATATATGAAATTTCACGTAATATAAACGATTCACTTCTTTATCAACAATATTTATCAATAGTTCAATTAAATTATCTCTTATATCTGTAAGTATTCAACAAGATTTTTTTTTCTGATTCACTTCTATAAAACAAAATACAAATATTCCTTCTTCTACACGGAATCTTTCCACTCTCATAAAGATCAAGATTAAATACCTTTATACATAGTAGGTACATCCAATTAATTTATGATTTTTTTTCTCACGTGTTTGAGATTACCAGATAACGTACCTATGTACAACTTGTGTGATAATATTAATGTAATTAATTTGTTCCCGTTTACTCGTTTTATTGAAGAACGCTTATGATAAGCTTTTAAGAAGTTTCGACAAAAAAAAATGCACTAGTTATTATAGTTTCTTTTAACAAATTGCACAAAGCTTGGAAGGATTATGGTCTTTTTTTTTATCATTGTAATTGAGAAATGCCATTAATATAAGGATCATATTTTGGAACAATTTTCCTTACATTTGATTTTATGTATGTAATTTATGTAATTGCTATGATTTCTCATTAATCAGCTTTTCTGGTGTTATTTCCAAAACATAGAAAACCGGACTATACAACACTCCAAACTGCGGCTCTTATTCCAAAGAACATGCATATACGAAGGAAACAAAACAAAAGTTCTACAATTCTATTATACACTTCAATAGAATTGTAGAACTTTTGTCAGTCAGAAAAAATCTAAATAAACAAGTTAAAAAATAAATTGATTTTCCGGATTATAAAAGATTATCGCGCTTATAAAAACCAGATTTAACGCAGTTATTTAAAGAAAATTAGAAATGATAGTAGGTATTAGAACGAAATTGCTTGTACCGTTTCCATGAAGAAAACAAGAAGCAATTATTTCAGCACAACTAAAACTAATTTGTTAGCATCTTACAAAAAAGGCGTAATGATGTCAGCCAGCGAGTCAATTGCGGACACCGGCGATTATTGGTTATTAAGAGCACTAGGCCAAAACACAAAAACTAAGCAAAAATCGTTCAAGTTCTACATGCTACATGTGGAACGTATTTCTGATGGTTAATTAGGCTTAACCCAATTCACTTCCTTCAGAGGTGAGTGAGCATAGTATTATACATGACTTCATCTCAACTATTGAATTCATTTCAAAGGCGGGATGACTTCATTTTACAGATAAACATGATCAAAACGATTCGAACATAACGCGTCATTTGCAATTGCGACGCGAGTTCCTCAACGCTACGAAAATTGTTGCGGTTTATTAAAGAAGTCAAGAGGTTTAAAAATATCTGAACGAACATTTTGGGGTGATGTTGATACATACATACCTACATACATATATTCATTAATTAGATGTTCTTACGCTTTGAATATTTGATAAGCTTACATATGTTATTTGTGTAATCTATAGCGATTCGATTTAATGCTAAAAAAAGTACATACATATACTAGTATTTAGCTGCAAGAAATTTACAGACGAGTCGTATAGTGAAATGATTATGTATGCCCCAAAATGGTATGTGTTAAAAGTCGTGTGTAACCGGAATGAAATCATTCATACTTGAAAAAGTAAACCGGTTTACACCTGAACGCTCACATAACTTATATCACGGTTAATAACTTTTCGAATAGTGAGAATTGCACAGAATATTACCTTAGGATGAAGCAGACAATAAAGAAAATGTTTGATAGTTTCTTAAATTTTTTTTACACAAACTGAAATTGTTTTATTGTTTACCCGGTTACATATTCAAATTTAAGTCTCTCTTAAAATCAATAACAAATTATGGGTTTATATCTACAGAGATGAGGACAATAATGGGTCTAGTGTTGTTCATTTAAGAAGTAAGGAACTTTTGGTAGATTATATCCACCTCTAAAATTTTTTCTTGGAAATGAAGTGTTCATATCAATTGTGGAGGGCGTCATATTTGAAAATTATAGCAATTCAAAAAACGCGAAGTCCATTGCAAGAATGGTTACATTAGATTTGGATGACCGAAAAGTCACTGCAAAGCAATTTTCTGTCAATACCGTCAAGCCTGGCACTTACAATCTAACTTTTAATGCGGAACTTAGCAGGATAGTAAATAACATAACCAAGATTGATAGAAAAATAATCTTGTGTCTCCAAAATGAGCCATTTCGTTTTTGTAATTTTTTGAAAATGTAAAAAAAAAAAATTGCTAAATGTGATATATGTACAGTACATGGTATGTTCCATTGCCTTGTTAAAGTCCGTAGCTCATTAAAAATCAAATTTTTGGCAAATTGGCTAATCGTAACGTATAAGTTACGCAAAGATAGCAATTAAATTCTATTTGAATGTGGGAACAGACCTCTGTCCTGGATATATTTAAACATGTACAAGTTGTTTCCACCTAGGTGGTCCATAGAGCAGAAAGTGATAGTACTCACCTAGACAAACAAAAAATTGTATGGCAGGGTGGGGTCCATATCAACCGTTTCGAAGATACAGGGTGATTAAGAAGAAAAAGACTAGTTTTTAACGACACACCCTGTGCCTTAAAAATTACAAAATGGTGCAACGTTAGTTCGTACAGAGAATAGAGATGTCATACTATCTCGCCGTTTCTTAGGACTATTCATTTCCGGTCCGGTCTCCAATCTATATGAAAACAGAAGATTGTTGGCTTATTTAAGAGAGGCGGACAGGATAACTTCTTGGGCTTTGAATCGTAGAAACACGATGTCATTGTTTTGATTGAAATATTCAGACGATACAAAGTCCGTTCAATCTTTTTAATTTTTTTTATAGACACGGGGACAAGAGATCACAAGGACGGGCGTTAACCTGCTGGACACCCTCTCACCAAAACAGAAGATTGTTGGCTTATTTAAGAGAGGCGGACAGGATAACTTCTTGGGCTTTGAATCGTAAAACCACGATGTCATTGTTTTGATTGAAATATTTATACGATGCAAAGTCCGTTCAATCTTTTTAATTTTTTTATAGGCACGGGGACAAGAGATCCCAAGGACGGGCATTAACCTGCTGGACACCCTCTCACGAAAACCTTCCTGTCCTCTTAATGAAACGCATCAGGTCCTGTTAAGGTAAGTTTTTCAGCTCATCCACAGATGGGAAAGCAGACCCAAGCGTATCCAGTCTGCTCCGGGTAAAGGTCGGACAAGCACACGAAGGTGCTCGATTGTCTCAGGCTCTCCATCCAGGCAGTAGAGCCACTCAGGTTTGTCAACAACTTCAATTCTTGTTAGATGAGCGTGAAACGAGCTGTGGCCGGTGATGATGGTAATCACAGTTCTGGATTGTTTCCTTCCGAGCCCCAGTTTTGGACACCTGTGCTCAGGTTTGTCCATCTCTGCTTATTCTTCATACGAACATTCGCTTTGATGGGAGACCCGAAAAACAAGGTGGCAACGCTTGCAGCAGGTTCCGGTTCAAGGAAGGTAGAACGAGAGCCAGACCAGGCTAGAGACTCAGTCCTTTCATTCCCCATGATCCCATGTGACCAGGAACCCACTGAAAGGACACCTTGTTGTGGATCTTTATTGTAACGATTCAAAGCTAACAATTTTGTCTGTCGACATTCTCAATTTTGATAATACTCCTTTTCACCTTGGTTTTAATGAGCTGAATTTAAACTATAAAACCATCCAAATTAAGTGGAAATAATAGCATATATTTCAGTGGATTTTAGTATATATTGCTAATCTGATCTGAATTGAATCTTGCAACATTAAATATCTGAACAGCCAAGAGGATTACTAGTCAAATATATACATAATATACACAAGTACAGTGCTCCCTCGATTTACGTGATGATAGGTTCCTGAAAAAGCTCGCGTAAATTGAGAAGAACTTACACAAGATATAGAAAAATGACTTGGGAGCGTAAATAAAACATCATAAATGCACAACAAATAAGCATATTTGTCTAAAAATTGAAAGGTACTCGAAATTTCATGTTTAAAATTAAAATTACATAAATAGGCGCGTATTGTTTGAAATAAAATTTCCTTAATCAGAGTCAAAATCGAGGCACATTTCCGTAACGCTAATGGAGTTCTGGCCTTCCCTAGAAGTAGGTGGTTAAGGGACGCTTAAATTTGAAGGTTTCTTGAAAATCATATCAAGGTTGGTTGATTTTTTTTCTTTCTTTTTTTTCTAAAACAACATCTGGGTCGGATTCTGTAACACGAAAAGTTGGAGAGTTCCGTTCCGGAACTGAGAATTTTCGTTTTCTCCGATTAAAGCTCACTAACTCTCGATTCGCGATTCTCTAACTACTTGGGTAGTTAGGAAAAGCGTGAGAAGTGTAAAAAAGTGCTCCGCCTTGCGAGCCGGATTCATTCATTATACAGCTCCGGCTCCACATCATAAAAATGTGAGATTATTCTTTGCTCATGAACAATTTTCATGTTTTGTTTACACTGCTCATTCTTAGGAATAGGTGATTTGATTGGGACATTAAATTAAAATTGCCTACCTGTTTCAAGTTTTCTGTAACATGTCCCTATTTTGGTACGAATATTTAAATTCGATTTTTTTTTCTAGTTCAGAGGAGATAAAAAGTACGTTACATCAACTCTGTTTATTATGACTTTATTCTTCGGAAATATTTTATTTGCCCAATAAACTAAGTTCATACATATATTTAAATCGACGCTGAAAATATATAATTTGCAATACGGAAACTGTACCGAAAGTGTAGTTCTTAGTTTTTTTACAACGGATATCTACAGGGAAAAGTTAAATATAAATTACAGAAGTATACTTGTATACCTAAATAAAAAACTCATTTTCTCCCTTGATTTTCCTAGACTTCCCATATTACATTAATTCATTTAAAAATTCGGATACCTGCTATACAGATACCTACACGACTGGGACAATTATTAAAAAATATTTTATGCCTACATAGGTACAAGTCAATGGGCGCGTTCACTGCCACTTTGGTAGCGTGTCGTTTTCGTAGTGTAGTTCTGTCAAACCGACTACGATCGACTATCCTCCTGAGCTTAGTCGAATGTAGTCGACTATTTGGAAAATTCAAAGTGCGGAGTGAACGATAGTCGTAGTTAGGCGTAGTCGTTTACTGTCAAAATTTGGCGGAGTGAACTCTTGGTAGTGACTCGTAGTCGACAAAAAGTCAGTATTTCGGTGGCAGTGAACGCGCCCAATGTAACTTAAATCAGCTGTATTTTGTATATATACCTAAGGGAGGTGGAAAACAAACAAACGATAGCATGCATAGGAGTAACGTCTTATTTAATTTTCATTTGCCTAGCTCTAAGCTTACACCAATTGAGTAAGCACAGACAAAAAATTCCAAAACTTGTATATAATAATGTCACATTTTAATGATGATGCGCCGGAGCTGTATAATAAATAGCTCCGGCTCGCGAGCGAAAGCTTTTAAGAATTTTATTTGGCTCCGGCTCGCGAGCGTGAGCTTTGAAGAAGAAAACTTTTTGGGCTCCGGCTCGCGAGCGGGAGCTATTTTACAAAGAACTTTTCGAGAGCCGCTCGCGAGACAGAATTTACGTACCTTGGGGGTATTAGTTTTTGTTCTAGAGGGTTGATTTTTTTTTTATATTCGACGTGCATGTGGTTTTTATAAGGGTAGTTTTTGAGCGATGTAGGATACGTCATGTTTGATAGCAAATCAAAGAGGGAAGAGAGGGTAATCGAGTGGTGTAATTTGTTTTTGATCTGTTTAACGTCATAATTGACTTTTTACCACCGAAAAAAGGATTTTCTACACTTGGGTCAAATACACAACAATTCCTATATTTTGCAAATATTTCTTCCGATCTGTGTTTCACAATCTTGTCACTTCTACTCACCTTGGAACATCTAGATTAATAGATAACTGGAAACTGTCAAAAACCAGTCATTTCAGAAATAATCACTGCTAAATTTCTAGCTATATTAACATACGGTACCCTGGAACCCTAAAGGTACATGTGCCAGATAGCGATGAGCCATCGATAACCTTCGGCAGATTACCGTACAGTCACATTTATTAGGATTGAGGAATTGATTGAAGTCAATTCATACAGATTTACACATCATCCGTTAGCTCTAAAAGCGGACTCGTAAAACTCGGGTATAAATCTCAAAATCGACGACCTAAATTCGAATACTAGAATACCTGAATCGCCATTCTCGGATACCTAAATACTTGGGTATTCGAATATGCGAATACTAAAATATTCTAATCTGAAAAAATTTAGCAAGGAGTAAAAAATCGTTTAAATTATCGTACATTTTTATATATGTATGTATGTACCATATAGACAATCTAATTTCAACTGATTTTTTATTTTAAAATTGAAACAACAAACCAAAAAGGTTCCATATAGGTTAGGTTAGTCGCTTTGATTTCAAGATCACAAAGAATTTTGTGATCAATCAGCATTAACATACATTTTCGGAGTATTCAGTGAGCTTAAATTTTAGATGGAGTTCGTTAATATACATATAAGCGAAAAAGTAATGGGCTGATTAAAATTTGTATCTTTAATAACGGTAACAAAGCTGAGAAGAAAGGCCAAACTGCAAAAATATTCTTAAATTGTCAGTGAATTAATTTTCTAAAAAGGCAATATACTAGGTCTGTTTGATGAAAACCCCAAGTAAACCCCGGGCTACACCGGGCTAGACTATCTTGTTTTTTGAAAAACCTGGGCTACCCCTTACTTACACTAAAAATTTCTCGGGGTAATGGTTTGACAGTTGTTACTTGAGAACTGTCACTTGCAATTTGTTGTTGGTTGGGGCATATAAATTACTTCTTGAGCAGAATTAAGCAAAAATTAGAAGAAAAGAAATAGAAAAATAGCTAGAGCACATTTTATATGTATTCACCCATTTCATAAATAACTTTTTACAATTAATTATATTCAAGAGAACTGTCAGAGAAATATCATTACATTAGATTTAATAAGTTGTTCGATGAGTAGACAAAACCCCGGGTAAATTTGGGTAAAATTTACGCAGTGTTTTCATCAAACAAACCTACTTACATCCTCATAGAGCAAAAATCTCACATATACGCGCTGATATTTTGGATATTGGCAGAACTGTGGTGATTTTGCAGGAAACTGGGAGAATCCCCCACATGATTTAAAAGTACACGAGGGAGAATAGGGTGATAAATCATTTTGAGAAAAAGCAAAGATACATTGCCATGTCTATCCGCATCAGGTTTGGTTGCGAAGCCAGATCGACATGTGTATATGTACATACTTCAGTCAAAATATGTCTGAAACTGAAAGCATTGTATTGAGTTTTACATATACTATTTTTCTCTATACGTTAATAGCCAGAGGGCGAAGTGATAACAAAATAATCAGACTGAAAAGAACAACAGGTAGGACGATCTTCTCTAGAAACCTTCGACGTCCGAAGATTATTCCATATTTCCTGGAGAGGTAGAATTGTACCTGCTTAGCTTGCAAATATTTCCTCATGAACTACGTTTTTAAGGATACAATATTTTTACCGTTTATGAGAGTCTTTGAATTTTAACTAACATTAACTAATTACTTAATTGGGGAGCCTTAGTTTACGTTATGTAATGGAAATTGGGAGACCTAGGGAAGAGGAGAGCGTTAAATATGGCGGCACCGGGACATGTGAACAAAGATGAAATGAGTAGAGCAGATCGGGTGACCAAAAGTGCAGAACTGGGCGGCAGGGCAAGCACTAGAGTCAAGGAACTGAAGAGCCCAAGAGATCAAGCAGAGCAAGCTCCTTGAACTGTTCGAAGGGATGAGTATTCCTGATAGATTCACGCAGGAAATTCAACAGGCATGCTCCCCGAGCAAATATGCGATAGGACCCCAATTGGGTGCGCATTTGGTAGTCCTTGACCGAACAGTAATACACATTCGCAATCAGTTTTTAAATATAATTAGATAACCAATGATAGGATAAATTGGGTTGAGTGCGATTTAGAATGCACAAGAGGAAAGTATACCTACTTATCGTGAAGGTAAATGTAAAGTATCTACCATCTGATGCAACTAGAGTCAAAAAGTGACTACGCAATGCAATTGTGATGAACACAGCCACTACACTAGAGTCGGAAAATTCAGTGAAGTTATATATTAAGAGGTCAAACATGTTATAAAGCTGTAATCTGGAGTAAATAAATATAAATGTTTTTTGTTTGCATTTGATTTAAAATTAAAATTATGATGGAAGGAATTAGGTCAAATTCTTTTGGAATAGAATACTACATAGAATTAGACTATTAGAGTGAATGCATCTTACAAGCAATGTTTTTTTTTTCAAAAAAATTGTATGTATATTTGAACTATGTTGAGTTTTTCTATCGGTGCTCTTGCTAAGATTACAAAATTACAAAAAGCTTTACAAACTAATCTTACGTCAGGAATTGCAACAGGTGACGGCGGCATTTTAGTTTTTGCGTAAATGTGAACTTTAATCCTAACAAAAAGCCACTTGGTCTTAATGGATCGCTGAAAGCACAAATCGTATTTCTTACACGAAAAGATCTATTAACATTTTAGAAAAATAATCACAAATATAACGCAGTGATATGACTAAAATGCAACAAATTGAATTGAATTAGAGTTGAAAAACGTGACGACATTGGTTACTATTATCCAGTCGTTTAATTTAAAATATGTACATATGTATTTAAAGAAAAATCACAAACTTACTCTAGGGAATAAGCCAAAATTGATAGTTTAAAAAAACGCGTTCTCAATAAGAAAAAATGAAATAAAACTTTCAGTCGTCACCAAGAGTGCCAACAACTACAAGTGACTGTTTTTTTTTCACTGAATATCTCGACCAATTAGCTGACGGACCACTGCACGTAATTAACATAAAAACCAAGCAAAAAATACAAAAAAGAAAAAAAAAATGAAATTTTCGTCTCATCAAGAGAAAAGTTTTGAAAGGCAGACACAAATGAAAAAAAAATATTCTAACTAGCTATGATAACCTAAAATATTACCACTTTCGAATTAACATCACAATGAAATAATAGATTTTAAAACTGTACTCACATTACTTAATAATATATTTTCAATTTATTAGATTTTAGATTCAATAACTATCGCCAAAATAGTCAAATTAATAACTACGAAATTGAATACCGATAAATTTACATCGACGTTTGCCTTTGTTTTCATTTAAGCAACGAGAGCTTAAAACAGAGTCCACAAATGAGCAACGTCAAATGCACAAACGTCACATAATCTGTTCCACTATCCGTCCCACAAAAAAAAATGCAAATGAAATGATAGAAGCCAAGTGAAAGTCGTTCACAATTTAGTTATTTCACTACCTTAACCAATTTTAACACTTTCGAATTTAATTGCAACGACTTTGAATAATTAGTTTCAACCAATGCACTTTGTAGATTTTTTCAGGATTAATTCCTTGTCCAATAAATCTCTCACCTCTATTCTGTTTACGTCGAGCACTATCTTCCATCTTGAATTCTTGAGTTTACCAATTAGAATTGCGGGAGGCGAAGAGAAAACGAAATGCGTATAAAGTGTGGCAGTTAGAAAAAGAAAATTGTATTAATTTATATACCTTTTTCTCTTCGGTTAATTCAATCGAATGGCGTAGTCTGGAAATGGGTTAAAAGAGACGGAACGAATTCTTGTATACCTTATGATCTATTTTACATTAGTAGTTTACTGTGAGGATTTTTTTTATTTACGTCGAGGAAATTTTAAAAGCATTTTATACTTAGTCCAGTCAATAGGGACTAACTAAGGTCTTTGCCCTACAAAAGGTGGGGTAGTTGTGATTTTTATATATGTTATTCAGTTCCAGGCCCTGATGAAAAATTCAAGTTTAAACCCTTGAGGGTGGTCTGCGCGGTCCGCCATCTTGGATTAAAGGTATCGAAAATTGGTTTTTTCAAAATAATTCCTCAACAGTTGATCCTACGACAAAAATGTATAAATATAAATTTCAAACATTTTTTGTGAAAACACTTTTTTTGTAAGTCTGATCTGTAACGGGTTACAGCGGCGGAAACGTCAACACTATTAAAAAAATGTACACATATAGTACCATTTATACAGAGTGTTTCGTCCATGGTGGTCCATAGGACAGGAGGTGATAGTAGTCACCTAGTCAGACAAAAATTGTGTGGTAAGGGAACGGCATCTCAACCGTTTCGGAGTTTCAGGGAGACTAAGAAAATTCGGTAATCTTTCACAATTAATTTAACGTATTGCTTGAAGTTATACGATACCGACATAGCATGGTATTTGCGCATCTTTACTGAGATCCATAAAAAAAAATAGATGGTGTGGCGAACGTACTAACACCGCTAACGCATTTTACGTATAAATTTTAAGAGCACGAATACGTATTTTTCCCATATTTGTATAGCTTTCCATTTAGTATTCTTTGCGAAAAATCAACTTGAACTGTCAATTGAAATCTACCCATATGCTGGGCATTCTTCTAGATTTAATTTCAATCGTCTTCGTTTGGTAATTTCCGGGCTTTTACACAAACAGCACGCTTTTCTGAAATGATTTTACTCTTGCCTATTGAAATGGAAGGAATTAATATTAATAAAAGATGTTCACAAAATTAAAAGCAAACAAAGAAATGAAGGTGACACTTTTGAGAAGGACATAGCAACACGCACAGTTCAATTTCAAGTTATTACGGTACGAAAACTATAAAATTCTTTTTGGTGGTGTAATACTTAATGCAAATGAAATAAGCTCCAAAGCCCAAAGATATATTAAATTAAGACTTTAATAGAAACTTACGGCCTTGAAACTTTGAATTTCTTTCTTTTATTAAATGAAATCAATGGGCCACTTTATACTTTGCAGCATACTACACTTTTCATATTTTACCTCAACCCGAGTGTCCAGAAACAACGAAAAGTGAAGTATACTGCAACGTGTAAGCCCTAGCAAATTGTTAAAACGGAAATATTTGTCATCTACTTCAATGCGTGTGCTGAGTCCAGCTGTCATCATTGGCCCTTTTATTAACTTTTTACTATGACTGTCACTGTATTCAGCAAACGAATTTCTGCTCTGGGGCTGGATTCCGTGAAGAATTTGTTTATTTTTCGCATAAATGCTAGAAGTGCTGGAGGCTGAAGCTATGCTATATTTCATTGAAATATAGTTAATAATTATCTACGAAAGTTACATGTAAAATATATATATGAGTAAAATAATTGGAATAAGGATGCATATCCCTTATAAATATATGTTTGTTTATCATGGCCTGTAAACTGTGTGAACTCATGATAATCTTTTAATTATTTGTTGGGTATATGTTGTTCCAGTATTCCTCAATTGTGTATGTGCATTTAATTAAACTTGGTTTAATGAATAATCAAAACTTGTGTTGTATATGTATAGTATGTTCCATTACCTTCCCGGTAACTGTTAATGGAAGTATGAGTGGAATCATATTCAACGGTTTGAATAAGTTCGTGGTTAGGAAATGTTGTGCTATGATTTTATTAACTTTAATTTAAATTTTAGGATAAATATGGGATGCCGTTTAGGCTCCTACTGGGCTTTTCCGGACGTTTCTCTCCCGCCACGGAGTTTGTTCAACGGTTTTGCTGTAAGATGTGGTAAATTATTAGAGAGTACATATATGTGTACAAATTGTGGGTGGGTATGGCTAACTAAGTTAAGAAATTATTGTTAAAAGGTCTGAGAAGTTTGTTCAATTGGTTGTGTTTATTTAGTTAAATTACCCTATATAATTATCTAGATTTCCTTTGGGTAAATCAGAAATTGTTTATGTTGATATCTGGTGTTCGAGATGAACAATGTGTTGGTTATGTAGTGTTGAGTTTGAAGTTTTGGTTAGTATCAATTATGATGGTTATGAACAATATCTAGTAGTATTATGATCAAAAGTTGTATGGTTTCATAATTTTATATTTTATATTTTTGGAACGGATAGTTGGATTTTATAATATCTGTGAATTAATCGTGTACTTATCATAGTTCAGGTTGGGTTTACCTCACCTCCACATTGAAATGGCTAGAATTGTTAGATTTGTTTACCCTCCCGGATCTATCTCCCTTTCCAGTCACACCAAACCAGCGAGACATCGGGAGTCGGGAGCAGGTCACCATTCCACTTGTTTCCCAGTGTCAAGCCAGGACTGTTAATGATAGGATTTTGCGGAGCGTTAAAGCATAAACTTTCTTTACATTGTGTATTACTACACTTTGTAGAGTGGGTGCAGAGGTCTTAGATACATGCTATATTATTAAATTTTGCAAAATTTAATTAAAAATCTGCGACACTAGCGCCACCACTCTAGTTAGATACTAAGTCTACTGGCGCCATCTAAGTTCAATACTAAGTCCAGTGGCGCCCTCATTCGGATGAGTCTCTTTTGCGCCTGCACTAATAGGAGCTAGGAACGACGGAAACGACACTAGCGCCCGAAAGTCGAAAGTCCCACAACTGTTGGCGCTAGTGTCGAAATTTGAATATGCTTTTATAGATCACCTTGCAACTCTGAAACATTCAATAAATGCCAGAAAGTAGGCAATTACACGCATCTACGTCGAATGAGTCGCCCTCCGGGGGGGAGTAGAAAAGCACAAAAGCTCGCCACGCCAACTGTAGCCAATAGATTTTTCACCGTCCGGCGGCGCCTACAGAAAACGTTTTCTGGATGCGATGCATCTACGTCGATTGAGTCGCCCTCCGGCGGGGACGTAGAAAATTTTATACCCCGAGCGGAGAAAAGCCGCATTATAAATAGGCATCGACGTCGAATGTTGAGTCCTCCGGCGGGACGTAGAAGAAGAAAAAATTTGCCAACAGCGGAGAAAATAAAATATTAGTTTTTTTTTTGGTAAAAAAAAAAGAAATTCGGTATTCGGTAAGTCGTTTTTTTTTTTAAAAAAAATCGTTTATTTTTTTACAATTTATTTAGCGAATAAAAAGTTTTGTGAAGTGTGAAGTTTCTTGGTTTCTTAATTTTAATTTTTTTAATGAAATATTTGAAAGCAATTTAAATTTGTGAAGTTTGAAGTGTAGAAGAACAACAATTTACAATTTAGAAGTGTAAGAAGGTGGTATTTAGAATAATCTAACGAATTAATAATTAATATTTGATAACCAACAATTTATTTAAGTAGGTATTAGCGATTGTTTCGAGTTTCTAGTTTCTAGTTGTGTTCTTGAATTTTCCGGTTTGGTTTCAATTTTTAAAATAGAAGTGATTTTCCGAATTACATACCCAATTAAGTTCGAGTTTCTAGTTTCCTTTTGTTTCAATTTTGCCAACAATATTTAATAGAGTTCTTGTATTTTCCGAATTATCTTTTCGTGTTCGAATTTTCCGAATTATCTTTTTGTTTGGTTTCAATTTTGTCAACAATATTTAGAAGAAATAGAAGTGTTCTTGAATTTTCCGAATTATACCCAATTAAGTTCGAGTTTCTAGTTTCCTTTTTTGGCTAATAGAAATAAAGTGTTCTTGAATTTTCTTCTATTAGAATAGAAATACAAGTGTGATTTCAATTTTAACAACAAGTAGAAATAAAGTGCTCTTGAATTTTCCGAATTACATACCCAATAATGTTCGAGTTTCTAGTTTCCTTTTGTTTCAATTTTGTCAACAATATTTGAGATGTTAGGGAAAAAATCGTAATTACACATTCTTGGATTAATTTATTGAGATGAATTTGAACAACATTTTTAAATAGGCTATTAACACAATTATGCATTCAAAATCAGCTGCACATCACATTTAATATTTATCCCAGCGAAGTGTAGAGAAAATTATTTCGTAAAAAAACATCTAACCATAAAAACCAATCTTCTTGCATAGCATTTTTTCTAATTAATTCAGTTAATTATTATAATTCTAGTTAATTTAGTTACAATATGCAAAACAGGAGGCGATATTGCCAAATATTTTGCCACCAATAATAAAAAGAAACTCGTTGAAAGTTCTCATAAGTGTTGCTATCAATACGGACATAGACATTAGACGTGGCTTAGCGAAGAAACACGTTGAACACTATTCGGGTTACGAAGCAGATTCTAAGTAAAATCCCTCTTCCTTTAATAGTTTCAAATTTACGGGAGATGAGAACATACATATGTATGTGAGTTAGTAGCTCTAGCTTATTGAATGAACATTCGGGCGTTGCTGTAGTGACTGAGGTGCACACAGATCCGATACATTATGTACGTTTACATGAATACTTGAAGTATGCTTGACGTAATCAAAATATCATGAAAACGCTTATTCAACGCGTAAATTTTAACTTAAGTAATTGGAAAATTAAACCCAAGAAAAATTTAAGTCAAGTTTTTTTGGAATTAATTCAATGAACCGCCCTACCTGAGCTTCAAATGGATTTCAAATCAAGTACTCAAGTGGCAAATTTTTTCCCAAACTGTTTTGAGAGCTCTAGATCACTAAGGGTTCTGGGGACGGAGGGGGGTGGTTATCAGGCCGCTTTTGTACTGAAAATTCGACATCATCTTGAAGCTTTCTTGTAGGAGGATACTGATGCCAACAACAACAACCAATGTAAGTAGGTATGTCGACTTAGAAATGTCCGTCTTCAGGCCGATAATCAAATTCAAATAGTGTAAACAAAATCGGAGCCGAATAATGTGAACAAAATACGCACTGTGTGTGTGTGTGTGGGGGTCATGGTTTTCGAGATATTAGCGATCTTACCTTTTCAGGTGTAATCAATATTAGTAATAATTCAAGTTAGCCCTATGCCTGTTTTCATGCCAATAGATTCTAGAAGGTGCCAGTAGATAGGGTATTGGTAGTGTTGGGGGAGAAATTTTTCATCAGAAATCCTCGAGATATTAGTGATCTTAGCTTCTCAGGTCTAATTAATATTAGTAGCTGAAAAACAACAATTATAACCTAAGTTGTGGATTAAAGATTTTATGATACTAGGCATCTTTTATAAACAAGATTGCACCATGTGATGATATATCTAAAAATAGATCAGGTGAAGCTGATTGGGGTCAATGTAGGTAGATATGTTGACTTTGCCTAATTTTGCTCTTCAGATGCTTCTAATTTGGTTCCTTGCATAGACAAATTCGCACAGTCCAGTAAAGTAAACAAAAGTTCCACAGAGTCGAGTAATATAAACAAAATCGCAGTCGAATAATGTAAACAAAATTCGTACAGACCCGAGTAAAGTAAACAAATTTATGAAAGATTCCCAATTTCTTTAGCTGAAAAAAGAACAACTGATATATTGTCTTAGATGAGGAGTGGAAGTTATAATTGAAAATTTCTTTTGCTTATAAAAATCAACAACAACTATAACGTAAGTTGTGGTCTGATGTATCTTTTATAAACAGGAGTGATCATGATATTTGATATCTAAAAATAGATCACGGCTGCTTGGGATGGTAAGAATAGATATTAAAGCCTTATCAGAAAATTTTCGGTGTAAGGGTGTGCGTGTACTGAAAAGTCTTATCAGAAATCCTCTACGGGCTATGGTTTTCGTGATATTAGCGATCATAACTTTTCAGATGTAATACATATTACTAATAATTCAAGTCTAGGCTATTTTTGTAAGCATTAAATTGAGAACTGGTTACATTAAAGGCTTTGATGAGCTATAATATTAATGTAGGATGATGTGGCGACTTAGATGAGAAATGAAAATTGTATAGGTGCAGCCTTGTTAGAACATTTTTAGTCTTCAAGTGTAATGGCATGACCAGTAATCAGTGGCGGATCCAAGATTCTGGTGAGGGGGGGACGGGGGGCGCGCAACTATGGTTTAAAAATGGTATGTGCTGAAAACTGAACAAAAGTTTGAAGACACTCGTCACCACTCGCAAATGTCAAATCACAAAATTTATTTATCATTTAAAAGATGCGAGTCGAGCAAATTAGCAAGTGGTTATCACTCGCAACGAAAAAAGTTGCACAAGGTTCTTTGCCACTCTGAAAAGTCAAAGGGTATGTTAGATTATTCATTTTGTTTTGGTTTGTAAATGGTGGAATTGTAAAACTTCCCAATCATCCGTTTTAGTTAGTAATACTAGGGAAACGTACTTTATTCAAATTCACGAATCATCATAAATTGTATCTTTATAAAATACAGGAATTAAAAATTTACATTTATTTAAAATAGCAGTCACAGAATAGATGCAATACATACCTTGTACATATAGAACTTCGTAGGCAAGCTAAGAAAGTGTGAATTCTTTTGTTTTTAATATTATTAAAGCAAGCTCAGGAGATATCCTATGAACTATGATGCAAAGCACAGTAAGGCAAGAAGGTGATAAAGAAAGCAATTAGGAAATATGAGGAGCGTGGCGAAGGTGCTGATGTATGTCACCCTTAAACTTTCGCAGATTGCATGTCGGAGAAAAGACAGAAGTTTGGAGACTGATCCACGTTAGCACACGGCCGAAAGTATTTTGAAGGGTAAAGGAATGTGCGCGGGCTTGCAGTGCGAATATACCATACAGGAATCAGGGATCAGACTAGATATTTCATCAGAACATTGACCATGCATGTAGAAATATAGGAACGAAGGCAATAAACATTGCGGCGGTGCTCGTGTAAGACCATATGACAAGTTTTTGCCACATCGACAATGAGCTGAAGGGTCTCTTTTTGACAATATCCAACGAAGCTACGGCTCTACGACCAGCCCCGGGCTAGATATGGAGATTGTATTCTATTCTAGGTCTGATGTAGGACTTGTAGAGGAGCGCTAGAATCGATGGGCTGAAATATTTCTTACATCTTTTCAGAAATCGAAGATATTTCGTTGCTTATTTGGCAACAGAGAAGTTGTGATCTGTTCAGCTTAACTTACTGCAAATATTAATGTCAAGAATGCATAAAGACGGTTTATCGTCAAGCAGTGCTCCATCAAAAGAAACGGGAGTGGAAAAATTATGATCTTGTTTCAAAGAGATGGGACAGCTTTGGAACTTAGATGTATTGAATTCGATGCGATTCGGTTTGCTCCAAGCGATGATATTATCACGGTGGTTATTCACGGATCATTCATCATTCAATTTAGTTTTTGACAGATGTGACATTTCCTCTGTAATTCCTAAGGGTGTTAAGGTAGTAAGCGAAACCAAGGGTACTGTCATCGGCAAAACAATGGATGGGATTGAAAGTAAGGGAAAGCAGATCAGTTATGAAAATTGAGAAGAGAGATGAAGAGATAGCAGAGCCCTGAAGCACCCCGGCATTTATTGGCTGAGATTAAGATGTAACGCCATCTAATATAATCCGTATTAGGCGACCAGATAAATCACTTTACATTCATAATAGAAGACGAGAGAGGCCAAGTGCTTCAAGTTTGGCTAAAAGGGCTGAACTCCAGACACTATGATTAGCCTTTGAAATATCTAGCGCAACGATTTTGAACTCACCAAAATTGAGAAGACTAAAGCTTCAACGTTCCATAAGAAAAGGTCAGAAAAAGAATAGCTATATTGGAGTTAATGATAGATTCACAAACCTTTTTAATAATCGAAGTGTTTGTAATTGGCCGACAATTTGAGGGATCACTACCCTTTCTTTTTTTTTTGAATAGGCTGAACGTGAGGTAGTTTCCAAGCAATTGGAAATTTTCTTGTCGAATAAGATAAGTAGAATAGTTTTCGCAGAGCTTTAGACAAGAACGAGGCACAGGTTTTATTTAACGGGGGCTTGAAACTATCACGACCTGCAGCTCTGGAGACGTTGATCTCCTTAAGGACCTTGAACATATCTCTCGCATGGATGTGTATTGGCTCTTGTACATATCTACAAAGGAGATGTAAAGTGGGTGAAAAAGGAGAGCTTGAATTGAATCTAACAGTCTAAATAATAGTTTTATTCAGGGAGTCAATAATCACTTCATTGTAAAGTAGTGAAGAAATAGAGGCACTACTGAAATTGATCCTGATAGTTTTGACCTTGGACGAGAAACCTTTGCTACCTTTGCGTCTTGCCAATATTCTAACATTCTGGTCAAAAAGATTTTTTTCTCTTTGGATAGTGTTTCAGTTCTGGACATGGATGCAACTGATAGGTGCGAAAAGCAGACTATTTCGGTTTTATTGCTTGGTTGTACTTATCGTTAAACCAAAAGCGATTTTGCTGTTGTTAAGATCTGTGCATTCGTCAACATCCGTTAAAGCAAAATAGAGCGACCAATCAAATTCTCTAGGATACTCATTGAGACTTTCCCAATCTGCAGATTTATTTTGTTTTTATTTAACGTTTTGGGCTAAGTATTCTATAAAACGATGACATTTTACGAAATAATAAAAAAAAATTATTTAAAAATTAATCTCTTGCTTTAAATGTTACAACAATGCATAACGACTTGTTCGCCGTTGTGTAATTTCGCTCAATTTCTCCAATAACGAGTTATAATTATTTCTTTACATGTTTGTTCTGCCACGCCGCGCCGATAATATTCTAAGAGCCGTCTTTACATGGAAGGCTTATCAAAGACCCTTTGGCAGCTGTTTTCATGAATAGGCTCTGTCTTGCTTCAAGCACCTGGACCAAAGCGACGCTCATGTACAGGTATCCGCGCTTCCTGTAACGTGTTTGATTGTACACTTATATATTATACACTTCCAGATCAAGCTCTTTCGGTATCAAAGTGACGCCAGAGGCCAAGGTCAAGCCCACATGTCAAAGATTTTTCTCACGCTCACCAGTCCTAGCATTCTAGGTAAAACGCTCAACCGCCCGATTAGGAGCCCGCTGTAGTTGGCAGATATTGTTAAAGAATACCTTCAGGAGTTCTGGACTTAGTACGGAAGTTGAAAAAAGAATACCATATATAAGATATTATTATTTATTTATTATAAATTGAAAAGTATTAACATTTAATTGTTCGTGTATCATTCTATGGTTGGACTTCCTTAAATCGGTTTGCCTATAACTGTAGTAATACTTTTTTTTATTTTAGAATAATGTATATCTCAGGCTATAATACAATTAAAACAAACTATTTCATTAAATCGTATTTTAACTATAATAAAGTTTTATTTACAATACCTTAGACTATGTTTTCTGCGTCTGCTCCTTGCTGTAATGCCCCCATGGTAGAGTATCAGTTGTTCCACTTATAATATGCCGCTTGTTATCATAAGGACTCAATGCTATCTTCTTTTGATTGACAGTGTAGACGTTATGGTTATGTGATCGTATGCAGCTCTGATTTACAGTTAATACTCGTTTGTTATTCAAGCATTCGACGTAGTCATGGAAATTGATATGCCTCTACACTACATTTGTCTTTATTCCTTTCGTTTTCTTTACAGTTTTACCATCGTTTATATGCAGACTGTACATTTTCGAGCGCAAGCCTGAAAATTCGGTCATGGTTTTCCCATTAAACTGATCCTTCATTAGAGCAGGAAATGTTTTATTCATGAACGGTAAATTGAATTGATTATCTTCTAGGTAATCACTTGTAACAAATTTATCAATATTTTCAGCCATAGACTCATAATGATTCATCCGTTAAATCATCTCTTGCCCAAGCGCAGCTTACATTGTGCTCATAACATTTTGAGTCGACTTACTCAATATTTTTATATAATTTTAAAAAGTTATAGCATTCTTGAATTTGTTTCTTATGCTCATCGAGTAAAATGTTATTATATTCTCTTATAAACTCCTCATTATTCATCTTAACAGTCTCACATTCAAGAAGACACTAACCACTAACCAAATTCTCATGCAATTATATTTTTACCACTTAGATTTTGTATAGAACATACCAATTTCTTATAAAATTTTGTTTTACCACTATGTATTTGTTAACATTATAGGATATGTTTTCACCTAGAACTGATTTCCAGAAAATGGTCTCTGGCTTCGTTTTGGGTAAAACTATAGCCTATAAGAAATATCCATACAGCATAAGGTCATCCTATTCTAGGTTCCTAGACATATTGATATATAGAGTAATGAAGCAGCTGATGAGCTAGGTGAAAAAGGTTCTGAAATGGATAACTCTGCAGTACTATCATTTATTTGAGCATCCCATTCGAAACTTTAAAAAGAGGGAAACCTTTGAAAAATCAAGTCTCCTGTGGTTCAATAGAGACACCCAGATTCTTATAAAATTTCTTCTGCCTGTTAGATTTTGTATAGAAGATACTCTTACCAGATGCTTATACAATTTTCATCTGCTTATTACATTTTGTATAGAACATACTGTTAACAAATTCTTATAAATTCATTTTGTTGCCATCTAGGATATCGCATTTGTAGCGGCACACAACACAAGAAGACATTAATAAACCTGCATCAGGCAACACATGGTACTAAACAAGTATCGTGCAATACTTAATACTCATAAATAAACCCACGCACATACACAGCAAGAGAAATGAATGAAGATTGCAGATTTTGGACCAGGTCAAAACCAAAGAATAACTAAATAAAAGAAAGGACACAGAAGAGTGTTCCGATTGTTTTCCATTTAAATGTACACGGCGAGAAAAGGAAGGAAGGAAGAGAAAAAAATAAAAAAAAAATGGGTGGAGTTTTCCCAATGTTTTTCGTAAATAAGAGAGAATGGGCGGAGCTGTCCCAATGTTTTTCGCAGGAATTCTAATGTTTGTTGGTGTAATCCCATGATATTTGAACAGCACGTTTTTCTGTTTACATTCGTTTTGCTATGCTGGATTCTCTGATATTTTCGGGAAAAATGGGAAATTTTATTTTATTTTATTTATATTATTTATTTAGCATGTAGGCCAAAGCGAAATTTATCTTTTTCTTTAAAATGCGAGGTAGTGTGACCTGATGTACATTATTATGAATAGTTTGATAGGATTTTGAGGGATTCAATAAGATTTTGTCGTTCGGGTAATCCTACGTTCTCTCGATTTTTGTTTTTAGCTCGTTGTCTCGGTTGCACTACAATAGTGTATAGCCAAGTTCTTTTCCCCCATTCATGCAAAAGACGAAAGTATATGAAATTACTTGTTTCATTCTAAAAAACACGAAAATTTTCCTATTTTGTTCGCCTCTGTCTTTACTTATACTTATTTATACTTTGGTCAAAACCCTCGAGAATACTTCCCAAGCCACAAAACCCTCGAGAAATACTTTTCCAAGCCATGAAACAGAAACATATATGTGTGCGCGGGTAGTCCGTTTTCAAAAATGTTCCATATTGATACATATGGAAAAGCGCAAAACATTGACTTTAGATATGCTATAGAGCCTAAACTACTATTCATACAGGAAAATAGTCTTCTATAATTTACAGCTTGGTTGCTTACCTTTCCAAAGGCTACACTTCCTATATACCTTACTTAACAAAATAATAAAATAGTTTTGATTACAAAGTAACCTTACCATTTTACGCTCAATACCTCTCAGCTGAGTAATAAATGCATGTGTGTATGTGCAGCTGCAGCCGTACTCCGAATCTGTAGGCAGCTACATTCGATATCATCAACCCACGGCATGCCATGACGGCACAGCAACATTACTCAATGATTACTCAGCTGAGAATTTTTGTTTGAGGAATCGTAGTCATTTTGTTAAGATACATTTTTTTAAATAATTTTGTTAGGAAAGGTATGAAAATTTTATTACGTTTCGGAAGATAAGAAAGCAAGTTTAAGATTATCAGAACACCGTTTTTCTGTATGAATAGTAGTTTAGGGCGGAGAAGCTATTCAAATCAAAGTTTTGTCACTTTTACATAAGAACTCTGCAAATATTTTAGAATGTAAGGACTACGTTGGGCCTTGCATGTGGTAGGGAGGGAGTCTGTTTCATGGCTTGTGAAGTATTCTCGAGGGTTTTGATCAGGTACAAGCAAGCGCTCTGGCACTCACTTTCTTCTACATAGAGTCAAGTCGCGTCCGCCTAGGTCTAGAGTAGCCATTGAATTTGTAAAGTTTAAATTAGTGTAGTAGAATTAGTATTGGAATAAAGTTGAACACTGTGATTTTACTTTTACCTTGTTCGTGTTTCATTTAATGAAGAACAGGATAAATTTTCGGCATACAACCGACAAATGGTGACCCCGAATTTCAAAACGTGCCAGAACTACGGCAGAAAATAAAAGCGCTTTGTCGTTCTACATAATCAATAGACAAACGAATAATACAATTGGCGGAAAACTCCAAAACGCATAATTCAATTGGCGAAAAGCTCTAAGATGCATAAACTTGGCGAAATACAACACGAAATATTGTAAAACACCATCATCAACTGTAAAAAAAGAGCATCACACACCCCAGCGCAAGTGCCACCAGCAAATGATTGGGTCAGCAATTTTGTTGTATCTCAACTTGAACTAATTACGGACCCAGTCATTCACAGCAACACGATATGGGCGATTCAATCCGCTTTGAGAAAAGGGATTGAAGACAATAGAAAGCTCCAAAGTGCAAAATCTCACAGCTCGCATGCTGAAAGTGCACCAAGTCCAGAACGCCGTCTCAAATGAAAAAAATTAGAAAATTTTACCTGCCGGTTCAACACAAACAAAAGCGGTCAAGATTTTATCGGTTCAGGTAATTCGGCCATCTGCTTCTGAGTCCGAAATTGGAAATGCAGCTGCTCATATGCACTCACCTTTATACTCAGAAAAAGGACAGAGATATCCAAGAAGTTGCTGAATTTCATTCCGAGGAGCCAACACAAAAAAAAAAAAAAACAAAAAAAGGATGTATTACAATTGTCTCTAGCTGGAATATTTGACCAATAAAACTTATTTCCTTTTTTCTTAAATTTCCTTCAAATAATTTTCCTTTAAATTTTGCCACAATATTTCACAAATAAGTGGGATATGAATGCTCAAAAAAGCTTTTGATAACCTAGTTTGAAACTGCATACTTTGGTAAGATCCCCCAGTTGCCAGAAATATAACAGTAATTGCCAAACGTTCTCCAGGTTCAACGGAATCCCTCATTATTATATTTAGATGCTTCAAATCCTTTTCAACACTTGACAGTAGCCAGAGAAGAATGTCATAGAAATAAGCGATTAAAGAACTGCTCTTGTTTTCGTGCGCGCCGTGCAAAAACTATACCGTGTTAACGCACAGCAAGTTTTTCCCTTCTTGAACAAAGGAGAATAACTGATCACGCGACGCAAAAACTACTCCGTCTAAACCAGCCCTAGAGCAAACTTCATCTTTTCATCTCTTTAGCCTTTATTACTTTATGCTTTGGGGAAGCGGTAGAAAAGCTTTTCTATTGCGTGTCCAACGAAAAGCCATGCATGCATCTATGCCTTCTGAGTAGAGCTTTCGCTTGCATCATGAGATGCTTCCTATTCCCATAAGCAATAGACTGTTATTGATCATTCTACATTGGAAACAAGGATTGAATTATTCGGGGAGTTTATAGATATATTTGTGGAAAGAACTGGAATAGTTTTTGTTCTGTAATCTCGTAGAAAATTACTGTGATACTGTGCAAGATACAGTGCAAGTATTTCAGTGGAATAACGTCCAGGAGACAATTCGCACAATCGTTACCTACTTATTGCAAGGATGAATCTGAAGAGGCAGTGAAAAATGGAAATTAAGTTATAATATCTGACTGTCAGAAGCACGTAACACGTAACATAAAATATTTAGTACATTCCGCTATGTTTTCTATTAATTTTTGAACAGCTGGTCAATTGACATTTGCGTGATACTCTATCTAATCACCCACTTGTTATGGTCGTAGCGTATTGCATATAGCAATATGCTACACGAGAGACTGCAGCGTGTATGCCGGCTGCTGTCAAACAGAATATTCGAATGCACCCAGACCGAGAGAAATGCATTTCCTCGAGCTCGGAGTGACATGCTGAAGAGAAAAGAAAAAGAAGAAGAATCGTGGCTGTCTTGTCAATTATTCCACACGGCGAACAGGTGCAGTGAATCCAAGAATTTTCTAAAACCATCGGACAGGAAACCAACTCCATATGCGGAAAGCGAAAAAATATTGAGCCCCGACAGCATCTGCATCTCGCGGTCGTAGCGGTACGGTACTTCCCAAAATATATTTGCAAAATTCGAAGATAAAAGCAATAGAAGCTGAAGAAATATTGCTGGAAAAAGATAAATCGGAATTTGAGGAAAAGTAGTAGGGATAGCAAATCTGAAGATTTACAAAATATTGTATCAAATCAAAGTGAGACGCGTGCATGTGCTCCAGAAAGTAAAACCATTCAAGCACCTTCCCAAGGAACATGTAGTAGAAGGAATTTTACGTTTGAAACGGGCAGTTGAAAGACAAATAGAGAAGATTGATTTTCTTGAAAATCATACGACGCCACTTGTTGCTGAACTGTAGAAAAAAAAAACCCAAACAAAATCGAAAATACTTCAATGTTATATGGTGCGTGATTAAGCAGGTGCACTTACGTCTTCTAAAAGTGATCAAAATAAGAAAGAATTTGCCAATTATGGATGAGTCATGTCCTCTATATACACTGGCACCAGAGGTACTAGTCAAAATATGACATCATTAGATCTTTCATTGGAAATTAACGAAAGGTTACAAGCTGTTTTTGAAGATACCATCCCAAAATATTACTTTAAAGGTACATTTTTGTTTCAACGTGGTTAAAAGCAGAAGTACGTGAATAAAATACCAACCGCTCAACGCCATAGTTAGAAGGAGATTTTGTAATAAAACAACTTTTAAGTTAAGTGAGGATTTTCAAAAGGTTTCTTGCAATTATATCGACGATTTACGCCCTCATTGAAAACTTTGCTCGGATAGCTCAGTTAATAGTGACATAGTTAGGAAATTATTGATCATAGTTCTTTTATTCTTTCTGTTAAATGAATAGTGGCATACTGGAAATATCTCGGAGGCGCCTCGGCGATGGAACCAGAACAACAAACTTGTAAGTTGTTACCTTTCATATTTTTTTTTATAATTGTCTAAGAGTACTCGATCCCAGTTTCATTTTGAAGCGACCAATTAATAATCTCGTAAACATACATACATATATCTAACAGAGTCGTGTTCATAATAACTTTTTTATATTCATACATACAGATTAACGTATATATTTACTATGATTTTGATAGAAATGATAGCTCTCATATTTATACGATATCTCTAGTAATAGTTTTGCTTGCACAGAATTACATTAATGACTAATTTATTAAAAATTTGGCTAGGATTGATAATTCTTTATTCAAATTTCCCTAATAGTAAGACTAATTGGTGAATTCAGTTGAAATTAAGGATTGTTCGGCTCATATAGCCATACTGATAAGCATAGAACTATAGTTTTTCCTGAAATGATCCAATAATAAAAGAGTTTTTATAACGTAATGACTCGTTAGAGTTCTCATTTCTCCTCTCACTTTCCTGGAGTCCTCTCGCACGCGGGGGTCGTCTAGGTCCGCCTAGTCTCTCTTTCAGGTCAACAAGGGACTCTGAAAAATCTTGCCCTCAGAGTCGTATGGATGGTTGGGGCATGCAGGAAGGCAGAACATCTGCGCCTTCAACTTTGTATATAGGTAAGTGACGTAAGGGTCCCTTCAGGACCGAATATGTGCCGGCTTTTAGTTTGTAGGCACGAATTTTTTTTTGATTATGGCTGACGGGGCAGCGGCAGGTTTTTCGTGGATCCTCCCCACACTCTCCGCCAATGAGCCGAGGCGAGCTAGCGCGCCGCCCTGCAGTCAACGCTGTCCGTCGAGTGATCTGTCAGCTCATGCTGGCAGTCTGGACTTTACGTCCAAAGCCAACCACTCTACATAGTACCATAACACACTAAATAATCATTTATGAAAGCAGCAAGGTATATAGAAGACTTATATATACCTTGTGAAAGCAGCTGTTTTCTTAATAGCTCTTGAGATACTTTGGGTGTAAAAGTGCTAAAATATGACTGGAGTTTGATATAAACCATGTCCGTAGAAATGCAAAGCAGCAGAAACACATCTATTCCATTCAATTTTAGATTCCTAACTCAAAGTGAACGGAGTAGATGTCTTTCCGGTATGAGGCTATAGTTTTTCTATAAGTATTTGAATTTTTTTTTTCTTAAAACGAAACATTTTGGGTATAAATTAGAGTTATTCATAAGTTTGCAAAATAAGTTTACAAATCACAATATAAGAAGTTAGTTAATTATCCAGCTGGAAGAAATTTTTAAAACCTAAGGCTAGGCAACTCACAATCGCGAAGATATCGTATCTTATGATCGGTTCTGCATAAAATTAAAACCTAGGCAAATATAATTAACTTTTTATATTTTACCATACCGCACCAGTGCAAATATCTACAATTTCTAACAAAATTGTAATTTTTATGTATGGCGGTGGACATTTTAGTTTTTAATGAAAACAATTTTTGCACAACAAATGTTAATTGACGCATGTAATTTTCATAAAATGTGTCAAAATACATTTAAAATGTGCTGCTTAAGTTCTTTTATGTTGTGCTCTATAACAGGAAATTTTTTATGTTACGATGCATAAAATAAAATAAAATTTCTGGTATAGAATAGGATTTTAGGGAAATATTTTATTTTAAGGCATAATATAACATAAAATGATAAAATTTACCGACAGAATTGGGCCCAATAACGTCTTATGAGTTAATTGACGCAAAGCTTCAAAACAACAAAGAGTTTATTTCTGGATCAGCACAATTCGGATTTCTTGCAGAATGGCCCATTTTTCCAACATAGCATAGCAGCAAATGTAGCTTACAATGATCTTGTAGTGGACAAATAATAGGAACACAGCAAATATATGAATGGGACCGGTTGATATCGATTTCTGACATTTATATCACCTCAACGGAGTACAATGCAGAAGAGAATATTCAAAGGGCAGTAAAATTCCTGGAATACATCAATTACACACTCTCCCTTTTGAAAATGTTAATAAAATAAAATAAAATGTTTCAAAAAGTTTCCCATAACTCCGTGGGATTTTATAATAATAAGTTTTCAAACAGGACTCAAATCAGAGATATTTGTCATTCTTATATTCACTTTTTAAAAATTATTTCGACGTATATTCTTCAAAGCTCTAAGTAAGCTTTTGAGCAACTAACATATTGCTACATATGAAATGTTGTGTATACCTACATACATAAGAATTACATGAGCTTTTTTTTAAAACTTGTTAAACTGAGAAAGAAAAAATGGGAAATTAGTGATGGTCATTAGAACAAAAAGTATAAACTGAGAATAGAGACGATGACATCCAATCGGTGTAAAATCCGAAGGAACTGGTTTATGACGTTGTTAAAATTTTACCACGGGCTTATAAAATTACGGTGTTTCCCATAACTTCAGTTTCGTTTGAGTGCGGCTATGTGCAGACGTTAACTTAAATTATTGTTAACATCGGTAAATTTATTTACACGAAGATTATATCTGCGGAAACATGTTCTTACAATTTGTTCTGTTATTTTGTACTGCATTGAATTGTGCAGCTGGTAAGCATTATTAGTTTAACAAGTAATTAAACTTTTCCTTAATGATGGTGTTAAATATATTTTGCGAATAAATTTTGAAACTATTTTACTTATTGATTTGTAAATTTTTACAGGTTATGGAGGAAGATATCCCCATAGACCCCACGGATTTGCACATCAAGCTCAAAATTGGCCACCAAATTACTGGTCCGAAAAACCTGAACTTCACACTGCATATGGAGTAGGTGATCTACCGCATGCGCCCGTGTCCCATTGGGCTATTCATCAAAGTTAGTGAATATACAATAATTTGTTATTTAAACAAATTAACAATTCATATTTTTTTTATTAATAATTTAAATTGACTGGATATTTATACGATTAACAAGTCTAAATTTAAATATTTTTGGTGTAGGTACACAAGAATTAAAAGTACACCAAATTATGAATAGTAATTTTAAAATGAAAAATTGGTCAAAATTCATAGAAGTAAAAATAAAAAAGAAAACTTACTGAAACTAGATTAAATTGGAATAGGTAAGAATTGCTTTTCACTTAATACATAAAAATTATACATATACCTATATATATATACATAGTATTCTCAGATTTATTTAAACCATTAACAAATGAGTTTAAACTTTGAGCAAATGAATTTAAATCTTGAACAAATGATTTTAAACCCTAACAAATAAATTTAAACCTTGAACAGATGATTTTGAACTCTTAACAAATGAGTTTCAACTGTTAACAAAAAGACTTAAACCTTTAGCAAATATATTTAAACTCTTAACAAATTTATATTTAAAATATTTTATTATAACTTAAGAGGAGTCAGTACCAATATTTGCAAGTTTCATACATTTTTCAATGCAAATATATATAATGCGAAAATATATAAATATTTAGTATTCCTAAATTATTTATCATTCTGGGATAGGTGTGATAGATGACTTTTCGAAACTATATAAAACACAAGAAAATTCTAAAAACATCTTACACGTTTCAAAGACGAAGAGCTATGAGCGAATGACTATTATTACCCACCCACTATTACTACTCAAAGGAAGTCAAACAAACGTCCAACCCAGCGCTAGCTGTCGCCGCAGATTGCAAAAGTATGTTACAGCACCAGCATTAATCGCCGGCATCAGCTACACATTGTGTCCATACCATACGAAAATAGTCCTGTTAAACATTTACAACTCACTACAATTTAGCGACCCATTCAATTCACTGCGAAGGTGAACCAGTGCTTTGGGAGGGGTCATGACCCCCGTGACCTTCCCCCTGTATACGCGTATGCCCTATTCTAGGTTCCTGGACATATTGATATCTAGAGTAATAAAGCAGCTGATGAGCTAGGTGAAAAAGATTCTGAAATGGATAAATCTGCAGTACTATCATTTATTTGAGCATCCCATTCGAAACTTTAAAAAGAGTGATTACCAGGGAAACCTGTGAAAAATCAAGTCTCCTGTGGTTCAATAGAGACACCCAGATTCTTATAAAATTTTTTCTGCCTGTTAGATTTTGTATAGAAGATACTCTTACCAGATTCTTATACAATTTTCTTCTGCTTATTAGATTTTGTATAGAACATACTGTTACCAATTTCTTATAAATTCATTTTGTTGCCATCTAGGATATCGCATTTGTAGGGGCAGACAACACAAGAAGACATTAATAAACCTGCATCAGGCAACACATGGTACTAAACAAGTATCGTGCAATACTTAATTGGGTTCTGTTTTTTGCGGTAGATGTCTCTAATGTGCTCTGTGGTCTAGGTCTAGGCTAATATTATATGAATTTTCTCACTTTCAGGACATAAACCTTCGTATAGTAAATTTTATTACCTACAGGATCGCTGGGATCTAAATTGAAACTTTTGCTGAGTACTGACTCCTCTTAAGTAAGCTAAGCATTTCATACAATTTTGTTTTTTTAAATTTTGGGTGAATATATTATCTGCAATACTTCTGACTTTTCAGTGCACCAGTTGACCAACCACTGCCTCAGGAATAAGTAAGCCAAATCCATTATATAGTTCGAACAGTCATTTAGTGTGATTTGTTCCAGGCTATCTTCGATCACTGAGAGAAGATTATGTTCTCTACTCATGTCATTATATCATTATAAAGAAGCATAAATCTAACAAAACGTCCGCATCCATCTGGTGTGCTAAAACACTTCAAATAAAAACAATTACTATTTGTCAACTTCTGCTGCATTTTTCCTCATAGACCATTACGTACGTACTCATTTTTGGCGAAGGTGTATAACTTTGATTTATTCGGTACAAAAGTTTGCGTATATGGCAAACGGCATACATTTTTCAACACCTACATATAACTAATAAAAACGTCATGGCCGGGATCCTAAAATAATAAATTTGGAAGATCTTTATCTTAAGAATATTATATTAAAAGTTTTAGATATTTCTATTGTACCATTTGTTACAAATAAGAACGTAAGCTTTAAGCTAGTTTTATCGAAATTGGTGTGACTGGCATATACGGCAAATCAAATCTCAGGTGACGAGCTGTAGAGCTTAAAATATATCAGAAAAATTCCAATGAAACAACAATCGCCACAGCTAATATTATAGAAAAATTGACAAAATTGCAGATTCGATCTATTTTTATAGCTGGTATTAAAAAAGTTGGCGTTCATTGAGAAATGTTTAGCATATTTGAAAGAAATTACACTACTCAATCCAAATCAAAAAACTCTACCTACTCGTACCTATATTGTTTTACTGGTGCAAAACTTCCATACTCTAAACTTTTACTTGCAAATTATATTTTAACTTCAAATGCAAAAACAACTATTTTAATGGGACTATTTAATCAAGATAGCTTGGAAAATCAAGAATCCTTCAGTTAATGAAATAAACAACTACTAGCGGAAATTATTTCCTCCAATTTATTGCAATATAGTCAAGTAATTGCGAAACTGATGAATATGAGATG
The DNA here is from genome assembly GCA_963930735.1 of Dioctria linearis. Classification (NCBI taxonomy): domain Eukaryota; kingdom Metazoa; phylum Arthropoda; class Insecta; order Diptera; family Asilidae; genus Dioctria; species Dioctria linearis. Next base: position 287,214,273 of record OZ005741.1, read on the forward strand.
CTTCAAATAAGTTTTGAGGATAAAGATCCATCATTAATCAATGAAAAAACACGTAATTTCCCCCCGTTTTATTGCATCTCCGGTTATTTGCCTTAAAATCTAAGGGAATGAAAATGTTTCTATTTAAGTATTCATAGAATTACCCTTGTAATTGCTTCGCATATATTTACCTCACCCGCTTTACTACCCTCTATTTGTGAACACAATTACTAAGAGTGCTTATAGAAAGTTCGCCTAATTACCTCGTACAAAAACCGTGATGATTACGCAATCGCCTTTAACTTCATGTGTAAATATTTTCAGAAATGTATATGCCAGACACGCCGGAATCCTGCACACAAAAAGAAGAAGAACTTATCAAACACTCCAGTCATTCAGCTCTCATTCTGACATCTGAACTTTATTTTATATAAGCAAAATCAAGGTACAACTTCATCATTTATGTCTGAACACACGTATGGTGCGTCTCTCACATGCTTTCATAAAGCTGAAAATATTCTCGAGTCATTGTAGTTGTCAAGAAATTTGAAAATAACCATGCTAAGCGTATTGCTATATCTCATCAGACAATTTTTAAATTAAATTGTTCTCGATAAATATAAATAAAGGAAGTTTTTCTTCATTTTCACGTGGACACGCCGTCCCTAACCTCAAACTCAGTACAGCAACCTCTCCTCAGTGGTTAGACCAAAGTGTATATCATCTTCTAAAATAAGTACTGGTTCAAAAGGGCATTTATAGTCTGCTAACGTTTGGCTGTCTGCTTGGGTAAGTACATATCTCTTTATCCTCACCCAATTTCAATTCCCCTGATGTTTGGCACATCACTGATTCATATTGGTCTAAATATTTCTCTGCAAGCCATGCAAGGAGAAAAAGAATCCATGATTGTCGACCCTGGAGGGTCGACTTCTATACCTCCTGCTAATCCCACTCTGCAGAATTACATCGCTGTACCGGATTCATTAAACACCTCTAACGCATTTGACACGGATTTTACCCAAAAGTCTGCAAACACATTAGTTTCAAAAACCCCTACTAAAGGCTCCTACAAAGGCTTCGATTTTACACTACCAACCACACCTTTGTTATCCACAATTGCCAGCAATGGATATCCCTCCTCTCAGGGATCTGCGTCTCCAAGCTCAAACACATCATCCAAGTCAGCATCACCACCTCCAGTGCTATATATAGGTCAGATAAAGGTCCATTCTGGGTTCTTGTAGCGAGATCACACACAGAGCGTGAGGATAATCAGAAAAGAATCAGTGATATTGGTATAGGAGCACTGCTCAAGAAGAACAACATTTCTGGCTTTTTTAATATAATACAACACACATTCAATGCAGTACACATGTTTTTTAACAATAACTCTCCAGCCTAACAAGCTCGCGTCTGCAGACCAATCAAAGCACCAACTGAATGCCTAAATTCCTGCCTCGTACGCTCGGAAGCAAGGCACAATCAAGGCTGTTCCTCTTGACATTACTGACGAGGAGCTAATCAGCAACATTTCTTCTCCAGTTCCGGTTATAGCCGTTGAAAGGTTTAAAAAGAAATTTTCGGATGACTGCTTCTCTCCCACAAGCATCGTCAAACTTTCCTTTAAAGCCAACGTATTCCCGAAGGAGGTCTCAATTTATGGGGCCATACGTCGGGTAGACTACTACACTCCCAAACCGAAACTATGTGCGAAATGCCTAAGATGGGATCACAGAGAGCCTCAATGTAAAGCCACCAAACCGACTTGCCCAAACTGCTCTTTAGAAGACTGTCAAGGAAATTGCAATTCTACTCCTCACTGCATAAACTGCAAAGGTAAACACAGAGCACCCGCCTGTCCTGCCAAAACATTTGAGACCGATGTGCTCAAGATCATGGTTATCAAGAGCGTGAACCGCAGCGTAGCAAGATCACTGATCCTTCAGTTCTTTCCAAATCCTCCTCCTTCTCCCTCTTCCAACAGATTTAATATCCTTAAGGACCTCACAGATGATCCCTCCTTTCCACCTCTAGTTTCCTTCAAAAGAGTAAGGCTCCCTGATGCTAAAACCAATAGGGCTCTCACGAAGAGATCCTATTCGAGTGTCGCAAAAACTCATCAATTTCCAAAATCATACAACTTTTATAAAATTTTCAGTGAGAACTCACAATCCATCAACGGAACAGGCTATGCAGCGGAAAAGGAAAGCGTATCTGTGATGGAAAAAATCCTAACCTGGATCAGTGACGCCCTAAAAACCAACAACAACACCCTCCCAAATAGCGACTTTTTTGGTTCACTGAAGAATAAGCTTCAATCCTTCGGGATCCTCTCAGTTTCAATATTAATCCAAAATGATAACACGAAGGAGCTAGCAACAGGCATTAAGTAGCACATCCATACCCCCTTTTTCCTCCATATGAAATTCCTACACTACAATATAACAATATATAACATAATAACATAATATAACAAACCCTATCTTGAAATTTTCCTCAACTCGCAACTCTTACGACATTCTATTACTCAAGCAGGCTTGGCTTAGAGATAGCTCCATAGCGTCTCTAAACGGCTACAATCTCTTCAGGACAAACTGCTGTGATGGTTATGGTGCCTGCCTAATCGCAGTGAAATCTAACATATCATACACCCACATTTAATTTATTTCTGATTTGGACTGCGTAATAATCAAAATACTTATAGGTAATCTCAACTTTACGCTCCCCCTTTCGTAGACGCCAATACCTTCAAAATAATTATCCGGAATCTCTTCCCTTTACTTTCAAGTAGCTCCAAAGTCATCCTATGCGGGGACTTCAATGCCAGGGACCCTTCCTTCAGTCAATGACCTTCATGCACTCACCCCAACAAAACGGCATCGCCACACACCAACTTTTCTCCCAAACCATGACGGAACGAGACCATTGATAAGCTTTTAAAAGTTAAGAGTAAACTCTTCACCGAATGCATTCGATCAACCTCGATTCTAAACCTGAACAAGCTCAGAGCCATCAACATTAGGCTGAAGAAGGAAGTCAAAAGAGCTAAAGCTATCAACTTCGTGGAAAATCTAGAAGCTTCGAACTCCAAGTCCTTCTTCAATGCTGTAAAGAGCATCAGCCGTAAATTGTGCTCGACTGACTCAAAATCCAACTGGCACACCTCTAAATCAACCTCCTTCTTAAACAAACTAGAACCCACAATCAGTCCTGACGACTCTAGGCCACAAAACCCCCCTAAACTCATCTCCTTCCCCAGACTCCCCATCTCGCTAGAGGAGCTCATGCTGTTCCTCAAGAGCAAATCTAGTCACTCAACTCCTGGTGTTGACGGAATCCCCCTTTTTACCATAAAACTCCTCAACCCAGATGCTCTTCAATCATTCCTTGATGTTATTAATAGTTTCTGGCTTTACAATGCTGTCTCTGTTTCCTTAAAAGTTAACAAAATAGTTCCCATCAAGAAGAAAGACAAACACAGCGATGATATCAATTCCTTCAGGCCCATAGCTCTCATCTCCATGACGACTAAATGCATCAATGGTGTCATCACGAAGCGTCAAACATAGTGTCGCAAGCCAACATACTCCCCGACAAGTCATTTGCCTACACCAAGGCCAAGCCTGTTAACAACTGCCTAAATGAAATTTTGAACCAGGTAGTCTACAGCAATTCACTCCGTTGACATCCAGTCCGCGTACGACTCTGTGGCTGCAGGCAAGCTTATCAATATCCTCACAGACATGAACATCCCGCTCGATATAGTCTCGTGAATCGCGAGCTACCTCAAAGCTAGAACGCTAAGATTGGGAGACTCAAAAATTGCAGTAAACGGCGGCCTTCCTCAAGGCAGCGTCGTCAGTCCCATCCTGTTTAACCTCTACACCTCCACTATTCACAAGACATCCACTGATGAAGTAAAAATACTCCAGTTCGCGGATGACTTCATGTTTGTTGGATTTGGCAGACCACATAAACGGCCTCGCGCACCATTTCCTTCTAATTGCGAATGACCTTAACCTAACCATAAACCCAAATAAGCTAACCATAGTTCCAATTCATTATAGAGCGGGGCTACCCGACTCGGTCTCCTTCAGTAACTTCCGCATACCTATTGCCTCTAAGATGAAATTTCTTGGAAGATTCTTTACCTCCAGTCTGAAACTCAAAGAACAACTACTACAGTCAACGAAAGCATCAACCTGAACCCTGAAAATCTAAAAATCATAACAAACACCCTTTCCACCCATGGTGAACGGCTAAAACAAATCTATCTCGACTTACCAGCAGAACACACGGTTGGCTGATATATGCCACTGACGCATCCTTGTCGAACCCATTCACGGGGATCAGCTCTATCGAGGCTACGAATCTCCGAGGAAGTTCTCGTAGCCATACAACTGGTAATGGACTTATCTAAAGCCCGAACTGGATCAAAGAAGATAATCATTATTATCGACTCCATGTCGGCATGTGCCTCAATTCGGAACCCCAACGACTCTTATCATGTTCACAACATCTGCTCCTCTGGCAATCTTTATATAATAGTTTGGCTTCCAGGCCATAAGGGTCTACCCTTAAATGAGTTAGCTGACTAGAAAGTCAAGGAGGCTTTATTCATGGAAGCAACCTCTCACACCAAAATCTCTCTCCAAGACCTACTCTCTCATATTAAAGAAAATCTTAAAACGGCCTGGCACACTGTCTTCTCATCCATCAGTCTCACCAAGGGCAGATTCTTCTAAAAATGTTCCCCCCTTCCCCGGAAACCTCCCTGGCATGAGTGGTGTTTCTCCGCAAAAGAAACGAGATTCCTAAATCGACTCTACTCCGGTCACAGCTACGATGCCAAACTCTTCTCCTTAATAGGCAAAACAGATCTCATCACGTGTCACGAGTGCGGTGTGCCAAACACCATAGAGCACAGTCTAAGCCACTGTAAAATGTTTAACAACTTAAGAAGAAACTTCAACCTTCTAGAGATCAGCCAGCCCAACCTCAAGCAGATTGCTAAATTTGCCAGAGAAGCCGGCTGCTCGCCTCATGAACGAATTCCTTTTCTCCTACACAGATCTAACCACTACCCCCATATCCTGCCACTCCTTCGGCTCCAGCACAGTCGTGGATCCTTCCTCAGTCCTTTTCCCACCAACCACTCACATCCAAGCAGCAAATTATTTTCGTCATAAATTAATCCATTTAGGATCTTATTCATCACACATCGCAGTCATTGGGCATGTTCAGCACAGCTCAACGGTTGACACTAATCACAAAACATGTTGAGTATGCTGGAAGTCAACCGTTGAGTTTCATCTGAACGTTTTGCTGACTGTAATCTGTTGCTGTCAAGTTTGGCTATATTGTTTTGAGCTTTTTGTTAGTAAAATGTCTGCCTACTATACTCAACAGTTGAGAGTCAGCGGAAGGACAGCGATTCGACTGAACGCCACCGCTTAGTCAGCAACTCAACAGTTGAGCTGAGCTGAACACACCCATTCAGTTCATCCACTAATCTAATTAATTCCTACTATATGGCGTTATACCTTCTATTGTCGAGCCAGGAGAGGAGAAATTCCAGCTCCCAATCAGTGGAGTCCACAGTTGTCTCACTCTTGAACCAAGAAAGAAGAAGAAGGTAAAACTTTGTCGTTACTTCAATCCATTTAAAGCTTTGAGATTTTTAGTATTCTGTGAACGATAAAATGGGCAAACGAAATTCTGCACTAACCTTTAAACAAAAAGTACAACTAATAAAAGACTTCAATAATAAGAAGAAAACCAAAAAGGAATTAGCTGTGCAATACCAGTGCGATATTTCAACGATAAATAGAATAATAAGGAATGAGTCCAAAATAGTTGAGCTCTCAAAGATAAATCAAAATATTCGCAGGAAGGAAGGTGCCCATAACAACGTTGAAAGGGCACTGTCAAAATGGTTCAACCAAACGCGTTCACAGAATGGAATAATTTCTAGTACAGAGCTTCTTTATAAAGCAAAAGAGTTTGATATTAAATGTGATGTCAATTTTGAACCGACCAATGGTTGGCTTTGGAGATGGTAGAAACATGAGAATATTGTTGTGAAGAAGATTCATGGCGAAAGCGTTTCTGCTGACTCAAACAGTGCAAATGACTTTGTGCAGAATATTTTACCTCTGCTTTTAGAAAAAATCCAACCTCAAAATGTGTTCAATGCACATGAGAGTGGTCTATATTTTGAAGCTGTACTACTTTGCCACTTTGAATCGCAAAGGATATGAACCTACAAATTTTAAAATTCAAAAAGAGCGCATTACATTTCCTTTCATCTGTCATTCTAAAGGAGACTACAAGGAAGTTATAGATATTGGGAAGAGAAAGAATCCTCGTTGCTTCAATAATAAAACAATTCCCATCAAATACTATTTTAACCAAAATGCATGGATGACTACTGTGCTTTGGAATTCCATCCTTTTGAAACTTGGCGAGGAAGTGGTCAACGAAAACAGGAAAATAATTTTATTTGCAGACAACGCCGCTTGTCACAAATTAAATGTTAATTTGAAAATATTAACTTGCAGTATTTACCAGCTAATACCACGTCATTAATTCAGTCCCTTGATCAGGGCATTATCCAATGTTTTAAGGCCTATTACCGGCAAATAATCTTTAGGAAGCAAATTCTTGCACTGGAAAGTGGGAAGAGTTCACAACAATTTGTAAAATCTCTTAACGTTTTGGACGCATTAAACTACGTTAAACTAGCTTGGTGGCTAGTTCAAAACGAAAGAATTACCGCAGTATATTTATACAGTAGCCCAGCTCTGTCAAAACTCTCAAGCGAGTAGGATGCTTCTATAAAGAGACTATACTTTCTCTTTCAACAGTTATAACTAACGCACTAGTCAATTTCTAATGCAAAGGTTCGTATGTAAATCTAAAGTGGAAGAAACAGAGCTTACAGCATGCACAAACTTGTACCAGACGAAGAGGGACAAAATGACAATCAAAACTATTTCTGCAAGAAAAAAAAAGCTAAAAACAATTTGTTCCACTTCCCATGCCATTCGGCTTGGTGGTAGAACTATCAAACTGTCACAAACATTATTACAGCCATTTTGCCTGTCACACTGTCCATAGAACGAACACCACTTTGTAATCAAACAGCTGTTTGGTAATGGAACAATACATTTGCAGACTGGTGCTGAGATGTGTACTTACATAAAACTAATACTTCTCCCAACCATTGTGCAACTAGCTCCTGTTTGTTCATTTACATCCATATCATACTTAATAGTTCCCTCTTATGGGAGAAATTTTGAGGTTTATTTTTTATAATTAATATTCTAAAATTCACTTTTCAGTAGTTTGCTACTGTATAAATATACTGTTGTATTACTAACAGCTTCCGAAATTTTTATTTTATACGAAAGAAATCAGTAGGGTTCAGTCAAAAATAACAGAATACTTTTTCTAAACTTACGTTGTATGTATAAGAGACTGTTCTTTTTGTTTTTTTGATTGGTTGTCTATCTTATTGAAAAAAAGAAATTTATCTAAGCAAGGTATCCTTTCATGTTTTCTTTTTCTTGTTTTTTTTTCACAGTATGTATTTTTAAAATGTTTACTATATAGTTACCATAAAAGTTTTATATGAATTGTTTACGTTGAATTGAATACGTTGTTTAACTTTATTAAAACATCTTTGAATTAATGGAATTAAAGCTGAGTCGATTTTATTGCTCGCCAGTAATAAATATGAAATAAAAAGTAGGGAAAACCGTACACGTATTTCGAGAACGATCGGTCACTCATTAGCGTGCGTCGGCTATTTCGATTACATTATGGATTGCGCAATATTAGAGAAACCCCAAGTAACGCCACTGCTCTCGCTTGGATCCAGGCATTCAACGATACTGGAAACGTAATAGGCGAGATTCAGCATGGTCGTCGAAGAACAGAAAGAACCCCTGGAAACATCGAGTTGGTTGCGAATTCTGTAAGTCGACAGCACCGTGTTAGCATTAGGAAGCGAGAATCACAATTGAGGCTATCTAGAGCGACGATTCACCGCATAATGCGATACGATTTAAAACTTAAGCCCTACAAAATTCAGATTGTGCAGACTTTGAACGAAAATGATTATGCTTTAAGACATAATTACGTGAACGTAATGTTAGAGAGATTCGACGATTTTGACAAATTTTCTACAGCGACGAGGCCCATTTTCATTTGAATGGTTATGTTAATCGTCAAAATTGCCGATTTTGGGCAGAGAGCAATTCAACAACGTTACATCAACGCCCCTTACACACCCCCAAAATTACAGTTTGGACCGCAATGTCGGCAAAGTGCATTATTGGACCTTACTTTTTTGAAGACCATAGAGGCAGAGCGATTACGGTGAATTAGGCGCACTTTAACGAGATGATACGGATTTTTTTTGGTCCAAAACTTCAAGAATGTGAGCATTACAATCCGCTCTCAAGGTTCCACCAAGATGGAGCCACGGCACATACTACCAACAACTCGTTGGCAGCACTGCACGAATTGTTCCCCGAAAAGGTGATTTCGCTAAGATCTGACATTGAGTGGCTACCACGGAGCCCTGATTTAACCCCACTTGATTTTTTCCTGTGTGGTTATCTTAAGACTACTGTTTACGACAATAATCCGCTCAGTTTGGCAGATTTAAGAAAAAATATTGAAGAAAAGATAAAGTTAATTCTTCAAAAATCTTCGATAATGTCCGCAAAAGGTTTGAAGAGTGTCACCAAAAAAAAGGCCGTCATTTAACCAATGTAATATTTAAAAAGTAAAATTTCGCTCACTGTGTACATTTTGGTATCTATAAATAAACATTTAAAGTAAGTTCCTTGTTTTTATAATCGTTTGAAATAGTCGGGTCGTTCTGAGACACCCTGTACTATTCTATAATTCAAAGATATTGCACGCACATTGCTTAGCTTGGCTTCTTCAGTGAAATATAATGTGCAATCTCCGAGATTCCACCTCTGTTGAGAAATTATTAAAACATGGCATGTACATGGCCTCTACTAGTCATGAGCACCACAGCCTGAACCTGATGTAGAGAAGTCCTCAATTTTTTCTTAGAAATTTACTGAAAATATTTTCTTTAGAATTTGCATGCATTTGCCAACAGGTGCTTGGGGACGGCTTATAATTTTTATGAACGTAGACGCTAGATGAGTAATAAGCATTCATTTCTTCTTAGAAATTTACAGAAAATGTTTCGGCAGAATTTTTATGCATTTAGTGGCCGAATGGGATTATTTTCAGAAACAACATTTTCATATGTGCCGTTGTTAAGGGCTTCCCTAAGCAGATTTGTTGGGTGTGAAACACTGTGGAGTTAATTCTATTTTAGATAATTGAGTTCTATATACAGGCTTTACCATATGCTTGCAACATCTTTGTATTATAGAGTCTTTGATACTACGGTTTCTGTCTCAAAGAATTCAGATGGTTTGCATTTTAAATGGCACAGAAATATAAAATGTCAATGGCACTTCAGGGGGAAGAGAACAAAATGGCTAGTGCAGATTGGTTTACTAATTCCATGAAAAGGCAGCCACTATTGTCTAAAAGATGCGCACAACTCACCAGTACGTCTCGGGCCACTAGTTTTAATAAGAATAATGTAGAAGCCTTCTTTGACAATTTGCAAGAGGTTATGGATAAATACAAGTTTGATGCAATGTATTTGTATAATGTTGACGAACAGGCATCACAACTGTGAAGAAACTAGATAGAGTGGCTACCAAAAGAGGAACCAGACAAGTTTGTGCATTAGCATCTGCCGAAAGAGGAAACTTTATCACAGTTACTTGCGCAGCCAATGCTAACGGTGATTTTGTACCTCAGATGTTTATATTCTCCAGACTTCGATACCAAGAGCATTTTGTTAGAGACGTCCCAACTGGAAGCATTTCCAAAAATATACGTCTCATGTTACTATCCAGAATGCTTAAATGCTAAGATTTTTATAATATGAAATAAATTTGTTTGCTTGGGGTATTAATAGTTTTCTCATAACTGGAATAGTTCATCCATAACCGAGCTCCAAAGTTAAATGTTACTTCCCAAATTAATTATTCAGAATTTTATTTAAAACAAGACTGAATGATGTCTTTTCTCACAAAAAATTACCAGACGATTTTTCAATCATAGTCCCATTTGGTTTTACTTTTTCTTTCCATGTAAATTGCGTACAAAATACATATTTTAGATTTTCATATTTTAAATTATAATTTGAGTACAGGACGAAAATATGTGATCTCAATTATCGTAAATCATAATGGAAATTATCAGAAATTAATTTAAATATGGATTTTATGATGGTCATTTATTTAGGTACATATTCTGCAGCAAAATAAAATGTATTTCCAAATACGAGACAAGAAAGTTGTAATGTTTACGCTCCATCCACCGCACCGAATATCTTATGCTGTGCATCATTCCTTTACTTTATTTAATTAGTACACCAAAAAGAAAAGAGAAATGATAACAGATACGTCGAGTGATTCATATTTTCACGCATCTACCATGTTGACCAAATGTATACAAAACTTCTGTTGAAGCAACATTTACTCTCAGTGCCTCTGAAACATGTTGTGGTCCATTCCGGAATGGACCAGCCATTACAATCTGTAAACTTTTCTCTAAAAGTCTATGCGACACCTACTTCTTGTGCCATCTATGCTACTGCTCAGCGGCCGATAAAGGAATCGTTCTTTTAACAAAAACAGTCTGCTGTCCCTAAATCTTTCTCTCAATCTATTCCGAACTAATTCATTTTGATTAATGTTATTTGTTCATCAATGTTTACAATTGTTTACGAAAGTTATTTGTTTACCATAGATAAAGACGAAACTACATCGCCTCCTACATCGTTTCCTTCACCAACTAGTGAGAAAAGTAAGTGTATTTAATTTTTTTTTAAATATGTAATTAATTCTATAATTTTTCAAAATTAACACATTTTTTGGAAAGCCATCCATTCAACAACTTACTACGAGAGTTTTGACAGTTCCCCAGCTGGTGGAGAATTGACTTACTTTGGAGAATTTCCATATATGGTATGTAGTTGATTTTATTTTCGTATAGCAACATAAATTCATCAACAATATATAAAAGTTCTTATTTATATGTATAACGCCTATATAAGTAAAGGATTTACTTAAATCAAAAATCAGATCAGAGATGAACAGGTTCATGCGGTCCATGTTCTGTGATAGACGGAGTACAGTAACAACCCGGTAGCATTCTAGTATTATGGCTTGCAACAACAAAACTAGAAACTTTGCCGCCCTAAACCAAAGATTTTCTAATAGCTAGAATTACAAATAATTTTTTCATTTTCTGTTGGTACCGGAGAATGCCAATATAAATATAAAATTACTGGGTGATAAATTATATTGATTGTAAGTGTAAAAATTAATATCATTTTCAGTTACCACAATGAAATATTACGGGCGGCCATTGAATTCAAAGACTATAAATTTTCAATATTTAATCTTTTCCTAACAAACATTTTAATTGTTTTGTACCGCTTCAATATTTTAATTTTAATTGAATATGCTTCTTTCGAATTCATTTTGTTAGAACACCTTTAGCTAAAATCATTTCTTGATATGATTCCCTAATAAGTTCATAAAGACTGACTTTCTTTCTTTCAATAACAGACTCAAGGCACCGTGCGCCATCCTTCAGCACTTTGATGGAGTCTTCTACTGTCCAATTCAACTAAGAATAGCCGCACGCATACTTATGTATTTTTGCCTCCAAATTGAATTTCTGGATCGCGTATTTAATTTTTGATGGTGTTTCTTGATTTGGGTATTTTGCTGTTGGGAATTTTTTGGGGCTCACCACTCAAATATAACAATTCATAAATTTATATTAATTAAATTTGATTTAAAATTTAAGTTGTATTAATTGGAGACCAATTAGTTTACCTCGAAAGAAGCTATAAGCTGAAAATCTTCAAGGCCATCAAAAATTATCAGAAATGCAAACTTTCTTGACCTTCTAAAAGCGCTCAATTGAAAAAATTAGATGAGTTCGACAAATAGCTGTCTAGCAAATATTAAATTATTTACAATATTTTGGCAGGTGAAAATAATAAAAATCAATGGAGAAATAAATATTATACTGGTTAGCTTTTCTGAAAGCTTTAGAGTGGTCGAATTACTGGCTAATGGATAGAACCTCCAATATTGTTCCTCGATCATGCGACAACTATTTGTCCACGGGTAAAGATAAGTCGGGAAATGAAACAGCGTGCTCTGAATTTGTTTGTGCGTTAAGCCTCGTTTCCACTTATACAAATTTTCTTACCCGACAAGTTTTGAAACAAGTTGGCAACATTCTGTCTAAGTGGAAACGCTATATGAGAAAATTCAGACACATGTTGGCAACTTGTTCGATGTCGGCTGTAAAAACTCGCAGAATTTGTTGGGTGGATTTGTTCATTTAAGTGGAAACGCTCATTTGTTGTGTTGGCTAAACTAGTGGAAGGTAGAATATAAGAAGTTAAGCCAATAAGTTCGCGATAATTTATTTAAATGGAAACACTTGTAAGTTTAAGCTAACATGTCGGCTCCCAACAAGTACACAACATGTTGTCGAACAAGTTGGCACAATATTTGTATAAATGGAAACGAGGCTTTATGCCAATTTGTTGCCGAACCCGATAATTATTTAACCCTTAAATAGGTGCACCAGCAAAATCACACAATTGGGGCTCATGGGGTCAGCATTGATCCCAATGTCTTTCTAGAAATTTAAGTAAACCACAAAATATTCATAAACTAAAACAGTGCTGTTCGATAACTTAACCTTATTGCTTCAACAAAAACTGAAAAACAATTAACTTCTCTTTAAGTTAATACAAAAGTAAAATAACAATTATTTTAAGGAGCTTCTTGCCAGTCTTTACAGAAAAGTAAAAAAATAAGAACCAGTATTCTGAGGAGAGTAGAAAAGCTGCAATATTCACTCAAAACTACAATCTCAACATACTTTTTATTTATTTTCGCTAGAATTCATCCGAAAACATTATAAAATGTCGAAATTTCGAAACTTACCTCACGAAACATATTATGTAAGTGGGCGAATGAGGTAACACTTCATTATACTAATACTACAAGAGCATGCGTAAGTTGCTGTGACTCGAGAATGAGGATTTTCAAAATAATGTTCTAAAATGAAAAGCAATTGGAAGAGGCAAGGTCGAGAGAGAATGCGTTCTACATTTTTTTTTTTGTTTAAAATTGCTCTGACCCCATGCGCCTACTTAAGGGTTAAATCTGCGTTTTTCAATTAGGTTAATATATTCAAAGAAAATTCCAGAAATAGTAAAAATATGATAGAGTCGAAGGGAAAAACAAAACTCTACTGATTTAATCGATGGTTTTGATGACGAATAATTTAAAAAATTTGTGTTTCGGTTTAATTATAGGCAGACAATAGGGAAAATAGACGACCGAGATATCCTCAAGATTCTTTGATCATGGAAGAACTTCCCATAAACCCAAAATATAATATGCAAGAGAGAATCGTATGTTGGATTATTTATGTTGATTGAGGAGCTTCGACTTGAAATGATGATTGTAAAGATATTTTCAATCAAATTTGGGACGAGCTGGATGTAAGTAGAGTTTTCTTCGCATAAGCAGAAAAAAATTTCTGAGTGGAGCTCATGTCTACTTAATTTTGTTCTAATATAACTTTCAGGAGAAATATGATAATAAAATTAATTCCGAAAATTTGTGCAATCAATCTATGATCGCAAAAGATCTTTAATTTGCCATCATTCATCTTAACGTACTCCGGTTTAGGTACATAAGCCAATCAAAAAGTGGAAATGTATTCAGGTGTAGCGAACATCCGCACTTGTAATATTGTTCCTAATGTTCTCTGCGTTGAATTTATTTAAATTTCATAAATCTTACCCCGTTAAAATGGAAAATCTGAGTAAATTCGAAAATAGTAATTAAAAATAATAAATACTTAGTGATTAATATATTTTAAATAAAAATCTTATATTTCTAGGCCGCAATAGGTTACATCCGAAAAGGACGCGGATTTGACTATCAATGCGGAGGAGTTCTAGTCTCTCCATTTTATGTACTCACAGCTGCACACTGCAGAAGTGTAAAAGGGTAAGTAATCAATAATTTAACGTTCTTAAGGAATTAGCTCCACGGAACGGCCATACAAGTATTTACAATTTCATGCAATGATATACTTAACAAAAAAAAAAAAAATACAAGAAAAATATAAAATGTATGAAAAACGAAACATCTTTTATAAAAGCAATTTTTGTCATTTTAGTCAATCACCAGCTGTAGCTCGAATCGGTGGAGAGAGACTTGACGATGATTCGCCAGAAAATGAACCCATCGAAATAACGGATATTATCGTCCATCCAAACTATAATCGGAGGCAAGTTTACAATGACATCGCGCTATTAAGATTGAAAGACTCATCAAGGTAAAAATATCAATTCAGTAAACAAAATACTATAAATTGTTTTTATTTTGCTAGCCGTGATCCAGTTTTTTTATTAAGAAGAGATGACACCAATTATAACACTGCTGTGGCGATAGGATACGGGCAAACAGCTTTCGGTAGAGTGAATGAAACAATTATCGTCCTTTAAGAGTTATAAATAATTTTTCATTTTAGGCTCAAGTACATCCACTGATTTGTTAAAAGTTGAATTACAACTGTACTCGAGTCAAGTGTGTCGAGCATATTATACTCCTAGATTCAGAATAGAAGAAGGCTTGATAGATACCCAACTGTGCGCTGGTGACTTTAATAAAGTGAAGGATACTTGTCCTGTTCGTATAGAACCAATTAATTTTGAAGTTATAGAATTTTTCAAAAACTGCCCTTTTAGGGTGACTCTGGAGGACCCTTGTTGGCAAGTACTACAGTAAATAACACGTGGATACATTTTGTTTTGGGCGTAACATCTTTCGGTCTAGGATGTGCTGAAGGCATACCAGGTGTGTACACAAGAGTGTCTCCTTATCTGGCTTGGATTGAACCGATTGTGTGGTCAACAAAGTAATCAAACGGAATTAAGCTGAAATGTACTAACGAATTACTAAGATTTATTGAGAAATTCAGAATGGAGTAAAAGTAACTGTTCTATTGGTTTTCTCAATAATTTCTGAATAAATAAATTGTACTAAAACAAAACTGTAAAATAATCTTTTATTGATCAAATATTTTACTTTGCGATTGAAAAATAAAATTAATTAAATGACTTCCTGCTCAAAGGAAAGTATGATCTTTTCGGAATTTTTTTCCAATATTTTTAAATTCATCGAAATAATTTACATAAATTGGTTTATCTACCGTTTAATAATTCCCACATCATGTTTTTCAACATTCACGTACTCACGTGGGATTAGTTTTACCTGAACCATTTTGAATTTTTTTTATTAGTACCTATGTTAATTACATCACATAATGAAAGTATTGTAGGTACCTGAAAATAACAAGTCGGCCTTCAAAATGAATAAAAATTCTCCGAAACATTTCGTGTCAACGCTCATAAAAATTGTTGTCGCCCCCTACAACAGGTCGAGACATTGCTGGTTTTATATTGGAGCGAGGCACTGCTCTTGGCCTCGGTCTGATAATAGGTAAACAGCTTTTCAAACAGGTCTGGCGACAGATAAGCAGCTTTTGAAGTAGGTCTGACAGCTTTACGGAACTCTTTGTGATGCTGAAATCAAGGGCAAGTTGCATCTTCCAAGACTAGATATTTCCGGTTTCAAAGGGTCACCCAAGAGAAGAGCTCAGAGGTCAAGGCCAAATTGAAGCCTCCAAGACCATGTTTCAAATATCTATTTATATATTAGTTTCATTACTTGTTTTTCAGTTGATGTTTTGCTGTCTACCCAGACAGACCGCTGTTTCTTTACATGATAAGTACGTAATAATTTCAATATGAGCTCTTAGGACATTGCACACATTTTAAAGCCAACGGACGAGAGGAGTAAAGAATATTCATATCGGTGCTTTCCAGATGTAAAGAAGAAAGTTTTTCTTCCAAAAACGAGTCGACTGTCGCCTACTAACAGCTCGAAAAATCAGGACATTCCAACAAAGATAATATAATTAAAATACATTATTTCAAATATTGTATAATAACTATAACACATTCATTATTTTCGAATTATATACATATTGTTACGAGCGTGGCCTTAGTTCGTTATTTAAAACACAATATTTCAGATATAATTCAAAAGTTCTTTCTTTATTTAACTTTACTGTTTACTCTCACAAATTCACAAATAATTATCATATCAACTCTTTTATTTATCGCTAGTACTATACTTCTAGTTATCGCAATCCAAATAGTTTACTTCGTTCACTTCGCTCTCTGAAATAATACTCGCCTCCTGGATGTGAGCAGCGCCGTATTTATACTCTACGAATTATCCTAGAACCTTCCTGAATATTCCATTCTCCAAATCCAGTTTACTAGGATGTCACTAACCTAAAGTTGTTTCCATTTCCAATAGATGTCGCTTGTATCACTTTGTGGCGCGTAACAATATCTTAGACTGTAAAACAATTAGAACAAATTACTTTAATAAACGAAACTATTTCTATCATACATTTTTTATTTACAATAATATACAGACTTATATGCTATCTGTCCATGTTCCTTGTTGCTCTGGTGAAATTGAGTAATGTCCCCATGGTAGCGTATCCGTTGTGCCACTCATTATATACCGCTTGTTGTCATGAGGACTCAATGCCATCTTGTTTTGGCTGATGGTGCAGACATTATGGCTATGCGTTCGAATGCAGCTCTGATTTGCAGTTAAAAGCTCCTTGTTGTTCAGGCATTTAACATAGTCTTGGAACTTTATATGTCTCTGGACAACACTTGCTTTTATTCCTTTGGCTTTCTTTACAGTTTTGCCTTCATTTATGCAGGCTGTACATTTTCGAGCGCAAGCATGCAAATTTGCACATGATTTTCCCGGTCAGCTCATCCTTCATTAGACCTGGAACCTTTTTATTCACGAGCGGTAAATTGAACTGGTTATTTACAGGGTAATTACTTGTGTCGAATTTATCAATATCTGCCATAAAGTGAAATATGTTTCTCTCTTCAATTTCGTATATTAGAGAATCTGTATCCGTATACATGACTTTACATTTATCGCCAAACTCGTGTTGCAAAAAACTGTAATGAAATTCGTAGAGGCATATTTTCGAAATTTCCAAAACTGCCATTCCTATATAGAGCGGTTTATTAAACAGCATTTTTAATCTTCTTAATTGCACAGCAATTAGGTTCTCGTCAAATATCGTTGTACTGTTGAAGTTGGGTGCTGCAATCAGAGCATTTGCACCATAGCGGCCTTCCCATTTCACGCAAAGCTTGATGTCGCTATACTTGCGGACATTTGCCATCGTCTTAGCAAATGCTGCATTATTCATCTTTTTATAGCTGTCTTTCTCATGGTCGCTCGTAGCCTGTTTCCGTTTGGCGGTATTCAAATTAATATATGGTTTAAGCCAAGCTGATTAGTTGAATTGCAGGATCCGGTGTACTTTTTTCAGGATGAGGCCATGTGATAAGCATAACAAAAATAAATTTCTGTAGTGCATAATATATTTTTCTTTATGGTGTAATTTTCCCAAAAGTTTTTCTAATTTTGATCCTGGTGGTGCTACATGTTCAGAGCAAAACGGTAAATCTTTATGTTTATCATGCAGATGTTGGAAAATATCAATATCGAGACTATCAGCCCATTTTAATCCTCCGGTCGATAAATGCTGTGACATGGCCCACCCATAAAGATTGTTCACATCATAATATATCAGGTATTTTTCTTTTTCATCAGGGTTGAAATCCGGCATATATTTATTGACTTATACCACCCCGAATACCTCTCTCTACGAATAGCAGCATATCTACATCTGTTATTAGCTCCAATTGCACGTTGGTATACTTTAGCATAGCATCGCATGTTAGGCCTGGCATGATGTAGTAATGAGCAGGATCTAAATTGTATGTCTTCAGATACAGTTCTCGAGAGATCTCGAAGACGTCGGTCAATAAAAGAATTTCAGTTTTTAGGTATAGATCTGAATATTCGTCTGTATTCCAAATGTCCGCCAAACCTTTTCTGCGTGCTTGTAATCCTCATCAGATATATCAGTGTCAGTCATTTTGTTGTAAAATTCTTCCTGTGCGAGCAAGTGCTGGAAATCCAATTTTGTCCAATCGTTAAAGAAGTCATATGAGAAGACTCCTTTGCGCGTAAGTAGTTTAAAATCATCATCATTCAATTGCTGCCATACTGCTATTGTAATATTTAATTTATCCAACGGCAGCAATGGTGATAGCTTATCCAAGGATTCAGCCATAAAACGGAAGGAATCGATGATCTGAATTTTATAAGGCGTCGTTCCACGTGCGTGGTGAACGAAATGTATCTCTCCATATTTATTGGCAGTAGGTCGACTTTTCCAGCAATGGCTGTAGTTATATCCTTAGTTATGAAATGTGCATCATATCCGGATAAATTTTGGAAAATGATCGGAACTATGAAACAATCCTGATAGCTGAGATTACAGGCATTGTGGGCTGGTCCTCACTATTTACCTGTTAAAAAAATAAATTATGAAAAATGATTGGAATATTATGATTCTCAATATTTACCTGTGAAGTGGGCAATGGTCAAGGACTCTTTCCTCATTCGGTGCAAATGCTTTTTCACATATATGACAGCAAGGATTTTCAATCTGCGTTTGCCTTTCCTCTTTAGTAAGCGCTTTCATTGGCTTAATGTTGAGTTTTTCCAGTATAGCAGTAGATACGATCATTTGCAGCTCTAATGCAAACCACTGTTGACAATTTTCTCCTCCATATGCTAGGTAATATAAGAGCTGAGCATCATGTTTGCAGTGGAAATAAAATCCTATGCTGTGCACTTCATGCTCGTGGATTCGGTTTGTAATTTTATTTTCATTATTTTCCTGAATTGGTTTCAGTATTGATTCAAGGTCAGCATACATACAAAACGGAACTGCATTCTTATGGTTATAATTCTTGAATTCCAACCATTTCTTTTCCTCTGAGGGAAACATAATTGTGCAGTCGTTTTGTTTCTCACATTCAGGAATATACGACTCTAATTTTTCAGCCGAGTAAAAGTAGAATAAACAGCTGTCGCAAATATGTCTTCCACCACCACCATGTTTCGAAATTTGTTTCGATACAAGACGTGAAAGATCTTTATTAATTCAGCAGAAATGATATCTGTTATCATCTTCATCATCATCATTCTCATCCTTATGATCATCATCCTTTATATTATCATAGCTGTCTTGAATCATAAGGAGGTTTATATGTCGCTCCATCTTGTGCTCTGTAAGTATAACTGGAACTATGGTGAAGGAACGTTCTTTCTCCAGAATGAATACGTTTATTGATAAATTGTTCTGGTTTTCAAATTGTTTTATCTGGTTAAGCATCATCGGAAATGTTATTCCAGATAAATTAAGTACTGTATAGTAATGAGTATATGATGAGGTCGTTTCAGAATGAACATTTGTAGGATATAGCGCTGGTGATACGGCCAACACGAAGCAAGCTTCATCATTATTTTGTACATTGATGCAAACTTTCTTTGATGCAATCTCTTTTGGTGGAGGTATGTACGAAGATCCTCGGAGCTGCTCAAATTTGTTAATATGCACTGCCAGATATATTATTGAGTGCAGTGCCCATCCGATATCTTTTTCCTGGAATTCCTCCAGCTGAGTGTGTATTGGATCCAAAATGTTTGATATAAACCGCTCCTCTAAATTATCATCTGCACTAATTGGAGCAGCTCTCGCTTGGAAATATTTAATGTCTTTTATCATTTCATTGTTGGCAGTTTGTTTTATAAATTCACCCCATCATATATAACAATGCACCGATTGCTATTTCATGTGGCACAAAAAATATTGTGTTTCTGTATATCACCGTTAGAGCACCCCTTAAAACGATTACATAAAAAAACATGTAAAACTCAACCAATCAGATGAAATTTTACACCAGTATATCGAATTTAATTAAAAAAATATATTTTCTTGTGCCCAAGTGATATTTTTATTGCTTATAAGGAATTAAACTCATTCCGACTTTAATTTTCAAAAGTTATTCTTAACTGAATCCTGCTTATGGGCAAGAGAGACGGAGCATGGTAAACACTATCTTTACCTTATTCCTTCTGCGGTGATTGCATCTGTAGCCAACATCATAACATCAAATGGCATAAGCAATCGTTCCAGAATGCAATATTTTGTGTTGGTAGCCCCAACTCTGCCATAGGGCGAAAGAGAGAACTATAAAACATGTGCCATACTTTCCTATAGGAAAATGACAATAAGTGTTATAAGTCAGTGACCCCAATAGAAGGGAAGAAGAAGATGCAAAACGAGTCGGAGAAAATGGGACACTTTTTGTATGGAGTGGGCCTGAAACGCCATAGCACAACTAAAGGCCTAAGCACAATTGCTACGGCAGAGCGGAAAGCGGCAGGCGGCAGCGGGAAATTCGCTTGTCAAAATAGGCCGTCGAAAGATTGAGGACACAATTGCAACGCCAGGCGGCGAGCGGAGGTTGTTAAAGAAGAAGAATCTGACATTTCGTTTGTAATTTGTTTTGAGGGATTTGAAAGGAGATTTTAAAAAGGAGGATTTTATATTATATATTTGTTTAAAAATAATATATTGAAAGAAGTGAAATGGATCAAAGGGTGCAAAGGGCAATTTCAACTCTGCGGATGGTATATATTATATTTTTAGTGTACAAAGCGTATCTATTATACTTAAAAGTGCGAAGACGCAGATGGTGGGTTAGGGAAGTTAATCTCAGCTGAGATGAAACCGGATTTTTTGAAGACGGTATGCGACAAATAAAACAAGGATATAGAGCATTTCTTTCTAGTAACAAGAATGTCTGTTGCCCAATTTGAAATGTTACTAAGTCTGTTAAATGAACGCCTTAAACGGTATTCGAGAAGGAGACCAATTGAGCCAGAAACTCGCTTAGCATTAACATTGATGTAAGCATTTATTATTATTATTATTACTTTATATTTTAAATATAAACATAAACATATTTTGAAGGATGCTCTCCGCAAGTCCTAGCCTGGTCGTTTAAAATGTGTACATTGACCGTACGCAGAATCATATATGAAACCTGCGATGCGATATGGGAGGAACTCCATGGAATTTATGTCGCTATTCCAAACAGATATGAGTGGAAGGAAATAGCGGAGGGAATTTTAAATAAAACTTGAATGCCAAATTGTCTAGGAGCAATTGATGGCAAGCATGTCAACATCGCTTGCCCTAACCGGAGTGGTTCTTTATACTATAATTATAAAAATTATTATAGTATTATATATATATAGTATATTATTATTATATCGCAGTATGCGATTCGAAATACTGCTTCACCTTAGTCGACGTTGGAGCTGTAGGCACTCAGAGTGATGGAGGTGTATTTTCACGAAGTCGTTTTGGAAACAAAATCTTGAATTGTACATTAGATGTTCCTTGTGAAAGTAATCTACCTAATACAAACATATCTTTCATATATTGAAAATGCTTTTGGAATTTTGGCTAATAGGTAGAGAGTTGTAGGAAACACAATTAATTGCCTTCCGAAAAATGCGGACAAAGTTGTATTAGCGACAGTTCTATTACACAATTTTCTGATGTTTAACAATGACAGCGCCCGCCTATTTTTCAAACGTTCTTGTTGACCGCGAAGAAAATGGAAATTTTATACAAGGTCAACGGAGGAAGCAGGGAATTGAGCTCCGATCTAGCATTGCGTTTAGGTCGAATCGGGGCCCAACAGCAGCGTTTCTACTGAGGGAGAAATTGAAAGATTATCTCGAAGTACAGTAATATGTAAGTATATCTCTAATTTTCTGAAGTTATTAATTATAACTATGGTTTCATTTCAGCATCCACTGAATTACTGGAATCCAAAACGCCAACCCAAGGAAGGGGACCTTAAATTAATACTCCATATGATTATATGGGTAGTGTAATATAGTATTGCAGTTAAGATAACATTTTTATTAGTAACTTATATTTATATTGTGCTGTAGAAGCAAGAAGAAATTATATTGTGTTGTATTTAAGATAATATTTTGTAGTAATAAGATACTTAAGTAAGATAATGTATGTTTCGATTGAAAAACAAACCTTAAAATTTTTTTGGATTTTTATAATTTTCAATATATGGACATTATTTGATAAATACTAACATGAGCTATTCAATTCAATGTCAATTCCCCATTCACTACTTGAAAAATGGCATGATATCAAATTTCCGCTTTATTGGGCAAATCCAGACGTATAATGCGAAAGATATAATTAGCGTTAATTGTGGAAACAGTAAAACTTGGCCGTGCGTAGACAAAAATACCTAACTATGTAGCATTGAGTCTATTCAGGGCAACACGGTTTCGAAGTAACTATAGCGTGTTGCTCTGAACAGGCTCATTATTGACTAACATCACCACGATTTTGACGCGATAACTTCCAACACCAACACCAACATTCAGCTCCTACTTGTACTACCAACAACCATTTTTTCCTATAGCAATCAAACGGAAAAAACTTCTTTAAATTTTATCAAAGCTGTAAATTAAAATGAAAATATAAGACGGTCAAGAAAGCAGAACAAAAACAACAATTACAGCCTGTTCTCGTTCAGAGTTTTTATTTACTTAAAACTTACAACTAACTTAATTTCTATAGTCTGCTAATTTGTTCAGTCACTTTTACCTCTATAACGTGTCCTGGCATATTTGCTTTATTGATTTTAGCTGCTAGCGACTCTAATAATAGCGATATGCTATCCTTCGGCTGCACCTTGCATGCTTCGGCAATATTTGTGGTAGCCACACTCATGAACTCCACGGAAGCGTTATTCCAAGATCCTCACCATGGATAGTTGCGTCTACACTTGCATTTGAAACATTGGAGTCTTCCTACGTGATAACCATATCGTTGTCATCTTGAGGAGGAACATTTGCAAGAGTTCTGTAAATAAAAATACTATTATAACTGCTTAAATTTCCGATGAACAAATGTACGGTCTGGGAACGCCTTATTCGTCGAGGAAACTGAGAAGCTCCAAATATTTCCACTTCCTCTTAACTTCAGGTGCGGAGCTCCCTGATTGTAAGAAATCTTGCCGGCGTAATTTTTTATATGTGTCGCGGAGATTCTTCCATTTTTTATTGCACATATCAACTGAAAATACAAAAATTAACTAAATTAAAATCAAACTAAATGGAAAACATCACAACTTTACCATTTGTATTTAAACCGCTCGCAATATCCATCGAAATCGTATCCTTTTTATCACTTGCCTGTATTGCTTGTCTTACAAATCATAAATTATTCTATGATTTCGCACTACCTCAATTAATTTTTCTTCAAAATCCATACTTTGATATTGCCGCGTCGTGCTACCCACCTTAAAAAGACAAAACTGAATTCCAAAACAATATCATTCGATTAATTCTGTTGGTAAAACTGCAGCAAACGACGGCAAAATTTCGACGGCAACATCGTCGCCCGCTTACCGTCGTTCGTCGTAATTTGGTGCATTCGGACAAGATGCTGTTCTTTTAGAAGTTTGACAGCGGAGTTTCGTCGTCGTTCTCTGTCTGCCGTCGCAAATGTGCTTAGGCCTTAATACGGATATTGAAGAAATTATAACGGAGCATGCGGGCTCGAATCCACAATATCCGGTATTCAATCCAGAATATTTGGACCTGCATCAAGTCCAGTTATTGCAGAATTCGCAGACCGTTTGAATAATTCATTACACTCAATCCTGAACGAACCACCGGATAATAATTTAAATACAATGGTTGCCAGTGGAATAGGAATATATATAGATAAATTCTGTCAAACTGTTGAGCTGCCACAAAACAATAAAAGGTCACTGCTACAAAAACAAATACAAGTACAGCAAGAGTTTCAACCCATCAAAAGGAATTCGGTGATATGCAACAAGACTTCCAAAATAAAGTAATGGAATTATTGGAAAAAGTGAGGAACAAGTTCAAAAAATTCGTAGAACGTTCAGAGGAGGAGAGAAAAGAGTATAGGAAATTAACGACTGAAAATTTAAGACTCAAAGCTTTGAAACTTGAGATTTTAAAGACTTCCAAAGAAATAGAATTAAGAAAACTTAATGAAAACTAAATAAGTTTTCTATTCACCAGGGACCGAAAATAACTGGTATTTTGAAAACTTTAAACAAAAAAAGCTGGGATAAATCATGATCATGATGAATTTTTTGGAATATAGTAAAAGATGTCTCGTGAAACCCGTTTCGATTCCTGCAAAGCTTTTGAAAACTTAACTTTTTATTAAAAAAAGCTAAAAAACCAAGCTGGAAAGGCTTTTTATTTTATCTGGCAAAAATATAAAGCCAACTTGGTTTTTTTTTCTTCTGGCAATAATAAAAAGCCAGCTGGGCTTTCTATTTTTCATGGCAATAATAAAAAGCCAAGCTGGCTTTATATTTTTGCCAGATAAAATAAAAAGCCTTTCCAGCTTGGTTTTTTTAGCTTCAAATTATTATCGGTCAAGATTAACAGGTAAAGTTGGCTTTTTTCGTAAAAAGTCATAACTGGTTCGGTCCCTGTTCAAAACTGAACTGGTATTTCTCATTTTCAATTTCTATTGAAATTTAAGATTTTTTTTTTTTTTTTTGTTTTATTGAAACATATTTTTTGTTATTAATTATAAATCATTCTATTATATATTTCATTTAGTTGTATTCCAAGTTTGATTTAAAACCTACCAGTATTTTCCTTAACGCGAAACAAATTTGCAGAATTTTTGGAGACTTCAATAATAACTTGAAAACTATGAACCTTCAACTATGTGCCCTTAAGAATTGACGAAACGAAGTGAATTAAAATAAATAAACTTCAAAAGGATAAAAATTTCATTTCGTTTTTTATTAGATTAGTATAAATGTGTGTTATAAGAACTATCACGCAATTTTTCTGCAATTCTTTTGTTCGTTAAAGTTGTTGAATAACTGCCACGCTCACTTATACTATGGGTATCATCATTTGCGCTTGGCTCGGATGGGACTCTTTGCTGTTCCAATGGTTTTATAACGTATACAAATGTTGTGCAAAGCAGCGCATACATTTAAAAGCTGAGCAACTTTCGGAGGGTTGTAGCGAACATTTTCGCTTATCGAGCAAGATTCGCCATCGACCTAATTTCTATTGTATTTTCTATGATAGTTTTGGCTTTGAATGAACTTTATTAAAGTTTTACCGTGTCGATTTGAGGACATCTGTATTCTGTATGGTGTCATGAGCTGTGATTCTAGTGGACATCCTCTATCACCTGTTAAAAAGGGATTTTAATTAACATGTCAGCATTCAAAAACTATATTATAGTTATAGACCTAAATGTATTTTCATTATTTATTTAGCAGAAATAACAGGACAAAATTCCACCTGACTATTGCAAAAGAAAAGAATAGAAAGCAAAATAAAAAATAAAAACAAACCCAAGACCATAGAAAAGCAGAAAAAAATAAAAATCGTTAAATATAAATAAAAAATAAAAACAATAAATAATTTAAATAAAGAAAAAAGAAAAAACAAAATAAAATAAAACTAGAATAATAAGTTATAAAAATAACACAGCAACATGTTTATAAATAAAAGCGAAAAAATTACTTTATTCGTAAAGCAGACCTTTCAACTTTGTCGAAGTTAAGCCAAAATCAATGAGGTATGAGTGGTCATTGAAAGCTCTTAACATGCTCTATGTAAGAGCAAATTTAATATGAAATCAAAATTTAACCATATTTTGTTTTTGTTTTTTTATATATATTTTTATTTCTTTGACATATACATTTACTTCAAAGCTCATGGGGATTGGCCAATCAGATTCTTCCCGACTTCACACTGTAAATAAACAAACACAACAGTGAGCTTGGTCTGGCTACTAATTATCTATATACGCGAGCTATGCGGAACGCCACCACTATCACAACACTACACTACTATCTTTATCGATATGGAAAATACATTATTTTTTTTTATATTGAGGGAGAGTCTCTCAACATCAATTAGAATAGACTGGCATGGGGTGTGGGAGGAGAGCCATCACCACAAGTTAAAGGGAGAGGAGAACCAATCTCAATCCTTTAACCCAAGCCGTCGAAACATGAAGAGGAGCCCCATCCTCGATGTTAAATATCTCCATTTCACTTTATATAAGTGAATCACTAATCAACTAACACAATGTGGTCAACTGGCATTAACCGCACGCTCGATTAATAAACAAATCAATTCCACAGTATTCTATTCTATTCGGCAAATCGCTAATTAAACACACATTCATACACACCAGGCTAACTCTGTGATTATTACTCACCAAAATTTTACTTTTAAACTGATAACTACGTTAAATGTTCCTTTTATAAGAAATCACCTTAATATCACAGTACACTACTCATAACACAAATCCTCTACCTACTAATGTTCAGGAAGAACTGACTGAATAATGCCAGTCCAATTTTCAGGAATGCACAAATCGCTAAAACCAGTTTCGACATTTATTACGCATTCCTGTTCCTTCATCTAAATAAACTCACACAAACTACTCAATACTCTAAGAACTAGCTAATTGCCTTATTCCAAAGGTACTTCGTATATCTCTCGAATTTACGCATCACGGAAACTGCAACAGCCAGCATGAATGTGCTCAGTAAGTGCGTAATAAAATTTCTTACCTGTTGCTACAGTCCTTGAGTGATGCATTTAATTCTATTTCCAATTTCTAGGAAAACTACCGGGTCTAACTACGTTCTATTTAAAAAAAGGTGCAGGAAATTATTTTTATTTTCATGGAATTTATTTACAATTCCAAGAAAAACTACAGGGTTTAACTACGTTCTTTTATTAAAATGAATTTAAATAAATGGTCTTTTCTTGCTATCTTACAAGCATATAGGCTCATTATATAACCGTAGTTGGTGGGATGATTAGGTACATGTAACAAGGCATACGAGTCATTCCTTTGAGTTCGTGGTTAGTTTTAGCATAAGAGCATCTACTGCACCAGTAGACTTACTTCTTCTGATGAGCGTAGGTAGCATAGGAAGATTTAATTTCTGCTCATAAGTACTCTAATGGCCAGTTTTATAGTCGAGTTTAAACCAAGGTTTAGTTTAAACCACCCTCCAAGTTTAAACGTAGTTTAAACCAAATCGGGTTTCAAAGTGCATTCTTTTAGTAACGTTGGTAGTACTGATTAAATTGTGAACTAAATTAGTTATCGCCACCATTGTGAAGCAATTTTGCTATCAATCAATCTGTCAATCGGAAAAAGTAAACAGATCAGAAATAAAAAATATGTAGTTATATTTGCTAATTTTAAATATGCCAACATTCAAAAAGGATGAAAATTTGAGCATAAGTGAAGTTGAGCTATTGCCTTCACTAATGCATAAAAAAAGATATATAATAGAGCACAACAAAACGGACAAGAATAGATTCGAAGGTAAAGTGACAAAGTTCTTTACTTAAACGGAACCTAGCATAGAAATCAGCGTTGTCCCACTAATTAAAATGATTTCGCCGATTTCTAATTACTCTCAGGCCTCGACAGAGTTGTAAATTTAACTAAAAAAAATCTTCTTCATCGCTAGAAATGTCTAAATTTAAATCCATGTCAAAATAAAATTATCTTGAGTTTAAACCGAGGGAGGGTACGGTTTAAGCTAAACTGTGAAACTCATTCGTCGAGTTTAAACTAAATATTTGGTTTAAACTCAGACTGTGAAACTGGCCATAAGTGCGAAGCGAATAAATCTCCTCTGTATAGATTCCAAGCGCCTTAGATGAGTATCATAAAAACCAAACAAAAAAGCGATAGCATAATCAATAAGAGTAAAATAGTAAATCTGAGGACACCAAGTTTAAAGAGCAAAAGCTTTTTGGGATATTTTATCGAAGGGTTTACTGAAGTCGATGCTCATACTTCGTAATCTTCCTAACAATCTTCTTTCGTTTGACTGCTGCCACCCAAATGAGTCGTGTGAACATTCTCTGCAAATTTAGAATTTATGGCTGTAATTACTTGATTATGATCACATATCTATAAAAAAGTTTACTTGACATATGAATGCTAAATTATATTTTTAACTTACTACCATCACGTTCAAGCTATGTCTCCCGTTTCTCTTATAGAACATGTTTTAGTCTTGTTGTGGCCCTAATAATGGCACAGATGTACCATCAACAAATTCAATTACTGAAAAGTTCTAAATATAAATTTCTTTCATTTAACTCTCTTACAGTTCATACCTCCTGGGAGCTTATATTTCTCTAAAAACTATTATTTTGTATTTAGATCAGGTCCAAACTGTATCCAGGATGAGCACAGGACTTCTTTAATTTTGGTTAGAACCTCGGCAAATATCCTATCGCTGCCATGAACTCGTTTGAATTCGCTCATTGGTAAGAACCGCCCGATAAGACTTCCAAAGTTGTAGCTAAACGAATTATTGGCAGAACTATTGTATTTGAATGCATACTTATTTACTCGAATTCGTTTGATAAAACTAGCAAATATGATGATTAGATTATAACTTTTTTTTTATTTCTTAAGATTTACTCAGTTTCTGGCAAATTCAGAGGATTCTCTCTATCCCTCAATGTACGGCGATGTAGTCTTAAATTAATAGTTTCTTCCTCATTTTCATTGCTATCGCTATAATAAAATGCAACACTGGGAAACATTGTTCTTGAAGTAAAAAAGAAGCTGACATTTGAATTTTGCAATTATGTTAGAACAGACAATAACAGCGAAGTTTCTCGCATTTGACAAAATGATGAAATCAAAACTGATCACCATCAAGAAAGCCAATCTTTTCGGTGATCGTTTTTAATAATCACCTCAGTGAACACAGAACTCCACCGCTGCACAAGCAGTGCAAAATGGAAATTATGTTATAATATCTGATTGTGAGAAGCATGATACGACCTTAGCGCATCCGTTTCAACGTCCCCTTATAAATTACATGAGGCAGATGTCTCAACATCTAAGTGTCTATATTCTATTTCTCCCAAGGATCAGCAGCGCAATATAAAAATAGGAAAAACTTCAAAAAACTCTGCATCAGAAGATTTAAGATTTCCTGCAGAATGGAACTTTTTTGCAACATTGCGTGGATGGGATGGAACAGTAAAACTGTTAGCAGCAAAAGTGGCTTACAATGATCTTATAGTGGATGGACAAATAATGACAGCACAGCAGATATAAGAATGGCCCCGGTTGGTTATTCAAAATATCGTTTTCTGGCATGTCAGCTCACCGGAATATGATTCAGAAGAGCCTGTTAAAAGATCCGTAAAATTTCTGATATACAACAACTACCGACACACTCTCCCTTTTGGAAATATACCATAAATGAAATAAAATATTTCAAAAAATTTCGGGTAATTCCATTGTTTTTTATAATATTAAATTCCTAAACAAGCTTCCTTCAAAGCTCTTACTAAACTTTTGAGCAACTAACATTGCTACATATGAAATTCCTCACTACGCAACATTATTAAGTTCGTTAAGTTCTACAAATTAAACGGGCTTTTTTTAAAACTTGTTAAACTGAGAAAGAAAAATGGGGAAATTTTTGATGTGAATTAGAACAAAAAGTATAAACTGAGAATAGAGACGATGACATCAAATCGGTGTAAAATCCGAAAGAACTGGTTTTTGACGTTCTCAAATTCTTACCACGTTCTTATAAAATTAAATTGCGGTGTTCCCCATAACTTCAGTTTCGTTTGAGTGCGGCTATGTGCGGATGTTAAGTTGACATAGGTAAATTTATTTACACGAATTTTATATGTGCGGAAACATGTTCTTACAATTTGTCCTTTTATTTTGTACTGCTTTAAATTGTGCAGCTGGTAAGCATTATTAGTTTAACATGTAATGAAACAATTTTTTAATGACGGTAGTCAAATATAATTTGTGAATAAGTTTTGAAGCGATTTTACTTATTTATTTCTAATATTTGACAGGTTATGGAGGAGGACATCATCATATACCACAAGGATTTATGCATCAATCTCAACATTGGCCACCAGAATACTGGTCCGTAAAACCCCAACTTCACACTGCGTTTGGAGTAGGTGGTCTACCATATCTACCCGAATTTCATTGGGCTGTTCATCAAGGTCAGTAGTTATACAATTTTAATTGATCTTCTTATTTTAAACTAAACGCATTTTTTTAACACGGAATTTTTGACTAGAAATACATAAGTGAATAAGTGAAGTGGACTATATAAATCAGTGTCCGTTCGGAGTGGAAATATTTTTTTTCGATCTTATTATACGGCTGAGGAATAAAACTTAAATAATTTTAATGAACTTAAGATTTTAAATTTTCATTAAATAATTAAGAGTGATTTTAAAATAAATATGTGATAAAAATTCATTAAGATAAAAACGCCAAAGAAGAATTACTACATTTATACTAAATCAGAGTAGTTGCTTTTACGCAACTTTAAAAATGAAAATGCCATAAAGTGTATCTATATTAAAGGAATAATAACATATAAATAATAGAAAATAATTATATTATCATTTATACGTGTTATCTGGTATTGTCTCTATATAAAAATCCGAAGACATCGCCTGATAGGTTTCTTCTTAGACTCATCAAACATTTTTTCGTAAAATGTGGGTAGTGAGTGTAGTTGAATAAGATTGAAAAAAAAAAAAATTATGATTTAGTGAAATGTCATTTAACCAAGGCCGTTTTTTTAAATTTTTTTTTAAGATATCTGGGAAGAAACATAAATCTGCCAAGACGTCCAAAGACCGCATCGCTCCAAGCCAAAGCCCATTAATTGAAAATACGCCTTTGCTAACTTTTGTTCCGTCGTTTCTTAAATTGTGTTGTTTTTTCTTGCGCGATAGATTAGCGAAGTTCGAGTTATATTTAACTATAAGATAAGTAGTCAGTTAATAATCAACTTCCAATTACATAATTCAGACTTTTGGAAACTTTTAGTTTTATAATATGAGCCTACATGGAATTAATTTCCGGTAGCGTTTTTTAATAGATTCGGATCCGATTCCGATATATATGTTTTGTACACCCTATAGGAAACTTCTTGGTTAAGAGCATATCGCTAACTTGCAATAAGAGTGTCACAATTGTTCAATTTTGTGATCATGCTGAAAATGGATTGGAAAAGTGGTGTTCTTCTGCCATAAATAACGTCCCGTTCAGGGGTGGCGGGTTTTGAATTTTCAGTGGGATACAACATGGGGATTTTAACTTTTTATGTAATATATGAGACTGTGATAAGGTTAAAAAACAAACAAGCAAACAAAAAGAGGTGAAGAAGATAAAATATAATAAGACAAACTATATGAGTTTTCAAACTTAAAGAAGAGAGTTAGTGCAACCGTTGCTGCGCACCCCATGATATTTCTCTTTGGGTGCAATCGACACTTTCCACGCACACGGTTGCCGCCTCTGACTCGGGTTCGTAAATTCATTATTTTCCGGGCACATTTCAGATGTGTCTTTACAAATTTTTCAATTTTTCTCTAGAACAGCGGTGCGATGCAGTTCATCCGGAGATTTTAGTAGAGTGAAAAGTTGTCGTCTTTCCAAAACTAACGACGTATTTTTAATTTATATCAGTGTTTACGAAAAACAAAAAATTACTTAGGTACATATATAATGTACTATTTCATCATTGTTGTATTTTCTTTTCATTCTAAAGTAAACTGTCCGACTAGTAAAGCGCACCATTAATTCGGTGCGCGTTGCCGACAGCTCTTAATCTAAAAGTAGAGTTGGACTGGGTATACACAGCCCCAGCTGGCGCATCTCAGAGACACTAAGCTTTTTTAATCAAAGTTGAGATATTTGCATCAGGATGATGTGGTAATACTAGTATTAGAAGTGTCATAAATAGCTAAACAGCCTAAACCCTATAGGATTTTATCAGGTCAGCGGTCGCGATCCCCCGCCCTCCTAATAAATTAAAGTAAAAAATATTTGATTAATTGATTATTTGAAAAAAATAATTTTTATTTTACATATTTTTTTATGTATGTAATTCAACTTCAAAATATTTTTATTGCAAAACTTAAACAAATAAATTTTTTTCCCAAGCCACGAAACAGACTCCCTCACTTACACATTAGAGTCCTAACTTAGTCCTAACTCCTAAAATTCCAAAATATTTGCAGCGTTCTTATGTAAACCCACTGACATGTATAATATCGACTGACTACGTCCATAGAAATATACTGCAAAAAGTTCTCTTTCGGTCTAAGCACCAAGTACCAACTGAGCGAGAACTGTAAACAACACACAAATAATTGGGTTCGTCGAAATAAATGTTGTTAAATTAATTATTTGTGTTAATTAGTGCTAAATAGTGTTTTACCAAAGGCAATATATTTATTGATACTCAACAGAAATTCGAAAGGTTTTATTAAAATCACTTTTCAACTTTCCGCGAATGGTTTTTCAATGTTGGTACTAACGTAAGAGCTATTTTTGACACAAAAAACTGTAACCGCAAGAACTATTATATCGGGCAATCCATATTATATATGCCAGTATGTAAAACTGAGATAAGTTTGTTTTGAATGACTCCTGCATTTTGCACCCTAAACTACTATTCTATTAATAAATGACTTTTTGTGAAAAAAGTATACTAAAAAATAAAAAACGACACCGCTTAATGCGGAAAATTTCCTAGTACCTCACTACAGTACTTCGGTGGCTAAACTAAGCGACTTACTGCGTTGGACAAGTGGTGCCCATTTAGTGTTTTTTTGCTAAATTTAATTGCAGTAAGGTGACCCTTCGCCCATAATTTCAATACAGTATCCGTCCTGATCAGGGCTGTAATGTTCTTCATTATTAAGTTAAAGATATCCTGGGAATATCTGCACACCTTCAAAATTTTATTGAGGAGAAAGAAAACCTCATATGGGTACCGAGCTATAAGGGCTATGGTGGCAATGAATTGAATAACTAAGGGAGGAATGCGAGCTCCCTCCAAAAGATCAGACAATTTTGTGGCATTTCAAAATTTTACCACAGATTTATCCTAAACAACTGAGAGAAAAAACAAAAGGACTTTTCCAGGCAATAATGTTTATCAATACTTCTAGCGAAAAAAAAAATTTCTTCTCAGGAGGACGCTCAAAACAATTGGACAGCTCCTTTCAGGCCACTTACCCTTCTGGTTGTGGTATCACGTTAACAAAATGGAGTTGGTTGATACTATGTGCACCCGCTTCTGCGAAGATGCCCACGTAACTTCGGAGCATCTACTCTGCGATTGCAGAGTAATAGCGAGCTGAAGATTACTCTAACTCGGGCATGTATTTCGTCCAGCAAATATTGTATGGCACCTCAATCCCAGAAAGGTTCCAGACTTTATTAATAGTATTCACTTTGAATGGGAATAATCTTAAACGGTGCTTCACAATGGATCTTTCAGATAACAGTGAATGCGAGGCCAACAGCTGGAAACCTCTCCACTACTCTAATATAATATAATGGAGATAAATGGTGGGAATACCATAAAATTTATGTTTGGTGTCTCTTCATCCGATGTGGAGCATATCGAGTGGTAACGGCTCCTTTGGTATCGTATTGATATATTCTTCATTGCGACATTTCTTCATTATTACTTCGGTTTAGATCAGTTTTTAAAGATGTTGGAACGATAAACCACCTTGATCTTATTTAACAAATTGCCATCGTTTAATAATTCCTTAAAGGTTCTGTAATTGAAGATATTCAAAATTGCTTTCGCTTAGGAATGAATCCCTTACCTGTGCCGTAAAAATTGGTAATACCTATATCCTTAATTATAATCGTGATGATTGGAAGTGCGTCAACATATATATATATATATATATGCCTCGTATAGGTATGTCATCAGAACTGTTGAAATTTCCATTTTAGATTTTCCTCAACCATAGAAATTTCCTTGCTCGCAATGTGTGCCGCATGTATTTTCCCATCTTCGTTTAAGTATTGAATCAGTATAGCACCAGAATCAAAATTGCTGGCATTGGTATCAACTTCTGGCTGGCGGCTCATAAATTGACAAAACGCGTACAGTCATTTAACAAATTCTATAGAAGCAGAATGAAGGAAGATGAAGTTAAGAGCATTTGACATTTTTGGTAAGCTAATATCTTGTTAATACCGCGGACAAGTCATTTTACGTGGCCGCTAATTTAGTCTTAATACAGGTTCTATGGATCTGTTTAGTATTCTGCTAGATGCAAGAGTGATATACCCTTGCATAGATTCTTGTTCGAATGGATGGGAATATAGTAAAGGTGCTTGTACCCAGTGGCGTAGCTTTGAAAAGAGAGCAGCAGCGAGCTCTCGAAGCTAGAAAACCTCGAGCCAGCTCATAATTTTTTCTTAGACATTTTCTGGAAATTTTTTTTCTTTTTGGAGGCTGACAACGGGTGCTTAGCTTGGGCTACTAACAATATTTATGAGCGTCGATGAGGATAATGATAAGGATTCATTTCTTAAAAATTTGCAGAAAATGTTTCGGCTGAATTTGCTCACTTTGGTGGCCGATTGCAGTTAATTTCAGATACAATGAGTGCCGTTGTTGGCCTCCAAAAGTGCGGATAAATTCTAAGAAAAAATGTCCAGTAAATTTCTAAGAAGAAATTGTGTCCTATACTTCGGCATTCGGGACTGGAGGCATTCCTCGAAAGGACATACAGAGCCATGTGCTGTATACATTCATCCAAAGGCCAAGTACTTACATTGCGCCAGTCATAACTTAAATTGGTAATAAACGATGCCGTTCGAGGTTCTGTCGAAATTCAGAAATTCTTTGCAATAATGCAAGACTTGTTTAACTTCTTTAGAAACAGCATTAAGCGCTGGGACCTCTTATCGGAATTCACCGGTGAATCAGAAATTACCTTGAAAAAATTGAATCCGATAATTTGGTCCAGCAGGGTTAATACAATAACTGCAGTCAAACTTCGTTTTTTCGATATAATCAAAGCATATGAAAGCAAGACGAACGTAGTGAAGCAGAAATTATAAAATTAAAAATGTATTTCTTTGTGAATCATCGTGCACAGCGTATTAAACAAGATCAATTATGTTTCCAAAATCTTGCAAAAATGTGATATCGTTTTGGACGAGGCGAGTAAGGCTTTGGACGAAACAACTGATAAATTAAAAAGTACACAACTGACTTCGAGTCATTTAAATGCAAGGTCACCGAAACCGCGAAAAAAATACGATATCGATCCCACCTTTCCAGATCCAGAAAAGCGGCGAAGAAAAACTGAAAAGCATTTCGATGAATCGGCTTCTGATCACCGGTTTCAAAGCCAGGAAGAGCTCTTTAAAATAACCATTTTCAGCAATGTACTCGACATAATAATAATCAATCAGTTAGATGCGCGTTTTAATGGTGTGAGTGTAGTTTGTAAAACGTTCGACTTTAAATTCCAAAAAATTTGCTCAGCATGGATGAAACGGCTTTACCCACAAAATGTGATCAGTTTCATATGTGTATCATCTGGTCCTTCCTGAATTGACAGAGACGTGGTCCATTCGCCAATTTTGTAAAGAAATTATAACGAAATTTGGCTTGCCTGAGTGTGACCTTACGGAAGTGTATACAGCAAAGATACTATTTTATACAATTCCTGTTAGTTCTGCGGTAGCAGAAAGATCTTTCTGTAAACAGAAGATTATAAAAAATTATTTAAGAAACAGCATGGGGCAATATCCTCAGACATTTATCATTAATTGCGATTGAAAACAAGGCGGCATCAAACTTGGATTTGCATGAAATTATAGACGAATTTGCAAAAATCAAATCACGGAAGAGATTGTGAATTTCACTAAGAATTTTGTTAACAATCCTTCTTTTTCCGTCTATTAATCTCATCTGTATAATAAATATTTTTTATTGTCATCTGCATCGTTATTTATTTTTTGCCATTTTTTTTTTATTAAACACATTATAACGTATAATGTATGAATTACTAAGGGTAAGTGCACTGTTTTTTTCTTCTCCCTATTTACAAGCTTGAGACTAATATAAATTTAAGCTACGTAGAAAGAGGGGGTGGGGTCATCAGTAGGGCCCGAATTTTTCTCTATGCACCGGGGCCCTTGTCCACCTAGCTACGCCACTGCTTGTACCCTTAATTTAATAATTGTTGAAGATGCAAGAGTACTTAACCCTTACGCCCTTACTTGTCTTAAGTCTTCGTATACCAAACAAACACGTAAAATCCTCATTATTAGAAAGCAAAAAACAAATATATTTATTTAGATTTTAACAGATTCAAAACTACGTTATAAACTACGACGCGTTTCAACTTATTGGGGCATTATGGAGGGCTGCCTACTGACTAAAAACAAAGTTAGATGACTTATAAAAATAGACCTGATTTAAGTAGCGGACTTCTGTCTGAGAAATCTATTTGATCATTCATTAATACATTGTCATTAGCCAGAGCTCGTCTAATTTCGAAAATTTCAAATTTATCAAGTATAGGAGCATTGCTTAAATTATGTAATGGAGTAAGGTTATTGATGTTAGTACTATGATTTTCTATAGCAAGATATTTTGAGAGACCCGATTGAGGCGTCTTGTTCATGCTCAGAAAATCTAGTTTTTATTTTTGTTTTGCCGATATCTTCCGCGGACCAGTTGTCACACTTAATTTTATATATACCTGTTTTTTCTAAATTTGAAACGGTTTTAATTTTATTGTTAACCAAAATTCTCTTTAAATTATTATTTTTAACAAAGGCTGGATTATGTTGTATTTAAGTATAACATTTTTATGGCAATTAGTTGTACCCTTAATATATAGGAGTTTTCGCCATTGAAAATTATTGTCGCAATTAACTACCGGAAAAATTAAATATAATGCAGCCTCTTTATTTTTTTTTTATATAAGAGTTTGTAGACTATTTTCTTCGTGTAACCGTTATTTGTGGCAGTATGGATTATCATGTTTAACTCTTTTTTAAGAAATGTTGAACTTAAGTTTTTTTTTTTTTTATTATTATTAAGCCAAGCTCAGGGGATACCCTATGATGCAAAGCACAGCGTGGCAGGAAGGAGATAGGGAAAGGATTAAGGGATATGAGGAGAGCGGCGGAGGTGCCGATGTATATCGCCCTTAAACTTTCGCATTTTTTACTGTATTAATTAACATATCATCCAAATGACACATACAAACTTCAGCCAAAAACAGAGACAGAGCTGATCCCATAGCTTAGCCTTGCGACTGTGAATAAAAGACGCATATAACACATATCATTTGAACATATTCTGGAAGGATTCCGAAAAGCTGAGAGACCACTTTAAGCCATCACTGTAGAAATTATTTGACGGCTGTGATTATAACTGAAAATCTTAAATATATCACATAGTTTAAAACAATTATTTTCTGCATGAAAACCTTGTTTATGGATACCCTGCTTACTGTCAAATGCCCTTCTGGGTCACATTTCCTATCCTTATCGGGAGCAACCCGTTGCTAGATCTTTTCGTGATGAGCGCTGGAACTGCGCCGCCCTCATAATTATGACAAATTGGATATAGTTTTAGACAAACCTAAACCAGATGACGTTGAACCACTTACAAGTCGAATCAACTGCACATTTAATTCCTATACGGGTAGCGTTAATGTCAGTGCGCTTTTCTAGGTTTCGTTCTTTCTCTCTCCATTTTTAATGATGTTTTATCCTTTATGTTCAATCCTATACATAATTTAGCAGAAACCATTACCTTTGATTTTTCATATATTCTTTTGTCTTTCTTACATTAAATCATTATATTCATAAAATTATCTCTCCGGGCATGGCGAATCGCCTCGTATTTAATGCACCTAAAATCCTATGTAGTTCGTTATCCCTAAGTCGTTGTCCAAATTTTGTCCAAGCTGATTAGATTGATGCCGTAGCCATCTCCATATTATCCTCCCTGAATATACTTTGTAATTTTTATATTAACTATATCTTTAGAATTTCCATTAATATTCAATAAAAGTCAAAATTTTGCGTTAATAAATTTAGCTCAATTTCTATGCACACGGTTAGTAATGTTTTTTGTTATCATAGGTAGCGGAATAAGAGATTACGCTAATCCGCAACGATATGTAAATCAACATCAACAATATTTGAATCAATTTCATCAACATGTCAGTCAATTTCAACAATATGTAAATCATCCTCAACAATATGTAAATCATCCTCAACAATATGTAAATCATCGTCAACAATATTTAAATCAACCTCATCAACATGTAAATAATCAGCAACAATATGCAAATCAGCTGCCAAAATATGTAAATCAACCTCAACCAAATTTAAATCAGCGTCGACAATTTGTAAACCAACAACCACAATTTGGGAATAAACAACAAAATGTAAATGAACCTCAACAAAATGTAAATAGGTTTGAAAAATATGTAAATCAACCTATGTCGCCTCCTACCCCTTTGTTACCACCCTCAATGGTCGCACCACAATACCTTCTTGCTGCAAGCTACTCAACCTCAGGCTCTAGCAGGGTTAGTGAGAAAAGTAAGCGAATTTAATTTATTTGAATTTATTTAATTATTTCTATGATTTTTCAAAATTAATTCGTTTATGTTAAAAGACTGCTATAACACTTATGTGCCACAGCCAGGAGTTTCCGGATTTGCTTACATAATAGGTGGAGAACGGGCTAAAATTGCAGAGTTTCCATATATGGTATGTACTTTATTTTATTTTCATATAGCACATAGGAGAAATAATTCGTATATGTATAAAATATTTATAAGTATACACATCGCACATCTTATGCAAAACCACAGCATCTAAAAAATTATCAAATTTGAATTTGTATTGCATTTTTCTTTGTAACTAAAATACTATTGAATCAGAAGGCATCCGATATATTTACAAGCTATATTAACTAAAGTAAGAGCTACATCAGTACTGACAAATTTGAACTTATGGAGTGATTTGAAATGTTTAAACTAAAATTACAATTCTTAGATGAAGCCCGCACGTAATTGCGTATGGTTTTATCTGGCAACACGAAGAACGGATTACCCGATTTAGTTAATTTTCCTACTAATTTTATGAGAACGCTATGTACAAAATTTCAGCAGAGAGTGACACGAAAAACGAAATTTTTGTATGGCAAATCTACGAAGGAGTTGCCCGATTGATCCCATTTTTGAACTTAAATTTATTTATTTTTAAAGCCAGTCTATAAGATTTCAGCTCTCTAGGTACAGGCGTTCTCGAGTTATCTTTTAATACCAGCATTATTTTTGTGCATTACAAACGGAATGCAAATATCTCTGAATTACATACGTAATTGGGTCCAGAAAATTGGACGTAAGTCGGTCGGTAGAGAGAAAATCCTTATCCTTTCTAATAACGAAATTTTAAAGTTTTGCTTTAATTTTTACTCAATGATGTTGCAAATGTCACAACGAATCTGATTAAAATTTTGCACTTATTCTACATTTTAGACAGATTGGCTGCTGTCAACTATACTTACCGTTGTGTTTTTTAAGAATGGCTAAAGCAATCATTTTTAAACATTGATGATTGTACAAAAGTTGCCTGGAAAACATAGATCACACCGTAATCCCCTCTTTTTATAATGACGTAATTAAAGAAACCATTTTCTCTATTCTTATATAAATGTGGGTGAAGGGGATTTTTTGAATATATTTCTATTATTTTTGCCCCGAGATTGATTTAAACATTTTGGTCAACGAAATATCGACTAAACCAACAGCAACAGGAAGGTTCGAAACAAACTTTGTAGTTGGAGCCCATACAGGATCCGACTAGTTAATGACTGGGCCAAAATCTGAGCATCAATCCCCTGATAATCGATCTATAGCACTTCTTAAAGGAATAAAATTTTCCTGGAATGAGCCCATTGAAGGGCTGACTAAAAAGGACAGGGAGAAATATCTAGGGAATACTATGCAAAAAAAAAACAACTAAGCTGGAAATTAGACATGGTATAGAAAAGAAGAAGAGCGAAATTTGCATGAATAAGTCAAACATCCCTCGAAATTGATAATGATGAGTAAAATTATGCTGAAAGTGATAATGACATGATAGTGACACACAGAGCTGGGCAAGTACTAAAGAAAAAGTACTTAAGTACAAGTACGGAAGGCCTGAGTACTTCAGCGTAAGTACAAGTACCGCATGTATGAAAAGTACTTGTAACTAAGTATTAAGTGTAGAAAAAGTACGGAGTACTTTTAGAAGTACTTTTTAAAGTACTTTTTTATAATCATTGTACGTTGGCAGTAATATAATGAAGTCTATCGGGTTCAGTTAATAGATACCAATAAATAAATACCTTTTGAAAACTATAATATGTATAGTAACCCTGTGGCTACTACTTATAGTTTTTTATAGTTTTCGGCGCTGCAGGTAGAGTAAAACTTTCACCTCTCATATTAGAGGCCCGTCCAAGGACCCATTATCGCCCCCAATAATGCATAACAATTCTAAGGAAAAAATTTCCAGTAAATTTCAAAGAAAAAAACTGAGGCCTTCCCTACATTAGGTCGAGGCATCGCTGATTTTATATTGGAGCGAGGCATTGTTTGCTTACCCTTGGTTATGCAGGGACCGAAAATAACTGGTATTTTGAAAACTTTAAACAAAAATAGCTGGGATAAATCATGATCGTGGAATTTTGTGGAATATACCAAAAGATGTCTCGTGAAACCCATTTGGATTCCTGCAAAGCTTTTGAAAACTTAACTTTTTATTTTTTCGAAGTCGGAAGTATGAAAATCCAAGCTGGTTTCTTATTTTCAGGGTCCGGACCAGTTATTAATTTTTTTTTCTCATCCGGTATCCGGTAATAAATGTGTAGTTAAGTATTATCAATAATAATAACTAAAGGACGGTATGAG
Organism: Dioctria linearis; assembly: GCA_963930735.1. Classification (NCBI taxonomy): domain Eukaryota; kingdom Metazoa; phylum Arthropoda; class Insecta; order Diptera; family Asilidae; genus Dioctria; species Dioctria linearis. The sequence goes on from OZ005741.1 coordinate 287,255,324, forward strand.
TTTACGATGTGCTCTGCTTCTGACTTATTTTAGGATGTCGTCATTAACTTACCGAAAAGTCGGAGTTCTTAAAACTTTAACAATTGCACGAGCGCGGCTTATCGTTGTCGGCTGTTTCCTATCTTTTTTTATGTTATTTTTGCCGTTGCCGCTCTGCAGTGCCGACAAATTATTTGAAAAGCGATTAGGATTTCCATATTTTTAATGGAAAGGAAATTTATTTTTGTACCAAAAATGATACTCGGCTAGAAAAAATAAGAAACCAGCTTGGTTTTTTATACTTCCCCAAAAAAATAACCAGCTTCAAAACCTGTTACATCCCGCTCGAAAAAATAAAAAGCCAAGCTGGCCTTATATTTTTGTCAGATAAAATAAAAGGCCTTTCCAGCTTGGTTTTTTTTAGCTTCAAATTATTATCGGTCAGGAATAACTGACTTAACTGATTCGGTCCCTGTGGTTATGTCATCAAGTCGAAGCATCGTCGATTTCATATTTGAGCAAGACGTTTCTGGCTTTTGTTCTACTTGCCCAGTCTTGCTTGTATGTTATCAGTTTGTCTAAGGTTCTTCCTTGACGCACGAGTGCGGCACATGCTTTGACAGTTCTTTGCGTGCTTTAAAATACAACGCTAGAGATTGTGTTTGCATTTCTACAAAAAGTTAGATATTTGTAGGTACTTAATAGACTCAGAAATACTCAAGTAAAGATCTGGAAATTTAACTACAAAATTAAGTCTTAAGTACAAGTAAATAGAAGCAAGTACTTATGTTCAAGTACTAAGTAGGGGCATTTCAAAAGTATTGAGTAATAAGTCTTAAGTAACGAAAATGTACTTTAAGTAGTACTTAAGTCTTTTTTTACTTAAGTATTGCCCAGCTCTGGTGACACACAAGTTAAGAGGAGTCAGTACTCAGCAACAGTTTCAATTTTGATACCAGCGAGCCTGTATAGGCAATAAAATTTACTATACGTGGGTTTGTGTCCTGAAAGTGAGCAAACTCATATAAAATTAGCCTAGACCGAGACCACAGACTTCTTTAGAGACATCTAGCGTAAAAGACAGAAACCAAACATACGACAATTTAAGACGAAAAATGAATATTTGCAGTTGAAATAAATTGAAAATTTTTAATGAGAATTAAGTAACTTTCTTTGCACATAATTGTTAAACATTCCATTTTGCTTTGTATTTTTATAACTTTCAACGAAATATTGCAATTTATCCTCGCTGAAATATTGAGAGAAAAAGCAAGTACTATAAGCGTCAAATAATTAAAAAAGCGCCACTAAAAATGAGAAAACTCGACGTTATTTGTTAGATCTAGGCTTTATCTTTTAAAATAGTCACAATCTAAAGAAATAAGAATACCTACTAACAGGAATTTGATTTAAAAAACTTCAATTTTTACCATTTTTTACAAGTCTCCGAGCTAATATCTCCATTCCCATAAATTTTTTTCTTAATTTTTGCCGACGTTATTCAATAGATTTCTGCGTAATATGTATTCAAGATATAAATCATTATTCTGCTATAAATAGTTTGCCAGAAATTCGCATGTACGAAACTTGCAGATCTTGGTACTGAGGTAGTACGAGGCGAATGAGTACGTAAGACTTGGAACGAACTCGAAGACTTTCTCTTGTCCAATGCTCAACTTCTAGCATTATAGATGGGTTGCGTCGACGACAAGCGTAATCGACTCAAGCCATAACTAACATTTTCTTTGCATCGTTTTCTTCAATAAATTATAGAAGGCATGGTAAATGAACGAGAAGATATTCATTGAGTCATTCAAATACCAAAAAATTTATGACATCTGACAAGCGAACTATTTGTTATTAGCGAAAAAAAGATTTAAAAATTTAATGGTCCTTTTCACGCTGTGTACATTACAAATGTAAAACAATCGGAAATCTGGACTGTATCCTATCTTATTATTAGGATATCTTTGTTGTTGTCTCATCAAGAATTTATTTAGCTAATTACTTAAATCCTTGATCAGAATTAAAGGCAGTGAGCTTCGAACATTTTAATAAATTGGCAGAAGAACCTTAAAATAGGAAAATTCTTAGATGGGTCTAAAAGATTTGTTGTGTGTCTTCAGTTCAGTTCGTTTGAAATTTAGGTTCACTCTGGTTCCTACCCCGATAAAATGAACAAATTCAGAGTGAAAGTGATAATTAAAAAAAAAAAAAATCGAAAATTCAGTGAATAAAATAATTTAAAGAAATTACTTATTCTTCTAGGTTGCAATAGGTTACAGACGACAAGGAGGCGGATACGACTATCAATGTGGCGGAACTCTAATTGCTCCACTTTTTGTACTCACAGCTGCTCACTGTAGAAGTGCGGGAAGGTAAGTAATCTCTAATTTAACTTTCTTAAAGATTTAGCGCTTTACTAATGAGTATGCCATTGAACAGCCATATAAGTACTTAAAATTTCGTGGTTACACACCAAAATATTATTAACCAAACATATCTCACAAATGTGTAAACATTGAAAAAATTGCTATCGCAGTGGTTTTCAAGCAGCGTGGAAAAATGAAGTTTGGAGTTATAAATGAAAAAAGTAGGGAGAATTATTAATATCTAATTCATCGGCTAGATGAAACACTATATCTGACCTTTTCTCTAATACATTACACTAAGCAAATGTGGACTCTAACTTAGCCGAAAAACTATCCTAAGGAACAATTTTAGCAGCTACATGGTTGCGAAAATTGTTGTATAAAAGTTACAAGATTTGCTGTTTGGTTTTTGACACTAAAATGTTTTATAATGCAGCGTTAGGAACGCATTCCGAACTAGGTATAAAACTGTCTGATATAATGGTTTTATAGTGGTCTGCAATGCCGTTTATCTGAACTTTATTAAAACATTTTGGGTCTGGATGCTATTAGGTTGTATAAAGCTTTCATAAAGCCTCGGAAAACCGTATTGAAAGCCATTATAAAACAGTTTATTGTCGACAACTTGGGAACCATTTTGTTTTAAACAGTTTCTGCAAAGCCTTTAGTAAAATCATAGCAATATCTATAAAACTATTTCGCGTCATATCATATTCTTCCAAGTGGAGGACTTGGTAGAAAAGTGGAAAGTAATTTGTGAAATATTCAGAGAGAGTAAATTACTTCAGATATCGCTACACAAACTTTTGCCTCATGTTCCGAACTCTCTCGGAGTTTTACTACATCGCATAACTCTCCCAATTATTCTGATTGTAATTCCAGAAGTGATTTCGACATTTTTGTTGATGATGATGTTTTGGAAATAAGAGATTACTGGCCTGTAACATTGGAAGATATTATAGGCAAAACATCCTGCATTTACGAAAATAATTTATGCGATGATTATGGTATGATGATATGAAAACGTTCAACAAGAAATCGAATCTCGTTTAAGGAGTTTCTTTCGGGATATTAATGAATCAAAAATAATTTATTTAAATATCAACATTGACGGATTACCAGTATACAAGAGCTCTAAAGAAGATTTTTGACCTATTCTTTATAATATCGATGAAATATCCCTTTTTCATCCTAGAGTACATACTAATTGCTATTTACAGTGGGAAGACAAGCCTGGTAATTTAAAAGCATTTTTGTCTGCATTTGTTGATGAATTGAAGAAATTTATGGAAAATGGCATCGATATCATAGAAAGGAAAAAAAAAGTTGTATTATTACAACTATTAGAATATATTAGACTATAGATCTAAATCAATAAATAAATCACACAGTTTCGGTAGGTAGGGGCGATACAATAATTGACGGAGACCTGTCACATGTATTGACGGAATTGCCTGCGGCCTGCTGTTGATACTGTTGCTGTATGAGCAATTATTTAGTTATTTGTCCAAAATTATTGCAATAAAACCTACCGCTTCTGAAACAACATTAAATTTATTCATTCGTTCTATTTGTTTTCTCAAAAATGCACAAAGTTAAGCGACATCTTTCTTCAATACGATTGTTGTATTTTATCTGAGACAAACGTCTAAGTTGGATATTACTGGTCGGGATTAATATGATTTTTAAGAGTTCTATAATAGTTCTGTAAGTAACAAATAGTTGTGTCGTTTTATAGAGGTTATGAAAGAATCTGAAGTTTTTTATAAGGATTCTAAAAAAACCAAAAGAGCTGCATGGTTTTATTAAGGTATTCAGAGTAACTAAATAGCATTATAAAGCTCTCAAGGGCGAAAATCTGATTTAATGGTTTTATGGAAGTATTAGAATAAACTATTTTGTTTTTTTAGTGATCTGGAAAGAGCTAAATTCGGCCATTTGTTTTAAAAATTATAAAGCTGCGAAAGCCGTCATTTTCCGACAGTATAAATTTAATATTTTCCTAATCTATATATTTGGCGCATATATGAATTTTATGCTAAAAAAGAAATTAACTGTCTATTCTGACAATTTAAAAAATACTTTTAGAGTAAAATATCAAATTATCTAATAATCTGAATTATACCGGACCTTAGAGCAATGTTATAAATTTTCACAAGGCGCGTTGTACTATTTCGAGCTATATTTAAAACTTTTACGGAAAAATTTGATTGGAAATAAATTTAATTTCATATATTTGGCGTAAATATTATTTTCGACAATTGCAATACATTCTAATATATTTGTCATATATGATTAAACTTATAAAGATAAATACTTGTTCATTTATAGAATGATATCGCATACCAGCAAAATTATTTGTATACATATACGGAAGGAACTTAAATATCGTATAAAGGTTCCATAAAGTGGTTCCCGCTGCCATATAAAGTGTGACCAAAACGGCTTTATAGAGGATTTATACGAACAGCAAAAACTTTATAAAACATAAAGTTTCATTGAAAGCTGCACTGTAAAAAATATTAGGACTATTCCCTAAATTTAAGATACGTTTTTCTCTTAAAATAATTGAAATTTTCTCTGATAGGAAGGGAAAATCAGTATAATTTCCCCAAATCAATGGAACATTCAATGAACTTAGGTATCTGGCGCCAGAAAATCTTTAAAATACGTAAAATTTCCGAAATGTTAAGCTCACTTGGATATAAGGAAGAGAAAATTCAATAAATTAGGTATTGTGTTACATTTTTTGTTGAAATATATTTTCGTTTATATAATTCACACATTGTTTTTGAAACAAGTCATATATTGTTTTTCAATATTTGATTGAGCATGCCCAGCGCACCAACATAACTCCCGTACTACTTAGTAGTAAGGGCCATAAGAAATGAGCTATTCAACTCATTCTTATGTTTTTTAAAGGGGGTGGTCTTCTATGACCTTCACCTATGGCGGAGAGTGGTGTGGTGCTATTACCTATTCCCTACATTTTAGGGAAAAAACAAAACAACAATTTAAAATTCCCTATATTTTAGGAAATATTCCCTAAAATGTAGGGAAAAAATGAAAAAAAAAGTAAAAAAGTTGCCATTTGAGGGAGAAAAACCTAATATTAGTTTTCCAAGGTGGAGCTTTCCCTAATCTTACCGACAAATGACTAACCTGTGTGGCAGAAATTGTTGCCACTCATTTTAGGGAATTATTTTTTGCTGTGCTTGGGAGTACTCTTGCAACTCTTACAACAGTTGAATTGTTCGTTGGGTTGTGTCGTATTAGATAAAACTTAATTCCGTTTTTGGACGGTATCAGCAGTATTAAATCTAAAACTCATTTTGATGGAAAAGTTTCTTTTTAGTCTCATAGGCTCTGCAAAGCCCCTAGTAAATTCCCCACCAATATTTTAGGAACGCGACATACCGACAAGTGATGTCGAACCGATAGTTCAGCGGGCTTATGAAGCTCCTCATTGGCAACCACTATCATAAAAAAGTTCGGAATTTAGAAATTCTTAGTCGGGTCACAAAAGTCAAGTTTTTATCATCCATTAAATGGAAAGATCCTCTCCCTCAACTCGGATATCTAAAGAAAAAGACTGCAATTTTTTGTTCCAGCTTGTGTGCGGCAACTTATAGTTGTGCCCTTTGGCGTCACAAATATTCCTGCCATTCAATAATATTACAGGCCGGACAAAGTAGAAATTACAATTTATATTATTATTATGTATTATTATTATTAATATGGGGATACAGACATGTAATCTACTCGCTGCTGTCTGTATGATCTTTATGACATTACATTATAACGTGCAATATTATGTATCCATGCAATGCATAAATTCGATGTCGTGTAAAACTGAGATAAACATGGACTTAAATCGCGAAAAGCTAATAAAACGAAAATCGAGTAAAAGTGAGATTGCGTAAATCGAGTTAGTATAAACCAACGGATTTCAACCGTATCTGAAACTCTGAGTGTTTCTACTGCAGTTCCTGTTGCACAATTAAAAAAATATCTTTGTCAGTGAAAGAGTTTTGGACAACATAAAAGATTCTTAGGAGTAGGACTTTATTCAGTTATGTCCAAAATATTCAAATCAGAAGAAACAGCCTGCCTTGCATCCAGATACCCGCATTACAATAGACTTACTGAGAAACCCTTTGTGTCTATTAAGTTTGAGTACTTGAATTAATTAAGAAAATAAATTAAGCAATGAAATAACTTAAAAAATAATAAAAATATCAGTCTAAAAATGTATGAAAAAATAGTCTCTCATTTCAAGACGTCTTTGTAAAAATTTTTTCATCACAGACAAATAGCAGCTGTGGCTAAGCCTGGTGGGGAAAATCTTGATGATGATTCCGCAGAATATGAGCCAATCGAAATAATGGATATTATCGTACATCCAAACTATAAGAGGAGGCAGGTTTACGATGACATAGCTCTATTAAGATTGAGAACAGCATCACAGTAAGATATTTATTCTACATATGTGTATACATAATAAATAAAGAATAATTATAAAATTAATTTGTTTTTCTTAGGCTCAATCCAGCTTGCCTATGGACAATGAATGACATCAACTACAATACGGCTACAGCGATAGGATATGGTGAAACAGCTACTCGTAGATTGAATACAAAAATTATCATTTTAAAAGCGTCCTAAATAATTTTCCATTTTAGGTCAAAGTACATCCAATGATTTGTTTAAAGTTGACTTGCAACTGTACTCGAGTCAGGTGTGTCAAGCATACTATACTCCTAGATTTAGGATAGAAAGAGGTTTGATAGACAGTCAGATTTGCGCTGGTGACTTTAATAAAGTGAAAGATACTTGTCCGGTTCGTATTAACAAATTTGCATAATTTTGTGGTTGACTCAAAGACATTTTCAAAAACATTTCTTTTAGGGTGCCTCTGGCGGACCTTTATTGGCAAGAACTATAGTAAATAAGACACAGATTCCTTTTATTTTGGGCGTAACATCTTTTGGTCCCGAATGTGCTGAAGGAATACCAGGTGTATACACAAAAGTTTCCTCTTATCTTGATTGGATTGAACCGATTGTGTGGCCAGCAAGTTAAGATTTATGCTGAAATGTATTAATCACAATTTTTAAGTTTTATTAAGAAATTCATGATGGTGCAAAGTATATTTTCTACTTCTTTTCCTCAAATTTTTCTAGCAAAATAAAGTAAACAAATAATTATTAGTGACATTTTTAACATTGCAAACGGAAAATAAAATTAATTAAATGACTCCAAGTTTCGTGTTTAATAAAAAATTACTATTTCTCTCTCCTTCACTTTTACATCATCCTTTCCTTCCACACGTACAGCTAAATGTTTTCCTATATTTTTTTTTTATGTTTTAATTTTTCTATTTTTTTTTACAGGGTAGGCTCTTTTTTTTATATGAAATATTTTTTCGAAGTTTATTGCAAAATCATTATCAAGCTAAAATGCTCTCATAAATAACTTCTTGTTCAGCTCCTCATCTCCTCTTTGAATATCCTGTAGTTCACTTACGAAGATGAGTGCCACATACAATTCTGCCTTTGAAATAGTCAAGTTGAATTCATTGTCTGCAATTGATACTCCTTTTGAATTGGCTAGCTGTTTAATGACAGCTAGTCTGGAACTTGTAAAGCTATTTATTCTCTGCTTTTGTCGTATGTAAATGCCAAAATATACGATGAAATGGATTGAGCTATTCTTTTTCTTCTTTTGTGTTTGTTATGATGTAGAACAATAAAATGTATTGTTGTGGAAAATAATATTATAAATTTGAGCATCTGCAATGCTTTATTAAATAATATTCACTTACAATTGTTCTAAACTTCTCGAGGGCAGTTGACAAAATTGACGTACATTTTATCCAATATTCTGACGTCTATTCACTGCAAATTCACTTTAGTTCATTTTACGTGATAAATTTTTTCTTGGCTATGAGTTGTCCTATTTCTGCCAGGATTCGGCAAATTTTTATACCATTTAGTGCTCATAAAAATGTTCCCATTTAAAGCAATGATTAATAAAATCAAGGATAAACTAAGAATTTTACTACAAAAATATAATTTTTATCTCATATTTTTAAGAAAAACATAACTTTTATGTTTTATCCTCTGAAAAACGAAATTTGGGTTTCCACACTGTGGAACGTTCCGGAGTGAAAATTTTTTCCGGTCTTACTTAACCTCACTTTTGGAGTGTTTACAAAAGCAATCTTAAATTTGCCGGAAAAAGGTTTGCGTTTTTTATTATAATACGGATAGGTACCACTTTTATGTAAATTAAATGTCACTGCACTTTTTGCTTTTTCATATGTAAGCAAAAGCGAATTTCCGGTGTAGATTTTTTCGGTTTTCGGTGAACATTGTGCAAATGCCTTTATATAAAAAGTACCCAGTCTCTATTTTAACCATTTTATATGACTAGAGGAGGATTTACATTATGATGGCATGCATTTTTTCCAGATATTATGCGGGAGATAGTACATCGTATATGGAATTTTATTTATTAATGACGAGAGAAACAAACGTCTTCTGCATTTTTCCATACCTCGTTCTGTCAATTTGTGTGTGTACGGAAAATTTTATTGCCATAAAAATTTCATAAGCCTATGGTTAGTTTTCAGGGGTGCTGGGAGTAAAACATTGTTTCGGCAATCCTGATCTGCCAATTTCGACTACCCATATTGTTGTTATTACTATAATTTTATAGCAAACATTTATAAAATTATCTCTCAAAATGGAAGAAAATAAAAGTAAGTTTTTAATTTGTAATTTAATATTGTGAAATTAAAAGTTTTTAAATATTTGTTTAACGAAAAGATTGAAGTTATTTTGGGGGTAATTTTGCGTCAATACGTTCTTTGCAGAACTCCATTTCGGCAGTCATTGGAGATGATTTGGCAGCAGAATATTGCACTGCTTGCTCAACTTCAGTTAGTCCGCCTGAAAATGATATCGATGCTAGGAGCTTTAAATATATGAATTTAAAATGCACCATTTTATCCCCTTCACGTGTACTGAAAAACTAATTGAAGCTTTGAGAAATCCAATTATAAAAACAAGATGATTAGGCCCAATCTTTGGAAGGAAGTAGCACGTGAACTAAGTACGAAATATTAGTCTCAGTTCTGTATTAATATTTTATTTAACAGACAATAATGGTTCAAAGATAATTAATAAGAAAGCGGTGGGACAGTATCAAAAGCTCTTATATGTGGATCAAAGCTGAAGCGCTAAGTGGGTCCTGCGCCATCAAAGAAGGATATAAATATGACAGATTGTTATCTTTTTTACATGACAAATATGAACCGAGACGGTACAGTAGTTAATAAATCAAAATATTATTAATTTCATAGTAAATCAATTAAATTTATTTTGCACAACTATGTCAACAACTACTCCATGCGTCTATATCTGTTGCATTCCCAATTTTGAAGTGTCTTACACTCCAAAAAGATAAACGGAGTCCGTAAGCATTAGTTTGAAACGGACACCCTTGGAAGTCATAGAAAATAGACCCAAAAAAAGTGATAGTACTGTGTGCTGGGAATTTCATAGGTCTGGAGTTGAAATCCTCACCGGAACAGGAGAAGGTTGCAGCTAAATAAAAAAAAAAAAACGCGATATATAAATTTTTCTTCATCATTTTATATTTTAGACATTTGGCAGGGTAAAGCAAATAATCAGCAAAAATTTCCCGGTCAGTTTTTGGACCGTTAGTCGAGCTGTATGCATTTGGCTTAAAACCTCCCAATGCAGATCCATCTTTTCTCCCTATCCTAGAGACAATGCTTCCATCCAATTGCTCTACATCCAACAAGCCTGGTGTAATGAAGACATTTTCCTGGGTTCTTAGCCAATTATGAAGGCTAACACAAGCACCGAAGATATTTTCCACTTCAGTTAGAACTGGCTTTCTAAAAATTCTCCACTTTGATGTCAAAATTCCAAAAGAATTATCAATAATACGACGGACTTTTCTCAGTCTATAGTTAAAAATCTTCTCCGTGATGATGAGATTTGCCTTATTAAACGGCTTCGTAATATTTTCTCCAAGAGGAAATGCATCATCAGCGATGAATATATATGGAACAGTGTACCTTAATGAAATCGCACTAGGCAGCGTTATACTGAAAAGAAAAATACACAAAAAAGTTTACAAAGGTTTTCCTAGATTTCTTAGTAAGAAATACCCTACTCCAATTGCTGGGATGAAAATGTTTTGCCGGTGGCACCTATGTCACCTATGTTTTTCCTGTCACAAATTGCTAGTAAAATTATAGAATGGCTTCTTTTGTAATTATAAAAATTTTACTGGCGCCATAATTATTATATTATTCGTTCAGAACACCGTACAATCACGTATTAAGCTCTTATAGGTATCTATGTACATCTACATACATGTATTTGAATGTGTTTTCCGTCAATTGCTCCCGATGAATTCGGGAAGTGCCACTAGCTTGAAAAAACATTAACTTTTGTTTTAAAGTTGTCTCTAGTTAATTCAACAAAAACTTCTTCTTTCAGATTTTTCCAAATTATCTGAGTTGTTTCTTTCACTATATATTGTAAACTGTTGAAGAAGTACACAAATAAGAGAAAGCTATACTTCTTTGAGAATCTCCGGAAGCTAGATATCTGTGATATTTAGTTCAGTTAAAATCAAAACTTACCGAATAGTAAGTACCAATCGTTCACTTGGATAAATCGACTTTCATATGCATGATTCTTTCCTATATGGGGTCCTACAATTGCTAGGAGTTTGTCGAATTGGTTTGGAGTCACACGCAAATAAATTTTAAATAATATCGAAGCATTTACACTTAAACTTTTCATAAGGAAACTATAAGCGCCATACTGATACCTTTGCTAAAAAAAAAAAAATCACGCACCCACAATTCTATTTTTCATTTATTTTTGCAGGGGTAAAATTGTTTCTTCTGTTTCCGACTCAGTCCTACTAAATAATATGTCGATAAACAAAATATCTCCTTCGTCCATTATCATTTTTTAACAACATTTATTATTACAAACGATTAAAACCTTTACAAATTTGATAATGTGACAGTTTGACTGTTTGATAGCTTGCGTGGGAGGTATTGCATTGATTGCTTCAGAAGCATAAAATTTTCAATAAGCTGTCTTCCATCACAATATCTTGAAAAAATACATGCCAACATAATATAAATAATCCGTAATATTTACCTTAGATTGGCTTGTTGATTTTTAATTGTAGTTCTTCTATTTCTCTTATTTATTTACAGTTTAATTCTTAATTTTTTATCGTTATTGCTTAGTTTTTTTGTCATCTCTTATTTTGTTTTCCGATACTACAACATTTTTTTAGATCATTCCTTTTTTGAGTTATTTTGATATGATTTAAATTAAGTATTATATCCTCCAATTTTTATCTCCCACTGTTGTAAGTTTTGAAGCTTGTGTATGCAAATTGTCTAATGAATAAATTTTAAATATTCAAGATTATATTTTTTATGGGAGGCACTGCGGATTGAATGGCGTAGTTCAAATCTAAAGTTTTTCATAAGATTATTATTTGTAGGAAAAGTTTTAGTCAGAAGCAACATTTTCTAACAGATTAATATCACCAAATGAATTAACCCGGATTTTCAGAAATTATGTACGAATTTCAATGGAAGCAATTTTTGAATTTTGAAAATTCATTGGGCAAGCAGTTTCTTCCGAACAAAAAAAAATGTATTATTGCATTTCGTTATGTGTTTTCCTTAACTACTAAAAATATTTCTTAAACTTTTTGATTCTTTTCTTGGCTTTAAAAATGGTTGTAATTGTGATAATAATAAAAAAAAAAAGGTTAGTGCATAAATTATTGGAAACTTGCTCTAGTTTAATTTATTAAGTATATAAATATTTTCATCGTAAAATGAGTCGGAAGAGATATTGCCAAAAAACTGTTTTTGGACACCATTTTTTCAATTTAGCGGTGCGAGTGGCAATGATGCGAGGTGGCAAAATACCAATTTTCAAAACTCCCAGAAAGCTTTCCAGGTAGAACAACTAAATGACTGGACTATTGGACTATTTGTCTAAAGCATTATTCTTAAAGAACACTTAAATTATAATTATGTGGCCTATATTCCTATAAATATTTGTAGATATACGTATGTTCTTATAAATGACTTAATGTTAAAATTTGTCATATTGCTGCTACTATTGTGCTTTACCAGGTCCTTGTAGAAAATTTTTATGATATAATAAATGCGGGCTCTTATAAAAAGTCTCAGAAGGTATTCGTTATTTGAAGCCTCGCAACATTTATATGTAAAGTTTGCTTTCAAAACTTCATATATATTTTTCTCTATGTTATTTCCCTCAATGAAATGTGAGAAATACTCCAAGAATTGTTCTTCTGTACTTTCTAACGCATTCATAAAATTAGCTGAAGGAATTATCAAATTGCCATTTTCATACATTTGAAATGTTATGAACATATTGTTAGATCTTTTTATCGGGATCTCATTGGCATTGCAATTATGGTTTTCTTTGTGTTTTTTAAGAAGTCAGCCAGCGAAATAACACAATGCATTCTCTTCTCCAAAATCCATATTATGGTAGTCTGCTCTTATTGTCAAACTACTATTTGTAGGTTTATCTTTCCAATTCAATCAGTTGTCTATTAATTGGGGGTAAATGAATTCCTTTTTCTGGTTCAAAATTGGTCGATTTCGGAACTTCAAGGAACTTTAAGCTAAATATTTTTTTAAAGCCACATGCTACCTCCACGTCGACGTAACATAGCGAACCCGTGCTCGAGAGCGTCTTGATTTAAACATCTTGTTAAAATATAATTTATTCCTTCTGATTTACACTTTTGTTGCAATTTTTTAATGCTAGCTATGGAAGGAACAGGATTGGAATGTTACAAATCTTACACCATTTGTAACATCTTTGCCATCTTTATGTATAATCCTCATTCCTTCCAGTAAATTTTTGCATTTCTTCCAAGAATGCTAACTGTTTTTCTGATCCTTTGAAAGGTCTTTTTAGCTCTTTAGCTTCAGAGAATTGAGTAGAATTAAACATATCAAACAGGTTGCCAAACTTTTCCAGGAATTCTGTAGTATAGATTGCTAATGATCCTTCGTTATTACTTACTTGTGTAATGACTGAGTAGCTAATTTTACTTTCATTTTCTGAAAATTACTAGGATTTATATGCATCTCACTTAGCTAAGGAGCTAATCTGAATAAATTTTTACTATCCCATGCAGCAAATCGGCGAATATCTTCCAATTTAGCAATTTCGTTTTCATCAAATACAATATTTTTTTGCATTAGGTTATTTCTTAGGGATTTAATTAAATGTGGAGGATCAAAGAAAAAATATATATCACTTCCATCATGTGCTTTAAATGAGGGCTTTCCAGGTGTAATGCTCAATAATTTCGCTAATCGAACCAAAATTTGCACCTTGATCGCATACTGTACCCTGAGGCTGTAAACCGATCTTCTGCAACTTATCTACTGCCTCTAACAATAATCCTTTGACTTGTAAGGCGGGACAAGTTGATTTGAAAAGGACATATCCTAAAAAGTGTTTATAATTATGCGTGATGCCATTTGCCATTATCACGAATGCTACCAAATTAGTTTTCTTGACACCATTGCCTTCAATGCCAATAATCTCGCCTTTCATATTATCATAATATAAATTTGCTTTTAAAGCTATATCGTCAAAACAAAGGATACATTTTTTTGCCATTTCAGCTAACTCTTCTTCTCTCATTTGACTATCGAAAGTTGATGTGTTCTGTGGCAAATTCCCCACTTTGGCATCATTGAAAATAAATGAACTAATATATTCTTCCTGATTTGTATAATACAGCAACAAATTCAAAAATGCAGAGAAAAAACTTAAAGTAAGAAAGAGAAGTAGTACTACATGAATACACCCAAAGATAGACTTAATTTTACATTAACTTTTGTTATGAAATTCCAAAACAGGTCTAAATCTGAAGAATTGTCATTTACTGCAGCGGTTGGCACTGCCCAGGGATATAGACGACGACGTGCATTCTTCATTATCATTTCTTCTTTAAAATGTCTTACACATATCCGTAAATCTCTTCCGGCTTTGATATCTTCAAAGCGCTCAACTGCTCCTAATATTTCGAGCCAAGTCATTAGGCTGTGAAATATAACGTCGAATTATTAAAAAAAAAAAAAAATTATTGACTATGTTACAGTCAAACCATTTACGGAATGTGTCTACGTTTTTACACATTATACAAGCTACTTAGTGCAGGCATGCTGTTAGGGCACTCCGAATTGCAAAGGGTTTCTTTTTTTATACAAAAACATCGCTTTAAAATACAACTTTTATGCAAGAGCAGCTGGCGAGCCCTTGACCTATTCCTATGGCTCCAGGACCATTTAACCAAATCTGTTTTGATGCGAACGCTTCAGATTAAGAGAGCTGAAGAGCTGCCACTGATATTCTATTGACATTTGGCGCGCCTTGTATTTTACACTCTGATAACGAAAGAGAGTTTGAAAATTCTTTGCAATTCGAAGTGTCATAAATACATGCTTTGTTGCATTAAGTGGTTTGTATTATGTGCAAAAGAGTAATAAAAATAATTATAACTGAAGAGTTCTACTAAACATTACAGTTTAACGGTGAGAGATTTCAATCGTAAAGTGAATTTACTAAGAACAGCCAGTCAGTTATAAATTTAACTAAAAATTGTGCGAGAATCCAGCCAGAACCAGAATTAACTAAATAATATTTAGTTAATACTAGCAGTACCTATCAATTGAATTCCGCTTGTAAGCATTTAAATTAACTGCAATTCTCCCAAATAAAAAATTATGTGGCACATATATTATTTAACTATTGTTTCATTCCATCGCAGATTCGAACCCCAGACCCACCGCATGATAAGAGTTGGTAAATAACCATTAAACCATCTCGATATTCTATTCGTTGCAAGTGTTAATATATAATTTAGTTTTATTTATTTAACACGTAAGTAACCATCTTCGAAAATTTTTTTGAAGTGGAGTTGCGTATAAGTAAAGGCGTATTTCATCTTTGATAACAGGCTAAAGAGATTTTAATTTTAGATCATATCCAAAACTTTTTTATTGCATTTCTCATTCTAATGCGCTTATGAGGTTTGTATGGGACATGATTGTGTGTCATGTGTTGTAAGCAAAGTTGTGGATTGTTCTCCATTCTTTTAAAGTCTAAATATTTTTATAAGAAATCAAACTCTTAAAGTAACACAAACGTTCAAAGCGGGTGCATATAGTCTAGTATAAGATTAAAACCCTCAGTCATAGTTGTGAATGATACAAGAGGCTTAAACGGGGCTAGAGGGCGTATGTATGTTGTGTAAAAATCAATGGGTAATTTCTGTTCTTATAAGGGATGAAGATCCCAATATTCACATCATGCTCAGTTGTTGCAAAGTATATGATGAGTGATTAGTGAGTATATGGAGAGAGAGAGTCCCAAACAGCTCATATAGATAATCTCTTTACCCGTGGAGTTATATCGCAGTAATAATAGTTTTCATTATTTTATATTTTCCTTTCTAGTTATTTTTCGAAAAAATGTCAGCAATTCAAATCCATTGTAGATAATGATAATATAATCGTTCAACAATATGAATTGTTTGACATTCAAATTATAAATCTACAAACTGTTTTAAAATAAGAAATTCGCACATTCTTTCCGTGCATCCTTCAAATGTTAAACAGTGGGGAAGGAATAAACTTCCGAAAATAACGTTTTACATTGTGTGATATAACTACCCAAAACTAGAAACAATGAACTAATTAACAAAAATGCAAGAATGCACATTTGTCATAAAAATAATTCCAATCAATTGACCTGAAATCTTTTCTCAAGAAATCAATTACACTAAACGTGACCGATAATAAAAGAAATGCATTCTAAGCAGGGCATGTATTGACCCAAATGCATGTCAGACTTAAGCTATTACGTTAACTGTGTGGTGTCTGATTCCTATGTAAAGTCATAACGTCACATTTGTCGATATTGAGTACCAATTACTGCACTTGCACCAATTGTAAAATCTTTGAAGGTCATCCTGTACGCTTAACATCGTCAGCATAAATCAAGACCTTACAGTACCTCACAGCAGAGACAATGTCGTCAATAGACAGAATAAAGAACAACGGGCCCAAGTGACTCCCTTTAAGTACGCCAGACGAAGCCTTCAAGACTCTAAAGATGCAAATTGCAACAAATTAGTGGTTCTAGACCTACCCGAAATAAACCCATGTTGGTTTGAAGAGAGCAAATTCTTACAGGAAGTTGATAGTTCACAGTAAATGATAGATTCGAATATTTTGGGCATGCAAGATAATTTTGCAATAAGCCTATAGTAAGAAATTTCATTCGATCATATGACTGAAGTTGCTATTTTGAAGTTGAAAATTTTACGAGGCAAAGGCATTGTCAAAAAAAGAAGCAAACATATCGCAAATTTTAGATGAATCATCACTAGCAGAATCCTTATACTTCATGGTTTTGGGGTATTTGTCCGTTCTTTTCTTCACATTAATAAACATAAAAAATATGTGTGGATCACTAAATAATTTCGTACGCATGCAGCTGAGTTACTTCAAACCGAATCACACAAACAAATGACTGGAATGGCGGAATGCACCCGTTTATTTCATATCAGATGCTTTTCGTATTTTTATTACTATTACAGTCAATGCTCTTTTAACACTTCAACGTTTCCTTGGCGATATCTTTTCTTATTTTCTACACTAGATGATTCGACAGCAATTCATCAAGAAGTTTTTCATTCGGGACACATCCTTCCCGAAAAACGTGACATCCGCAATAAGAAGATTATAATCTTCCGCGATAAAAATTATCTTTCGCCGGAAATGTGGGAATCATAAGAATTAGAATAAGAAAAGCATTTTTTTAAGGAACCTCAGCCTACGCTACGTTACAACGTTAGGTACATCAAGTATAAAATAGATAATAGCATTAAAATCGAGTAAAATAGTTTAGAAACATAATAAAGGCGCAACGAACATATTCAGTACAATTGAAAACAATCAAATAATAGTGGTATAGCGTAGTGATTGAACTGAAGAACTTAAACTAATGTATAGCAAAAAGATTAATTAGAATAACATAAGAAAAAGATTAAAGTTAGTATGATAACGTTACATATAGAAGTCATCCGCGTATCATCTTGCATGCTGCGTGGAACTTTCAAAATGAAAAAAAAAACATAACTTACCCATTTTCATCCTTTTGGCAACGGCAAAGTGATTGGCCCCATTCCCATTTCACTGCACACCTCATTACCAAATTGAGTTTTTTCTGTTTATAACTATAATTAAGTTTATAATTAGTACTTATAAGCAGGGACCGAAAATAACAGTTATTATTTTTTTGGACGCGAAAAAACTCTTTCCTCTTTCATAAAGTTTTCTAAGAAGTAGCATAGTACAAAAGGGGTCTATGTACAGCACTTAGACTAGCTGCCTACGTTGAAATCAAGAAAGTTTCGATTTTAATATATAAATCTAATCCAAACTGTTATTGTAAGACATATTTTTTATATTTCAATTTTAACTGTTAAAAAAAATTCTTATATTATTTTACAGCGATATAAAACTCTTTGCCAGAGTTTTACATATTTCGTCCATTATAAGAATTAAAAATGACTTTTATTTTTTTTTCTCAAAAAATAAAACTCATAATTCGAGTTTTATATTTTCCTCAGGAAAGAAAACTTATCAATGGACGTTTTCTATTTTTGTTGTCATATATTTGTTACCAGATAAGATTTGTCAATATTTTTAAAAAAAATTGTATAGCAACCGTACGAGGAAGTTGCCCGATTGGTCCTATTTTTGAACTTAAATTTACATTTTTTTTAAAAACGCCGTTTACAATGAAAAACCAAGGCTATGTATAGCAACACCAAGAAGGGGTTGCCGATTCCAATTTTCCTTTCCCTAGGAACCTTATTCGGACAGGTTTATTCCTTGAGGAAAAAAATAAAACTCATTTTTAACTATTAAATGCTGAGAAAAATGATAAACTCGAATTATGAGTTTTATTTTTTGAGAGAAAAAAATAAAACTCATTTTTAAATGTTAACCGAGAGAGAAATATAAAACTTAATCTAAGACTGTTATTTACTGAGAAGAAAATAAAATTCTCTTTTTAACTATTTCTTTAGAAGATAAAATATAAAATGCCAATAAAAAAGTGTTAAAACCAGACTTTTAAAATATTTCTTATAACTCTTTCGGTCCCTGCTTATAAGTGCAGATCAATTCATTTTATTATAACACAACAGTCAACACAGTAATTCACACAATAATTCACAACACACAGGTTCACAATTGTTTGTAAATTTACAAATCAAACGACAGATTGATATTATATTTCTAACGTCGTTCGTAATTAAAATAAAAACAAAAGTATGCAATTCATTGCAAAAATCGCAGTGTGTAAAATGAACCACTACACCCTTATTCACCAGTGTGTAAAAAACAACGTGCTTGGCTATTGAAAAATGTAAACATTTCCCCTTCAGAAAAAAACAAGTATATTTCTCTCTGTCACACACATTTCCTTAAAGCTACATGTAATTCTTTCTCTCAAATTTTATAATAATTTTTTTATTTTATTTTTTCAAATGACATCCCATTTCCGTAGGTAATCTCTTTCTATCGATCAGATGTTCAAGAAATTTCTCTTGAATAGTATGCCCTCGCCGATCTTGTCATCTCTTTATACCCTCAACAGACGATAGCCATAATTCTAAATTACCTACATCAACAAGATAATCTCTGCTGTCGTGTGTCACCCCTGAGCTTTTAATTATTCCACAAAGTATTACATAATCGCCACATTTTGACATTGACATAATTGAGTTTGGTTTTTGAGGATTATCTCTAAAGCGCCACTAAAAACACGTAGTAGTGATTATGTAAACTAACAGTTACAGCTTTTAGACGCAGCTGTTCGGTGACAAAACATAGGTCTTTTATTTGCTTTAAATTTTCGTGCACTATTATAAATACGTCTTTTTAACTTCTTATGTCTATTTAATAGAACTGTTAGATCAACTAGCAAATCATTGCAGTTGGTTGTTATATTTGGCTATTGCAAAAAAAATTTGATTTAATGTCAAAATCGTCTGTCACCATATGTTTAATTGGAAATTAAAAATAATTTTCAATTACATAATTGGAAATTAAAAATAATTTTTAATTACATAATTGGAAATTTTTTTGGTCATCTGTCGACGGTATTATCAATTTATGAATTTATCACGATTATCGGCGGTGGAACGTACACCATTTTCTCCCGATACTACTCAATTTGCAAAAATATTCAGTTCAGTCATTAACGCTACAATTGAATAAAAATCTCATGATTCCGGTAAAAAATCAGTTCCATTAAAAAATCCGTCAGCCGTTAGAATGCCTTTTTTTGCTGTTTTCCCCCCTCATATTAATCCGCTAGATCTGAAAGTTTTTCTCAAATGCTTCCCTGTTGTCGAAACTGAAGCTGGCTGGAAGAGAACTCAGCGGAAAAAATTGTCTGGCCTTCCAATGGAAGCTTATGGGAAGCGGTAGAAAATCTTTTCTATTACTTCGTCCTAATGACATGTAATGTTAAAAAGATATTAGGTGTTCAAAGAAAAGCCATACATCTATGCCTTCTGATTAGAGCTTCCGCTGGCATCATGTGATGCTTCCTATTCCCGCTGGGAGGTTTGAGAGCTTACACGAAGAGAATAATGTAATCTAAGTATCCTATAAACAAAAGACAATGGAATTATCTCACCGAAAATTACCCTTCTGCTGTGTAAGATACAGCGCAAGTAGTATTTCAATGGAATAAAATCCAGGCGACAATTTGCACATTGGATGTTTATTTCAAGGATGAATTTGAACAAGCAGTGAAAAATGGAAATTAAGTTATAATATCTGTTATTCAAAACAGCTAAGCGTTTATTTCTGCATCAGGGCATTTTCGGATTTCTTGCAGAATAGCGCTTTTTCCAACATCGCATAGAATCAAAACTTAAAACGATTATATTAGCAGCAGGAGCGGGTCTACTGTACTATGGTACTATCTTATAGTGGACAAAGAATGATAACACAGCATATATTATAAGAATATGACCGGTTGATTATTTACAATATCGATTACTGGTCGGAGTACAATGCAGAAGAGAATATTCAAAGGGCAGTAACATTCCTGGAATACATCAATTACACACACTCCCTTTTGGAAATGTAAATAAAATAAAATAAAATATTTCAAAGTTTCTCATAACTCCGTGGGATTTTATAATAATAAGTTTTCAAATAGGACTCAAAGCAGAGATATTTGTCATTCTTATATTCTGTTTTTAAAAATTATTGCGATGCATATTCTTCAAAGCTCTAACTAAGCTTCTGAGCAACTAACATTGCTACATATGAAATTCCTCACTACGCAACATTATTAAGATCGTTAAATCAAATGTTGTGTATACATAAGAATTACATGAGCTTTATTTAAAACTTCTTAAACTGAGAAAGAGAATGGGGAAATTTCTGATGTGCATTAGAACAAAAAGTATAAAGTGAGAATAGAGACGATGACATCAATTCGGTGTAAAATCTGAGGCAACTGGTTTATGACGTTCTTAAAATTTTACCAGGGGCTTATAAAATTGCAGTGTTCCCCATAACTTCAGCAACTTCAGTTACGTTTGAGTGCGGCTATGTGCGGACGTTAACTTAAATTATTGCTAACATCGGTAAATTTATTTACACGAAGTTTATATGTGCGGAAACATGTTCTTACAATTTTTTCTGTTATTTTGTACTGCCTTGAATTGGGCAGCTGGTAAGTATTATTAGTTTATAATGTAATTATCCTCTTTTGTAAATGACGGTAAACAAATATATTATGTGAATAAGTTTTGAAACGATTTTACTTATTGATTTGTAAATTTTGACCGGTTCTGGAGGACGATATCGCCATAATCCCCAACGATTTGTACAGCAAGCTCAAAATTGGCCATCGGAATACTCGTCCGAAAAGCCTCAACTTGACACTGCACTTGGAGTAGGTGGTCTACTGCATCGACCCGTATCTCATTGGGCTATTTATCAAAGTTAGTGAATATACAATAATTTGTTATTTAACCAAATTAACAACTCATATTTTTTTTATTAATATTTTAAATTGCCTCGATATTTATACGACTAACAAGTCTAAATTTAAATATTTTTGGTATAGGTACACAAGAATCAAAAGTACACCAAATTATGAAGAGTAATTTTGAAATGAAAAATTAGTCAAAATTCATATAAGTAAAAAGAAAAAGGAAAACTAACTGAAACTAGATTACATTGGAGTAGGTAAGAGTTGCTCTTTACTGAATACCTAAAAATAATAATGTGCTGAAGTATATATTTCTGGCAAATAATAGAAAATATTTAGATTGCAGTTTGTATGTAGAATATAAATTGACTGCCCAAGTAACATTGCAGGTTGAATTTCTTATCATCGAAGGCCGCTCGACCTATTTTTGTTAAAATTACGTAAACTAGACTTAATAATTTAACCTCAATGGATACTCTGCTAAGTTAAATTAGGAAGGAAACTTTACTTAATAATTCCTTAAATTAGGCCGTGAAAGTAATCTTGACTTTGTGGTTAATTATAAGGGAAAAATAACCTAATAATTCCTTTTCACTTTACCTCATAGGAATGAGGAAAAATTGTGACATAAATAAGGAAAATTTCGAATATCGGAGGCAAATTTCCTTAACTTTTACTTAAATTTTACTTAACTTTGGGTTTAAATTTAAGGAAATGTATGCATTTTGTAGTTGGATCTATTCCCAAGTTCAAGGCAAGATAACGTAAATATTCCTTAAATTATTCCCTATTCGGTTGTGTTCGCCCTCAAATTCTGAATTTCCAAAAAAGTTAACCTCAAAGTAAATTGGACTAAATGGGCTCGTTTAGCGATATCCGTAATATTTGAAAATAATACAACCAATAATTAAAGTTTATTAACTTTCGTTTCACTTCAGTAGCATTGGAATTAATGAACTGTTTCCCCTATTGAAACACAGTGACACACTTATTTTGGAATCAGTCAGGCTCAGGCTTTGGAATACCATTTGCATCTTTCATCAAAGATTCTACACCCATGCGGAATACACACTTATTCAACTTTTAACAATTCTTATATCTAAAGGATGATGCTAATGACATGTTTTACTATTCTTAATTCAATTCAATTCTTTCAATTGTCAATTCTCTTTTAGCTATTTAAGGTGAAATTCCATAATTTAGGGCGAAATGCCCTATTTTAAGTCGAATTTTTTTAATAGGACAAGATTATCATTGAACACAAAATTACCTAAAGACAGATTTTTGCCCTCAAAGTCGAAAAGTTTGGTTACTTCATCTTGCCATCCAGGAAATTCGTCGTATAACGAAACATTTTTATGTCAAACTAACTTTTAAGTCGATGTAATATGCGCCATATTTACTTAACAAAACAAGGCTGCCCCATATATTAAAGGAATGAAGAGAAAAATAGCATGATATCTACCTTAATTTTTTCCATAGTCACTGAAGAAAACACCCATAATTAAATTTTTCTTAATTTCAGAACGATTAAAGAATATTTAAATTAATTTCAAGCTTCTAAATCCAATAAAGGCAAGGCCGATTTACACTGGCGCAATAGCGATAGTGATAACGAGGCAACAGCGATATATCGCTGCACATTGTTTTCAATGTAAACGCTCACACCAACGCGATAGATCAGAGCGATACAAAGAATTTCTGCAGCGTTTGACCACCGATTCAAATCCCTATCGCAGCATGCACAATTTTAGTCGTTTATCGCGAGCTGCGACCAGAGTTGACTTATTGTGTCCTTCCCTAGAAGATAAATCTAGCTAAGAATACAAGTGGCAAGTGTTAAATGAAGTGAGGTTATAGCGCTAGTACAAAAACGTTGTTGGATTTGAAAAGTTTCTTCTGTTGGTATTCTTCCATTAATTTCAAAATTTATGAAACCCACCATTTTTGATTAAGAGGGCTTTAAATGTTGAGTCTAATAATTTTCGTTCTAATTCGCGGTTTGTCAAAAAATATTAAGATCGTGTTTGGGGCTTGAACAATTTAAATTTTTTAATTTTCAGGCTATGTTGCAGTAGAATTGACAAGAACTCTCCATTTTGCGCCAAAACTTCCAAACGTGTTTTAATTTATCTACTTATAATATAAAACTTTAAGTATTGTATTGATTTTTCTGGGGTTCTTGTCAAGCATACCTTGCTGCGAAAGGACGCATCAAGTAAAATTTTAAAGGGAATCCTTAATCGACAGTCGACTTATGAAGTGTTGTTTGATATTGATCAGGCAAACATTTAAGTAGAGCTAATGCACATTGAATTGGCACGTATCATGTCCACCATTAGTACTAGCCAATACAATTGAGAAACTCTAATTTGTCCCATGTTGAGATTTTTCCCAAATGTCCAAATGTCAAAATATTATGTCCATATTTGTCAATAAAATGTTTGTCGTTTTAAATTGCGGGCTTAAAAGCTGAGAAAACTATTTTTGAATAAGTCGATAATTTCTGTATATTTTATTAAAGAAATACTTCTCATAATCATTCAAGTTACAGTTATGTGCCTTGTTCATAATATTTACATTACCTACTACGGAAACTATATACACACACAATTCTTATAAAATGAAATTCCTTCTAAACTAACACAGACCTTAACATGAGTTAAGCTAGGTAGAAAATAGGTCGAGATTAAGGAAAATTTACGAAAATTCGACGTAAAATTTACGTTAAACTTACCAAATCAAGAAAATGTGTCCTTTGCTCTATAGGGATAATATTTACGTCGATACGACTTCCTCTCATTCTTCACTTACATAAGTCGACCGTAAATAGTAGGTAAACTCAACGTAACCACCATTAGTCGCTGCCAAAATATACGTTGAATAGACATAAATTCGATCTGTATAAAATAAGTAAAAAACGAGTTTTCAAACAAAACTGAGGCCAAGACGCATGAAAGAGTAGAAAATAAACTTTTCTTCACACACAGTGGTGGACTCAGATTTTATTCGCTGACAATCACCGATATATTTCAGTATGATCAATCAGAGCCCAGAGGTAATAAGTGATTTGATTCATGAAGAGAAAGAATATTCAAGAGAAATGTCCCAATCAAAAAATCCGAGTCCAGCTCTGTGTGTGAAGAAAAGTTTATTTTCTACTTTTTCATGCGGCTTGGCCTCAGTTTTGTTTGAAAACTCGTTTTTTACTTATTTTATTTTCTGCCTTTTTCGTGTTAACTAAATTGTTATTACGTGCTGCCCTGAAACAGATTTATCACTAATCGTATCGATAAAAATTTGTCCGATGATTTTCCCGCTTTTCCGGGTTTTCCATGCAGTTTTCCACAAAAGCAACTTTATACAACACATTTCGCTCTACAACTTTGTCTTAGGTTGCAAAACGCTCAAACGCTTCCTTGGTCGGAAAAACTCCGGAGACGCGTTTTACATGAATTTTCCTCGATTTTTTCTGCAAGTTTTCAAGGGAACTTGATCCTGCATAATTTAGAAAACTTTTTACCGGAAATTTATCCGGAAAAGTCGGAAAATTCCGGAAATTTTTTCGGAAAAATCGGAGAACTCTGCATTTTTCCTGAAACGGATTTATCACTAATCAAATTTGTATCAAATTTTCAAATGATTTTTCCCGATTTTCCGGGTTTTCCATGGAAAGTTCCGGTTCAAATTTTGATTCAATTGTCATGTGACATGAACTTGTTTACCAAATTTCAGCTCGTTGTGATGACGAAAAGTGGGTCAACGAAAAAAAGTACATGTTCATATACATATATAATATAAGAGATAAAATTTAATACTTGTAATCCGAACAATACAAAAAGTCAAAATCAATAAATGCAAAAATAATTAACAATATTTCACGCTTGACTCCATCAATTTTGCTTTCCTTAGGAAGCTCGGGTTGACTTATTTCCAATGTTGGTGATCTTGGGATAATTGCCGGTCATCGAACGTCATGGACATGAAGAAAAAATAAAGAAATTGGTCTTTGCCGGTCATCGACTTGCAGAAAGCTTGTACCTGTACGTCCAGGTGGAGAAAAGTGAATGCCTGGTGAAGCTGTCGTAGACATTTTGGGCGGCCTTGAAATCGTAGCATTTCAAACATGCTGTAAAGATATATTGGGTTAGTATAGGGGATTTCAAGAAAGGCATTCCTCCTTTGCAAGAATGGACACCCTGTTGACGATGAGCCCTATCTGGTTGTGGTGAAGGAGTAGGATAAAGGAGAACGATAGGAGTGCCGCGTATCAAAAAATTATAGCCCCTTTTTTTTTATTATTATTTATGCAGGGCTGGATAAATTCTCGTTTGGTTTCGAAGTGTTTCAGTCGTTATAGTATGTGTAGTAGTGTTTGATATATTTTCCAGAGAGTCTTCTTCAATGTTTCTTTCTGTGTCCATATCTGTAATCACAGAGGTTAACTGAACCTCAGTTTTTTCCTGAGTTCTTCTATTTTCTTTGTGAACTAGATATGTAGTGAACGTATTGCAGGTGGCTGCTAATAGACGCCAATTCCCACTGTAGCAAATTGAGAGGATTCTTATATTCAGTATCATTCCTATAATATACTTGATTATGCGTATGACGATCCAAATTCCAACGATACTTCCACTGATATGACCGAATCCCGTTACCAATGACCAAGTAGTTTGGAGTGGTGACTTGAGATTTCGCTGAAATGCTCGGATGAGAACAGGCTAAATACATCTATATTTTGATGATCAATGCTGTGACCCATAAGTGATTTGGCGACGACGTTCTCAACAGCTTGTCTTTCAGCAGGATACATTATCTGATGACGTAGATTATCGGAGGTCTCGGCTGAATATATGTATATGCCTGATCTTTGATGGCGAGAAAATTACTTGCTGTGCGCTGTGGGATAAAACAAACAGTGGTCGTGAACGTAATTATATAGCCAGCGCTGTTATAAAATTACTTCAATAGTTTGTACAGGCCTACCTGCATATAGAATTCGTTGCATTTGGCGCATTCCTCAAAACAAAAACCGAGTTATCCCGACAGCCCCAAGTACTCCAATTATTGTCAGAAAACTTTCACATTAAATCAGTCACACATTGATATGCGATTGATATGCATTTGAAGGAACTCGAGATACACAGTCTCCTTTCCTTAATAAGGCTGCTAAAAAATATCAGTTTGGAAAAAATAAAATTAAGACTGATTCAAATTTTGATGTTCTTGCATATACGAGTAAAGCTGATAAATTGCATTTGGCAAAGATTTCAGGAAAATTAAATTTTTGCAATAAAATCCAACTGATCTTTTTACTGTCAAATATAAAACATCCTCACATGGAATTTAGTATAAAACAGCATTCATAATTAAAAAACAAAAAAAAAAACATCCAGAATATAATAGCAGCTCCAAGGCTTTATTTCCGCAACCTGTGAATCGAATTGATCGTCGTTTTAATGTGAAACAAGATAAAAGTAACGATATAAAGTGACCTTTTCTGCAAGAGGTCAATCAGCAATATTATAACATAAATAGTTTTATCAATTTGAATTTTCGATTATTTTATGTTATTATTTACATCAAATATTGATTATTTTGTTACCTTTCCAAAGAAATTTTAGAAAAGTTATTTAAGCAATTCCAAACTTGTAATGTAATGATATTCAGGTCTACCGGGTCACATGATTAGATCAGATCGAAGTTCTGTAGTATATGAAGAAAAAAAAACAATAGATTAAAATTTATCCGTCCGATCGATTCGAGCACTTTATTCAGAATTCCATCACAAATTTCAGCAAAAATAAATGAAAGTCTGTTGACCACTACTCAAACAATTGAAAATCGATAACAATGCATATCTGTGCATTGCAGCTCTACCAGTCGCCGTCATCAGACTTGGCTACATTTTAAATATTATATAGACGAAAAGAAAAATGGAAATTTTATTGTCCAAATCTTATAGCAAAACTGTCGATACGAAGTAAGCAGACGACTTTTTGTGGATTTTTTCTATCAGAATCCGTTGTTTTTTTCACGTTTCTAGCGTCTTTATATAGTTTTCTATACACGATTTCAATCTGATAGAATCAAATTCCCCCATAGACCATTATGTACCTACACATTTTTATCGTAGGTGTATAACTTTGATTCATTCGGTACAAAAGTTTGCGTATATCGGAAAGGGCATACATTTGTCAACACCTACATATAACTAATAAAAACGTCATGGCCGGGATCCTAAAATAATAAATTTGGAAGATCTTTATCTTAAGAATATTATATTAAAAGTTTTAAATATTTCTATTGCTACAAATAAGAACGTCAACTTTAAACTAATTTTATCGAAATTGGTGTGACTGGCATATACGGCAAATCAAATCTCAGGTGACGAGTTCTAGAGCTTAAAATATATCAGAAAAATTCCAATGAAATAGGAATCCACAGGTAATTTTATAGAAAAAATTTACAAAATAGCAGATTCGATCTATTTTTAAAGCTGGTATTAAAAAAGTTGGCGTGCATTGAGAAATGCTTAGCTTATTTGAAAGAAAATACACTACTCAATCCCCATGAAAAAACTCTATCTTCTCGTACCTATATTGTTTTACAGGTGTAAGACTTGCATTATTACTCTAAACTTTTACTTTCAAATTATATTTTAACTTTAAATGCAAAAACAACTATTTTAATGGGACGATTTAATCAAGATAGCTTGCAAAATCAAGAATCCTTCAGTTAATGAAATAAACAAACTACTAGCGGAAATTATTTCAAATAAGTTTTGAGGATAAATATCCATCATTAATCAATGAAAAAGATTGCAATAGCGAAGAAAAAAAAAGATATATATGAAAAATTAATTACGGATAACTTTTTTCCTGGTGACAATATTATTATTATTAACTTCAATGCGATATGCTACTAGTTATCTATTATACAAAATATTACCTAAATTGAATTGTCCTAATTAGGAAAATTGTGAACCAATACTTATAAAAGAAGACGAAGTATTCACGAATGCAAATATTTTCGTCATAAATGGGTGGTTCCATTATCATGGGTGCAACATTTAGACGTATCTAAAGTTCCTTAGTATAAAAAAAATAAGTAAAAAACGAGTTTTCAAACAAAACTGAGGCCAAGCCGCATGAAAAAGTAGAAAATAAACTTTTCTTCACACACAGAGCTGGACTCGGATTTTTTGATTGGGACATTTCTCTTGAATATTCTTTCTCTTCATGAATCAAATCACTTATTACCTCTGGGCTCTGATTGATCATACTGAAATATATCGGTGATTGTCAGCGAATAAAATCTGATTCCACCCTGTGTGTGAAGAAAAGTTTATTTTCTACTTTTTCATGCGGTTTGGCCTCAGTTTTGTTTGAAAACTCGTTTTTTACTTATTTTATTTTCTGCCTTTTTCACGTTAACTAAATTGTTATTACGTGCTGCATTGGATATTTAAAAAAAAATTTATGACGGCTGAATAGACACTGATTTACCAGTTTTTCAAAAAATTTATTCGAGTAAAAATTATTATGCAACTCATTTCGCTCTACAACTTTGTCTTAGGTTGCAAAACGCTCAAACGCTTCCTTGGTCGGAAAAACTCCGGAAAAGCGTTTGCATGAATTTTCCTCGATTTTTTCTGCAAGTTTTCACCATTGTTAGTGAGAAAGTAATGATGCCAGTTGATAGGGAACTTGATCCTGCATAATTTAGAAAACTTTTTTACCGGAAAATTTTCCGGAAAAGTTGGAAAATTCCGGAAAATTTTTCGGAAAAATCGGAAAACTCTGCATTTTTCGTGAAACGGATTTATCACTAATCAAATTTGTACCAAATTTTCAAATGATTTTTCCCGATTTTCCGGGTTTTCCATGGAAATTTTGATAGATTCAATTGTCGCGTGACATGAACCTGTGTGCCAAATTTCAGCTCGCTGTGATGACGAAAAGTGGGTCTACGAGAGTGTCCAAAATAGTAAAGAAATAGACAAATTCGTGTACGAGTTAAAGGGAATGGCTGGCCTCAATAAAAAACATTTTGAATGAAATTATTTTTGGAAGGACTACATTTTTACATGTTCACTTTTTATTCGTTTATAAGAATTTTATTGAAATATTTAAATAGTCAGCAGGGAGGTTCAAAGGTCTATCGCGGGTGCATCGAAGTTGTCCCGACCTTTCTAGATCATAAGACAAAAACACAAAAGTCTGCTATTTAAATTTAAATATTTATTATGTTATGCCTTGATATTTCGTAAGGCGTTTAACTAATCAAGTAAAGAATTAGAAAAATATCTACAAAAGAAAAATAAACAATGAATATTTCACTTTTCAAGCAATCGCGGATGCAACCCGTCTAATTTAAGTGAATATAAGTATAAATAAAGACTTATAAAGGAACGAAATAAGAGTTCAAACAATCTTTATTACTATCAGTACACTTCTTTGTAACTTATGGTACTTATTTATTTTCAAATACCTACGTCAATATTCGCCGAAAATTCTATTAACATATTATTTCCATCAATTGTTTTCTCTGGCGCTTCCAATTTCGCGATAATGTCTGCAAAGTGCACGCCTCCTAGTCATTCACGATTTCAGTGAAACGTTTGCCATCAATCATCGTCAGAAATTGTACTCTAATTTCTCCATTTTCATCCATATTGCTCTGACATACCCCCCCCCCCCCCCCTCCACAAATCGATATTGAGTAATTTTTTGCCGGACTTGCAAAGCAGTTGTACGAGCACGTACAAACCAGAGCGCAAATATCTTTGGGTAAGGCAGCGGCACAGACAGTACCAGTTTCAGGACTTGCTTCTGCTGGTAATTTTGAGGATTGAAGAGACGTTGTTGGAGATTCGTCATCTGAATCACTGTAAACATCAGAAAAGCACAATTTCATTTTAGGTGACTGCACGAAGGATTTACTCTGATCCGATAC
Organism: Dioctria linearis; assembly: GCA_963930735.1. Lineage (NCBI taxonomy): Eukaryota > Metazoa > Arthropoda > Insecta > Diptera > Asilidae > Dioctria > Dioctria linearis. The sequence continues at coordinate 287,285,799 of OZ005741.1, forward strand.
TGAAGGCGCAGATACATCAGGACACAGAGTTCTGTTTTACACTTTGTAATTTGTAAGAGGTTCCAAATCGTTATCGTCCCAATCAATTTCGTTTTGAGTGGTGGTTTTCGGAGATTTCAAAACAAATATGCATTTTAGATGAGACAGTGAGGTTCGCGCCACGCAAATAATATCGCCGTCTTAAGATTGGAAGAAATGTTTTGATTGAATGCCTGGTATATTTTATCACCCAACATGACCATCTTTTCTTTAACTTCTTCTTTAGCTACGAATATAAATAAGATGTTTTTTTAGAGACTGCGTTCCAAATCATAGAATTTATGGGCACTGTTGACGATGGCTCTCCGGGACTTTACAGCAGTCCACACTGATTTTTTGACACTTCCACCGATTCCATCGACGGCACCTTTTCCATGTGAAGCAGCGTAAATGTTTCATTCGAGATGAGTGAATCAATATTCTGCTTTGAGGGCATTCATGCCTGCCATTACATACCGATTCTTGAATTGAGCGGCACAATTATCGCCGAAAAATGTGTAATGTTATCAGTGATCGAATTGATGTATTCAAATATTTTCTGCAGAAAGCAATGTACAGTATATTTACTGTGGCTTAATTCATCCATTACTGTGACCACTGAATGGATTTTGTCGGTGGTCCAAATACAGCACGTGAAAAGCGTGAAACCAAGCGTCATGAAACCAATGTGCTGATTGTATTTCGTCTTGACTGATTAGCGCATAATTCTCGGCAAAGTGTATTTATACAATAGCTTTCTCACTGGTCAGGTCTTGTTTTACATTTTGAAAGTAATCTGACTGAACATTTCTAACAATTTAGCAGTGCTGTCATGTTGTTTATCTAGGGCTTCATTAAAAAAATTGCTAATTACGATCTGTTTTGGTCTCTGATTCTGAAAGATCAAATTAACACTCACAATTGATTTAAATTTGTCTTTAAATTCTTCTTACTTTTACAAAGTTTCCAAAGCACTTTAGCACTTTATTTCTGTGAAAAACACAAACTTTTATATCTTTTGCATCGGGATGCGACAAGCCAACTGTGATTTATAAGAGTCCATGCTGCTTAGAAAATAACAACTAGTACTTACAGCTTTTGGCACATAAGAAAAAATGAATATATGAATATGATAATATTGCCAAGCGCGCCAAAAACTTCAATATGAAGTAAAATCCGAATTTTTTCTTTTATTATTAAATTTTGACCTTCGTCATTGCACTGATATAAAAAAAAGTAACAAATACTGTGATTTAAAAATTAATGTCGAGAATTGTCTATAGCGGAATCGCTCAAATATAAAATAAATAGCGGGGAAGACCGGGATCGAAAATAACAGAGGGCGAAAGTAACAACCTATATATTTACAAATATGAAGACGTTTTGGCAAGTACATCTCAGTTCACCGGTACACAAGTAACGTAGTAGACGTGTGCAGAAACAAAAGTAAATTTCAGTGCGGTAAAGTATTTTTTGTTGAACGTCTTAAAATTCCAATATAAATACTTCCGTTCCAAATTAGTACTTTTGTTTTTTTTATATTTGCATGTAGTTAGTTTTGTGTATTTGGCATTTTATCATTAAAAACTTTAATTCGAAGTTCTAAAACGTGGTCCGGGACGTTTGTAACAGCATAGTCCGGGGTCGAATGTAACGTTACAACAGAGCCCGCTGTGCAATTTCTTTCTTTCTGGGACATAATTCAACTTCTTTTATTCTACAATGCCTCGTAAGATCAGAAAGGCGAATAGGGGTACAAAAGATATATCATTATAAAAGCAAGCATACGGTGACATAAATGATGGAATATTGTCTGGTCGAGCAACTGCAAAGAAATATGGGTTGTGTCACATGGCAAGATATATGATGAATAGGCAAATACATAGCTTTGACAGGGAGTGGGAATTCTTCAGTTACTATATGAGGTTGGAACAAAGTTTTTAGTGAGGATCAAGAGATAGCAATGGCAGATTATATAATAACAGCATTAGAAATATACTACCAAAGATTCTATAATACAAAGATATTGCACGCACATTGTGTAATTTGGCTTCATTTAAAAAGAATGTGGTCACCGAGATTCCACCTCTGTTGAGAAATTATTAAAACTTCGCATTGTACATGGCCCCCACTAATCATGAGCACCACAGCCTGGACCTGATGTTTCAATTTTTTCCTAGAAATTTACTGGAAATATTTTTTTTAGAATTTGTATGCAGTTTGAATATAGAGAGTGCCTCAATTTTTTCCTTGAAATTTATTGGATATTTTTTCTTCGGAATTTGTATGAATTTGGACGACAGTAGGACTTGGGGCGGCTTATAATTTTTATGAGCGTAGACCGCTAGTTAACCCATTTTATCCCAGTGTTGCAATAACGGAACAAAAGGCACGATCAAATAAATGTATGTATATTTCTTTTCTCTTCTACGAACCAAATCATAACGGTAAATTATTTCCAATAAATAGACAAGCCGTTAAAAATAATGTTTGCCAGTTGATTCTTCCAGCTTGTTGTGACCAGACATGTTTTAAATTTCAAAGAAAAAAATTCACGAAAAAGATCATGAGCATTCCTCGAAAAGACTATTGGCATGTGCGCTTTGATGACATTTTTATGTCATAGAGTAAGTATTGTTTAGTATGTATAATTTACTGTATAGATTACTTGGACATATCTGTCTTACAAAAATTTAAGTTATGACAACTTTTATTTGACTGTTAAAGGCAATGTAGCGATAACGCATCACTGGGAATATGATTGCCTTTTTTATAGGGGAACATTTTTACCATTGGCGGAAATATTGGACGCTATTGAGTCAAGCATGAAAACAGGCTAAGAAACTGTGCTTTATCTGATAAGAAAATTTTGGCTAAGAGTCAACGTGGGACTTATGAGTGTTACGTTGACAAAGAAAATGGTTGTAACACGGTGGAAAGACAATTAGGTTGTTACGATGATTTCAAATTTACGTGGACTACATCCCATTGGTTCAGCCCATCGATATGTCAACAGGAAAGAAATATGTACCACAGGCACATGTGAGTAAAACGTATAAGAGATAAATGGGTGGAGTAGATCAGCTGGACAACCATATCTCGAATTACCGAATAGGAATAAGAGGTAAGAAATGGTATTTTCCTATCATTAACTGGATTCTGGATGTTACAGTAGTCAACGCATGGACATTAACCAAAAAGTATGGCTGTATGTTGTAGTATCGGCGACGTCTTATTGAGGAACTGCTAGAAAAGTATGGGACCCCGCCACATAGAACTGGACAACCTTCTAGGAGAAATACATTTCTTTCTAATGGCCCACATTTAATAATAACAGAATCTAAAAGACTTCGATGCAAAATTTGCGCTAGCCAAACAACAAAACGTTGTAGTTCATGCAAAGTTCCCCTACATTATAAATGTTTTGAGGCTTATCATTCCCAAATAAAATAACAATTTTGTTCTTCTATAACATAACTTATTACATTACTACTACTATTATTACTTTTTTATTATTCGTTTTATTACTACGTTGTGAAAACTTTGTTAATTTAATTTAATAAAATAAAATAAAATAAAATAAAATGCAGTTTTGCTCTTAAAATCCCAGCGTGGCGTTTTCGCAACACACAATATCTCTATTATTAGCAAATTAAAAAAAAAATCAATTGAAATTCCTAATTTTATACTTAAAGGTTTATAAAACTGGCAGATCGAGCAAAATTTAGAAAAAAATAATTCGGGATCAAATGGGTTAAGGAATAAGCATTCATTTCTTCTTAGAAATTTACTGAAATTGTTTCGGCAAAATTTTTATTTATTTAGTGGCCGAATGGAGTTATTTTCAGATACAACACTTTCATGTGTGCCGTTGTTGAAGGCTTCCCAAAGAAGACTTGTTGGGTGTAAAACACTGTGGAGTTTTCATTTGAAATGGCAGAGCAATATAAAGTGTCAATGCCACTTCAGTAAGAAGAGAATAAAATGGCTAGTGCAGATTGGTTTACTTATTTCATGAAAAGGCAGCCACAGTTATCTATAAGATGTGCACATCCTACCAGTATGTCTCGGGGCACTAGTATTATTGAGAATAATGTAGATTCCTTCTTTGACCATTTTGCAAAAGGTTATGGATAAATACAAGTTTGAAGTAAAGGACTTGTATAATGTTGACGAAACAGACATCAGAGTGGTTAGCAAAAGAGGAATCAGACAAGTTGGTGCATTAACATCTGCCGAAAGAGGAAACTTGGTCACAGTTACTTGCATAGTCAATGCTATCGGTAATTTTGTACCTCCGATGTTTATATTCCCCAGGTTTCGATACCCAGAGCATTGTGTTAGAGATAGCCCAACTGGAAAAATTGGCACCGGAAATACAAGCAGGTGGATGCAAGAGAATGAGTTCCTTAAATTCTTGAAGCATTTCTGCAATAGCACGAAAGTTCTTTTGCTATTGGATAACCATTCGTCTCACATATCTATTTAAGATCTTGATTATTGCTATCAAAATGGTATAGTCGTTCTGTCTTTTCCTCCCCACTGCAGTCAGAAACTACAGCCACTAGACCGTTCGGTATAAGGGCCACTAAGAAAAGGTGTAAACACCAGTTGCGATGTTTGGATGCGCAATAACCCATGGAAAACAATTACAATTTATAACTTCTCCTCTATAGTAAAAACGGTATATTTTCCTACAACAAAAATATATTTACAGCTCTTGATTATGCTCCATTTTATGTCGCAGATAGGCCAGAACCCTTATCGGAAATTTCTAATATGAATGAACTTAACGCAACCGCACCGACAAGAATACTGAGCCTAGTCCATCAACATCTCGCTCTGTCCCGTGTGAACTGTTCTCGCCAGAAACAGTTAGACCGCTCCCTACTGCACCACCTAGGAAAGAAGGAAGTAGAGGTAAAAAGAAAGGTAAAACTGCAATATATACTAATATCCCTGAAAAGGAAAAGAGGAAAGCGAAGAAAGATATTAAAAAAAATAAAGCAAACAAAATGGACAGGAAAGAGGAAACTGATGAAGAAGATGAAGAGCATTATAGTCTTGTCTGCGTAGAGCCTTATTGTGCAAGTCGCCCAGGCGAGAAATGGGAGCAATGCATAGAGTGTAAAAGTTGGGCACATGAATAATATACCCAACAAAATAATTTATATATTTGTCATAGTTGCTATTCAGAGTGATCTACATTTAGTCGTACCTACTATTAGTTTTTAAGGGCACTGTATTCCTAATACTTTAGCTGAAATGTAAGAAAAGATGAATATTTGTATGTTCGTTTATGTTAATTGGAGAGACATTATTATACGAATAAGTACTTTTGATTTTGATTAATTAAAACATTGTTACTATCGACCCCATACTCTGTTACTAACGCCCTGGTGTCGGGGGCGGTTGTAACATTTTCCCTAGTTTTAATGTTTTTATTGACTATTCTCATGTTACTATCCAGAATGCTTAAATGCTAAGATTTTTATAATATGAAATAAATTTGTTTGCTTGGGGTATTAATAGTTTTCTCATAACTGGAATAGTTCATCCATAACCGAGCTCCAAAGTTAAATGTTACTTTCGACCCCGGTCTTCCCCAAGCACTGATATTAACCAAATTAATTATTCAGAATTTTATTTAAAACAAGACTGAATGATGTCTTTTCTCATGAAAAAATATTTCTTTTTCTTTCCATGTAAATTGCGTACAAAATACATATTTTAGATTTTCATATTTTAAATTATAATTTGAGTACAGTACGAAAATGTGATCTCAATTATCGTAAATCATAATGGAAATTATCAGAAATTAATTTAAATATGGATTTTATGATGGTCATTTATTTAGAAACATATTCATTTCTGCAGCAAAATAAAATGTATTTCCAAATACGAGACAAGAAAGTTGTAATGTTTACGCCCCATCCACCGCACCGAATATCTTATGCTGTGCATCATTCCTTTACTTTATTTAATTAGTACACCATAAAGAAAAGAGAAATGATAACAGATACGTCGAGTGATTCATATTTTGAAGCATCTACCATGTTGACCAAATGTATACAAAACTGCTGTTGAAGCAACATTTGTTCTCAGTGCCTCTGAAACATCTTGTGATCCATTCCGGAATGGACCAGCCATTACAATCTGTAAACTTTTCTCTAAAATTCTATGCGACACCTACTTCTTGTGCCATCTATGCTACTGGTCAGCGGCCGATAAAGGAATCGTTTACTTAACAAAAACAGTTTGTTGTCCCTAAATCTTTCTCCGATGTTATATGTTCATCAATGTTTACAATTCTTTACTAATGTTATCTGTTTAGGTAAAATCGAGACTACATCGCCTCCTGCATCGGTTCCTTCACCAACTAGTGAGAGACGTAAATGTATTTAATTTATTTTAAAATATGTAATTAATTAATTAACTCGTTTTTTGGAAAGCCATCCGTTCAACAACTTACTACGATCCCTTCCCAGCTGGTGCAGAATTGACTTACCTTGGAGAATTTCCATATATGGTATGTAGTTGATTTTATTTTCGTATAGCAATACAAATTCATGAACAATAAATAAAAGTTCTTATTTATATGCATAACGCCTATATAAGTAAAGGATTTACTTAAATCAAAAATCAGAGATGAACAGGTTCATGCGGTCCATGTTCTTTCATAAACGGAGTACAGTAACAACCCGGTAAAAGGCAACGAGAATGAGGTTGCATGTCTCGGAGGTTTCTTCACTTCTAGCATTATGGCCTGCAACGTCTACCATTATAATCGGCTCTGGCTCGATGACCGGAACATTCAAAGAATAACGTAAGCTGTTGAGTATATTGAAGGAGACCGAAACAGTGACAAACTTTCTGTGTCATTATCTAGCCCTAACTCTTAAGAGATAGAATTTTCTGTGATTCTTTTTCGTCAATGAATCATAGAGACTGGCCGAGAGATGGAGGACTTGGAGTTCTACAATATCGCTAAGATCAAAATCCTCAAACTAACAAAATCTCCAAATTCGCGAAATCCGTAAAATACCTTTGCCTTTTCCACAAATTATTCAAGCACATCAGCATCTATCTGTGCCAAAAACGAAGTTTTGAATATACAATTTCGGATGTTTTGACCTTCATTTTCAACATTAATAGCACACTTTTGTATCAGATTTTTCAGAATATGCCTTTCACTTTGACTTATCGCAGATCTTATTACAAATGCAACCGTTTTCGAGCTTTTTACACATTTTGTAATTCAAATCGAACGATAATTTACTTAAAAATACTTTAAAAAATCAGTTTTTATCAATTTCGAATGTAATGCGCGTCGTTTCTTAGTTGGTGATTCCGGGTACTTTTTCTCCAAACTTCTTGTACATTTCTTGTTATATACCCTATGAGTCATGTCTTTCCAATAAGTCAAACATCATTAAAAAATTGGGAAATTAAAGGAACTTCAAATTTACATTTAAATAATATTTTAACGAGATTATGTATTTCTTCCTCAGTGAAAACTTCCAAGTAATTCACGATGTTCTTCTATTGCTTTGAAAATATTGTTCTGATTGAAGCTTAAGAAATGGCATTAAGGACATATTCCCAATTAAACTTATGTTGAAAGGTCGGAAAAAATAACAAAAGCTAATTGGGAAAATATAAAAGCAGGTAAAAAAAATAACCGATAGGAAAATAATAAACGAGTTATTAAAAAAAGGAACAACTACGGATAGTTGAATATTTAAAGAACACTGCCTGCAATATATATTTCGTTAAGTTAATAAACATGTTTTATTATTTAAAAACTAATTGTTTCGAGACTGCTTAATAAATTATTTAATAAATTTAATGTTATTTAATGTTAACATCCGGTGCTTTATACAAATTAATGGAAATTAATGATCCAGGATTTTTCAAGATCCATTTTCCAGGATTTTGTGCTACATAATTTTTCAATTCGAGATCTCAGAGTTATTCTGTTAATTTGTTAGATATGACGTAACAAAATGAATTTATAATTAAAAAATTCAAAGCGAAAATCAAAATGAGATCCATGAGATTGGAAAAATGGTAAAAGTGAATTAAAGAATTGACAAATAAAATTAAAAAATTGAATAGGGAAATTTATAATTTCATAGAAATTAGTATTTATATTTTTTTTAAGTAAGCTAACGATTATTTGATATTTTAACACACAATCTTTGGATTAGGGCAGCAAAGATTCAAAGTATTGGTTTGACTTATCAACAGATCCCGAACAACAAAACTAGAAACTTTGCCGGCCTAAACCAAAGATTGTCTAATAGCTAGAATAACAAATATTTTTTTCATTTTCTGTTGGTACCGGAGAATGCCAAGAAGTTACTTGAAAAATATAAATATAAGATTACCATTGACTTCAAAGACTATAAATTTTCAATATTTAATCTTTAAAAAAAAACATTTTAATTGTTTTGTACCGCTTCAATATTTTCATTTTAATTGAATATTTCTCTTGTGATGGCCCAATATACGGAAGATTCTTCCAGCAGCCAAGGGCGCATTTTAGTGAAATAATTAGCAATTGCTAAACAGTAACGTCGCATTGTACTGTTCTGCAACTGTCGGTTATTTTGCTGATTAGCTTAACAGCTGGCTGCGATGAGCGCTTAGTGGAGCAATCGACGATTACAATAATAATTAACCTTCGCATGGTAATTATTATGTAAAGCGATTGTTTACTACTGAGCGACTCAGGTGCTGCAACCGGTAGAACAAACGGCAAGGTTGTTGTCGTTTGTTTACATCCGCGTTGTTAAGTAAAGTCTGCTTCCGAATATTGGTGCATAAAAGACCAATGACTGGACTGGCGAGTGCCTGTAGTATTTTTTAGCCGCTCCGTTATCACTCATCGCGATATCAAGTTACAGTTCGGTTCAGATTGGTTTTGCTTTTAAAAGGTATTAAGATAGGTCAGTTTGGTTTATGGTTTAATAAAGAAACTGTGTTAAAAGAAATTCGAGTATCGCTTTTAATTATTGGATTCGTTAATTCGATTGCTCAACGGGCACGACAATTTGGCGCAGCCGGTGAAAAGTTTAAGTGTTGCTGTAATACAGGTATTGTGTTTGTTGTGTTTTTATTTTTGGGAGTTATGCTTTTTTAGCTGCTCCATTTTTTGTTATTTTTGGGAGTTATGCTTTTTTAGCTGCTCCATTTTTTGTTATTTTTGGGAGTTATGCTTTTTTAGCTGCTCCATTTTTTGTTATTTTTGGGAGTTATGCTTTTTTTAGCTGCTCCATTTTTGTTAATTGTGGGAGTTCTGCTTCTTTTAGCTGCTCCATTAACTTTTCAGGTTAATTAAGAAGTGTTAGATTTAGTGTATTATAGGATCTTTCAGTCTAAAGTGATATTTGGTGGGTTTTTGCTCTTTTGGCGACAAATAAAAAAAAAATTTATTAAAATTTGTTATATAAGATGAATGTGTTTGTATAGAGTAAGGTGTTAATAAGTTTAAGCCGTGATCTTCGTTTCACGCAAGCATTAGTTAAAATAGAAATTCGAATTGAATAAATTGGTTTGGGATAAATGTGTAAAGTGCCTAGTAAGAAGAGAATTGTGTGATAAATAATTAATTTGCATAGAGTAGGGAGCTTGTAATTTTATTTCGTGATTCTCGTTTCTTGTGTATAAAGTTTTCAATGTCACGTTTCATTTTAGGCGTTGATCATACGCGCGTATATTCAATTTTTCGGATTTTTAACAGTCGTAGTAACTACTGGAGCCCCCATGTAATATGATAGAGTTTGGGAGTTTTGTTTTTGAGAGTTGAAAGCGATACCAAGATAGTTAGGGTGATATTGTTATAGTTTAGGTTTGATTTTATAAAAATATAGATCTGAGATTGAATGAGGAAATTGGGAAAAATTTGAATTAGTTTTACTAGGTGTAGCTTAAAATTAATTAACTTTTGTGTAAGTTGTTTTGTTGGGTGAGATTGTTTTCTTGGTTAGGTGTTATATATAATATATATATGTAACTCGGCTTAGATTGGAGGGAAAAGAGAGAAGAATTAGATGGTCTTCTGGTTCAGACTTCAATGTCGGTGGGTAGAAGTAATGTACTGACAAGAGAGCAACTGTTACGGTTCGAAACTCAAGAGAAGGAATTAGAGGAAAGATCGCAGGAGCTAAAAGAGTGTAAGGAGAAGTTAGAAAGCTACGAGCAAGACTGGCAATATATTGGAGAGCATCTCACGGCAGAGTTGCAAAAACGAACATCAAGTGAAGAATCGAGAAAATTGATTCAGGAGTGGAATACAGCTGCCAAGTCCTGTACGAAAGGCGAAGCTTTAGACTTGCTGGTAACGGCTACACTCGAGGTGATCCAAAGGGGTGAGATCCAAGCAGAACAATTCTTAGAAGAAGAGAAAAGAAAGAACAAGGGTCTAATAAAGAAAATATTGTCTTTGGAACAGCAACTGAAGGAAGCAGAAGAGGCAGCGGAGGCACTGGAGACAGAATTAAGAGCCGAGGGTCCACTGCCGCAAGAGAAAGTATACAGGCAAGAAGTCAGTAATAAGTGGACACCAAGGAAATTAGTGTTCTGGGATAAACCACAAGAAACGAAAGATAGGCAAGATATTTCAGCTAAGAGTAGCTCATCGAAGGGAAAGACAAAAGAACCAGGAAGCAGTAAATCATACGGATTGCCCAAGAACAGTATGGCGGAAGCACATGGGAAAGTTATGGATATGGTATCCAAATATATACCATTATTTTCTGGGGAAAGGTCACCAAAGCTGGGCAAAGAATTGTACCGTTTCTTGAATTGCAGCAAGGAACTCTACGATCAATTGACTACTGAAGAAAAAGCTGTCTTTATCAAATGTGTGAAATTTCGGCTTACAGATGACGCTTATTATCTAGTGTGTTCCCAGGAGCCGAAGGATTTTGAAACTCTGCAGCAAGTTATTACAACTGCATATACGCCACGAAAATCGTTCAGTGAGCTACGTACGGAAATGCTGGAGTGTAAACAACGACCTGGAGAGGACATTCGAGAATTCGCTGACAGAATGAAAGAGCTTCTGGACAAAATTAAAACAGCAGTCACAGCTAAGTACCCAAATAAGGAAGGGGGACTAGTAGCAGAATTGGAAACTGACGCAGTGGCTACTTTTAAAGCAGGCGTAGGGAATAAGGCAACGCAAGTGCATCTGACGGGAAGGAGATTCCAATCTCTAGAAGAAGTTCGAGAAGAAGCTCTTTACTTCGAAAGAGATTCAAAAAGGCTTGAAGCTATGGCGCCAGGAGTATGGGAAAAAGTACCACAATACTCCAGCGAAACACCACAGGAAAGCTGGAAGGCTGGAAATGTTATCAATGTAAGGCAGAAACAATTCCAAAAGCAATTTGAAGTAGTGCAAGCACCAACAATGAACTGGGAATCTCCAAGAAGGACCAGGCAGCAATCCAGAGTTGCTAAATGCTTCAAATGCTGTCAGCCTGGGCACTTTGCTAAAGAATGCCAGTGGAGAAAGCAGCCTCCTTACTGCACTAAGTGTCAGAAATATGGGCACGAGATATCCAATTGCCAAATTCATCGCGTAAGAGTAGCCAACTGTGCAGCTAGTATTCAAAATAAATTCTATCCAGGACGGGAGGAGCTTTATTGCAAATTCTGCAGAACACGCGACCATTACACGGATATCTGCGTAAGAAAGTATTTAGCAGATAGAGAAACAGAACAATTGAATTCCAGTAATAAATTTATCATCACAGTCGCATCAGATATAGCTGTAGAAGGTACGTTTAGGCTTTTATTAGATACGGGATCCACATGTAGCTTAATGAAGCTCAGTAGGATAAAAAGAGATACCTTCATACACACACAAAATAAAATAAGAATTGGAGGACTATTTGGAAACGCGAAAAGCTCCATGGGTACTTGTGAGGCAAAATTACTGATAGATAACGGTCAGCAGGTTTGCCAATTTAATGTCATTGGTGACACTGACTCCATTCCCGCCGATGGTATCCTTGGAATGGATTTCCTCAGTGACAAAGCTGTGATCGATTGTGTAAATAGGAAATTGTGGATTCTAGATGCCAACGAAGTGCAGAAAGAAAGTTCCGTTTTTAGAAATATAACAGCTAGTGGTCCAATGGTATCCAATAATTACAGTCCTAGAAATCAGTTCCATGCCAGAATAGAGGAGGCTCACAGGATCGTGGCAGAAAACATCAGACCAGATATCAGTAAGCCAGACAGCAACCGGAAGAATATAAAATGTAATGTAAAGGAAGCATCAGGACTGGGGGAGAAAAGTATACCCATAGTGGATGAGCCAGTCCAGCCACAACAAGGGGAGAAGACTTGGACCATAGCTTACGACAGTGCGGAACTTGATGACCGTGCATTCGTAAGAATCGCCAATGCAACAGCCTATTTCATAAAAAGTCCTAATTCTTTCTATGAACAAACGAAATCTCACAGATTTGGCAATCAATCTGCATGGCGCTATAATTATAGGAAAAAATTCTATCCTCAACTAGGGAAAACCCAGGGAATTAAGCAAAAAGGTAAGTTACAGACGCCAAAGCATAGCTGTCAAACAGGTATGGTAGCTCCGCCGGTCAAAAATAAGATTAATAGGACCAATCTTATGCCAAATTTGAGCGGGCTGTACAAGGTAGGTAACGGTTATGACCCAGGAATCGGGGAACGTAACCAAAGAGATTTCCAACAAATTCCCTCCAATTTCAGAAGAAATTCGATGAGCGGAGTTTGGTAGTCAATGGCCATAATGATGTGAAAGAAATAATACAGATAACCCAGTGCATCCAGGTAAATTTCTAGGTTAAAAGGTAAGAAGGTAAAGGTAAGAAAATGTTTTAAAAAAAAATATAGAGAAATTAAACGAAAGAGAAATTTGCGAAAGAAATAAGAGATTTTAAAGAAAATAAAGAGATCTAAAAGAAAGAGGATATATAAAAAAAATACAAAAACAAAAATATTACTTGACAAGAAATAGAAAGAAAAAGTTAAAGAATAAGAAATGTATAAAGATAATAAATAAATGTTTATAGTTAGAGATGGAAAACTAAAAAGTAGGCTCAAGAAAGATAAAAACCAAAAGAGTAATGCATATAAAGGAAAACAATAGGTTAACAATGTTGAAAAACGAACGAAAAGGTTGTTAATAATAAGAGTTAAAGAAATAAAGTTGCAAAAGAAACAAGGGATAGAAGAAAAAGATTGAAAATGTACATAGCATAGAGAAAAATAAAAGGGTTGCCATAGGTTAAATAAGTATAGATAAGATCGATAAATCTGTATATACAACACTTCCAGAGCACAGGCGGCAGCAGAAGGAGAGGATCTATGAAACGAAGATCGGAGTACGAGCAAAGTACAAGAAATTTGTAAGATGCAGCGGATAAGGATAACTACGCTGATGTCTTTGAGCCTCGTATATTTACATCCACGGATAATTTACGCCCGGAAGATGAGTGAAATAATCATTTGAACATGCGCAGATATACACTATTCCTGTAATATTGAAGCCTCAGAAAAGTGAACAAACTCGAACCATTATCAGCAAACCATTGACGGGCTAAACCCAAGCGAGGCTATCCAAAAAACAGCAATCCAGTATAAAAAAGGCCATCCCAACAACAGCAACCCTACAAACCGCAAATTTACCAACCGCCTTCGAGAAGCAGCTGGTGCAATTAGAATAGTAAAGTAGTCTTATTGTAATAATGTAATTGTTTTGGGCACCCATAGGAAGAATAACTTTAAGGCTAGAGGAGTGTAAAAATTGTAATTAGTAAGAGAAAAATTTTGTTGTTATGGTTTGGATAGTATTTTAGTAAGTATTCGGGCTGTAAAAAGAACTTTTTGTTATTTTGTCATTATACCTATCGGTAGTAAGCAATGTTTTCTAACGGGATAATACGTGTAAATGAATTAATGAGTTCTTGTCCAATAGGTACATACAATTTTAATGTAATAGAAATAAATAACTTATTACGATAAGTGGGAAAAGTTTCAAAGTAAAAAACATGTGAAGTAAAAAAATAGAATAAAGAAATATAATAGAAGAATGTAAACAAAACACAAGTATGCAGTTATTTATATTGTTGTTAATTAGTAAAAACAGTAAATAAACTAAAAGAGAAAATAGAGATGTTGTAAGAACACAATAAAAAAGAAATGAGATAAAAGTAAGAAAGAAATTAAATATGTAAAGGAAGTATTGAAGTTAAATGTAAGAAGAAAATAAAAAGAGAAATGCTGTAAAAATAAAAAATGTAAGGAATGAAAAAGGAAGATAAGACAATTTAGATAGTAGGTATGTAAAGAAAATGTAAACAATCTGAACCGAACGAGAAACAAAATATTCTCAGTTGTTAATTAAGACTGTTTCACTCTCCAGATCTAGTTCCCTGCGGAAACTAGTTTTTCCAAGGGGGGAGGGATGTGATGGCCCAATATACGGAAGATTCTTCCAGCAGCCAAGGGCGCATTTTAGTGAAATAATTAGCAATTGCTAAACAGTAACGTCGCATTGTACTGTTCTGCAACTGTCGGTTATTTTGCTGATTAGCTTAACAGCTGGCTGCGATGAGCGCTTAGTGGAGCAATCGACGATTACAATAATAATTAACCTTCGCATGGTAATTATTATGTAAAGCGATTGTTTACTACTGAGCGACTCAGGTGCTGCAACCGGTAGAACAAACGGCAAGGTTGTTGTCGTTTGTTTACATCCGCGTTGTTAAGTAAAGTCTGCTTCCGAATATTGGTGCATAAAAGACCAATGACTGGACTGGCGAGTGCCTGTAGTATTTTTTAGCCGCTCCGTTATCACTCATCGCGATATCAAGTTACAGTTCGGTTCAGATTGGTTTTGCTTTTAAAAGGTATTAAGATAGGTCAGTTTGGTTTATGGTTTAATAAAGAAACTGTGTTAAAAGAAATTCGAGTATCGCTTTTAATTATTGGATTCGTTAATTCGATTGCTCAACGGGCACGACACTCTTTCGAAGTTATTTTGTAAGAACACCTTTAGCTAAAATTATTTCTTGATATGATTCCCTAATAAGTTCATAAAGACTGACTTTCTTTCTTTCAATAACAGACTCAAGGCTCCATGCGCCATCCTTCACCACTTTGATGGAGTCTTCTACTGTCCAATTCAACTAAGAATAGCCGCACGCATACTTATGTATTTTTATGATAGTTGCCTGTAAATTGAATTTCTGGATTTTTGATGGTGTTTCTTGATTTCGGTATTTTGCTGTTGGAAGTTTTTTGGGGCTCACCACTCAAATATAACAATTCATAAATTTGTATTAATTAAATTTAATTTAAAATTGAATTTGTATTAATTGGAGATCAATTAGTTTATCTCGAAAGAAGCTATAAGCTGAAAATCTTCTAGGCCATCAAAAATTATCAGAAATGCAAACTTTCTTAACCTTCTAAAAGCGCTCCAGTGAAAAAATTAGATGAGTTCGACAAAAGAGCTGTCTAGCAAATATTAAATTATTTACAATATTTTTGCAGGTGAAAATAATAAAAATCAATGGAGAAATAAATATTATACTGATTAGCTTTTCTGAAAGCTTTAGAGTGGTCGAATTACTGGCTAATGGATAGAACCTCCAATATTGTTCCTCGATCATGCGACAAGTAGTTCTCCACGGGTAAAGATGAGTCGGAAAACGAAACAAACGTGCTCTGAATTTTTTTGTGCGTTGTGCCAATTTGTTGCCGAACCCGATAATTATTTAACTCTTAAGTAGGTGCACACGCAAAATCACACAAGTGGGGCTCATGGGGTCAGCATTGATCCCAATTTCTTCTAGAAATATAAGTAAACCATTGCTTCAACAAAAACTGAAAAACAATTAACTTCTCTTTAAGTTAACACAACAATAAAATTACAATTATTTTATATTACAAACTGAGGAAAAGTAAAAAAATAAGAACCACTATTTTGCGGAGAGTAGAAAAGCTGCAATATTCACTCAAAACTACAGTCTCCACGAACTTTTTATTTATTTTCGCTAGAACTCATCCGAAAACATTATAAAATGTCGCAATTTCAAAAGAAATAACAAAACTTTTCTCACGACAAAACTACGTAAGGGGCGCATCGAGACACACCTCTCTATAGAACAAAAGCATGCGTAAGTTGCAGTGGCTCGAGTACGGCGATTTTCAAAACAGTGCTCTAAGATGAAAAGCTACGGAAGACACCGGGTCGAGAGAGATGTGTTCTACATTTTTTTCGCGGTTAAAATTGCTCGGACTCCATGCGCCTACTTAAGGGTTAAATCTACGTTTTTCAATTAAGTTAAATTATTTAAAGAAAATTCCAGAAATAGTAAAAATATGATTGAGTCGAAACGAAAAGCAAAACTCTACTGATTTAGTCGATGGTTTTGATGACGAATATTTAAAAAAATTTGAGTTTCGGTTTAATTATAGGCAAACCATAGGCAAAATAGACGACCGAGGATTCTTTGATCATGGAAGATCTTCCCATAAACCCAAAATATAATATGCAAGAGAGAATCGTATATTGGATTATTTCAGTTGATTGAGGAGCTTCGACTGGAGATGATAATTGGAAAAACTACTCTCAACCAAATTCTTCTTTTGTTTAATTGCATTTTTCAAAATCAATAGAATTGCTGAAAAGTGAATTCCATGGATTCTCGCCTTCGTCTTCATCTAATGATTCATCATAATCACATACATAATGTGTATAGCTAGAATTTCATAGTAGCATTGATACGGTCTACTTTAAAAACGGTTTGCTCTTCTTAAAGGTATAATGCAGAAATAAAAAATATACTTAGCTTTTATTTTCCAGGATTCGTACAATTTCGGCTTTTCTTATATTTTTCCGGTTTAAATGATTCGTTTACTTTTTTCTAAACTCTTTTTATAATAGTTAAAACCTGTTTTTTTATTCTTTTTAGAGATTTTTTTTTTTAGAACTTTTCTACTCCTAACAAGCGACACCAGAAAAACTTCTAGAACAAGTCCCGGTCTCCTTTCGGTCTGTACTCATCCGCCCGCCTCCGTAAGTCTGGCCTGTTCCGAAAGGTATAATTCGACTGGATGGCATTTAGATCACTTTGAAGCTTATTTTATCGAGTGGTCTAATTTTTTTTACGATTACTCTTAGGTCTTTTAATTACCTTAAAACCTTGTAATCCGATTTTACCTCCTTTGCAATTTTAATAATTTCCTATTTATTTTTTTACCTCCTTTGCAATTTTTATTAGTAGCCGAAACCTGGACGAATTAATCATGGAATGGATATAGAAACGAAGGACTAGGATCCTGAGGCTGAGTGGGCCAATAGCGGAATTTTGAGAGAATCAAATTAATCTTAGAAAATTTTGATGCTCGCCCAGGGCTGACAAGACGCTTACAATTGAGTAGTAATTTCTTCTTATAAATAAGATTGTTTACAGTTTGACCATGATGAAAATAATGGACAAGAGTATGGTGAAACATTAGTGCGTTCGTAAGGGTCCATAAGTTATCTCCACAATTTAGGATAGCTGAAAGACAATATTGGCGCACGGGGAACTGTAGTCATAAAAAACTGAGAGACCTCCGACGAAAGTTCTAAACCAATCATATTTCCCCTGAAATAAAATTGTCCACAGTATCAACAGTTCCCAAAATTAAGGACACATACAATATTCACTTATACCACTTAAAGCTATTTACATGCAGAACTGTAACATCTTATTTGGCACTTGTAATGACATAATGCGATTTTAATAACACAGTCTGTTTAGCACATCCATTGTACATAACTATGAGCCTATGCATATCATTTATATATCGTAGGAGTGATCCGATGGTTCGGGTAGAGTCAGATATAACTTAAGATCTGCAGTTTTCTTCGCATAAGCAGAAAAAATTTTCTGAGTGGAGCTCATGTCTACTTAATTTTGTTCTAATATAACTTTCAGGAGAAATATGATATTAAAATTAATTCCGAAAATTTGTGCATTGAATCTATGGTCGCAAAAGATCTTTAATTTGCCATCATTTATCTTAACGTACTCCGGTTTAGGTACATAAGCCAATAAAAAAGTGGAAATGCATTCAGGTATAGCGAGCATCGGCACTTGTAATTTTGTTCCTAATGTTCTCTGCGTTGAATTTATTTAAAATTTATGTTCGCTTTAAATCTTACCCCGTTAAAATGGAAAATCTGAGTAAATTCGAAAATAGTAATTAAAAATAATAAAGACTTAGTGATTAATATATTTTAAATAAAAATATTATATTTCTAGGCCGCAATAGGCTACAACCGAAAAGGACGAGGATTTGACTACCAATGCCGAGGAGTTCTAGTCTCTCCATTTTATGTACTCACAGCTGCACACTGCAGAAGTGTAAAAGGGTAAGTAATCAATAATTTAATTTTCTTAATGATTTAGCTCCATGGAAAGGCCATACAAGTATTTAGAATTTCAAGCAATGGCATAACAAAAAAAATTACCAGAAAAACATAAAATTTTACATTTTTTATAAAAGCATTTTTTGTCATTTTAGTCAATCACCAGCTGCAGCTCGAATCGGTGGAGAGAGACTTGATGATGATTCGCCAGAAAATCAACCCATCGAAATAACGGATATTATCGTCCATCCAAACTATAATCGGAGGCAAGTTTACAATGACATCGCTCTATTAAGATTGAAAGACTCATCAAGGTAAAATATCAATTCAGTAAACAAAATACTATAAATTGTTTTTTATTTTGCTAGCCGTGATCCAGTTTTTTTATTAAGAAGAGATGACACCAATTATAACACTGCTGTGGCGATAGGATACGGGCAAACAGCTTTCGGTAGAGTGAATGAAACAATTATCGTCCTTTAAGAGTTATAAATAATTTTTCATTTTAGGCTCAAGTACATCCACTGATTTGTTAAAAGTTGAATTACAACTGTACTCGAGTCAAGTGTGTCGAGCATACTATACTCCTAGATTTAGAATAGAAAGAGGCTTGATAAGAACCCAACTTTGCGCTGGTGATTTTAATAAAGTGAAAGATACTTGTCCTGTTCGTATAGAACCAATTAATTTTGAAGTTATAGGATTTTTCAAAAACCTCTCTTTTAAGGTGACTCTGGAGGACCCTTGTTGGCAAGTACTACAGTGAATGACACATTTGTTCGATTTGTTTTGGGCGTAACATCTTTCGGTCTAGGATGTGCACAAGGCATACCAGGTGTATACACAAGAGTGTCTAATTATTTGGCTTGGATTGAACCGATTGTGTGGTCAACAAAGTAATCAAACGAAATTAAGCTGAAATGTACTAATGAATTACTAAGATTTATTAAGAAATTCAGGATGGAGTATTGGTTTTCTCAATAATTTCTGACTAATTAAATTACTAGATAAACTGTAAAATAATTTTTTATCGATCAAATATTTTACATTGCGATCGAAAAATAAAATTAATTAAATGACCACCGAGTAAGATCTTGTTGCCTCCTAACTCACGTTTCTCGTTTTTTTTTCAATACTGACCCGTTTTCAGTAGACTAATTGGTAATCTTGCTCTTTCTACGTTATGCAACTGCCTCAGTTTTTGGTTCGTTTCATATTTTGAAATAACAGATTTTTACAGATTGTTTAGCACAATATTCTTTTAGAATTAGTTTAAAGTTAGTTAGCAGCACAAGATAATGAAATAAGATTTACATGAAGCGGGCCAAGTAAAAGAAATAATTCTAACATCATGAGAGGAGGAAGTTTTGGAATTAATTAAATTGAGAATTTGTGTTGTGGGACTAAAAATCAAATATTAAAATGTTGCATGAATACGAAACTGACACTTTCAGAAGCAAAAATATAAAATATTTCTCTTCGATAGAAGAGAGTTAAAAACACGAATGAGGAACACTTCAATACCTCAAAACTTTTTCTCAAAATATTAGACAAAATTTATTACGAAAAGAGAAGTAAAACGAAAATAATCCAAGCGTTTCTGGATGAAAGTATTTCACAACAACGAAGTCTAAACTTTACTTCTTCAAAAAAAAAAGGAAAGCGTAATATCCGAAAAGAAGAGGTAAACAATAATTGAAATACGGTTTTACGTGAGAAAATGCTAGATCATATAGATAAGTAGACTAAGTAAGATTGTTTACTTTATTTGTATTACCATGCCAAGTGTAAGCTGCATTCACAGCACGAACCAGCAAATTACCTAGTTCTAACAAAATGTGTAATTACTATATTAGCTTCATCCCTTAAGGAAAGGCAATTCTTGGTAACATCTTCGCTCTTTAAGATAAGTACCTAGTTTACAATCCCGAACCTTTTTCACATTTTATGATCCACAGTCGCATGTACATATTTTCATTCAGATTAAAGTGCCTATATGCAAGGGATACCTTCAGGTATTTTATTAGTTTAGTGAGGTGAATGTATATGTATGGATATGTAAATTTGAATATCGATGTGTAAAATAAAGGGCTGGAAATATTAAAAAATGAAGACATGAGTCTTTTTCCGGCTGTGTAAGAATCAACGTGGAATAAAGTGTATTCTAAAGTTTGTAGTTGAGTTTTGTTTTTGTATTTTATAGATTATAAATTACATAAGAGAGTTTATTGATATTTTCTGAGAACTATTTTCCTGCGCACTAGAAAAATCACAAAAGTGAGCTCATGGGGTCAGCACTGATCCCAATTTCTTTCTAGAAATTTAAGTAAACCACAAAATATTCAAAAACAAAAACAAAATAGTTCGATATCCAAACATTATTGCTTTAACAAAAATTGAAAAACAGTCTTTACAGAAAAGTAAAAAGATAAGAATCACTATTCGGAGTAGAGTAGAAAAGCTACAATATTCACTCAAAACGACAATCTTAGCATACGTTTTATTTATTTTCGCTAGAACTCATCCGAAAATATTATATAATGTCGAAATTTCAAAAGATATATACTTAACAAAACTTACTTCATGAAAAAATTACATAAGTGCATTAAAAAGGCACAAATTGTTGCCACAAAGTTTAGGGAAAAAATTCCTAGAAATGTAGGGAATATTGCCAAAAATGTAAGAAATATTCCCTAAAATGTAGGAAATATGCCATAAAATGTAGGGAACATTCCTTAAAATGTAGGGAATGTTCCCTATATTTTAGACAATATTCCTTACATTTATAGGGATTATTCCGTACATTTATAGGGATTTTTTCTCTAAACTTTGTGGCAACAATTTTAAAATTCAAATTTAATTTGCAAAGTTCTTACAAGTTCATTTCTTATGCTAATAGCTTCGGCTGTACATGAATTTGTGTTGCTCTATTCTTCACTTTTTGAAAAATTCTCGTTTTCTGTTCGTTCTACTGCTGGCTCACGAGATCCATTATTTGCGTTATAATTTATGCAAATATCATGTAGTGTTCTGACAACATTGACAATATGAACAGTAATTTCTGGCTGTCTTGCACTTAATATTGTCCGGTCTAACAAGCTGAAAACATTCCAAATATCGTATTTAATTTGTTTCAGTCTGCAATTTTGTGGGTTGGTGTAGGTTCTTCCTGGGAGTATTGATACAAAAATGCGGCGTTTTAGGACACAAAGAAAGGGGTGAAAGACAATAAAAACACCCCCGAACGTATGACGGATCGGAAGAGGTTTTAAAAAAAATTAAAAATTTCATTTTATTAAAAATATGATTCTAAATAAAAAATTCCGTACTGACCAACCCCCGTCAGCAAAAGGAGCGACAGGAAAAGCGAAATAAGTTAGGGGTGGACAAATCGCTGTATCCATTAACATGTGTCCAATTATTTCAATTCTTCAATATTTTGGTTCAAGAGCGTGAAACGTGAACTTTTAAAGGATGGAACGGAAAAACGGGTGGAGTGAAGAAATTTATCGGACCATAATGTTGCACAATATTTGGTACATTGTTTTGGTATGATGACGTATATTGATAAATTTGGCGGCACGAAGCGATTACAAACCGCGGAATTGTTACCTTTATATATTATCAACATATTACATATGAAATCGAGGTGTTTTTTCAAGAAGGGGAACCCAGTGGCAGCGCTTAAAAAGTGCGAAAATATCTTCATCAAAAGATATTTAATAGGGCGTTATCACTACATCGAAATGACGTAATTTTGATGAAGTGATTTCGAAATCACTGTACGTGTTTTCACTACCGCTGAGATGATTTCGTTTAACCGGTGCTACACTTAAATACCAAATTGGCATGTAACATAATTAATTACAAAATAACAAGGCTTTTATAATTAAAAGGATATATGTCACACAAATGTCAGCAACCTATTAATACAATATTTAATTTAAAAATGTATACAACAAATGTCAATTGATACAGTTTGAGAAAAAGTGGAAACCGAAAATGGGCGCGTTCGGGCAAATTTTCGTGATTTCATTGAAATTACGCAAAAATGAGATGATTTCGATTTAGTTTTTTGTACTGGAAATTACGTGATTTCGAGGGTGATTTCGTCGAAATCATGCTGAAGTAGCGAAATTACGTGATTTCGATGTAGTGAAAACGCCCTATAAGATTGTTCGTTATCTCATATGCGTAATGAGAAGGAAGAGATAGCACGTGGGAGCGAGATAAATGAAAAATTACGTTCCACGCTTCAAAATGGATGCCAAAATTAAATCAGCGCCATATTATGGCACAATTTAGAATTTTCATCAGAAGAAATAATAAAAGTTAAGCATTTTTCATTGGAAGATAATAAAACGAAAAATTTCGCATCGAATGGAAATAATTGCAGTTAGCGAAAGGCTAAGAAATCTGGGGAAATCTGTATTATGGTTGTAGGTTAGACAGAAAAATGGCGGTTCAGGCTCTATATAAAGGGGTGCGGTGCCATGTATCACTTTCTTACGTTATCAATAGTCGAGGAGTGAACTTCTACAATGATCTACAGTGATAAAAAAAAAGCTGTAATTGTGAAATTTAGTTTGCTACTATCCAATCAGGTATGTGCAAGTTCTTATGCAATTGGGTGGAGGATACTTTAATTGTTTTTTTTTTTTGAAAAATAATTGGTGATAATTTAGTTGAATTTTTGTACAATTAGTTCATGTCAGTTGTCCCTCATCTTCCGTCTCGGGCTTGCTTGGACCAGTCTGTGAACTAATTTTTGTTTGCTTAATTAATTTGTACGAGTAATATCTACATATTAGATAAGTTCTAGTTAAGGTTAGAGTGCGCAGAAACGTGAAAAAAAACTGTAAATTAAATCGAGTGCGAACTTACTTCAATTTGTTTTGAATATAACTTTCAGCTACACTAACAGTAACCACCCTAAAATTACATTTTTGATAATTCCATTCAACAACTCCCTGATTTCTTAAGACAAAATAAAAACCAACCCCGTTAGGTCAAGAAAAATTCACGCTTTTATTCAACTACATGAAAATCATAGCCTTGTGCAAAAGTATAAAGCACCCTAATTTTTAGCATTGTTTTTAAAAATAACACACATTTGCGGAAGTTTTCTTGGCCTGATTATTTTTCTAAGTACCTAGGGATTAGTAATTTGCAGAATTTTATTCTTTTGTCTTGTGGAATTCATTTATAGTGACATTAATGAGATTTGTGTTACATCCAGAAGTGTTCTTGAAGCGTGAAGGTCGATATTTATCAAACTGAAGGTAAAAGGGGCCAAATTGTCCTCTTAAATGCCCGAGGCATGAGTCAAATGAGAGTGTGAATAGCGAAAAAGCTAATTTATTCACGCTATTCAGTTCAATTACCATTAAAACGATTTAAGGAGACGCCGAAGTATTCTTATAAGCACGTTCGCACAAGGATCTTATCAAGGCGGGACGGCAACGCTACGCAAACTCTCTGAAAATCCGAAAAAAAACTTGTTGAGTTTTCCGCTGATCTCGCCAATTTTTAATAAATTTTAGCAATCTCCTAATCCTCTTGTTCGGCGTTTACAGCCTGGTTAGATATTAAGACGGTTTAAGTATGATTAAGTTAGTTTATATAGGGCTTTCTTAATGAGGTTTTTTTGAAAATTTTTTTCCTCGTCATGTTACTGTTATCGTCATGGTATATGAACTCACTTATACTCCACTTAACATGTTCAAGTTGCAAAGAGCTATGTAATAGTCTTAAGTCTTTAATTCTTCTCCATCCTATGTATGTATACCCTGAAATGTTATCGCTGATGAAATAAGTTATGATAATAATCATAACTTTAATTTTTCATTTCTTACTTCTATTAGTTCTGATGAACTAAATATCCAAATTTGATAGGGGTGTTTTAACTTATGAATCAATATCCACCCTGAAAGTTGTGATTAAACTTAAAACTTCAATTTTGCAGATAAAAACATTTAGATCCAAGGAATTTGTTTGATTTTGACCATAAGAAAAATATTCCCAAATTATATTTTTTGATTACCATATCATAATTACTGGAGAAAAGATTATTGCACTAATCTGCAGCGTAAACCAAATTTTCAACTTCAATGAACAGCTTCAAGGAGTCGACTGCAAACATGTAAGATTAGCAATATTGATTATATTACTTAAGTGGGAGAAGTTGTAGGAAAAAGGGAGAAGTTTAAATGAATTCGGTTCTTATTTTTGAGTCTCCACCAGTAGTAAGCTCCAGTTAAAAATTTAAAAATTAAATAATTTTGTACAAATATAATATCGCGCCGAAAAATTTAATAAATAAAATTACGTTGGGATTTATAAGATCCCATCGAGGCCTCCACAAGTTGTGGAAATCAAACAAAGAAAATACATAAATATATGTATAGAAAAGCCCGGACTCTGTCTGTAACTCGGATGAATCCCAGCATTCTATTTTTTTTAATGAAAAATGTATTTAAAAAATAGAAAAATATTAAAAACATAAAAAACCAATAAAAAAAATTTAAAAAAAGCTTAAACTAACAAAATAAAAGCAAACTAGAAATATTAAAATAAGTTAAAAAAAAATTAAGCAACAGGAAATAACTTGGCCACTTTCCTTCCGCCATATTTTCTAATATATAAGATGAGCTTGGCAGCACTGTTCACAAGCAATAATCTTACTCATATATAACTTTTCAGTTGTAAAGTACGCGTGGTTTGGTAAAGAGTGATGAGGCAATTAGAGAAAAGAAAAACAATTGAGAACAAATACCTGGAAAATCCAGGCATTTCGTCAAACAAAGTAAGCAAAGTGTTAAAGTGCGATCGGTCAACTGCTCAAAATTTAATTAAAAAATTCAAAAATGATCTAACGGTTGCAAGAAAACCTGGCTCAGGTAGAAAACCTGGCAGTAGCCAACCGAAGCTTGAGAAAAAGGTTACATCATTGCTGCGTCAGAATTGGAATTTATCTGAAAGAGCAGTTGCTGGTGTGGTGAAATCGTCCTAATTTACAGTGCACAGACTTAAAGAAAGAATATGGTTACGGTCTTTCAGTACCTTTCTAAATATGAATGTTGCATTATGGACGACGAAACCTATTGTGTATCAGATTTCAATCAAATTCTCGGAAAGGAATTTTACGTAGCACTGAAGAGAGGGGGTCTGCACGATAAATTTAAACAACAGAAGGCCTCCATATATCCCCAAAAAATACTTGATGTGGCAGGCCATCTGTTCATGCGGTAAAAAAAGCAAGGCTTTTATCACAACAGGAACAATTAACGGCGAAATTTATACGAAGGAGTGTTTACAAAAACGATTATATCCATTTTTAATGTCACAAAGTATATCTACGTTCTTTTGCCCAGATCTTGCTAACTGTTATTACTCAAAAGCAGCCACTGACTTTTATAAAGACATCGGTGTCGTCGTAGTTGGAAGAGAGGCAAATCCAACAAATTGCCCTGAACTTAGGCCTATTGAAAAATATTAGGCCAAAATTAAAATTACCAAGTTTTTTCTGACTCATTCTTTAGTAGTTGTATAAGTGCGTAATAAGCCCAATATAATTCAAGTAGTTCGTTTTGATATCGACTTGCAGGAATAACCAACAATTTTTACAAGAACCGATTGAAAAATTTTTAAGCTTAAAATCAACTCTGTGCTTGAAATATATGCTGCAGTCACATAATATTATGGACATACGAGAAGAATGTTTTGATAAAAGTTGATTTCAAGAACTAGCAAGACCGAAGCTCCGAGTGAAATGTTTAAGAAAACTGAACATACACATGTAGGTATGTACGTTTCGAAACTCCATCAAAAAGAGAAATATTGGGAAGAGTTATCCATGAACATCACTCTAATTGATGAATATTGTTCATTTAAAACTATTTAATTTCTCAATCCTATCAACTTTGCTAGAGATTTCAATATTTGTAAATATTGTAAAGCAATTCAAAGCTTCTTAAATAATGTTCATTTGAAATTTGGGTGTCGCACATAAAAATATTATGTCATCTATCGACCTACTTTCAAATCTAAAATTTGTATGTTTCTCGAGTCAAAATTATTGATATGCAAACATACATACATCAATTTTCAAGGTTTTTGGAAAACTCATTAAACTGCCAAGAAAAGCAGTGTCAGCGGTAAAGATCTCGTTAGAGGTGCACATTATGCTCACCACAGTAAAGGTGGGATTTGGTTAATATTGATTGACCAGTCTCATATAAACTTTATTGGAGCTGGCTTATTGCATTTCTCTGGCTATATACGAAAATTATGTAAAATAAAGTTTTTGGCTAAATATTTCAAATTTGAATTTCAGTTTCATTTAGGTTCGGGCTGTGGTCAAGAGTAATAGTTTATTCATACATATTTCTTTACAGACGGAGATTAAAATTGCGGAGATATGTTAATGCATATGTTAATGCGAATTGTTGTATTATTTTTTACATTTTCGATATGTGCAGCTGGTAAGATTGATTTACTTAGTTATGTGTGACAAAGTTTTTCAAATTTGATTACAATGTGATTTCTATGTTTAATACAAAATTTTTCTTAAGTGAATTTTACGGCGCAATGATATTTGTTCTGTTTTTCTTCGTTAAAAGAAATAATGTGAATTATTATTATTCTAATCAACAAGGGCATATCTATGGATCTCAGTGCTGCCTATCAGGATACTGCTCCCAAAGGCCTGAGTTTTCAGCTATACTTGCAGCAGTTGTTCTCCCACATTACGTTCAAAGGCGACACCCTTCCAATTGGAATAATCAGCAAGGTATGTAAACATGATTTTTATACCCTAAATTAAATAATCACAATTTGTATTACATAAATTTGAAAATTTATCGTCTCCTTACCATATTTCACAAAATTCTCGAGTTTCTTATACAAATAACTGAATATCGTGGACAATCTCTTCAATAGAACAAAATAGTTGTCACCTTCATTTTCGTTTTATGGGATATTGTGATATATACGTCGTTTGACTATAGTGGGGGGGGGGGGAACACACGGCTTTAATCCAATGGAAAAGTTATCGCTAACTGCAATCTAGCTATAGGAATTGTCTGTAGCAGCTAATAAGCTTTAAATCCACACAATTGACAAGCTACCAATTTAGAACGAATACTGAACTATTTACTAAAGTTGCTTATTCTATTTATATAAAACTTACCTGCTTACCTTCTCATGCTTACAAATCGCTTAACTTACTATATTTAGCATGAAAGTGTAAATGACCAGTAGAGTAGGTCAGTTAATTTGTTGTTCTCTTCCCATACAGCACAAAATTACCCGGGGACAGTCTATTCTTTTCCTATAGATCCCAAAGATTTCCAGGGAAAAACAGGAAGCTTTCAGTATGTGCTTTATTGCACTTTATGTACTTTATGACTTTATGACAATGCATATGCAAGTCGCTGACCTAAATTGAAGTGGGTTTAAAGAAATTGCTTTTGCAATTTCTATGCTTTTGTGATTACGCAAATGTATCTTACATTGTGTATACTACAATATCCTCGACGTCTGCACTTGGCACAGAAAAATCATCCAGAAGTTGAAATTGACTCTTCATTTGTGATTGTTAAAAGTTATTTAAAACCATATGAATGCTGTTTTTTTTCAAGTTTTGGACGAAATTATTCCCTAAACCAGTTGGAGAAAAAGTGTCAAAAATCAAAGTTATTTTTTATTTAATTTCCATTTTTGCTAAAGTAACAGTGGTAGCTTAAATATTTCGAAATCGTTTACACTTCCCACAAACAAAGAGTGGAGGTAATAAGGTAATAATGGATATTCACAAGTCTCCTTATAAAGATCGGATCACAATCTTAGAACTGTTAGAGTGTACACAAGCTTGTGTTCACAGACTTAATTCTTATTTGCCGAGAATATCGTAGTGGACTTTAGGTGATTCCTTTGCTTTAAATTCAAAGAAGTCTAATTGCAAAAGTCTGCCCTATATATCGTTGACATACATCGATTGCGTGTTGAACCTGGACAGCCCAATCAATACCTCTATGAATCGCTGTGACCATGTTTATTTATTTATTCATTTATTTTTAAGTTAAAGGGGTCCTCTAGTTTCTCGGCTGTTTTTTTACGACTTTTTCAATAATTTTTTACGGGCAAACCATCGAAATAATCAATCTCATTGTATTTGCATAATCTTTATTAATTTTGTTACGAGCGTGGCCTTAGTTCGTTATTTAAAACACAATATTTCAGATATAATTCAAAAGCTCTTTCTTTATTTAACTTTACTGTTTACTCTCCCAAATTCACAAATAATTATCAAACCAACTCTTTATTTATCGCTAGTACTATACTTCTAATTATCGCAATCCAAATAGTTTACTTCGTTCACTTCGCTGTCTGAAATAATACTCCGCCTCCTAGCTGTCAGAGCGCCGTATTTATACTCTACGAATTATCCTAGAACCTTCCTGAATATTCCGTTCTCCGAACCCAAAGTTTACTAAGATGACACTAACCTAAAGTTGCTTCCATTCCTAACAGATGTCGCTTGATTCACTTTGTGGTACGTAACAATATTTATGTAAGCTTTACACATTTTTTGAAGTCAAAATATATAATAGAATAAAAGTTATAGTGGCCGACAGGAAGACATCAAATAAAAGAGGTGCTTGACGGTGACCAAGATTGCGGTTGTTCTGCTTCTCTGATATCAAAAAACCAAACGGCATTTTAATCTTCATATTTAAGACTTGCGATTGAACTAGAGTGAATTCTAAATTACAAAAATTGACTTTTTTATACACTTTTGAAAATTACATTCTATTTTTTACTCATTTTTTCTTAAGTTTTTCGCTCGTAGAAAAAAAACTATCGAAGCAATCATGATAATCCTAATTCAATCACTGGCTTATAACATATTAAAGATGCTGTATAAATTTGAACAAAATCGGTGTAGTAGTTTCTGAAATATCGTGGTCACCGTTTCGAAAAATGGTGTTTCGAGAAAAAAGCGTTTGAAAGTTCGCGCATGTGATTTATACTAAAAATTTCATCTCACCGTCTTATAACAGGTTACGATTTCGTATTATCCGTAACAGCTGCTTGTAAGCCTGGTATTTCTTATAACAGGTATTTAAGTTTTGAGTAACAGTTGTTATCTTCCATGTGTAGATACTTGTTGTTTTTATCTGTTATGATATATACGCCGCACCCCTACTCGGCTCCCCTTTACTCGGGCCTAATTCGCGCTCCGTATACCTGCTCCGTTCCATGGCCGTAACTTGTGAACCACTTCGAATATCGAAAAATCCTTTGGCACACATTTTCTACACATGTTGTAGATGTGATTTATGAAAAAAATAATAAAAAAAAAATTTTCGACCCGAGAAACTAGAGGACCCCTTAATAAGATAGTACACAGACAAGTCCATTACTACCACCTTAAAAGTAACTTACATCAGAGAAATTACAAAATAAAAACGAAGAGAAGCAAAAAACAAAATTCAAGCTAAATAATATATGAGTAGGGAAAAAAATTGAAGATTATACATAGGAAAAGAATACAAAAAATGAGAAAAGAGAAAAAACAAAATACTACTAAAAAGCTACAAAATACTGAACTACTAAGTAATCACAAATTAAGAAAATAAAATTATAATTCAAAATAAAAATAAAAATATAAATTCAAAGATAACATTTTAAACAACAAAATAAATCAAAAATAAGAGCTAAACAGATACAAACAAAGTAAATACGGCAAAAGGAAGTTAAAAAGAGTAAATGGGCAAAGAGAAAAAAAGGGCAAAGCAAAGCAAGAAATAAAAAAATTAAAAAACAAAATCGAAACAAATAAATTATAACTTTAGAATCAGCGAGCGATCTCATTAAAGATTATTCTTTTAAACGTTAGAGGGCCAGAACTAAACATATCGATATCACTGAAATTTAGATTGTATGCCTTCCGAATTCCATATAATGGTGACTTTTCCCACAGGTTTGTTCTTGAAAATGGCAATCTAAAAGGAATATATTGTCTTGTGTATCTTGAGGGAAAGCAAGTCAGGACAGTGTACATCGTCATTAAGAATTTTATACAAAAATACGCTATCAAGAAAAACACGACAACGTTCCAAAGATTCGAATCGGGTTAATCTCGCATTATAATCTATTATGTTCCAACTTATACAATAATAATCTGGTGAATTTTCTCTGGACAGATTCGAGTAGATTATTATAGCAAGTGTAAAAGGGGCTCCAAATTTGACACGCGTATTCTAGAGTGCTTCTCACCAATGAATTATACAGAGCAATAAAACAGGCGCTTGATTTAAAAGATTTACATACACTAAAAATGAAACCCAGAAGACGATAAGCTTTAGCAGTAATAAGATTCAAATGAGGAGCGAAGAGAAGTTTTTCATCGAAATTAACTCCTAAATCATTTATTTCTTTGACATATGATAAAGAAATATCGTTAATTTTATAATGGAATAAGATTATGTCACGTTTTCTAGAGAAAGTTATGCTCTTACATTTGTCTACGTTAATATCCAAATGTTTTTACACCAAATTTCAAGATTTTTAATATCATCTTGCAAGCTCTTACAGTTACGAATGCAGGGGCGGATTTGATCACTTGGCCGCCCTAGGCCTATGGAAGATTGCCGCCCCCCTACTCCCTGTAAAACACGAAAAATTGAATGATCTATATCCAGTGAAGGGACCCCAGGCTAGAATTAGCGGAGTAGGCTGCCTCATAAATCGGAGTAGATTTGAAAAAAATGGAGTAGAATTAATAATAACACTTTCCAACGAATTATTTTATTTAAAAAAACGAAAAAGTATAAAAATGTAATGAAATACCCACAACTACAAGAAAAAATCAAAAATCATTCAAACATTTTGCCGCCCCCTAAATCTGCCGCCCTAGGCCCGGGCCTACTCGGCCTATAGGGAAATCCGCCCCTGCACGAATGTCGTTAATTACTCTAAAAATGTTAGCGTCATTAGCGTACAACAAAATGTCCGAAGTAATCTCAGTCGTTAAATCATTGATATAAATTAAAAAAATAAATGGTCCGAGTACTGTACCCTGGGGAACACCAGATGTCTGTTCAAAAGAACTAGATTGAGAGCCGTTGAAGACAACCATACTCTCTCTTTCTTTCAAGTATGACTGGAAAAAATGGATAGTGTCCATATTGAAGCCAATTTTTAACATTTTTAAGAGACACTGGTTGTGGTGAATCTAATCAAAGGCCTTAGCAAAATCAGTGTGTATGGAATCAACTTTTTTATTTTCATCCAGAGCACAAGCAATGTTATCAGTAAAGAGAGCTAAGTTTGTAACCGTCGAGTGCCCAGGGAGGAATCCATGCTGCGAGTTTGATATGAAAGGCATTTGATGAAGAAGCTGATTGTACATAACTCTTTCGAATATTAAAGCCAGTGCATTGGAAATAGATATTGGGCGATAGATAGTGACTAATCTAGGATTGCCTGCTTTAAAAATTGGGGTAACGAACCCATTCTTTAATATTGGTGGAAAACTTTTCTAAGTATTGATAAAATAATGTTAAATCAAGATTGGATTCCTTACCAGAATATACTGGCAAAAGGTATTCAGAAAAAAGCTCTTTCTCTAGAAGATGACGAGGTAACTTCCTTGTAGACCATCTCTTTGAGAGAAGCACTTGGATTCCTGAAATGTCTATTAAAAGCCCAGAAAGCTCTGGGGCTCTCCTGAAGTGAGAGTTCAGTTGCATCCACATATCTCTTGAAACACTGATTTAGTAAGGCTTTCCGAAGATAGGAGAAAGTCTTGTATTGTTCCGGATGCTGGTGAACCTTATATATACGACGATATCTTTCTTTAATTTGAAGAACTTTAATCAGTTGGTGACTATATCAGGTCGGAAAATTGTTGGTTCTCGTTTTAGTTAATGGTATATATTCTCAAATACCGGTGTTGGCTATCTCGTAAAAATTCTCGAACGACTGTATAGGATCAGTCGAAATAACCGAGGAAAGGTCAATACCATTGAGGTAGTTACACAAACCAGTGCAATCTCCCAATGTGAAGTTCCTTTCCCTTATAAACTCATTACGAAAAGGTTTTGGCAAAGAGATATTCAAATTAATGTCTAATGGAGGATAATGCGGGTCTATCCGTGAAAGTGGGCATATGGATGATGATATGAGAATGTCATTCTGGGCGATATCTGTCTATACTAAATCCAGAATCCTATCATTAAAATTTTTGACGTTATTAAATTGGTTTAGGTGGCACAGAGACACATTGTTGATCAGGGAATGGGCTGCTTGACTGAAAACACCAGAAGGCAACATACAATTTTCAGTTCCGTCTAAATACCAAGAAAGGTATGGAGATTGAAGTCCCCCAAGAATAAAACGCGAGAGTTTTTAGGTAATTGTAGAATTCTGTCACTTACTCTAGAGAAGAAAGTTGCAAAATATACGGTAGGTATATTACGAAAGCTCTAGCTGTTCGCGTATATCTTGCCGTCCGATTTCCATTTGAATTTAGTGAAACTCCTTAACCTATATTTCTTTTCTACTGTGGTTTTTTAAAATAACTCGTTACCTGCAAATTTTACGATTTTAAACTAAATATACTATTCGACGTAAAATTTTATATTTTATAATCCTGCGTACTCCGTTATAGCAATTATACTATTATTAACAAAAGAATAACCACTAAAGTACCCACAAATTGATGATTTCCCAATATTTTTTCTCACTTTTTTCCACTTTTCCCTGGTTTTCTTAAAACTGACTTTTTGCAGATATTGAGTTAATTGAAAAAATCACAGGTATATTATCTGCCCACATTCAGATTGCACATGCCTTCAATTACTGCAAGCGATTTATTTATTATCTGAAAAGATAGAATATCTTGTTTCCTATAATCTGCTCTGGGCTACTCTTTAGATACCTATATCTACTTGGATCGGAGAGGTTCTACTTACCTGTTCGTTGATCTGTTATTTTTGTACATACCGCATTTTAAGTACATACACTGCTTTGTTTGCTGGTTTATGGAACAGTCTCACTGCTACCATACAACGATCGGGCCTACTTGAAAAATGTCAAGCTCGTCATTTAAATCGCGCGAAACTGTTACTATTTGATATTGGGGTCATATGTTTTACTTTAAAATGTTCACGCTGGCACGTAGAACCCGTGGCTCATACAAGATTGCCCCATCGAGAATTAGTATTCTTTATAAAGTTTTCTGGACAACTTTAATTTTAAGAGGTTAAGAGGCTTTGGGCAATCTGGATACTCCCTTTTCAGTCAGTTCAGCTGTGATAGGCAATTCACTTTGCAAGAAGGAAGTAGAAATTTTTGGCGAGGTAATGATGGCAATAGGTCCAAACCACACGTATCCAGCACGTTCATTTTGTTACACTTGTGCCTAGACTCAATAATTTTGCTACGCTGTAGTTCCTTAATTGTGTGCGCTTTTAATCAGGTTACAATTATTGATTATTGTATGATAAATTCACATCACTTAATGATATTTGAATTATTACGTCATTACGTCCAATAGGATTTTCGCATTAACCTGTTGCAAAAAAATTAATTAATTTAAAGCAACGATACCATTGTCGATTAATGTAGATTATTAAGGCTATGTCATTTCAATCACTTTAAAGGCGAAGAATTTTGGCATTCTGAACTTAATGAATACAGTCTCAGAAGGAGCAAACGGATTTCCCAGAGCTATCCTCTATGCATGGCTCATTATTATATAATAATTTTATATTTAACAAACTTGTACATTATTTATGTAATATATACGTATTATATAAATTTGTACATACTTGACAGTATTTTTATCCAAAATTTCGGTATTTGAAACAAAACAATTTCTGCGACTGAAAGTAGAGATACGAGATTTAAGGGTACCTCGGTGTAAAGCTCTTATTAATTAATTAATTAAAGCTCTTATGTTAAGAAATATTTGACAGCTATTTGTGTTTGCCAGAATACAAAATCTCTTAAAAAAAATCTCTACAAAATGTAAGCGATCAGCTGACCTCTGACATTTCTTCACTCTTCAAGCAGAATACCAATTTCTGCCAATGGACTTTGACAGCCCAGTTAAGAAGAGCTCTTATCTCTTAATTAGAATCAGGGGGTACTTAAGTCTACATTGTTTTTTGTCGTTAAAACAACAACTTTTATTGTAACTAATTATAATATGGTAACTATTTTTTTCCATGAGCGTCTCATGGTTTTATTTAAATAGCTTAAAAAACTATTAGTTTACTTTTTAGGGCATTTTAGACAATTACATAATGAAATTCCCTAAAAATAAATTATTTTGTTTTTTAATTTGCTTTTTTGGTCCCACCAATATAATCGTTCTGCTAATCATTCATCGAAATGCTAAAATTGAAATGAATGAAGATAAAATGTAATTCTGTTTTCATTTTTTATAAAAAGTGGATTTTTATTATGTTTTTTTTCGAATGTAAATAATCGTTAAACAAGATGTTTTCAAACATAACTTTTTATATTTCGGAAGCCTCACACTGCAGACCCTAGGAGCATTAATTGAGAATTTCCGTGAACTCAATTATCTAAATATAGCACTTATAGATAAATAGAATTTTTCGATTCAATTGGAATGTCATCACAAATTATATGCTTACTAAATTAATTATATTAAATTTACATAAAATTCCGATTATTGAGTTTACATTAATACTCAGTTATTCTTTCGTCCCTAGAGAGTATTAGTCTACTAGTCTAAGCCCCTCCCATTCGTGATCTATATATACGGTCTTGCTAAGAGGTCTAAATATTGGTAGTTAGTTAAAACCCCTATGTGTCCTGAAAGTAGTTCTTTCATTTTCCTAATTACCGAATCTTTACATTATATTCAACGCCATTTTTCTACTAAATTTTGCAACATTCATCAGACATTTTTAATTCTCAAATTTATCTATTATCTGTCATTTTTCATTTAAGAAAAATCACCAGTCATTATTCCCAGCCATTTAGGAATAATTAAAAAATATATATTGCATGGTTCGCTAAATTACTTTTTAATTAAGTTGCTTAAGTAGGTGTGCTACTGAAAAACCCACCACCCTTTATTTCGGCCAAGTTTATATTTGTTCCAATGAAGCCGAACAAGATCGAAATTTTCTGTACATAGGTAGATAGGATTTCTAACTTCAAACTATAAATAGAAAAAGGAGTGCTAGAAGCCTTCACTAGTGAATATTACTATTTTTTTTTGAAGAAAAAAAAATACTATTATTAAGAAAAAAAAAATCGTTCGGTGCCGCTATATTTTTTTATAAATAATATAAAGCTTTAAGCTTCATTTGGAATTTGAATCAGAAGAAATCTGTTGCTCCGTTCTCGAGACATGATTTTTTTTTGAAAATAACGTTTTATCATAAATTCAAGAAATTTCTATCCCCCGTAGAGGGGAATGATGCGTAGTAGGAGAAAACAAAAAAATATAGATGAGCTATTTTGGTGCTCCCTACAAACTGTGAACGTTTCATCCAAATTGGAGGCTGTCGTGTGCGATAGTACCGCGCTGCTAGATGAAGCGAAACATGAATTCGAGCGCCGTTTCATAGTGAAAAACATAAATATCGGCGCCTGCGCGAGCGTAAACGTTTTAGTACTTCTGTCCCTTTGTTACAATAATTATTCATTAGATTTTGCCATATCTCTCCGCAATAAAAATATTACTTTTTATCAGGGATGTAAAGGACTCACATTTTGACTCAATTCATCGCTCAACTCAAGCAGTGAATCCGCTCAATCACTGAGTCCGCTCAACAGTTGAGCGGTGGTTCATCGCTCGAAATTTGAGCGGACTCACTGGTTGAGCGGACTCAATCGCGAGCGGATTCAGTCTTGAGCGGACTCATTGCTTGAATGGACTTGAGCGGACTCAAGTCTTGAGCGGACTCACTGCCTGAGCGGACTCATCGTTTGAGTTGAACGGACTCAAATCATATTTTAAATAAGAAAGGAAGGAGGAAGAAGAAATGTTGGCTAAGAAAATTAGCAAAAGCTAAATTAATAAAATATAATATAATGAATGACTTTTTTATAAGCTTTTCTTATTTTATTGAAATTTCAGTTTCAATTTTAATTAAATCAGATACTCATTATGTTATTTAAAATATGATTTGAGTCCGCTCAACTCAAATGATGAGTCCGCTCAGGCAGTGAGTCCGCTCAAGACTTGAGTCCGCTCAATTCCATTCAAGCAATGAGTCCGCTCAAGACTGAGTCCGCTCACGATTGAGTCCGCTCAACCAGTGAGTCCGCTCAAATTTCGAGCGATGAACCACCGCTCAACTGTTGAGCGGACTCAATGATTGAGCGGACTCAAATCCTGAGTTGAGCGATGAGTTGATATGATAAATGAGTCCGCTCATTTACAACCCTGCTTTTTATCTTATTATTTAACGTTTAATTTTGAGATTCTTTTTGTCTAATTTAGTCTAAACTTCTATTGTATTTTTTAGTTTTAATCAGTTTTAGTTTTCCTTTTTCAAGATTTGTTTTATGTTTGTAATTGCCAAAATCTTTTTATGATTATAAAATTATTAAGATCTTTGTACATATCCTGTCCGAATTGATTATAAATTGAATCGCACTGGATTTGATTTCTCTTCATGTATTTAGTAACATTTCTATACACCAGATTACTAATCTCATGCTTTTTACTATAGGTGATAGAAAAAAGTTTCTCCCCAACCAGCAACAGTATACAAATCAACGTCAACAATATTACATTCAACAACAACAACAGCAATATGTAAATCAACAATCACAATACGAGTACATACAGCCACCATCACAATATGTAAATCAACCACCGAAATTTGTAAATCAACCGCAACAATCTGAATCAGGATATTATTACGATAAACCTACATCTCCACCTAGGCCTACTTCGCCACCTAGACCTACGTCGC
Organism: Dioctria linearis; assembly: GCA_963930735.1. Classification (NCBI taxonomy): domain Eukaryota; kingdom Metazoa; phylum Arthropoda; class Insecta; order Diptera; family Asilidae; genus Dioctria; species Dioctria linearis. The sequence goes on from OZ005741.1 coordinate 287,323,215, forward strand.
CACCGAAAACCACGCCCCGACCAAGGCCTGCATCAACACCTAAACCTGCGGCGCCATCAAAATCGCCCACTGCACCTCCCTTTTTCCAACGAGTCGTAGTTACAGGCGAAGTAGACGACTCAGACGCCGAAAGGATTAGCGAAGAAAGTTAGTGATTGCAATAAAATTTTAATTTATTTAATCATTTCAAAATTTATTTTTCAAAACTAATTCCTTTGTGTGGAAAGAATGCAAAGCGTTCTATTTCCCGAAGCGGATTGGAGTTATTCACGTCGCTGGTGGGGAATTAGCAGAAGCTGGAGGATTTCCTTATATGGTATGCAGTATGATTTTTCAATAATCTTCCTAACATAATATTTAACAACACAAAACCAAAATATTTACGCATACTAAAAACAACATTGAAAACGATGAAAAATGTTATGATTAGTCTAGGTACAATTTTGTCCGTACGATAGATGAATGCTCGTTTAGTTGGCTTTCTATGAATTTTGAAAATATTTCCGTCAGATCATCAAATTTATTGTTCCCATATCTTATTAGAATTGTTCATCGCACGATAAAGATGACCGACCATAACCAATTTAATAGTTTCTAAATTTCGAAGAACTATTTTTCAGTGCATTAAAGAAGTCTAAAGAACCAAGGAACGAAGGATTTTACTGATTTTGGTTATCTTAAGGTAAATCGTACGAGTTGGCATGCGCCTGCTCAGTTGCGGAAAAAATCGGATGTTAACTTTTACTTCCACATGGAACCAGTTCTATGCAGAATTTTGATCAATTCGATAGCAAAACTAATCAGATTTGCATCTACGCAATAGTTTTTGCGGATTTCATTAATTCTCAACTTCAGTTTACGCTCTATCTCCGACTTTCGCCACACACGCTCACGCAAGTCTGCTCCTGATAGCCTAAGTATCATGAGTCCATTAATGAACTCATGATGAGTATGAACGTAATGATTAACTTAATTCTAGTTTCGGGACTCATTTATTTCTTCTCCTCATTAAATAAACTATTCCATGACTACTCTGCAGTTATGTCGTTGATGAATAGCATTACGAAAATCTATGGTAAACTAATTAGTACGTAATGAATGACATTTTGAAATAAGATACCAATGATCATCTTGATGAAGTAATTCAGTAGCTCATTGACTAATGACAAAATGAATATTAGTGATAAACTTATTAGTGGCTGTTAAGTAATAATACATAACTAAGAGCTAATGTCTTGTTTAATAGCTGAAATTAAGAAGATATTTGTATATACAATACATATATATTCAGGGTATTTCGGCCAGGAGGTCAATGGAGCAGGAGGTGATAGCACTCACCTAGACAAACAGAGAATTGTATGGCATATCATTGTATGATCCATATCAATCGTTTCGAAGTTACAGGGTGATTAAAAAAATATCATAGTTTTTCACAAAACACCTTGTATCTTAAATAGTATAAGATATACGGTCACAGTTAAGACATAGCTCATTGTATGTCGAACTTCATAGCCTTTACAACAACTGCTCAACCAGCCCCATACCCCGCTCCTTTCAGGAGTTATTGGGGTCTAAATTAAAAATTTCGAATTTTCTGACCATTTTTTTTTTTATTTCGACCTCTAGTTTTTTCGCAAAAAGATCATTAACATAACATTTTTTTTATAAAAACTGTTAACTGTAGACTCTCCTCTTTAATTTGACTTACACTCTATGTCCCAACTGTAGCCGTTAAAGAGCTATTAGCTCTTTATCTATTCTCAAAGCAAGAGCTTTTGAGAAGACTCAAACCTCTCAAAGATAATTTGTTGCTTTATTGTGACTGAAAACACGTCATTTAAAAAAAAATATCGTCTACTTTCGGTATGACCTGAATAGGTTATGAGATAATAAACTGTTTAATTGCTACAATTTGGAAATAGAGTGTAATAGTTCAAATTAAAGAAAATAGTCTACAGTTTAAAGTTTTTATAAATAAAAGGACCTTTTTGCAAAAAAAATAGAGGCCAGCTGAAAAAAAGGTAAGATAATCCGAAATTTTTATTTAAGACCCCAATAACTCCTGTGAGGAGCTAGGTACGAAGCTGGTTGAGCAGTCGTTGGTAAGCTCTGCATATAATGAGTTCTTAGATGTGAGCATACGTAATGTAATTTGTGAGATATAGGGTATTTTGTGAAGAACGAATCTTACGACTTGTGCATGTCCCAGTCGTATGGTTTTGCATGAGCGTGTGTTGCGTATGTCGAAACTTGAGTTGAGAGAGCATGAGTAAAGTCGGCCGAAACTATTCTGTAAAAGCAAAACTTATGATTTTGCTATAGAATTGAACTAGACAAAATCGGATATTATCTTTTTGCCTCCGCTCGCAAGGAAGTTTGTTCAAACTTGAATTCATTCCTATAGCAAAGTGATCAGGTTTACTTGTACATAATTGTTTTGTCATATTACATTCATGGCAGACTCAGTCTCAACTCAAGCTCCAATTAGCGCTACACACGATCATACAAATCATACGAGTGGGGCATGCATGTAGCGGTCTTTAGGCCTAGCATGAACCAACAGTATAAAAATGATTGGTGATTACTAAATTAAATGAATTTGGCTACTGAAAGTATATCATAAAAATCGGCGGAAATTAAAAAAACTGCAAACACAGTTACTGTATACGTTACTTTGTATGAAAGTTTGCTGCCATTTATATAAGATCGGATAAGCCCTCCGGTCTACTTTCAGTAACCAAACTAGCTTGTAGTAGGTTGCCTTACTGGTTTAACAATTGGTCATCGGTTGGTCTACTATCGCAGGGACTTGGGGCCCCATGGATCTCGGGGCCTTGCGTGCCCATGCGTAAAGATGGAACTCATAAAAAGTGATTTCTTTAACCAAATGTATTCAATGCGTCGGCAAATTAACTGTTCATTATGACATGATAAAATTTTTTGAAATATGATACTCACAATAACTCTGGTGGTGGAAAAGAAATGTGTATAGGTACTCAAAAAACCGAACCAGTTGGTCATTGCGATATTTAAAGAATTCCCCTAATTAGCAATCTTGAAAATTGCATGAACATGTGTGGCTGACTTGACTTTAGACTATTGTTCTACAATTTCTTTTATGTACACGATTTCTTTTGCCTAAGTCAATGTGTTTGCAACCAGTATTCAAATATAATGAGAAACGAGATTTTATAAAAACCTTTCTAAGTCAATGTGTTCAAAAATTATGGTGTCTTCAGAAAAGAAGAGGCATGAACTAATAGACAGCTACACAGTCAGTACACCCCCAACAAATTTATTGCTCCTCAGTACAACCACGTTCGCTTTTGTAATTGAACCACGTCCTACCCACAACAAATTCTGCGCAGAAAATTACGCTGCCATTGGTGTTTCAACTTAGAACTTAAGAAAACATTTTTAAGGCCGGCGTTGGTGTAGAGCTCAATCTAGAAGACGATTCTACAACTAGGAATCGTATTGATAGATGCTTCGTTCGGTTGATTAAACAGAACCATGCTTAGTGCCTCCTTCTGATTCTTTAATTGGAGTTACCATTTTACAATGTTGACCAGCTATTGAGGCTTGCTCGCTACCTTTGTGAGGATAACAACAACACCTTTACCTTGTTAATTTCGGTTCTCTACCGTGAAGTCCCCAATTTCCCCGATTTGCTTTTTGCTAAGTCCCAGAAACACAATTTTGTCAATTCCTTACATCCATGAAATAGCAGTTAAGCTCTAACCTATACTACTGTGTAAATCCTTAACCCATTTTAATTTTGAATCATCGTTTTATAGTTAATAACGATAGTCGTTTTATTATTAAAGATGCCTATGATCTAGCACAATCACCTCTATGAGAATAAGAGACATCCATCAACATTTAGGCCAACTAAGTACAGGAGGTGGTGACTCTCAATAAAATTTAATTCTTCAATACACTAATGTTTATGTTTTAATAAGTCCTGCCGCACAGCTGTCTTTTTACTTCTAATAATACAAATTTTTTTTATTTTTATATTTTATTGATCGCTTGACTGAAAACTCGAACTATCTTCTAGGCTGCAATAGGTTACAAAAGAGCAGCAGGCGGATTTGACTATGGATGCGGAGGCACTTTAATTTCGGAAAAATTCATACTCACAGCTGCTCATTGCAGAGTTTCAAACAAGTAAGTACATAAGCCAAGACTATCTTGCGGCTCACTTCAATTAAAGTCATCAGTATTGATACACATTAAATAAATTAACTTACATGATTTCGTGAATTATTATTCGATGCAGCATGGCCTTTTGAATTACAACTTTATTTGATCTACTGCTAACTACATCAGAGTCAGCTTAAGCATTTTTTTCCTTTTTAACTACTCTTGGGAGAAATTGGTTTCAATATAGCCGGTGCTTCTGATTCTGTTATCTGGGGCTCTACTTCAGTTTTTCTTTAATATTCACTATACATCGTGCTTGCTCCATGGTGGTCCATAGACCGGGAAGTGATAGTACTCACCTAGCCAAACAAAAAATTGATTAACAGGGGGAGGGGCATATAAACCGTTTCGGAATTACAAGGTGGTTATGAGAATATGCTAGGTTTTCACAAAAAACCCTGGTCGGCATGAAGAGCTTTGTATGCAGAGCTTCATGGGCTTTCTAACGACTGCTCAACTAGCCTCATTCCCTTCAGGAGTTATGGGGTCTAAACTAAAAATTTCGCATTTAAAAAAATATCGTCTAATTTCCATATAACCTGCCAGGTTATGCGCTAATAACAGTTCAACTGCTACAGCTCAAATCACGTCCCCTTTTAAAGCTTATTTGATAAGAAATATTTTCATCACCAGCCAAAAAGCAGCTGTAGCTCGAATCGGAGGAGCGAGACTTGATGATACTGCACCAGAAAATCAACCCCAAGAAATAACCGATATTATATCACATCCACGTTATAGGCGGAAGCAGGTTTATAATGATATCGCTCTATTCAAATTGAAAGATGCGTCAAGGTAAAAATATTAATTACCGTTCATAAAATAAAAAAGTAAAAAATAAAATATATTTCATTCCGTAGCCGTAGACCAGCTTGCTTATCGGCAAAGGATGTCATCAATCAAAACACGGCTACAGCGATAGGATACGGGCAAACAGGATTCGGTAGGGTGAATAAAAAGATTAACTCCATACAGGAGATATAAATACTTTTTCATTTAAGGTCTAAGCTCATCAACAGATTTAATGACAGTTGATTTACAACTATACTCTAGTCAAGTATGTCAAGCATATTATACTCCTAGATTTAGTATAGAAAGAGGATTGATAGACAGTCAGCTTTGCGCTGGTGACTTTAATAAAGTCAGAGATACTTGTCCGGTTCGTAAGCATAATTAATTTCAAAGTTTTAAAATTTTTTCAATAACATTGCTTTAGGGTGACTCTGGCGGACCATTATTGGAAATAACTGACATAAATCTCAAAAAGGTCCCTTATGTTTTGGCCGTAACGTCGTTTGGTCCAGGATGCGCCGAAGGTGTACCAGGTGTATACACAAAAGTATCCTCTTATCTTGATTGGATTGAAGCGGTTGTGTGGCCTGGAGAGTGAAGATTTGTGTATTAAAGTATATATAAAATTGCTCCTTTTTTATTTAGAATTAGTAAATTACTTAATTTTTATGGAATTATTTAATAGAAATAGAAATAAAAAATTAAAATAAACATAAACAAACGAAAATAATTTGTCATGTTCGAAATTTTTTTGTTTTTGGCAGATAGAAGGAATTAGAAAAACGCATGACTTATTTTGGTTTGATCGCAGTGCATATTCACTGCAAAAGCAGAAAACATTGGTACAAACGGTTAAGGATAGCTTTCAATAAATTTTAAGGGCCTTTCGGTTACACTAGTCTCAGTGAGACAAGTGAGATGCTTTCAGTTGTATCACTGAGAGCTAGAAAATTCGAAAGCAATCAGCTGACCAACTGGGACAACTGAAACTTTATTTTTGTGTCTCAGTTATATTGTTATCTGGAAACATTTATGATATCGATGATATCGTACATAATGTACAGTTACGTCTATATGCCGATGATGTTCAATTGTACTTGAGCAAACCTCTTGGGTTGATTGAGGATTGTATTTGCAGAATCAATGATGATCTTGCTGCAATTCACAGATGGTCAATTGATAATAAGCTTTCTCTCAATCCTAATAAATAACAGTGTTTAGTGTTGTGCAGCTCACCTCCTGATTTCGATCATATACCCTCAGTTATTCTCAATAATGTCTTGTTACCTTTTGTTGACTCGGTGGCTAATCTGGGAGTGAAGTTCAACAGTCGCCTGAAATGTTGTGATCATGTTAAGAGTATGTTGGGTAAAATTTATGGTGGCTTGCGAAGGACTTTGGCTATTTGCTAATATCTTACCAACAAATTCACGTTTGAGATTGGTTAAGACGCTTTTGTTGCCTCATTTTACTTACGGCAGTCTAATTTTCCCAAAGCTTGACTCCCTGTGCAAACGTAAGATGGAAGTTTGTTTTAATGATTGTTTGCGATTCATTTTTAACCTGCGCAGATCTGCCCACATTACTCCTGTCAGGTACTCGTTACTGGGATGCTCTATCCAGACTTATTTAAAACGCAAGGCATTAGTCTTCCTATTCAATTTAATACAGACTAGGAAGCCCATGTATCTTTATGAAAAAATAGAATTTCTACATTCTAGGAGAGGAATGAGCTTACGTATACCGCGTTTTAGTACATTGACTTATGAGGGATCTTACTTTGTCCAAATTGTTCGTCTATGGAATACCCTCCCTCACAATACTCAGTGTGCGGCTTCTGTCAACGAATTCAGGAAATATTTGGATGATTGTATACTTTGAGTGCTATGGGATGTTGGGTATGACTGTGCAAGATTTTCTTATTTACATATTTTTTATTTCTTTTATAATTTTTGTTGTTAATCATGTTTTTATTTAGTTTTAATATTCTTTTGCCTCCTATATACAGGGTGATTCTGATCAAGATACCTTCCGGTATACCACGCGATTCCTTCCGGTATACCACGCGATTCCTTGAGGTAAGCTGATCAAAAAATTGTTCCACATACACCCCCCCCCCCCCCCCCCCCCCCTTGAAACCTTCCTTTAGGAGTGGTGGCCAGTTGAAGAAATTCGTGAACCCTGATGGGAATAAATGAGTTTAACTTTTGAACCACGATATAGATTTTGGTTATTGTTGGCTTATTACATAACCAAGAATAGTAGCTGTCGAAAAGTGTATTACTCTGTATTTTTTGATTAAGCATCTTTAAATTATTCTCAAATATTTCCAAAACATTGATTTTTTTTACACGCAAATTTCATAAATACCGTTATTTATTTCAAAAACTTTTGTGTGTAAAAAAATTAAAATTTTGGAAATATTTGAGAATAATTTAAAGATGCTTAATTAAAATATACAGAGTAATACACTTTTCGACAGTTACTACTCTTGGCTATGTAGTAAGCCAACAATAATCAAAATCTATAGCGTGGTTCAAAAGTTATACTCATTTATTCCCATCAGGGTTCACGAATATCTTCAACTGGCCACCACTCCTAAAGGTAGGTTTCTAGGGGGGGGGGGGGGGGGTATGTGAAACAATTTTTTGATCAGCTTACCTCAAGGAATCGCGTGGTACACCGAAAGGTATTTTGATCAGAATCACCCTGTATATGTTGATTGTCTTCACTTTTTCTTAGTCATAGTAGGCACTTTCTAAAAATTATGTTTTTTTTCTACATTTTTCTCTAATTTCTTCTTTTCTTTTTTGATTTCCGAGTAACTTGACTAGTTTGTATAAAGTATTATTTAAGATTTACATCTTGCGGTCACTTATCTGTGTGCGTGTCGTCCTCTTTGCATGTGTTCGCCCTCTGCATGAGCTTTGTCATGTCTCTCAGCATTGTATTAGAATAATTCTGCAAAGGAATTTAAATTTTAGATGAAACCGCAAAATGGCTAGTGAGTCACTTGCACTATAGTTGGGGAGAACCGTTCAAGTCCACGAACAGTCTTCACTCTTCATACGTTGAGCTTTTACTTTAGCCTTGGTAGTATAACTGGACCATGGTCAGACTTCGCCTGCAATTGGGGAATTCAAAAATTTAGTAAATAGCCAGATAGGAAATGAATTTGTAAATAGCTAGATAGATGTAGATATTATTATGTAGGTAGATAATAAATTAAATAGGACCACCAATGAAATACCTTTGTCAAGATGATGTACGGCAAGCTCTGAACTGTACAATGTGCAATCAGTACTCTGAAGAAAAGCAGAAGTAATAAGAAAATGCAGTTCTTTTCACAAATCGTATAGAATGTCCCCTCGTTAACGGGTGTTAAATTGCAAAATCTCTCTCAAACGGCATCTATAGCCTAAAATTGAAAAAAGGAATTAGAGGTATAAGGTTTGTTCGATGAAAACACCGTGTAAATTTTCCCCTCCAATATTTACCCAGGGTTTTTGCGTTCATGGAACGAGTTTTTAAAATATCGGATAAACCTAATGTAATGACATTTCTCTGACAGTTCTCCCGAGTAGTTCTACTTCCTTTCTTCTACTTTTTGCTTTTTTTTCAAGAAGTAATTTCAACAACAAATTGCAAGTGACAGTTCTCAAGTGACAAATGTCAAACCACTGCAGTGCGTGGAGTCAATCAGAACGGACGTTGCCTTTGTAGATCAAATAATCTAAACATATATCGACGCGACCCTTAAATTAATTAATAAACAAAATTAATTTTATCCGCCAAGTGAAGGGCTCTTCTATGCCCTATCAACATTCTATAAGCCAGCAGCACGGTAACGTTTCCTTTCCTTCTCTTCATCTGTGATCAGTGCAAATGCATTAGCACTTGTCACTGATCAGCAATCCAGGTGCACCCAGCTGTGGTCATTGAACTGCACGGTCTGAGGTATTGAAAGCAGCAATAGGCATAACACTATTGTTGTTTTTTTTTTACCTCGCTGTGTCGTTGACTGCTACTGGTGGCGCCCAAATTTTTGTGTTGTTGTGTGTCGCTTTTGTTTTTTTTTTGCTTTTTTGTTTTTGCCTTCAGCATGCAGAATTTCATTTTAGATTTCTGCAACATTTGCGGATTAAGAGCAAATCGGTTTTCGGTGTACTGCCACCTTAACTCAAAAAATCCGGCAATTCTTGCGCTAAGTGAAACCAAGGTCGTTTCCGATGCTGATATTAATCAGTATCACGTCCCTGGTTACAGCTTCGTGCCTCTTTTTTCTCAGGACAGAGGTATTGCAGTATATATTCGGAATGATGTGGCCTTTACTATTCTTCAAGATTTTCCTTCTGCTAATCCAGAGTTTAATTATATCTGGATTAGGTTCAAACTTCACAAGCACATCATATACTTCTGTTTCCTTTATCGCAGCCCAAATATGTCTGATGACGACACGGTATCCGTATTTGACAATATCTCCAACAATATTGATCAGTTGCTTTCTGTTTCCCCCTCTTCCGAAATCGTCCTGGCAGGCGATTTTAATGTTCATAATATACCGTGGCTCAGACATTCTTCTACCACAAGTCCTGCGGGCCGTTTCGTTGAACTCTTCTGTGAATCATTTAATTTGCAACAGCTAGTGGATGCACCAACGCGAATTCCTGATGCAGCTGGAGATAAAGCTAATTTACTCGACTTGTTTCTAACATCTCATCCTGACAAATATTCCATTTCAGTCGGTTCCCCTCTTGGAAATTCAGACCATTCTTTAATCACGGCTCAATTTACCACCTCAAACCTGTGCCGCCCAACTGCTCCACCTACAAGTAGGCTTCTTTGGCACTACAAGAATGCTGATTGGGAAAGTCTCAATAAGTATCTTAAAGAAATTGATTGGCCGGTCTGTTTTGCTTCGAGGGATGTTGATGAATGCACATTACAATTTAGTAACATACTAAATCTTGGCATGCGTGAATACATTCCGTATTCTTACAGCAGGTCTCAACAACAGCATGATCGCTCCTGGTTTAACGATAAGTGCAACCAAGCTATAAAAGCGAAACAGTCTGCTTTTCGCGCCTATCAATTGCATCCATGTCCGGAAATGAAACAAGTCTACAAGACTGCATGGAACACCTGCAAGTCCATTATCCAGAGAGAAAAATTTCTTTTTGACCAGAATATTAGACAAAGAATCTTGACAAGCCGCAAATGTAGCAAAGGTTTCTGGTCCCTGGTCAAAACCATCAGGAACAATTTCACCAGTTCCTCTATACCTTCACTACTTAATAATGGTGAAGTGATTGTTGACTCCCTGGATAAAGCTAATATTTTAGCTGCTAGATTCGCTTCAAATTCTCGTCTTCCACCAACTTCACAAACACCTGTTTTGCATCGCCGTGTGAATGTGTACAAGAGCCAATACACGTTCGTACGAGGGATGTGTTCAGGTTCCTTAAGAAGATCAACGTCTCCAAAGCCGCAGGTCCTGATGGTTTTTCGCACCTGTTAATTAAAAGCTGCGCCTCATCCTTGGCTAAACCTCTGCGCAAATTCTTCTACTTGTCTTATTCGACAGGAAAATTTCCAACTGCTTGGAAGCTAGCTCACGTTCAGCCTATTCCTAAGAAAGGAGAGGGTAGCGATCCCTCAAATTATCGACCAATTGCCATCACTTCGATTCTTTCAAAGGTTTTTGAATCTATCATTAACTCAAAATTAATGAAGTATCTAGAAACTAATCATCTCATCAACGATCGCCAATATGGCTTCCGAGCTGGACGCTCATCTGGAGACTTGCTGACCTTTCTTACGGAACGTTGGAACCGTAGTCTTCACAATTTTGGTGAGTCTAAAATCGTTGCTCTAGATATTTCAAAAGCCTTTGATAGAGTCTGGCATCCAGCCCTTTTAGCCAAACTTAAAGCACTTGGTCTCTCTCCTCCTCTTCTATTATGGATTGAAAGTTTCCTATCTAGTCGCCAAATACGTGTTGTATTAGATGGCGTTACATCTGAACCGCATCCCATAAATGCCGGTGTGCCTCAAGGCTCTGTTATCTCTCCAACTCTCTATTTTGTTTTCAGTAATGATCTGCTTTCCCTTACTTTCAATCCCATCCATAGTTTCGCAGATGACAGTACTCTTGATTTCGCTTACTCCTTTGACACTCTTGCGGAATCCAGGGGGAATGCCGCATGTGTTAAACGAGATTGCATGACTAGATCATTGAATAACGATCTTAACAGTATCCTCGCTTGGGGCAAAGCGAATCGCGTCGAATTCAATGCATCTAAGACTCAAAGCTGTCTCATCTCATTAAAACAAGATCATAACTTAACCACACCCGTTTCTTTTGATGGAGCATTAATTTCTGATTCACCGTCACTAAGCATTCTTGGCATTCATATTTCCAGTAAGTTAAACTGGACAGATCACAACTTCTCTGTTGCCAAAGAAGCATCGAAATGTCTTGGATTTCTGAAAAGGTGTAAGAAATATTTCAGCCCGTCAAATCTAGCGCTCCTCTACAAGTCCTACATTAGACCTAGAATGGAATACAACTCCCATATATGGGCCGGGGCTGGTCGCACAGCCTTAGCTTCATTGGATATTGTCCAAAAGAGAGTCTTCAAGCTCATTGGCGATTTGGCAATAACTTGTCATATCGACTCACTCGAGCACCGCCGCAATGTTGGATGCCTTTCGCTCCTTTATCGCTATATGCATGGTCAATGTTCTGATGAAATATCTAGTCTAATCCCTTGTAGAATGATTCCTGCACGCAATACTCGCGCTGCAAACTGCGCACATCCTTTAACCCTTCAAATTACTTTCGGCCGTACAGTAAAATTCCGAGATGCTTTTTTATCCCGAACAGTGCGAATGTGGAACAGCTTACCATCTTCTGTTTTTCCTCCGGCATACAATCTGCGGAAGTTTAAGGGCGGCACACATCGGCACCTCCGCCACTCTCCTCACATCCCCTAATCCTTTCCTTATCTCCTTCCTGCCATGCTGTGCTTTGCATCATAGGGTATCCCCTGAGCTTGGCTTAATAATATAAAAAAAAAAAAAAATTAACCCAAGAAATTTTTAGTGTAAGCTCGGGGTGAAGTTGATGAAAACAGCTATCTCTATGCAATATTCTCTGGTTACAATGGCTCCCTCGATTTCAGAGCTCGCCATGCAAAGAGTTGCAGCAGAAACTTTACTCGGTCAACTAATTGGAAAATCTTCTGAAGAAGAGGTAAAAGAAGTACCTACTTCGACAGACATTTTTAGCTGTAGAAAAGTGCTATCTAGAATCTATACGTAGTCTACTTGCAGAAAGGGCTATTTTACAGTGTCAAATATCTGAGAAGCCAAATTTTCGTGATAAAAATTTGAAAGCATTACGTAAAATTCATGGAGAACTTTCAACTGGAACCAGTGCAGCACTTTGCTTGATTTATAGTTCCAGACCTTATGTTTGCAATGTCGGAACTTGTAGAGTATTACTATGTAAAAGTGATGAAAATAATGCTCTGAGATTTGTTCAATTTTCTGTGGACCATAATTTATTAAACGACGATGAAATGCTATGGCTAAGGCAAATTGGTTTTGATATACAAAAGTTAAGAAAATTTTCCATTTATAACACCAGATACTTAGGATATTATGTATATAGGAAAAGGAAGCTATAAAGATTGTGATTTATTTATTGAAGCAGTAAGTGAACCTATTATAGCTCAACCCGCAATCGTTGGTGGAATTCCTGTAGATGATTCCTTTCAATTTTTACTTCCAATGTCCAGTGGAATGTGTAAAACTCTCCAGGATATTTATTTCGGTGATACTGTCAAGGAAAATAAAGAGATTGTTAGAATAACAGCAAAAGACCTCGAAACTAATACTAGTTTAATAGATAATAAAACTTAACCAAGTAAGAGGTTTTTCCAGTATACTCCATTAAATTGAATTGTTTATAATTAATGCATGCTTTCTATTTTATTCGTTAAGCCAACGTATTTCTATGCTAAATTTGTAAAAATTCTTCATTATCTTTAAATTCAAAATTTTATTGCATAAATCTTAAATTAATTTCTAAGCAATCTGGATTCTAGCATGATTTCTCAAATTTAATTAGGTAATCTCTTCTGAAACAATATTTAGCTGTTATAAGAGCGCTCTATCTTATAATAATTTTTTCGTAGAAGTTATTTGCTTCTTTATATAGGTATATATATATGTATACATGTATCAATATTATTATTATTATTATTCCTTTTTATCACTGTAATTAATTCAAACAGCAAATGCGGAACATATTACGTCTATGAAAGTGTTAATATTCAGAAATGTTGTACTTTAAAAAATATTTAAGGCAACGAACTATTATAACGTAATTATGCTCTAAATACTTTTATTTCTCCTTTCACTCTCCTGGAGCCCTCTTAGTGTGAAGGTAGTCTAAGTCTGGGTCCGCTACTCTTCTCTTTTCAGGTCAGCATAGGAACTCTGAAAATTATCTGCCCTCAGAGTCAGTTGGGTGGTTGGGGCAAGCAGAGAAGGCCAAACACCTGCGCCTTCCCAATGGATGTAGGTAAGTGATGTAAGGGTCCCTTAAGGACTGAATGTGTGCTACGGCCTTTTGATTTGTAGGCACGAAATATTTTGTATATGGCTGGTGGCAGCAGCAGGTCTTCGTGGAACCTTCCCACAATCTCCGCCAATAGCCGAGGCAAGCTAGCATGCCGCCCTGCAGTCAACGCTGTCCACCGTGCTGGCAGTCTGGACTTCACGTCCAAGTGAATCACTCTACATACTACCATAACAGTTCTACATGGTTTAGAAGAACAACCAACAATGGAACCTTGCACGAAAACATACTTATGATGAAATTGGTGGTACGCTTAAGCGCTTGGCGACCAAATCTACTTTGCAGTAACCAGATTCTGATACCACGTCAGCTTTATGAAGACGAATGAAAGCAATCAGGACATAAATTTCATGTGCGTGAATGAAAGCAATCAAGACATAAATTTCATGTGCGTTATAACATCAGCCGAATAGAGCAAGAAGAACTGATCCTAAATGAAAGATTTTTAAAATCATACAGAATTTCGCAAACTCAAAAATTGTAATATGTACCTGTAAATGAAATAATTGAGTTCGTCAAGCGCACTTCTTAGAGTCTCTTGCCACTTGGAAAGGATAATAAAGCAGTACTACACAAACAAATAGGCGGATTTGTGGCATACTAAAAAATATTTGTTGGTTAGGATGTATTGTTTCTGATGACCATTAGAAAAAATAACTTCAAATCATTGCAGTTTGCCCTTGAGGGCCATCCAAAATATTTAGTTTCCCGAGGAAATTGAACGACAAAAATTTAATATAGTAATGCTCTAGGTTTTATAGTACTTGTAGGTAAATTTTGTTGTATTGTAGAGTAAATCCATATTTCTGCAGTAAAGAATACTTTTGTATCTACAAATTGTTAGTTACATAAATTTGTACAATAAAAAAAAAACTTTTATTTTCTCAAAAGCGGTTTCCTACTTCTTTAAGTACCTAATTAAAACTGAATATGGAAAATATTACCAGGCAGCTTAGAAATCACAAGAATATTCAATAACAGGTTTCCTAAAAGCAATAAACGTCAAAGTTAATATCATTTAAGTTACGATCGAATACCAATAAAACTCAATTAACTTTCTGGCACACGTTAGCTAACACGTTTTGAGGCTGGAGAAAAAATACTAGAACAGTTAGATGTAAGAGAACTGCATTTTTCTATTGCCATTTTTAAAAGATGTTTTAAAATTTGTAACAGAAGGCAACAAAATTTTCAATTGCGAAATTTAAATTCTGTTTAAAAGCTGTTTGAGAATATAATTAACATTTTAAATTTTTGTGAAAGTTTACTGATTTCCCCCAACACGTTGGAAGTAGAAGCCGAAAGAAGCTCTGCATTAAATTTAAAATTTCATAATTACGTTAAGATTTGGGAATATTTTTTTGGAAGCTACTTTGGAAGCTCATGCAGCAAGTCTGACAATTCCTCATTACTTTGTGTGACCAAGGCTAAGGATTCGAAATAATATAAGTCTTCTAGCAAAAATCAATATCACCAAAGTCTACTGCTTTGTAGATAAGAAATGTAATCGTTTCATTTCAGAATGTATGCCTTTATCTTTAATTTCGACTTATTGCTTGATGAATGGAATATGATCCATCGAATTCAGATACTTGTTCAAGAAGGCAAGGTATTTTTTGTTTTGTTTTTTATTCTGCGGCTCAACAGCAAATTGAAAAGAATTCAGACTCTGGAGATTACAGAAGGTTTAGGTGAAATATTTCAAAACTCAACGAAATAATTTCATTTTATAAATATTTCATGTTTGCCTTAGCTGTTCTTTCTTACCATTATTGGAATATAGTGTGGCTATCAATACAGCCGATGAAACCTTAAGAGTTACATTTATGCCGAAGGTCAGTATGGATGCAAAAAAAAAAAAAAAAAACAACTAAATAAAAGATTATATTAATTGTGAATATGAAGATGTTGTTTCTCGTAATAATTAATTAGTTAACATATTTTAAAAATATCCTCCATTCGAAAGGAATTCAAAAAAGAGCTCACTATAACCGACTTTTGCAAGAGTCGTAGTTTTTTATTTATTTACCTTCCGACTTAGAAAATGACTAATAATCAACTGGTACATATTAGGCCCAGAGATGTGAAAGCCTGCGAGGAAAAGAACCATGCCCCCTGGCAATAAAATTTTCCCTCAGCATTTACCACGCGATTCCTTCTTACATCTACAGTATATTATCCATTAACATTACGTCGTCACAGAGTTTTTCGATTAGCCAGTAATATTTTTTTGTTTTATATGGTAAGGATAAATTCCTACCATATGTAATACTCTCTATTTTATTCAGGCGAGCAATCTGCTCCTTGAAGATTACTCTTGCAAAAACCTTTCGAATTAGTCGTAACTAAACTGGGTCCAAATTGTTAGAAAATCTCAAACTTCATATACCTATGTGTATGTCTGATTATTTTGGGTGTTTCTATTTTACTTTCATAGTATGACTTTGATAGCTTAGTTGGTAAGCACGCTGATTCCCATCGCAGCAGTAGTGCATTTGATTACCACCTCGACATGAACTGATCCCTTCGCCTAATTTTCTTTTTTCCATTACGGTACCTATCAAAACTCATCACCCCTTTTTCCCGGCAGAACGACAATATGTACCCCAGAAGTAACATTCATAGGGTTTTAAACATTTATAATAACACCTTCACCATGATCGGATACATATAGCGTCGTGCCTAGGGGTGGGGCAAAGGTGTAGCTGCTACAGGCGCCGTGTTGTGAAGGTGGCCGTCGGATTCGCGTATTTTTATTATTTTTTGTTTATAAAAAAAAAATTTGAATCTAAAATTTGAATTGGGAAATGATTCGTCGAAAAGAAAATTCGTCGAAAAATCTATTCGCATTCGGCACAACCCATCAGAACCCAAACTAAACGTATTTATTACGTCTATTGATCAATATAATCGCGTGGTCAGAGTATCGATGTTTAAGCAACACTATGTACAGTCTGCTCTGGTTATAAAGATGCTCTAGAGACGTTTAACTCAGATCTGGGTCGACTCTAAGATCCGGATCTCTAAAGTGAGTCAAGTGATGCAATTTCTACTTTTGACACCAGACGGTTCTTAAAGAAGCATTGAATTTCTCGTCAATATTTCATGCAAATGCGATGCTTCAGATAGTATCTCATCACTGACATTGACTCTCAAAGCTCTTTAGTGATACGCATCCGGAAAGTAGGGTTGATGCCATAAAACTCGTACGCTACCAGCTTGAAGAGATCTATGATGCATTTATCGAAACTTCGCTCGATGAAATAAGAGATAGCCCAATCCATCATGAATTTTAAATTCATTCGTAGCATGATCATTTATATATACGTATTATATGATATTCTAAACAAAGTTAATGTCGCTTCATAATAATTACCAAGTCCTGTTTTGGATATAGATGAATGCTGTAACATTCTCGACCGAATTACAGATTTTCTGAAGCAGTATAGATCTAAGGAAGGTTTTTCTAGAATACTGAACGAAGCGAAAGACTTCGCATCTGAGGTGGGGGTAGAGCCCATATGTCACCCTAAAAACACGGTCCGCGTTCGGCGTGAGAAACGTAATAACGAATACAAAGTTCGGAATGAATGTGTAACACATCTGAAAGAACAATTTACAACAGAATTATTTTATCATGTCGTTGATACAGCAGTAGAATCAATGGAAGAGAGAAGAACTGCAGGTGCATAGCAATGACTTAAAATTTCTGCATGATATTCATGCTCTCAAGTTTTTAACGAAAGAAGAAATAATGAAGATCTGCAAAGATTTGCATAGAATATTAACAGATTGGAGAGAATGGAGGAACTGATCTGTGCAACGAAATTATGAATCTGGCTGCGATCTTGCCTGCTGATCAATTCCCAATTGAAGTTTTGAATTTCATCGTAAAATATGATATTCTGTCGATTATATCCAAAGTTGTCATTGTCAGGAGAGCGAAAATAATTAAAAACAAGTAAAAGAGTTAGAATTGGTCTAAGACCAATTCTTATGATGCGTTAGATAAATACCTGTATGAAATTTCGAATGGTCACCAATAATGCAGTGATCGCATCGATTATCAGGAGCTTATTGGAGACTTTACGAAGAAAAAATTTCGAGTGTCATTCATTCACAGCAGCCCGTCGTCGTGGTGGAGTACAGTTGGTATCCCTCTCACCTACATATCCTTTGGTTTGATTGAAAACTAGTTCAGTTCCTAAAATCTCTTTAAAGTGATAAGGTGCCGACAAGGGTAGTGAAAACGGAAAGCGGAATGGAACTTTACAAGGGGTGATACGGCGGGTTGGCTACACAATAAGAAAACATGGTGAGTTCGTTCCTGTCTACACAAGTGAAGGCCATTTCTGATCAAATGAAAATTATAGTGGTTTGTAGTTAATAAATGCAGTGGGAGTGACACACCACTATCAATTATTTGTTAATATGGATTCAATTTTGTATTAGTGGTTTGGAGGCAATAAATACGGTGAAAGTGACGAGCCTCTGGTTCCACTATCAATTATTCCTTAATTTTTTGTAAAATTTTGTATTAAAATATTTAATCGGAAAAGTCTGTATTAAAATAAGAATTGAAACGGGCGGGTTCTCTCAGCTTGCCCTAGGTGCCCCAACGCCCCCAAGGACTAGGAACGGCGCTGGATGCATCAACCCAAAAAGAGCATATATATGAGGATCTATGTTACAACCAACCGAGTAGAGTCTACATCACTTTCATGACAGATTGAAACTTTGAGAAAATCAAATTTCTATATATGAAATTCAGAGATTAAATTCGTCCTACCTAGCCAGTCTCAGCTGCATTAATTCATATTTCTATTTATGTGACAGATAGCGTTGAATTTTATACAATTGAAAATTTGACATTATTAACCAACATCGATATCGTTCGAACTAGGTCCAGAGCTTTACCAAGAAATTTAGAATTGGTTATTGCCTAGTAGTGACAAAAAATTCTGCTACCTACTTTACTAAACTGTATTTCACAAGGTATAGTCAAACATCGTAAAACACCACGTATATGGGGAAAAATCCTTCACAAATTTTGGTGCTTCCGTATTTCACATCATCCACCTACGCGAACTTCAGGAAGGTATTTTGATATTTACTGTCCGTTTTTAATAAACATTTGTCCTTCATAAAAAAAAAATTTAATAAAACTTCATCTGTAATGCTATGTAGAGGGTATACAGAACTAAAGTGGGTAGTAGTCCATTCTGAAGGCAATTTTTAAAATTATCCCGTTTCCTCATATTTTATCACCGAATATAACATATGAACGAGAGTGCTGTCACAACGTTCCAAACAAATGTCAGAATCACTGCTGGTCGCGCTGTAAAAGAACTGGACCTATCACTTCACTTCTAAACAGCTAATTCCAGTAGATGGATGAAGACTGAATATTATCTTTTATTCATAAAGTTTTCGCAGTCGCCCGTTCAACAATCGATTGAAAATCTCATTCTTTAATAAGATACCCGACTTTTGGAAGAATAATGACGTCATCGTGGTTTCTCTTTCATCGCACTGGGGCTATATGATGCCATTTGGATGACCTCTTATCTCGGTAAAAAAATGACTTTCAATGATATTCCAGAAATGGTCCTAAAAGTGTAGCCACAATTCATTACATTCGGCCACATTATTTCCGACTTTCATTGTACGGAAATTATTACCAAGGAACACTAGCTCCTGCCAAGAAGTCTCTGTCTTCTGCAGTTTGTGAAAATTCCGGGACAAATATTGTAACTCCAGCTTCTAGATTAGATAATAAATTAGCCGTATGCAGCTAGAATGCCTCACTGTGTAATAGTTGAAAATTCCAATTACGTTCTATATTCCGACATCGGACATGCATAAGAACCCAAGGAACATTGGAAATGATAACAATTTGACCGATATTCCTAAATATATCCAGCTAACAAAGCAAGTCTAATATCTTGACAGAAAACATAAAAAGAAGAAAACCTTTTCTCGTCACACTCCGAAGATCACCTGAGGAAGATCTGTTGAAATGATCATTAAATGAGTTAATTCAACACATGTACATATGCCTTACATCTAATATCCAAATTAAGAAAATTTATGGCACTTTGATATTTGATACCGTGGGCAGAACTCTGCGCAGATGTTTACAGTAATATATACATAATGATGACGAAACTTGGGGAACCCACTTAGTGAGGTAACTAACCTCAAGCTGAGAAGTAAATTTATGCATCAAAACAAAGCAAAAAAGAATCCCCATAGGTGCGTGCCTAAAGAAAGTGAAAGTGTCAGATGATGAACTCGCATTGTATAGAATGGCTAAATGTATGTCAAATGATCATTTGATAATTAGTAATTATGCTAGATTTAAGGTAAGTAGATTTGTACAAATTTCGTATTAAGGTAGAGGTAAGAAAATGTTGTATAAATTAAGGAAACAATTACTCAATAAACCTGATTTATTCACAGCGAATAAGCCCTCCTAGCGGCGCTTGTTGCCAAAAAAATGTATTTGGGCAAATTTTTTGCTGCATTATCGGTATTAAATTGCAGCACCAAGCTTCCCGAGCATTCCATTGTTGCTGTGCTTAGACCATTTACCTCACAAGTGATGATAAATAGTTAATAGAATGCAACTGGAGGAGGGTGGTCATGTTACGTCTCATACTGACTTTTTTTGTAAAAATTGCTTTTTAGACATGAGCTCCAAGGAAAATAGTAATAGCTGTGAAAAATCTTGCCATAATTTACTTAATATTACTTCCAAAAAATATTCTGTTTAATATTTTAATTATTTATTAATAGAAAATCATTTTTCTGTCCTAGAAAACTTGTGCTAATTCAACTTTCAAACTTTTAATGAGGGTGCCTTTCTACTTTATCCTGGAAAGGAATCAGCTTTATACTGACATTTTTCGATTTCAGGAGTTTTACGTTCTGCGACTATTTAAATTCTTTTCATAAAGAATCAAAATTTACTTTGGAATAGATTCAAGTCAAAGAAATTAGCATAAAAAAATCCGTAATTTTATACTGTTTAAAAAAGATCATCAATTTATGAACAAATCTGACAGATTTGAATAAAACTAAAATCTTCGGCTGGATATTAATGGACAATGTCAATGTTTTATTTGTTTTATTACTAAAAATTCAGCTTTCATAATTTTGTGGAAATAAAATCATTTCAAATAGAAATTACCATAATAAACGAGCTTTATGCCTAATCTATAATGCATGGTAAAAACAACGTCGTCAAAATGATATCGTTTGGTAAGAATGCATATAAATACACGAAATATGTAAGTAGTGGTAAGCTGCAAAAATACACAGCTGTTGACCTGTCAATTATCATAAATGTAATTGCTTCCTCGATTTCATTGCAGAATTACATCAAAGGAAGTATTTGGTCTCAATAATTTATACTATAATATAGTAAACTTAGTAAACTATGTAATTGCTTGGGACAAGTCGAATAATATAAAATATTGCTTTCAAGACTGAAAGTAAAAGTTCCAGTTTACAGCTGTTTTGTTCTAAATCCCTCTACATGGTTCTAAATTCACGTGCAACATATTCAGTGAACACTACATATTATTTATGTATTGCTCAGTTTCATATTTTTCTTAGACAAGCTTGTAAGTTGGGTGTAGCAAAATTGAAGTAAAGCACGTAACCTAAGAAGCGCAATTTCAAATGGTTCTTGAGCACGCCGAGAAAACATACTCTGGAAAAAAGTAGGACTATTTCCGAAATTTAAGATACGTTTTTCCCTAAAAATAAATGTAATTTTCTGTGATATAAAAGGAAAATCAATTTAATTTCCCTAAATCAATGATATTAGGCATAGAGAAACTAATAAAATACAAAGTCTGGACACGTAGAACAAAATCATGCAACGCTTTTCTAGAATATTAAATTAACGATGCCTCGACATGACACTTACTGAAGTGCCCAAAGGGTAAGCCTGGTTTTTTTCATTTGTTTTCTTTATTCTATTTTTTCATTTGTTTTTCAAGTCACTCAATTTCGCTATTTGGGACCTGTTGATGACTCAAAAACAAGACTTGAAACTTGTCACCCAAAATCAAATGGGTTCTGTGATGAAATAACAAATAAATATTTTTTTAGCTTTTGCTATATTCTCCAAAAAATGCCTTCTTGAACAAATTTAAAAGAATATATATTCTGTATACGAAGCAGTTATATCTAAAAATGATTATGGGGAATTCAACGATGCTTGACTTGCAACTCCACGGAAAAGAAATAGCGACCAAGTAGCCCACCCCTTTTAGTTGCTAGAACACTCGCAAAGTACATGACGAACTTCTTTCGTCAGGAGCATTACATAGATACGACAGAAATTGTTTGGCTATAGACACAGCTTCCTAGCATGATTATCTATGGTCCAATGGCACCTTAAAGTGGGAAACACAATTGCACCGTTTCCATCCGATACGTACAAATGTCAAATTTGCTTATATGAGACGTACGTGTAATTGGACACATTCGCCGAAATGGATCGAAACGGATCGAATCGAAACGGAGAAGTTGAGCAAATTTCAACTTTTACGGATGACATAACCTAGAAAAATTACCTGTACAATGTTTGTGTATAACTCAAGATGGATGAAGAAGTTTTTATTGAAGAAATTAAAAAAATATGAAAAGCTTTATGACAAAGGCAACAAATTTTACATGGATGTAAAAAGAAAAGACAAAATCTGGAAATATTTCAATGAGAAATTTAAAACTGATGGTAAGTTTGAACGGAACAATTGTGCTCATGCTCGTAACGGAACGAATTGAATCGGAACGGCGGAATTGTGTTTGGCAATTAACCCTAGAGATGTGTCGGTCCGGAACGAACGGGTCCATACAAGAATGACCGGAACGGGACGATAATTAGTGGAGCTGTCGTTCCTCGTTCCTATGTTTAAACCAATTTATGCAGCGAAACTTACTGATCAGAGCATATTACATTTCACTTTTTCTGTTTGCATATTTTAATATTTTGTAGAAACTTGTTTAATTTTACTCATACACAAATTAGAACATATAAGAAGCATATGAATGCGGGTGTCATATAAAATTTGTGTAGGTATATGATTGAAACCAAAACTACCTCTTTTGGCTCAAAGATAGTAACGAAAAATTAGATGAATGCAAAGACAATAACAATTGAAAACCTAAGTCATGAATGAATGGCGTGTAGAAATGTTGATAGACTTGCACTCCTAGAATAAGTCGGCTGCTCCTTCATGAGTTCTGCTAGCTGTTTATACCTGAAAACTGCAATGTACTTTTACACTAGCAAATTAAGGCCCAACACAAACATTGGTCCGGTCTTACTAAATTCAGCATATGTGCATAATGCAACGCAAAAGTGTGCATCGCTTTATCAATTGTGTAAAACCATATCGAAAAATCTCACCGACTGGCTTTGTGTTGTTTGTTATTCGTTGGTGAAACTGAGGTGGGTTGTTTTGAAGTTTAAATTCTGTTATAATTGGTAAAAACGAGGCTTTGTATACCAGCAACTTCATTTCCACGAGAAAGTTTTTGTCCAAAGCTTGTCCAAGTACTTACTGATAAAAAAAAATCAACAGTTTTATAGGCTTATATTTATAATTGGAAGCTGTGTTGTTTGTTCTTAATTTTATAATAAAATATCAGCAGAACTCACAAATTCTTTCTTTGAATTGAATTACGAAAGGAAATGAAATAACAGACCCCGGTACAATAATAATAATAAATCTATGTATTTTCCTTCGGTACATTCATTCGGTGGTTACGCAAGTACTGATGGTAATCGTTAAATCAGACGAGGAGAGACCTCATACAATTATACAAAAGCAGCAATATAAATTACAATAAGTAAGATCATACAATAGCTGTGCGTGCTACTTCGAATTTAATACAAATAGAATAAAGAATGTAAAGATAAACATTGAAAGGCTACCATTACGGTTTTTCATATTTAATTATTTTCTAAAAAAATATTTTTGATATAGTTAAAGTACAAATGAAAATCTTATCAAAAAGTATCAAATTATCTATAATGGAATTTTAGTTACTTTCATTTAATTTTTTTTTCGATTGAAAATTCCTCCATCATGCTTTATTTTACAACGACATACATATACAGGGTGGGTGTTAATACGTCCCACGACTTGCTATATTGAATGCCCGGAAGTGTTATTATATCTTTCGTTTTATTTATTTTTTGTTATATAGACTTTATACCTTTAAGGGTAGTATTCAAGAGTAATTAATTTGAGGTATTTCTTACAGGACATTTGAACCTTTTGCAGGCATTCATTGGCATGCTCGTTCAGGACTCCTCAATATTTTTTTAAGTGATATTGCATCTTATTGTTATTTTACTTAAAAGTTCTTCAGTATATAAAATCAAAATTAGTTAAAATCATGTCCGACGAACCGTTCTAGAAATAGATGTCAAAACCAAATCAAACTTGTACAGATACTTACGAAATTACATACGGGCATTCATGTAGCGTATCGTAAGAATAGTTCTTGCTTTTTTTTTTTTACTTATTCCAGAGTTTTATTTATTTACATAGTTCGATTAGCTTTTGTATTAATAACTTTGGAAATTCATCTGGCTAATGGAAATACACAATAAAATGTTGTGTTATAAATCTTACGCTCGTTTGCATAAAATTCAAGTCTTTAAAAATTTTAAATTTCATTTTAGAAATTTTAAATATTTAACAACCGGTTCGGAATGGCTAAATATCAGCACCAAATATAATTGGTGTTGATCCAACGACTATTACACTTAATATATAGCTGTCATTAGTGATGTTGCCTTTTAGAGTTTCGGTC
Source organism: Dioctria linearis (assembly GCA_963930735.1). NCBI lineage: Eukaryota > Metazoa > Arthropoda > Insecta > Diptera > Asilidae > Dioctria > Dioctria linearis. The sequence goes on from OZ005741.1 coordinate 287,347,696, forward strand.
GGGATTCTTACATACATATCTGAGCTATTAATTTTGGAGCTTTTTTTTTTCTAGCTCATACGCTATCTTGATACTTTCAATATTTCTACGGTCATACATTCAGTATAGTGTTAGTTAGTGCCGTATAGAAATGTCTTCTAAGCTAATTTTGTAAAGCTCCAGGAGCTTTGAGCCTTCCTTAATGGCTGTCAGTATATAAATACAGAGGTCTCAATCCGAATATAGATACCAGCTTGTTACCAATTCAGCCTGAAAGGCAATAAATTTATCTGGTAGTCTGTACAACTCGTTCCAGAGTTAGTTGGATTATACTCCTGCTGCAATACCTGTATTTGTCTTCAACCTATCTGTCAAAAAAGATATGTCTACTGTTACAAAACTCTCATTTCCCTTCCAGTCGTTTTTAGTGGGTCACAATTTATTGAAGCCTCCACTAAAAGTTAGGGAGGGAATTTGAGAGTCAGTTACTAACTACAATGCCATCAATGCATAATAATAATATAATATTCCTGTGATTTACATATTAATCTTATGCAACATGACTACATGAGAAATTTTAAACGTAAATTACCGACTTTTATTTATTTAGGTTTTTAAGGCTTTGCAAAAACAATAAAATCAAAACATTTTTAGATTGATCAAAACTGGATGAGGATGGGGATTTTGTTTTATATCTTATGATAATTTGTTTGTATACCTACAAATTTGTCAAATTCGATAACATCAACCGCCCACATTCGCGACAGTTTCCATTTTCTATGTAAATTAGATGTGAAATATTATTTTCATCACCAAAAATTCATTGCTTCAATTATAACTTATGTAAATGTACTAGTATATGTAAAACTAACACTACTATAATATTCGCCAAAATTTTTATTAAATTAATAATAGATACAGGTTTGTATACAGTAATGGAGTGCAGTATTGCTATTATCTTTTACTATTTTTAGCAGTTCGTCTCTTATCAAAGATGTACTACAAATAACTATATTTAAATGATTTTAAAGCATGTACTTGCATACTTCGCCCATTTTCTGTGAAAATTAAATATTACCTGACCGGCCATCCAAATTCAAGTGTGGTCCATTAAAATTCAGGGGTCGCCATGTTACTTCATTAAGCAATCCAAAACAGGGTAAGTCTACCAATAAATATAGACCGATAAAAAACAAATGAATTTCAAAAGGTAAATAAAAAATAGCGAAAATGATTGATTTAATACCAGTTCGGTCAATAACCCAGAGAATGTTGTCGTTCGTTTCCGTGTCAGTAGGTGAGAAAATATGAGAACAAAATCGTAAGATGATATTGCTTCGGCTTTGATTGTTTTTCATTTTAGGCTTGACATTATTTTTTGCCCTCACTTGCATCCACCACCAACCTGTGCTTTTTATCCCCAAGCGTATGTAATAGATATCTTCTAACCTGTGAACCACAAGCTCGTATATACTAGGCGAAGAACAGATTACCTTCAAGATGCTTGTTGCGTAATTGCATCCACTTAACAAACCGACTCCCCACTAATTAAGATATGCTCCATAGATGCAAATATGTACATAGGTACGTACCTTTGGCATGTACCAACATATCTGCATCTATCGACATACGATATATACAACAAAATAGGAAATAAATACAATGGATAAGTTTACTGGTTGATTAAAATTTATTTAGAAAACTTCTTATAAAATGAAGATCAATTTTTGTAATTCTATGTAAAATGGGCGATATGCTAGTGGAAATATGAAGTTCGAATTTTTGTAATAAAAGCCACACCTTTGCCCAATTTGAATATATGCACTTGGAAAATGTATAGAATGAATTGACCTATATGCAAGCCAGCAAAGTTACAAATATTTTTTGTGTGAGTTGATTGAATAAAAACTAAAATTTAAATTCTTTTGCTGATTCCAATAAAAATGCTTAAGATTAGGTAGATAGGTTTGTTCAGAGCTGAACAAAACCTAAGAAAAGTCCAGAATGTCTGTCATGAGGTCTAATCCAAGGTTTTTTTTTTTTTTTTTTTAATGATAACTATAAATAAATATGAAAATAAATTAAAAAAAAAGTAAGAAAAATTAAAAAATAATTTACAAACTTAAGAGAGAACGGGCAACTTTATCTAGTTTATAATAATTAGATAAAAAGTATTTGCTAAATTGAGAGTCTGAATTATTTATTGTGAAAATTTATAAATAAATAAAAATATCATTTTTTACTGCGATGATATACACTTTAGACAAAATGTAAAAACTAAAGTTTTTCTACGAAGAATTTAATATGGATAACAAGTGGATAGAGGGAAGATTTTTTTTCACTTTTCACCTATGGTCTTTTAGTTGAAGTTTTACTTCTACACTGCCACACGATTAACCGAATTGATAGAAAATGATATTTGCGCATTTTCCACATTGAGACTGATGATTTGAGCTGAATGGACATAAGTTTTACGATTTATTTTTTTATTTTTTGAAATTCTGTCAAAACTGCCACGATTGATTGAATTGGCAGAAAATTGAATTCCAATCACTTTTTGGTCATCGAAATGTAATATACCCATTTCTGCCATGGACATAACGTTTTTGTGATTTTTATAATTTTCAAATTTGAGACCCTACACAGCCCTCCACAATTGATTTGGACACTTCAGTAATTTTTAGAGCGAACCATAATTTATATACAAAAACCTTAATTCACCCATGGACAACACCAGACCCATTATTGCGCTAATCTCTCTAGCTATAAGAAAAGACGACGCTTTCCAGGGAAGAAATACCAAATTTTTCGAGGCAAGTAAAATAAAATCCCTCTGTTTTATTCAAAAAAAAAAAAGGAGTCCGGTGAATTTTCTATGTACTGATTCAATTTGGTAAACAAATAGATACGGCAAAAAAGGGTTCCATTTGGTGCAAGCGTACTTTAGAATTTAGATGACTTCTTATTAGAAAACAATAAAGGGTTATTAATGAGGTAGGAGACTTGAATGATTTACAAACAGTTTAAAAGCTTTGTAAAAATTAATAAATAATTATGGGATTAATAACAATCCAAAACAGTTTTTTTTAACTAACTTTATATAATATTTATGTATAAGTAATTATATACCTAAAACTGTTGTTTAATGTGATCATATGAAAACAAGGTTAATTATTTCCATCAGAATTATTTGTTTTAGTTGAAAATAAAATTTCAGGGACCGTGAAAAAGCTGAATAGGATACAAAGTGTTGAAATTAGTAGCAATGAAGAAATTGCAGACGTAACTTTATGCGGGCAAGTGTTGCCCGCACCAAAGTAAAGTAATCGACCCGAACCTTTTCAAGATCTTTGAGGTGTCGTAGATACCTACATAAGTTGGTAGAGATACATGTATGCACATAAGAAAATAAGGAAGTGGGATACTGCTCGTTACACACAAGCCATTCATTCGAAAAGGAGCTGGCTACTAAGTTCGGAACTTTTCTTAATTTTCAAGAAAACTTGGCGGTGGGCTTTATTAAAAAAAAAGCTTTAGTAATTAAAAAGCAATAAGGAAAAAAAAGGAAAACTTACTGAGTGTAATGTGGTAATGTTAAAATTTTGTTTAGTGCAGAATATCTTGAAAATTAAAATTGAATAACTGCCGATTTTAGTTGTAGTGTGAAAGTGTTTCCCTTTGTGAATCAAGGCAGTAGTGACTAGCGCTCCTTCCCGTCGTCTTTAAGAATAGCTCTCTTCCTTGTACCACGATATGAGGTTACGTAAATAGCTAACTGCTCTCCATTCATTTGGCGAGTTCATGGTTTAAGTTGGTTTTCTATCGTCTTGTGGCTTTCCGTTGACCATTTTGCTCACCAAACGAGCGCTATCCTCGAATTAATAAATGCGATAGAACCGGCAACTACATAACATAAAAATAAAATACGTTAATTGGCACTCTCACCTATTGTTTTAATATTTACAAGTTGGTATGACAGTTCACCAAAAGTGCATATATAGTTAGTTCCCTATAAGATTTTATGTTTACACATATTGTGCTCAGACAATAAAATGTACAACGCGTCGTTTAAATGTTTCTCTTCCTTCTTTTTATTTTTTTTCTAATTAATATATTTTTTTGTATTCAAAATAAATAAAATCTAAGTCTTAATACATTTGTTTTGTACGATTAGCGGAGATTCTATACAAAAACAGGTTAAACGCGTTTCTGGGTTCTAATGCAAGCTCTAAAATTGATATTAGGTTGAACATGTCATGTCCGCTTTTGCATTCTATATTATGAAAGCATGCATGCACATTTTGTATAAATTAGAGTGTAATATAAGAATCTTGCTCACAGATAACTTCAAGTTGACCTTGAAGAATACTAAAGAAGTCAAAGCACTATGGGTAAAAAGCGATATTGAAGAAGTCTGAATAAAAGTGTCGAAGATTATTCCAACAGAGGAGAATGGTAGTGTGTATGGTAAGAGCTAGTAAAATTTAAGATGAATATTATTTTACAAATAAATAAATTACTTAATTCGTCAATCTTCTTCGCAGACGTCTTCGTAATTATTATACACATAGCGGTCTCTAAATTAAATCTAATATAATTCATTATGTTTGTTAAGTCGAAAATTAATTATAAACATTTATTATACAAAGTTTTTGAAAAACTCGTTAAATACCAAAGAATTCAGCTGAAATGGTCAAGATCAGTTCTTTGATGCAAATACTGACAAGAATAAGAAATCTGAATTTTGAAAGAATTATTTAGTGGGACCATTTAAATATTGAGGGAACTGGTTTAAGAGTTTCTTCTGACTGACTTCAGAAAGGTCATATGTTTTGGGTAAAAATTTAAAAATTTCAGTTTCATTTAGGTTTGGCTCTGGTCAACAGACATTTATAATTCATTCGCGAAATTTTACACGCGAAATTATGATAGTGAGAATTATTCTCTTAGTTTTTTCTGCTTTGATTTGTGTATCTGGTACGATTTATTTGTTACAACCGTGATATATATAGCTTGAAGTCGATTGTAGCCAAATCTGTGTTTTTTAATAGGTAATGGGAAAGTATATCTCTCCAATTCACAAGGATATGTATATCAACCTCAACGCTGCCCGTCAGGATATTGTTCAGAAAAGCCCCAGTTCCCCGGTACAAACAGAGTACCTGTTCAGCCGCAATTCATTCAAAGGCAACCTTCCTCTAGTAGGAATACTCAACAAGGTTGGTGAATATTAGTTATAATTTATATTACATATTGATGAAAAAAAATTATATATTGATTTAAATAAAAAAAATAGTTGTTGGGATCACATGATAGAGAAAAGGAAAAATAATGATTAACAAAATTTGGGTATTTTAAACCGGATCTTTAAAAAGATGCTTAGTGCATCTGAACTTAAAAATTTGACAGTTGCTCTTATATGGTTTAAATGGGATGTATACAATCAATGCATATACTTGATACAATGATTAATAATAAAAGGGTTATCCGAAAAGGATAATATAACACCCACAAGCCGTTCTCGAGAAAAGTCTCCAAATTTTTCCTTGAAATTGGGATGAATTTCATTGCAAAATAAAGAAAATGATTTGTGAGATAAATAGGTGTTGTGTGATGCTGAGAAAGTTTATATTTTGTGATACCAATTTGTTTCAGCTTTTCTCAAAGCCGATCGCATATAGATTGACTGTATATAGAGCCAATTGTAAGGTAGCATTCTTAGGTCTTCAGATCTTGAAAAAAACTTATTTATTATGCATTTTGCCGGAAAAAGGGGTAAAGTTTCAAAAAACTGGGAAATATCGAGCTATTTAAGACTAAGTTTATCTTTATTGGATAGTATTACCATGTTAACCATGAAAGATAGTTTTAAAAATTCCTTACGGTTACGGGGTTCTTAAGTAAAATCAAGAAATGACGAGTATATGCATCGAAAGCAGGGCAAATGCTTCAAATATAAGTTTTACGAAAAACGTGAAGCCAAGACGATGGTGAATTACTATTTTATATTTTATTCGACAAAAATTAACAATTCATTGTTGAAAAGTTATTCTTATTCAACACATAAAAATTCCCAAAAAATAATACAATTCAAAAAGAAGAAAAATTAAGTTTTTTTTTTTTTTTTTTAATAAGTTGATATCAGTGTGGTATTTTTCAAAGCAAGGTGGGTACCACACAAAGTGCCAGGTAGTCCTCCAGTCCATCAGTTACCTGATTCCTTACGGGTTCGGATTCCATTTTTTAAGCCGATTGCACATCTTGAATGTAATTTAGCTTTAGTTGGTGTAACTGGTTTTGCAGCTATAATTGGTAGACCAACTTTTAAAGCTTTTACTTGCTGAATTGCACATTCTTCAATAATTTGTTCAACACATTCGAGTACAAAATTAAATTAACTTTCCTTTTCGTTATTGTTTTCTAATATCTATGTTTTAATTAATTCCATCGGTACTGTCCACACTACCCATTTTCATGTCACTTCCAGCTTCCATTTAGCGCGATGGATAATGACCTCCTAGCGGAAAATATCCTTTACGAAAGTTGTAGATAATAAACAAATTTAAAACTTACATATAATGCATTTTTTAACATAACCTCAAATTTTCCGAGAAAATGGCGGAAAACCGATTTTTCGGTTTTTTATTTTCTGCTCTTCGTAAAAAGAATTCAAGCTATATGAAATTTTATAAAAGTATACTTTTTAGGGTACCGTATTCAAAAGTAGCAACGGAAACCCTATTACTAAGACTTCGCTGTCCGTCCGTCGGTCACCAGGTTGTATCTCACGAACCGTAATAGGTAGACAGTTGAAATTTTCTCAAACTGTATATTCCTACTGCCGCTATAACAACAAATAATAAAAATGAAATCAAATTAAAAATTAAAGGTGGCCCTCATACAACAAACGTAATTTTTTCGGCGTTTTTTTTCTAGTTTTATTCTCATTCATTATTGTTATCATAAGTAAGCATTATTCTTTCAAATGACAGCATTATTATTATTTTTTTCAAATGACAGCATTATTTTTCACATGACGCCTACTCTCATTTGAAAACATAAATAAAAAAATAAAAAGTACATAGTGTTAAATTATATATAATGGTATGGAGCCCTTCGTGCGCCAGTTCGACTCGCACTTGGCCGTTTTTTTTGTATTTTTTATTTTTTGTATTGATTAAGCATGATGATGGTGTAAAATAAGAGATGCTCCTTCTGCACAACACTCCTATAGAGTTTATTACAAATTGCAAACTTGGTTATTTGGATAACGAGCCCGATAAAAAAAAAATCTAAGCAATGGCCTGGAACTAACATCTAAGTAGACTCGTACCCCAATATATTCCAGGCAGTTCAATCTTAATTCCTGTAAAATTATTAAAAAGTATTAGTTGCAAGTATATTTGAAAAATATTATTTGAATACATAATTATTAAGTAGAACATTTAACTTTACGAAAAAGAAAAAAATTATGAAGAATTTTAAAAATCGAATGAATTTCAGACCTTTTGCATTGGGGTTGATGTTTTTCTTCATCAACAAAACTTTCATATTCCGAAGGATTTTCGAGATTATCGAGGTCTTCGAGCTCTTCAATTTCAATTTCAAGACACTCTTTGCTAGCTCTTCATCAATAGTCTGTTCCGAATCAGTTAGGTCTCTACAAATATTTCTTTATCTCTATCTGAGCAGTTTTCATGACAATTACTGCATAAATATTTACATTTTGCGCCATATTTTCGGCACCACATCTTCGTTTATTACAACCACTTTCACAGCGATACCTAAAATTGTTTAATAATTTTTCGCGATTCAAGTCTAAGCTGTCTGGGATAAAGTCAGGCACGAGCCTACCTAGATGTTAGTTCGAGGCCTATTGCTTTGATTTTTTGTTATCAGGCTCGTTTTCCAAATAACCAAGTTTGCAATCGGGTAATAAACTCTATAGGAGTGTTGTGCAGCCCATCGACGACTTTAGGCGCGCTTGAATCTTTTATAAGTACCTATTCCAAGTACCTTTCTGATATGATTTTCCAATATGAATTCCCGAATTAACAGTTTTGTAAATTTTTCTACCACAACTTAAAAGAGTTTTTATTAATATATTATTTATTTAGTTTCAGGGTGGTTTCCACCACTTTCATTAATTAAATACACTCAATTTTAGTGATATTACATTAAAGTAAATTTTGCCATTGAAATATGATCCATTATTAACAGAATTAATAAAAAAATTGGAAATCATAAAAAATATTGAAAAATTCGCGTTTCGAAAAGTCATGTTTTCCGGTTTTCTCAATGTTAAGCAGTTTCTTCAAAAATTAACTACAAACATTAAAAATAACCATTTTACAGTAGACAATTCAACGGTTAAAATGACCCCGGATAGAATATTTAAATCGAAAAAAAAAACACCAATAAAGAAATGTAAATATCTCGTAAACTACTTATTTTCCTGATTTAAAAAAAAATCATGCTTATTCAATACAAAAAAAGGTATACTTTCACAAAATTTTATGTAAATTGAATTGTTTCACGACAACAAAAAATAAAAAACCGAAAAATCGGCTTTCCACCATTTTCTCGGAAAATTTGGGGTTATGTTGAAAAATGACTTATATGAAAGTTTTAGATTGTTTTATTATCCACAACTGTGCGAAGGATATTTTTCACTAGCAGGTCATGTTTCGCCTAAAATCCCAAAAAATCACAATTCATTTTATCTCGGTTTAATTTTTGGTTTTCCTCTTCATTATAACCTTCACTAAATTTTGCCGCTGATCTTTGCCTGTTTCTCGGATAAGAATAATCTTTACACAGGAAATAGGATTATCCACGTTGGTGTTTACGGCACTTAGAGTTTCTTTAAGCACCTATGCAAAAATCGTGAAATTCGAGTCACTATTTCCATATGTGGCAGGTAATGGGTTAATTAAATAGCAAATACTAGTGAGATGAGTGTATACATTTCCACTCTGATTATATGATATTCTGATTTCTAGCGGTCATCAATTTTATTTTTTAACCAACAAATATCATTTACGCTGGGTTCAAATTAAAGATGAATATTTAATGGCATATCATACTGTTGACCATCCTAAAAAAAAATACCTCTTCTCGCTACTTAATCTCATTTATGTACTCAGGTCTATGCCCAAACATATCGATGTGGAACGCATCCAGTAGCTTCTTCGATATTGTATTAAGATATTCTTCACTGCGATCTTTTTTTTTTATTATTAATATTTTGGGTTAATTAGTCAGACAGGGATTTCAGAATGACTAACAACTACAAACCATCTTTGATCTTAAATAGCTTTAAAATATGCTATATTTGAGGACATTGCTTTGCTTCCATATAATTTAGAAATTTTTGCAATGTCATCAAACCAATTGTTAAAGTTTCAATTTTCCTCAACCAAAGAAATTTTCTTACCCGCAGAAGTATTTTAGTAATCCCAATAACTATCTAATTTGATTTTCAACTAACTCACTTACGGTCATCAAAAAAGTTTTAGTTATAGTTGTGCATCAGGTGATCTACTGTCATATCTCATAATTGTGACTCTATTAATATTATTTAGGATGGTACCACATCTAATTGCCATGGCAGTAATGTCAATGACGATGTGCTTTAAGGTTTTGTTCTTCCTCCCAAACTTGTTTCTTTATTATTGAAGTTTTACTCCTTTTGTTTAATCCTACATATATATAATTTAGCAGATGACCGCAACTTTGATTTTGCGTATTGTTTTGTCTTTCTACAGATTGGACATTCATAAAACTCGCGGGGCAGGGCGAATTGCCTCGTTCTTAATTCATCGAAAGTCCAACGTAGTCAGTTACCCATAACTTGTTCTCCAAATCTCGTCCAACCTGATTCATTTTGATTATTTAAATATACACAGTTTTAATTTCTTATCATAGGCAAAGGAAGAGGATATTACCCCAATCCACAACGATATGTAAATCAACCTCAAGGATGTATATCAGGATACTGTTACAATAAGCCAACATCGCCTCCTGCGCAGTCTTTTTCGTTACCACTTGCATTGACCTCACCACAAAACAGCCTAAGCGCACCTGCAAGCTCAACAGCGTCTAACAGGGTTAGTGAGAGAAGTAAGTGTATTTAATTTTTTTTAAACTAATTAATTAATTTAAAAATTTTTCAAAATCAACTTGTTCATGCGGAAAGATTGCTATGCAACTTATATTCCGGCAACCGCAGCTGCTTTCGTCGCTGGTGGAGATTTGACTATACCTGGAGAATTTCCACATATGGTTTGTATTTATTTTTATTTTCATATACCAACATAAATTCATGTACACAATAGAAACACATTCTTATATGTATGTGTAAAGAGAAGCGCCTATTCACTTGAAATGATGCGTAAATAATCTACTAAACAAACGATCGAACGCGTATTTGACCAAATTTCCAAATTCAGCCCTTAACAGGGTGCAAGGGGGCTTAGAGTTTGTATAAAATGAATTAATAGCAGATTTATCAACTTGTGATTTTGCATAAATAATTTACTAAATAAATGACTCAAAACGTATTTCACCGATTTTCAAAACTCAACCCTTAAGTGGTTGAAAGGGGGGGATGAAATAATTATATGGCGCCTTTTAACCTGTAAAGTTCCAAAAATACATTTATTTGTTAAAATTAAAATTAAAATAAATATCAAGAACGCCGTTGATATGCTTAGAATACCCATTCGAGCTCAAAAGACTGAGGCTTCTCCTTAAAAGTTGGTATTGCAATGACGGTTAATAAATCCAAGGAGCAACCTTTGAAAGTAGCCTAAATAGATTTGAGAGATGACTGTTTCTTACACGGGCAGTTTTATTTGACTAGCAGTTTTGTAACTATAGAGGTAAAATATTAATTTAAATCAAGAACTGAATATGATAACGAGATCCATGTTCTTTATTAGACGGTGTACAGCGTCAAATCGGTAAAAGATAAAGAAAATGATCGATCTCCTCGCATGGCTTTCATGTGTCTTCAGCATGTAAGGGAAAATCGGGACCCTTCGTGCAGTTTTTGTTTTTTTCGTTATAAAGTTCTGATAAATTCTGTAATAGAATATAATTTTAATTTAGGTAATAGTAAATGTAATTAGCTTAAATATATCACCAGAATAAGTTGTTAAAACTTTCTGAAATCTGACTAGAGCAATTTTTTTGAAAAGATGGAGAATGTATGAATGTGCCCCACGAGGAGAGCACTTTCGTTCATGATAAGGGGTAGGTATCTAAGTACGCTATGGGGCAGTTTCGGTCATAAGTTTCAAACACAACAGTTTTAGCACCAAACATTTATTCATTATGAAAATTATAAAAAAACAATACAAAATATAGTCTTCTTCGTGATCAATAAAATTAAAACAAATAGAATCTTTATGGCCTGAAAAGTATTGTAAGAAATACAAGTATTGTCTTATCCTAAATTAGTCTACATGAGACCAAAAGTTAACTTTAGGTCGAGGAATTGTTATTGCACATTATACGAAGTTAGATTTACTGAAAAATTGAACATATTAGATGTCCCAGCTGTTCTAGATGATATTGTATTCTCTTCAAAGTTGTCGGACTCACTACTTTTTGGGGTTATTTCTGTCTTCTTGGGACTTTTCTTTGGTCTTTTGAAACCTCTTTCAGTGAAAAGACTCAAAGAAGGCTTAATTTCTTTAGCTTTGAGCCTCCATTCTTGCTCGATTCTCTTAATTTCTTTGCTTTTTTGCAACTCTTCAAGTCTATTTTTTTTTCAGGAGTATGTGTAGATTCTTGACTTTCCTCCTTGTCCTTCTTTCTTCGTTTGTATTTTTCTTACAATCTTCGGATATGAACGAACCATTTCTGGTGTTATTATTGCTTGCTTTTAAATGTGGTGGAGTTTTAGCTCTGGTTGCTCCTATGGTTGCAGGATCATTAAATGATGAAGAACCAGTTGGAGGAAAATTGCATTGAGATTGTATAGAAATTTCTGTACTAATTTCGTCTATAATTTGGCCCACAGAAATAATGCTCTCATCGGCACCGGATTGAAACTCAGGAGATTGGTAAACTTGTGCAGGAGCAAACTCATCTTCACTGAAAGCCAGTTGTTAAAAGGCCATATTCCTAGCTTTGTGAACCCACTTACAATATTTTTTGGTGTAAATGTTTCAAAATATGCTATTTTAGCAATTTTCGGAATATTATAGATGCCAACAGTTTTACCTGGATTGGAGAGATGCCAGCCATTAAATGCCGTCTTCAGATTTGACTTAAAAGGGCCAAATATCCCAACGTCTAAGGGTTGGAAACGATATGACGTGTGTGATAGAAATGACAGATAAACAATACCACTATCGCGGCTATAGTTGATGGCTTCTAATGTCAAAAGAATTTCATGATTGTCACACAATTATGAAATAGGGTTGTATTTGGAGCAAAATGTCAATTTTTTTTTATGTTTTAGGACATCTAAGAAAATATGAGAATTAATCCAGCCACTCCTAGTAGCAACCCTCATACTGCCTTCAGGAGCACGTTTCAGGAAGTGAGCTTTGTAAAAAACTCTGGGAAACACAAATAATGGAGTAATTGTGTTTCCACTTGTAGATATAATTCCACCAAATGTAACGAGTTCCCTTCTTTCGGCTGCAACAAACTGACCAACTTGTTTTTGAGTTTTTTCTGCTAGGATTTTTGGAGTGCTTTGCACTGTCGATATCCCAGATTTATCGAAATTGAAAATTCGAATTGCAGAAATCGTATATCGACTGTACAGCTTCTCAAGGTTTTCATAGAACTCAGAAACAGCAGTCTCATTGAAAGCAAATGACCTGACAGCACTAGTGTTCTCAGGTTTCCGTAAACTTAGGTTATGATTACGTTTTCGAAAGCCATGTATCCAATCGATACCGGCGATCTTATTATCATCCCATTTTGATTGCTATTTTAGATTTTTCTTTCTTGCAAACTCATACGCAAGCTTCCCAACTTATATTATTGTTAATCCATAATGTGGCAAGTGCAAAAGGAGTTAGTGAGCGCAGTGCTGCCAAAGGAGGATAAAAGCAAAGGAAGGCTGTGTATATGCTCCGTGTTTCGTGTGCTGAACAAATGCAGGTATTCTGATTTCTGATGATAATGCATGTTCATAGTGAGGCCTGCATGTATACGACCTAGTACAACTGCTTGGAAAGTACCTTGGTAGCTTAAGATTACAGGCTGTAGTCTCAAGCCTCTCCTAACTTCAAGGGCGGATCATAACCTTCTCGTTGTGGTCCACTGGCTGTCACTTATTTATAAGTTCTAATATGATTAAGCCCGAATGGTGATACCAGTTACGTTTACGGATCTGTATGCAAGGTCCAGTGTGGGTACTCATGATCATAAGATCATGAGTCATGTTATATGAAAGCCATACCAATTGGGTAGCCGACATTGCTAACTTGGTACTACCGGGATGAGGAGCCCGGAATAGCGCTGCACTTAGTAGCAATATTCGCCTCAACATGGAGAAGGCCGTAGTTGTGGTAGCACATATGCGGGCAGAGAGAGATTGTCTGAGTCTGCATGAGTTAGGCGAACATTCTTCCCTGAATAGAGTAGTTTGTTCTTTTGTTATAAAAGCATACTTCGCCCCGAAGATTTGAAGGATGGTCGCTTTTGAATGTATGCTTAGAGGATTGGCTCTCGGCGTGGAGCTGTGCTAAATCAACCGGGTGCCGTGACTCAAAGATCGGAAGAAATTTTAGGTACGTCTCGTTTCGACCAGTTAGTCCAAGGACTGCCGAAAAAAGTTTAGTCTTGCTACTGCGCTTGTTTCGGGCGCACTTTTGTCAAATTACGTCGGTGCGTGCAGGACCATAAGTACTATGTACTTAGGCTACGAAGGGTGCAAATCTTCCCAATTTTCGATGCTTCCTTATCTTCAATGAATGCCACTGGAAGTCCGAGAGATCAAAGGGTGGAAGTCCTATATTATTAAAATCCTCAATCCACTAAAATTTCCAAAGTCGCAAGATCTTCAGGATATTTAATCCCCACGTACAAAATTCCTAAAGCTACAAAATTCGGAAACTCACAATATCATGACACATACAAAATTGTCCCTGCTATAACTCTATCTGTCAGTGTACAATCTTCCCACCCTCGCTCGAAACTGTTATAACTTTTATCAAAACGTGTCTGGAACTTTTATTCCATAAGAATTAGAAATGTGATGTGGGAGTTTTGAATAGAGTTATTTGTAAGCTTCATTTTCAAGACCAATGCAAAAACTAACTTTCTCCAGAGTTATTTTTATCTGTTAAACAAACAAGCAAAATTTTTTTTTGTGTTATAAAATTCTTTTTCAGAAATTGCTGAGACTTTTATTTTATAAAAGTATTTTCAAAATCTTTTTGAATGTAATTTTTTTAATAAAACTTTCTTCAGTGGATTACACCAGTATATAATCGTCTTTATTGTTTATTTCTGACTACCTAACACCGCTCACTTTAGACGATACAGGATGGCGAGTATTTTATGTCATCTGAAAGGCCCTGTAAATTCCAAAATGGATGGGGTGAATCGGTAATACGGCGATCGACATAGAGCCTTTCGTCCTTTATACAAATTATACAACCACCATACTAGAGTCCTTCCAAACATCGAAGTCGCACCTTTCTGAATTTGATTTTTCACATTTATTTTTAACAATAATAGCACATTTTTGTATCAGATTTCTCAGAATATTCCTTTGATTTGATCCTGTCGCAGATCTTATCAAAAATGCAACCGTTTGCGAGCTATTTACACTTTTGCCAATTCAAATAGAGTTATAATTTACTTAAAAATACTTAAAAAATTGCAGTTTTATCTTTTTCGAGTGTAAAAAATAGTTCTTACGTCGGTGCCAACATTGAAAAAACAATTGGCGGGAAGTTGAAAAATGATTTTAATAAAACCTTTCGAATTTCTGTTGAGAATCTATGAATATATTGCCTTTGGTAAACCACTTTTTATCACTAATTAATTCAAATAATTAATTTAAAAATATTTATTTCGACGAACCCAACTATTTATTTTTTGTTTACAGTTCTCTCTCAGTTGGTACTTGTTGCTTAGACCGAAAGAGAACGCAATAAAGAAATGAGCTCACTTTCTGCAGTTTATATCTATGGACGTAGTCATGATGCCCAAGACCCGCTCCCACCTCCGTGAATACGCCACTGCTTCAATATACCTAAACACAAAATTTCAGCTCCCATCGGGAAATGGAAGCGCTGAGAAACGAATACAACAGCGCTTATTTGGAAGCTCGCAGCTCCTTGTGCATATCGTTTAACGTGAGCACGTCCGCAGAGGGAAGCGCTCAGATGCAGATTCTTGGGAAGCGATCTTGGAGCGCCTGTAGGGTGGCGATCTTGGAGCGCTTGTAGGGTAACGCTCTTGCAGCTCTTATAGCGTATACAGAGAGAATCAAGATAAGGGCTTTACTAAAAATACCAGTTTAATGCTGAATTCACTTCATTCAATTTTCCATCTATACGAATTACAAGCAGAGATCAACTGATTACAGAATGAAAACTCATTTATTCACAGCAAAAAACGAATAAGCCTAAACTCATGGAAGAGATCTGCTTCCGCAAAGATTCCTTTGACTATGGTAAAAGGCCGCTTCGGTAAATATATTTTCTGGTTATGTTGTGGAAGCAGTTGCGATTGACATATATCCCGCTAGGTAGGTCTGCGTTCTCAAACTATCATGCATTCTTACAAATGGACGAACGAACTGACATGTAAAAATCGAAATGTTTTGTGATTCGATGCTATTTTTGTACCATTTCTATGCGTTACAAGCTTCTAAACAAATTTAGTATACCATATGATTTGTTCATCTAGCTAAGGTATAACAAGGGAAAACTAAAATCTGAATTTTTGAGAAAAATTTCCCTAAAGCAAGATCATTATTAATTCATTTCCAATTTTACTATCTGAAATATATTTCTGCAAGAAAAAACGTCCCCAAATACTCTCTCTCCCATCTGTTATTGCAAACCTGTACGCAATCAAATCAAATATCGCCACAATTTTTGTTTACAGACATCTGTTGCAAAGATATGAAACTAACGAATTTAACTGGCAGCAAGAACCAAGGAAAATATAAAATTTTTTGGCTTCAAATTAATTAGAAACAATTAAAATTTAGAAGATTTTTTAAATATTTCTTAATAGAAATTTGGGGCTTTTTTCCTTTGCCCTTTATTTCATTCCCTCCCATCCGTATTCTCTCATCGATACGATCTTAATTATGGATACGCGTGAACATTAACGCTCCCAGGATTTAATTTTAGGGGGGGGGGGGGAGTTGGTGTCCCAAGTCCAAACGAGTTGGAAAAATAGGGCTCTAAAGTCGCGCTCTGCACACATCTGAGCACTAAAAGACTGCTATTGTAGATTAAAAGGTTTTATTTTATTTTATCGGACTTTGTAATAATATACAGACCACATTTTATACGTAATTTTTAAATTATGTTCAGAAAACTGACATTTTGGAGGGGTCCGCTCCCATTCGTCCCCCCCCCCCCCCCGTCTCGGTGCGCTCCCTCCGCGTGAATCCATAAGACAAAGCGTCTTCGCAATGCTTTATCTTCGACGAGCTTAACTCTAAAATTCTTGCCTCGACATTTCCCGATGCTAAATCTAGTAGAATTATCATTCTATAAAATTAAGGCGGACGCACGAAAAGTTTCAGGTGATGTAAATAGAGAGCAAAACCTTCTTGCAGTTATTGAACAACAAATTACACCGACTGAATGCACCATTGACGTTATGAATATGGAAGGGCAGGCTTTGCACTGACCATTTGTTGAGAAATTCTGAATATTGTCAATTTTTGAAGCCTAAAAAAAAATAGTAAGGACAAAATGAAATAAAAATTTTTGATTTAAATTGGAACTGAAAGCTTTTCTAATAAAATGTCGCCTATATTTAGGTTTAAATTTATTTGCTTGCTCTTGGACTAAGCTTGTTTGCAATTGGTTTAAATAAATCTGCGAAAACATCTTTCGTCTTCCAAAAGTGGAAAAATTCTTTATGAAATAGAGAAAAGTTCTGAGAAAAATTAGTTGAAAATTTTCGGTTTTTGGAACATGTAGAAACTTCCCAAGCCTTTTTTTTAGTACCACAAAACTGTTTCAAATATTACTCGACATGAGACACTCAAGTTCAGAATTACGTTTCATATAATTCAAGATCTATCATCTGCAATGAAGTTGAAATTTGCAATGAAAAATGTTCGAAATCTCTAAAAATGGGTAGCACCAACTCCATTTAAGAAAGAATATATCATACGCAGACCTCAGGGAAAATAGATGACCGTGATAACCTCAAGATTTTTGGGTCATGGAGAGTTCTAAAATAGATAATTTCCCACGAACGAAAAATATAATATGTATATACTATATGAGAGAATTGCACTATTGAAATTGATCGAAGAGCTTAGACTGGAAATGATGATTGAAAAAACTATTCTCAATCAAATTCTTTTTTTGTTTATTTTCGTTTTTCAAAATCATTAAAATTGTTGGACTTAAAAGGTGATTTCCATATATTTCGCCCTCGTTCACATCTGATGATTCATCATAATCACACACATATTCTGTTTAGCTAGAACCTCTTAGTAATATGAATTTCGTCTTTTTTAAAACTGTTTTGCTCTTCTTACTTGGCACTTGTAATGACAGCATCCGAATTTAATAACATACTGCTAACACTGATGACTATGAGCATAGATGGCACAAGAACTAGATGTCGCATGCAGTACAAAAAAATATATACAAAATATGTATGGCTGGGTGGAATGGACCACAACATTTGAAATTATGTATACGTCGAGTGATTCATATTTTTTCGTATCTGAAGTGTTGAAGCAGTCGATCAAATATATACAAAACTGCTGTTAAGGCATAATTTGCTCTCGACCCATTCTAAAACATGTTATGGACCATTCTAGAATACACTACTCATTTCACAATCTGTATAGTCTGCTCTAATATGCCATACAACATCTAGTTCTTGTGCCATCTATGTTATTAGCCTAGGTATATATTTTGTTTATAGTAGGAATGATCGGATTGCGCGGCTAGAGTTTGATATAACTAGAGATCTGCAGTTTTCTTCACATAAGCAGAAAAAAGTTTCTGAGTGCAGCTCATTTTCACTTGACATTGTTTTCAGACGAAACTATAAAATTAACGTTAACTCAGATAATTTGTGCAACTTATGCAATTTATGGTTGCAAAAAATATTTACCTCATTTTTTCATCATAGCGTTGTCCAATTTAGCTATATCGACGATCAGGTAATAGAAAAAGTGAAAATTTGTTCAGGTGTAGCGAAAATATATAATAATTTGAAATATTGTTCCGTAAGCTCCTTAATGTTGAATTTATTTGAAATTTAGGTTCGCTCCGGATCCTACGCCGTTAAAATAAACAAATTGAAAGTGAATTCCAAAGTCCTAATTAAAAAAAAAAATCAGAAACTCAAATATGTTTAAAAATAAAAATATTTATTCTTCTAGGCTGCAATAGGATACAGACGACAAGGTGGATACGACTATCAATGTGGAGGAACTCTAATTTCTCCATTTTATGTACTCACTGCTGCTCACTGCAAAACTGTAAAAGGGTAAGTAAGCAATACTAGTTCTTTACGACTGATTACGCTACGGAACAACCATACAAGGGTATAATTTCGTGACTTTGCAACAAAATGCTTTTTTTTTTTTTTTAAGTATTCTTCACAAATTTGTAAACCGCTAAATAAATTGATATCGCCCATCTCAACGAACAAAAGTGGTCTTCCAAGCAGCGTTGAATGTTGAAGTGTGAAACGATAAATGAGGAAATTTTTTAGAAGTTCACACTCTAAAACTGTTCTACACCAAAAGAGTAGCAAATGAACTGAATTTTTCTGTGACACAAATAATATAGGCTTCTCGTGAGACCCACACTACACCGACAGAAAAAACCTGAAATTTCCGCTATAAAATTGATAAGATTCCTATACAAAATCTCCCCAATACGAATGAAGTATTATTTATTATGATATGCACAAGTATTAATTTTTGACAGCGTACTAGTTTTATAAAGAAGCGTATTGAGAATATACGACTCTTATAAATTATTTCATTAATAAGAATCCTTATTGAATAAATATGCTTCAAGTATGGTTCTTTTTTCAAGATAAGAAAAATATAAAAATGCAGTAATATTTTATATACTTTTAATACATAAATAATACAAATCTTAAACCTAAACTTGATGTTTTTAAGTAAACGTAACTAATATTAAAAACTTATTGGTACTATAAATAAGTCAATGCGTTTAAAGACTTGCAATTATTAAAATAAATATTTGAAATGGTGGCTCTAATAACTAGTTATAGAAATAAATCTACTGCAATTAAATTTTGATACAATTGACCATTTGGGATCTTCAGAATTGAAAATTTTATATAAAATACTTTTTAAAAAAATTACCATACCAGCATTGATTTTACTGTATATATGAATAATAAAAAAGCTTTTCTAAAAGATGAGGAAGATACATCACACGACTTCTGTAAGCAAGATCTTGCGGTAGGAGTAGAGGAGCGTTATCATGATACAATCATACAATATAAGAATATTAAAAAATATATATATGCATAATTAAAATTTTTATATATTATACCTAAAATAATAAAAGAATTTACCTTTTTCAACATTTGCTTTTTTCATCGAAGAATAGAAACTCCTATAACTGTTAACTTAAATATGGTTTGGCACATATTAATGAGATTGTACATACTATTTGGATACTTCATTTTAAAATCAATATCAATCTGAAAAAACAGCGCAATTAAAATCCCAATGAAAACAAATAAATATTAAGTGTTTACAAACTTTTGCCCGTCAGCTTGCTGATAAAAGGGCCAGTCATTGAAACTAGTTTCCAGTTGTCATCTCCAAATTTTCAATTTCATAAATGCTTTGATTTTCACTTACACTAAACAGATCTTATACGGGTTTTTTATATACAACTTCCATATTTAAAAATTCGTAGTGTGACAAGTCTGCGCATACTAACTGAAGATGTCCAGCAACGTTTTGAAAGGGCATGATACGAAAATTATCGCATTTATGCGTATAATATGAGATTGATATTTTTTTTCATATTAAATTAATAATACTCACAATATGTTTATATTTTACTTATGATATTCATACTTTTCTTTATAAAAATTATATTTGACATATTACTTTTTTTAAATATTTCGCTTAACTTATATATTTAATACAAGATCAATATCAAAATAATTCGAAATTAATTAACATATTGTTTTAATAAGTTAATATATTCCTTTTAATTATTAAATTGAAAATTTTATTATTAAACTTGAATTTTTCTTATAGGTATAACAAGAAAATCATTATTTTGATTGATATTCATGACAAATTGATATTTTTCTTATTCAATGCATAGAAATTTATTGAAATATGTTATTAATTTGGAAAAAGTACTGATTTAATACGACGTTTTATTTCTGTATATATTTGAGCAAACATTATCATAACTAAATCAATTAAGCAATGAAATAATCCAAAAAATTATAAGAAAAATGAAAAATTTAAATCTAAAAATGAATGAAAAACAAAACGAAACATCTTTTATAAGCAACTCTGTCTTCGCAGCCAACCACCAGCTGTAGCTCGAATCGGTGGAGCAAGACTTGATGATAATTCGCCACAAAATCAACCAATCGAAATAACTGGTATTATCGTACCGCCAAACTATAAGCGGAAGCAGGTTTATAATGATATCGCTCTAATAAAATTAAAAATGGCATCAAGGTAAAATAATAACCACCTTTCATATAAAAACTAAAATAAACCAAAAATTAAAAATTTTCACTTCATAGCCACAAGCCAGCTTGTTTATGGACAAAGGATGACATCAATTATAATACGGCTACGGCGATAGGATACGGGCAAACAGCTTTCGGTAAATTAAATGAAACAATTGTCGCCTTCCAAGAATTATAAAATATTTTTTTCAATTAAGGTTTAAGTACATCAACTGATTTGTTAAAAGTCGACTTACAACTCTATTCGAGCCAAGTATGCAAGGCCTACTATACTCCTAGATATAGAGTAGAAAGAGGATTAATAAGCAGTCAGATTTGTGCTGGTGACTTTAGTAGAGTAAAAGATACTTGTCCGGTTCGTCAAAACTAATTAATTTTGAAATCATAAAATTTTTTGAACAACATGTTTTTTAGGGTGACTCTGGCGGACCTTTATTGGCAAGATCTACCGTAAGTGGTATACAGATTCCCTTTATTTTGGGTGTAACATCTTTTGGTCCAGGATGTGCTCAAGGTACACCAGGTGTATACACAAAGGTGTCCTCCTATCTCTCTTGGATTGAACCAATTGTGTGGCCAACAAAGTAAAGAAATTAAATTAAGCTGAAATGTGTTACACAATTTTTAAGTTTCATTAAGATATTCAAGATGGCTTAAAAGTAACTTTCCTATTGGTTTTCTCAATGATTTTCGAATAAAATGTATTAAAAAAAATTAAAATTGTAATCTTTTGCCCATGAATTTTTTAGAGTATAGGCGGAAAATAAATTTAATTAAGTGACCACCAAGGTACGGTTTTGTGAGTTTTGTTATCACTTTGTCTAATATTTCTGGAATCATGGCAGTTTTTTCGCTGCGAGTATTTTTCTCAAAATCTTAAAATCTTTGGGTGAAGTCCCTTTTAAAAGTAGCCCCTAATTTTTTACAGATAGGTAACAACTCTATCCTGTTGGAACTAAATATACTTATCGTCCTCATGTAGCTGTAACCGTAACCCCGCCAATTTTTGGAACGTATCCACATTCGCAAGTCTATAGTTCACTGATAACTCATTCCAGTTAAATTTTTCTAGCTGAATCTTTTAATATGATTTCAAAGGGCGGCTTCTTTCATGACCTTCGTTAGAAGGTTCTTCTAAAAAGAACATTTCAAGATAACACCGAGAACAACAACACACAGAAATCATCCAAATTCCCAATTTATCTGTTCCTCAAACAGACTCACGCCCAATGACAAATGTTTTATAGAGATATACCGCTTTTTCCTATTGAGTTCAGGTGCTAAATATTTTTATAAGGTAGCACTGAGAACTCTTTCTAAACCTCTTATAAAACAGTTTTGCTCCGGAAACCAATTTATTCTATAAGTATTTTATAATACATAGTTGGAAAGAAATCTTTTAAAGGAATTTTAAGATAATTTAGGTTCCGGAGCAATTCAGTGGTCGAAGAGTTTTCTAACGATACGAAAAAATTAAATTAGAACACTTATAAAACTATCTGGCTGCGACTTGAATTGAGCAAGAGATTTCTCCTTTATAAAACCAGAAAGCTGTATTTTACCTATTATGACAACTTTATAAAACATGGAAGCTATTTTCATTGGTATTAAATACTTTAATAAGAACTATTCTTCACAGATACCAATTAACCTGTGTAAAACTAAGTAGTAATGGAGTGTACTTTGACATTTTCGAACCTGAAGATTTCACACGAATCTCAAATGCTTTATAACAGCTGTAAAGTGAGGTGAAAACACTCAACCATTTTATTATATATAAAAAAAAACAGTGAATATATTGCAGGGAACAAGCGAACAACATTATAACAGGTAAATTTTTCGATTATAAGCACGCAAATCTTTCTTACGAATAAAACAAAAAAAATTGATGATTTCTAACTTTATTTTAAATTTCTTTAAACGATTTGGAACTTAAAGCCCAGTATCGAGTTCGGGCAAAGTTAAATTTAATGCGGTCTCCAAATAATTCACATTAAAATTGCTGATAAAATTTTGACGTATGTTAATATGGAGAAAACAAGATAACTAATTTTTAGATTTTAATAACATAAATGAAACCCCTCACTCAATCAAAAAATAATATGCAAATTTTCGTAGAAATAGGAATGCCAAAATTTGACCAGTAATTTAATGGTTTGTGCATTAAAATGCCTAGTAAAATGTGAGGAGAATTTATTTTATAAAGAGGGAACCTTCAGTTTTTATCGTCGAGCTCCGTACTTCACTAGTAAAATAATCAGTAAAATTTTTGCTTGTGATTTTACCAGCGCTAACATTTGTATGGAAGTGTCACGTTTTGGTCAAACTCGATACTAGGTATAACATTAAAAATATATTTAATAATAATTATTTATTTAGGTTTATTTATTTTTAGAATTTTGTAGGCGTGTTGTACTTTTTCGAGCTAGAAGTATAACTTTTACAATAAAGCCTGAGTTACAATGGGACGCTGTCGCGAGACCACGCGGTCGCGCATGATGGTACTGATGCTGACGCGGATGCAATACCTCTTGCTTATGCTGTTCCAATGATGACACTCTAACATGTGTTGAATTTTCGCTCCATTATTAAATAAAATCATTAAATCGTAAAGAAATAAATTAACTAGTTATTAAATACTGTGGCATTACGTAAAACTTCCAATTTTCACTCACAATTTCAATCTTCTGCAAAAATAAATTGCCTCAACTGCAGCTGTCAAGGTGTTGCGCGTCTCAATTTGAAATATTTTCAACTTTAAGCAACGCTACCAGCATCAGCAACACCCTTAGCGACACACTGTACCTGCGCTTGAATACTTTCATACATTTGAACTTTTGACAGGTTTAGCGACAGCGTCACATTGTAACTCAGCCTTAAAATTAAAGTTGCATGCAATTTTGTTCCAATATTAATCGAAAATTAAAGGTTAAGCATTACGCAAACATTACTACATACAAAATTATGTTGGATAACAAAGTTTGATTTCATAAATTATTTTTCCTGTTCATACATTTCTGAAATAAATACATAATACATTTTTTATAAAGAACGAAAGGGACAACAATAGATCCATATTACACAAATACATATAAGTTTTAACAAATTATTGCAGGAAAGAAGTTTTCACAACAACTATGAAATATCTCCGCAACCAAGTTGTAGATATAAGAAGTTTAATAAGGGTTTCAAACACATTTTCGCAGACCGCTAAAATGTTTTATTATTACTTTATAAATTAGCATCCACAACTCTTATACAGTGCGCCCAATTATCTCTATAAGGGTTTCTTTAAAGCTTGCACAACATTTTTAACAACAATTTTATAAAACAGTATGTTTTATAAAGAGTTGTGAGAACATTCTCGTGGCCATAATAAAGTATAAATTGTTCATTGTACATCGAATACCTTTTCCAGGGTTCCTTATAAACCATAAATATGTTGAGGAGTTGTATGACTTACACCAACAATTGTTTTTTAATGAAAATAAGGTATTTTTTTTTTCATATTTTGCAATCGTTCATATTTACTTAATTACCTATCATTGCCCTAATGCCCTAGATACACAGTACGATCTAATGAATCATTTGTACTAACTATTCATTAAAATGCCGTGTGTCACATAGTATACGTCATTATGGCTCGAAAATCAGATCATCATGAATTACACTAGTGAAGTGTTTTTATCCTTCATTATAGCTATAATGAGGAAAAATGTGCTAGATTTGGCATATGATATAAATCTGGAGCTCTGCTGTGCATCTGCCGATTTGAAAAAATAAGATGAAGAAATGCAAAGAAATGTAAATCATAAACTTATTCTTTTTAATATAATGTATTTCTGATTTGAAAATTATTAAATTGAAAAATAAAATAAATAATAACAAAGTTTTCGCATTAATTCGATCCATATCGCTTCTTTAATGTCATTAGTAGGGCTGCCATCTGTGAAATCATTTAACTAGGACAAACCCGGACATTTTAGCTTGAAACCCGGACATTGTTGCCAAATAATTTTCTGTTTTACTTACTAATGAAATAGGTTGAAATTGTTATGCATAGTGTTTCTTTTTATTTATTTACTATAAAATTAGTCAGTTTACAAAAAACCGTAAAATAAAACGATGTGAGTGAACTAAATTTAATCTCTCTTATATTTAGGAACATAAATAAATCTTCTAAAAATTACAAATACAATTTTACATTTACATTTAGTGTGCCATATAGCTTTCAAAAAAGCTTCAATTCTCGGGAAAGGTGAAGCTACATGGCGAGAGACTTTAACTTCAAGAGACCACTTTCTCGATCTTTGGACACCCAGAGACCCATGCATACACTTTGGAGTTTCAAAAAAATCTCTAGAGATACCAAATTACTAGAAATTTTTTTGTTCTCCGGCACCGGTCTCCCGTCGTGTGTTTCAAATCAATCGGGTTACCATGCTCGGTCTCTAGTCTTCGAAGTTTGCTCATTTTTCGTCTCTAGATTTCCGGAGACTATTGTGTGTTCTGCTTTTAAGTTAACTGTGGAGTGAGTTTGGCAAGGTTTTTTGTTAATTTTTATTTAATTTATCATAGGGTAATTCCATCGAAAATCGAACAAAAGTTACAATTTCCCAACGTTCTTCTTTTGCTGAAAGTTAAGTTATTTTGTCGTGCGATGAATACTGCCTGAATTATACTAAATTTAAACTATAACTTTGAAACCCTTAAAATTTTCCAATTTTTGGTATGTGAAGTTACTACACATACCTGAAAGTTATATTAAAGAAATGATAACTTTGAATCCAAATACCTATCACAGAGGCACGGTCTTTAAATTATTTCAGACAAAGTTATATAACGAATGCCTTTTATAAGAAAAACAAGTAAAAAAGCTAGAATTTGTATAAGACCAATTCTTATGATGCTGTAGATGAAATCCCGTACGTAATTTCGTATGGTCACCTATCTGCACAAGTTTTATTTTTGAAGTGGTTTTTCGCATATTTCTAGAACGGTTCGTTGGAAAGTATAAATGATGATGACCAATTTCATAGGATTTCATATTCTGAAGAACTTTTCAGTGCAATTAAAACGTCTAGGACTGATCGTTTTCACGTACAAATCTTAAAATTTTATATGGTAACACCAAGAATCCGTTGCCCAATGTAGTATATTTTTGAAATTATATTTACTATTTTATATTTTTAGTTAGGGATACATATACTGCTCATGGCTATGGGGCTGCATGAACTTTTTTTCTTATTGCTACCTTTCTGCTTTCTGGTAGTTTTCTCTTGTTTTTTTCTTCTCTTTTATAGCTACTACCCAAGCGTTCGTATTGTTTTTTTTGCATAAAACTTATTTTTGTTAAAAAACAAAGTGACTTTATGGTGACTTTGAGCAATGGGTTACCGGTAAAAAGGCTTGATTTCCTCTACTTCATTTCCAGCGCAATCATAGGACATCTGTCGTTATTCTGAGCAATTAGATGTACATAGTTTTGAGAAAGAATTTCAAGGACTTGTGCTCTCAAGCTTTGGATATTTCTATTTTGATCAATTTAACCAATTCGTGTAAAGTATTCATTTATTTTTAGAGTTTGAACTTTGAAATTTATTATTTAGTTAATTACAATTTTTCATATAATTAAATAATTTTTAGGATTTAGGACATGATTTTCAAATTGTTTTATTCACCTATTGAGCTCCAAAAATGCATTATGTTGGACCTGAGGTAATATATTTATTAACTATTATATGTAGCTTTGTCCAGAGCTTATATCATACGAATATTAGAAATATGGTGGCCCTTTATATATGACTAGAAGCTTGGGTTGCAACAGTCTTATAAAGTCGTGGAGCTTGTCCTCAACCTAAAATTAAATAAGAAAAACAAAATACTAACGCTTCTTTGCACCACACAAGCAGGACAGAAATTACATATGTATAATACCAAACACAGCTGCTCTTGGTGAGAGGTGATAAAAGGTAATAGGATATAATACTGAATACAAATCAAGTAATACAAATTTCTGATTCACAAAGTACACATAACTATTTTACAAATTTGTGATAACAAGCAGCAAAATTGTTGATAAACAACTTTGTTTGTCAAAAGTTTGTAGAAGTACGATTTCACAAGGTTCGTAGCTGAGTTGTAAACTACAAGTGTTTTTTTACAAATTTGTAAATATTAAAACAAAATGAGCAGTTGCAAAATAAAATGAACAAACTTCTCTTGTTTATCTAATAAGAGATAAAAATTATTTTTTTTTCATTTTCTAACGCTTTAACACATCCAGCAAAAATAAGCGAGTGGAAAAATATTTTGAATCCCTTGCTCTGTCAGGGCATTCTTAAAGAAAAAGATTAGAAATACCTTCGTGATATTGTGGGACAAAACATGAAAAGGAGAACAATGGTAAGTTTTTTCTTTAATTATAATACAATAGCTAACTAATTAACTTTAGATAAAAGTATATAATGCAAAAAAAAAACGGGTACAACAGGTGGCACTAAGCTAAGTGTGTTTTCACAGAGCTCGATATCATTATTACTCCCACTCTTTCCTCTTGTCAATCAATGCCCTAAGGCCTGAAGAAAAAGAAACAAAGTACAAAAGATATGTTTTTACTGTCAATATTATTTTTTAAATGTATTGTTCTTTTAACTAGTCTGTTAACACAAAATACAAAGGCGGGGGCCAAGGAGACGGAAAGGTGTGAAGCAGGTTTTGGATTTGAAATAGAAGGAGAAAATAATTTGGAAGAACAAGATTGAGCTGTGCACGAGAATATTTTGCACTTTAGTAGATATTAAAAAATTAGTAAATCCTTAAGAACATACATTCATAAAATGCTTCATTATTTTTTTTTTTTTTATGAAAAATGATTAAGAAAATAATACAATACTATTCCATCTAAATTATTGGAATTCTCATCATCACAATCTTCCAAGCTGCCTTCCTCTCCTTTGGTAGAAAGTTATTCAAAATTACAGTCAAATACAGTCGAAATATGTAGAATTTTTGAGTTAAATGAAACCATTTTCGAATTAAACGAAACTATTTTTGAATTGATTGAAACCATTTCCGAATTAAATGAAACCATTTTCAGATTAAAAGTAACCATTTTCACATTGATTGAAACTATTTTGAACTTAAATGAAACTATTTTCAAATACAATGAAACCTCGGAGAAAAGAATATGAATTTATTGCTTTTGTACGTTTTTATATTCATTAAAAAAGTACATTAAATTTTATAGTCCAGTGTATCTAATATAATGTATTTTGAAGCCAAGTAATTTTCGCTTAATTGCCCATTACACCGTTATGTGCTCTGCAATCAATATATAAGAGATCAAATTAGTAAATTATATAAGGGTACTGAGTTTAATTTACCTTGCTGGCATTAGCGAAGCGGTTGGCGATCTGCAGCGTGTGGGATTTGCAAAACCATATGCACTACATAGTTTGAGCAATTATTTTGACTCAGTTGCTGAACACTTTGGTCAACTACATCGGTGCTAACGTTCTTTAATACTGATCGGGCGATCAACTTTATTTTCGAAAATGCTTTTCCTATAGTGTTCAGCATTGGCGACCAATATCCTGAATTTCTCGTGTTGCATGGATTCGAGCCATTATCCAGTATTAAAAAAGAATTCTCTAATTTCGGCATGTAGTTAATCAAATTTTTCAAAAAGCTCGCGTAAAAATTATTTGAAGCAATCGGTATTCGCGGTAGCTTTGGAAATTATCTTTTTTTGTGGACGATACCTCTATTCTTTATAGCGACGATCAATGTTACGTTCCGTTTTATTTCAGTGGATACCACAACGCGTACTCTTGTAGCACATTCATCTATAAAAATTAAATTTTTCCCTGTGCTGGGGAACGCACTGTGTAAATTCTGGCGTAATTTTGTCGCAGCTGCAATATTCTTTCGTTGTTCATTCTAACCACTTCAACCGAAGCCAGTTTGAAAGTAATTTTTCGCTCGCGCAAATCACTGAAAATCGGAGAGAACGACACAGATATATTTTTTTCTTCGAATAACTTCCTTTTGATGTTTTCCGGAGTAATTCTTTTTACAAAGGCTTAGCCGAATCTGTATTTGTCGACGTAATTCGAGCAGCTTCTGAAATCGTCCCGGAATTATTTGGGTACCAACTTTTCTTTCCCACAATTTGAATTCAATTGCTCCAGATAACCTTCATGAACCACTTCATTATGGCTTAAATTAATAGAAGACTCCTCGCTAAGTTGCCAGTAATCGGAACTTCTAGAACCAAAGTCTTCACCACTCATTTTACAAGTAACTTTCAATTGAATATCTAGCACTTATTTACTACACTGCTAAGACTGGAATGACCAGTTATCAGTTGCATTTGCATGTCATCTATATGTATTTACTAATTGCAGAGCACATAACGGTTTAATGAGCAATTTAGTGAGAATTACTTGGCTGCAAAATACATTATATTATTTGATACATACACTGTACTATAAAATTTAATGTACCTTTTTAATGAAAATAAAAAACGTACAAAGGCATTTAATTCATATTTTATTCTCCAAGGTTTCATTTAAATTCAAAATAGTTTCAATCAATGTGAAAATGGTTTCTTTTAATCTGAAAATGGTTTCATTTAATTCGAAAACAGTTTCATTTAATTCGGAAATGGTTTCATTCAATTCAAAAATAGTTTCGTTTAATTCGAAAATGGTTTCATTAAATCCAAAAATGCCATTGTTAAAATAAAACAGTCGATATACCTTTCAGCGAAGCATCAAAGCAAAATCATCACTACTGCTATGGCTTTGAAGCATCTAGGACATTTTCTTGTTGAAATGAATGTTACTAATTTAAGTAAAATAAAATTGTAGAAAATTACACAGCACCGGTCACTTAAGAAACATTCTCGTATACTGTACAAAATTTATAACTCCAATCCCTTTAGTGAAACAGAAATCTACAGGAAAAATCTATTTCTACAAATTTTGTGAAGTACAACTACAAATAACTTTTGGTGAAACAAAAAATAAAAAATTTCTACAAATTTCTCCTTGTACATAGGATACAATTACAATTTTGTAGCACAGAAATCTTGTGAAACAGAAAATATTAATTTTCCTACAATATTTTGTTAAAATTCACTTGTAAATTAGAATTTCAAATTTATTTTACAACTATTGTGATCAAATTTAATTTATAATAATTGTTTTTTTCAAGAATAAAAGTAAAGATAATATTATGAAATCCGATTATTTTTATTTTTATTAATGCTTATATTATCTTAATATATAAAAATCCAGTGTCACTCTGTTTGTACACGCTAATCTCCGAAACCGCCCAGCCGATTTCAATGAAATTTTTCGAACGTGTTTGGTTGGCTCTTGCTTGAAAGATACGATAGTTTTGGACACGATAGATGGCACTGTTGTCGAGACATAAAGAACTGCCTGACAGCGCGTAAATGTGGAAAGCTGAAATTTTGTACAAAAAATGGACTAAATCAGGCAAATCCTTCTTGCTGGCAACCCTACAAATATTTCGTTTTTTAGTATATATTTGGACACTGTCTGACAACGAGTGCATTTAGAATGCTGAAGTTCGGTGCGCGGTGTTTTCATAACAATAGCAAATAAAATTTAAGAAACTGACTATATCGGGCAACCCACTTCCCGGTTTGCCATATAACATTTTGGTTTTTCGCTATATATTTGGAAACAGTCTGCGAACGCGTCGAAGTGGATAGCTCAAACCGTATGCACGGCGTTTTTTAAAAAGGGCACTGTCTGGGAACGGGTCGCCGTGAAGAACTAAAATTTGGAACATGATGTTTTCATAGCAATAGCAAATAAAATTACAAAAATGGTCGAAATCGGACCACCTCTTCTCGATGTTGCCATACAAAACTTTAGTTTTTCACTATACATATTTTTGGACACTGCTTCACCCATCCAAGTAGAGAGCTGAAATTTTATATACGCGCCTTTAATAAAAACAGTAAATTACGTTCAAATATGGGACCAATTAGGCAGCTCCTTCGTCTGGTTGCCATACAAAAAATTTGGTATGTGGTGTTTCTATAGCAATGGTAAATAAGATTTTAAAAATGGACTAAATCGGGTTACCCCTTCTTGGTGTTGCCATACAAACCATAGGTTTTTCACTATATACTTGGAAGCTGCCTAAGAAGACGTCGAGGTGAAGAGCTCATATTTTTTACACGGCGTTTTCATACAAATGGGAAATACAGGCTCAAAAGTGGAGTAAATGGGGGAACCCTCTCTTGGGGTTGCTATACAAAAGTTTAGTTTTTCACTATATATTTGGATACTGCCTAACGCGTCGACGTAGTGAGGTCAAATGTTGTACATAGGCCCTTTTTAAAAAAAGGGAAATTTAAGTTCGAAAATAGGACCAATCGGGCAACTCCTTCGTAACCACGCACACAAGCACACACACACAGAGTGAAGTTCTAGAGTACCGAATCGTGTGATCGAGTCAGATAATAGCTTAGATATTATGCATCTATGAACAACCCACCCCCACCCCCACCCCTCTTGGTATCTAAATTATCACCGAGCAACGCCGACGCACTTCTTCTAGTTTAAATTATAAAAATTAATTTTTTTTTACTGGCAATGCCCCGCAAAAACCCGTACTATTTGGAATATGCGCAATGGTACAAACATGCAAATTTCCCTCTAGCGACCTTGATAGCTCAGTTCTCGTGGAGTTCTCTATCCGATAGAGTTTATCAAGTGCAACTTTTTTGTAAAAAAAAATAAACGGGTAAATTTAAAAAATGATTGATAGGGTTTTGCAATATACTCTTCAAAATGCAATAAATTCACAGAAAATGGGAGCATGGAGATAATTCCTAACTCTTCGTAGGTACGATTACTTTTTACGCAGCCAAAAGGTTTACTAGGTGTGTAATACCCAACTACTAAAATTGCCAAAATCTTAAACGAAGAAGATATTATACTTTTTTCTGATTCTGATCTTAGTTATATATTTAAGAAAATAAACTATTTATTTAATTTTTAGGAAAATGACTTCATTCATTGCAATGTTATAAGAAATAATAAAAATATTATATCAAGTATAGAAACAATATAAGTCTTTTATTTTTTCTTAGCAAATTATACGTATATCGAAATAGTTTAAAAAACTAACACAAGGAATCGCGTTGGCGCATTTGCGTTTTAATCAAAATAATTAAAAGCATACCGAGTGGCCTCCTAGCAAGCGTTCGACGATTTCGTGTTCTTATTTCCTCGCAAGATTTCATACATTCTAATCTATTCGTTCTTGATTCCGATGTAATTCAGTTGCGATTTTGCATTGAAATGGCGAACAGAGTTTACTTTACGAACGAGGAAGACGAACAATTAATTGGGTTAGTAAAACTAAAGACTCTTTTGTACAATAAGTATAAACTAAAAACATATCAAGATTTAATCCTGAAAGAAAACATATAGCAAAATATTGTAAAAGACATGAAAAAAAGACAAGTAAATACCTGGTCACATATTTGACTTGGCAAGGCAAAACCCGTTTTAATTTTTTTATTTTTTATTTTTGTCTTTAAAATATTTACGGATTTTAATTGAGCAATAATTTCCGGTGAGGTGTTGTGTAGGCTTCAAATTTGTCAGTTTTTTTTTTTTTGTAAAGATGGCTTGGTTTTTTAAATCCTTTTTAACCAGCATATGGTATTTTTAATCTTCTCAAAATATTATGCAGAATACAAGCTGCAGTAATTAACTCATTGACCCTTCACAACAGACGTGCGGCCCCAGGGACCGTTAAAAATGTAATTCATCTTAAATCATGGCTAACGTAAACTATTCAATTTTTGCTTTTATTTAGTGCTTTTATTTAGTTCTCTACCATCTGCTGATGTGAAAATTACTGTTACATATTTCTTTTCTTACTGGGGAAACCTGTATGCAGTGGTCTCTGGGAAAATATGTCTGTTGATAACTAAGTATTTTTATTTAAGGTGTGAATATTTTTAGTGAAATTTCAATAGGGATCAGCTACGTACATAGTATAAGTTAATTCACGGAAAGGATAACAGGAAGTGATACAGATTTTGTCCAGAATTTTTGATAGCCTCATTTTGACATATCAGATTTTGAAATTTATAGAAATCTATAGAAATGTATATTAAGAACACACCTAACAGGTTTCCTGTAGCTGATAATTTCATTTCTAATGTGATTTTTGAATTTTATATCGAAACGGTTCTAATCGAATAAAATTAATGAAATTTTCTTATATTTTTAATTACTTCATTTTTTTTGTCCTTCTTTATTTAAATCGTTATATTTTTCTGAACTTTATGAAAAGTTCATAAATTGAAACTAAAAGTTACAACAAATTGAATGAACTACGATTTTCTGCTCCCATTTGGTAATAAAAGACATTTAAATTTCAATATTTTCTCGTCTGCTCGTCTGCGTTAATGTGACAGATTTATGCGTCTGTAGTTAAGGGTTAATTAAAAGCCTCTGCTGCTTTTCTATTGTTAAAAATCTAACTTGCAACATTTTTGGCTGGGCATTGTTAGAAGTATAATTTTTTCTTTTGATTCCTATTCCATTTCGTCAATTATACAAAATAAACTTTCGTAATAGTGAAGTTTTTTTTGGTTCTGTAGTAAGGTCCTGTTTACCAATAAAGGCAATGAACCAACACTCTATAATGCTTTTAGCCCGAAAAATGGTCAATTCAAGTATGCTTAAGTACTCATAGTAACAACGTAAATATATGAGGTGTTCCTTGGTGAGAAAGATTATCGGAGGAGTCTAGAATGCTCTTCAACAGGGCCAACAAGAGTTTGGAACGAATACAGCAGGGTCTAACAAAATTCAATAAAGAATTGAGACTTCGGTGAAATTTTTTCAAAATCAGACAAATCATTGAATGGATTTCTCATTGGAATGGCTTACTTCCGAAACTTATCTGCAAATTTAACATTACCCCTCTCGGCCTGACTTTGTTCGTTTCTTTTCTTCTTTTTTCGATTTCAGTTGTTGGGCTTTTTTATCATCCCAACCAATATCAAAAATAACAGTGGACGGTCACTCGTTAGGTGTACTGCCAATTATATTTTGTCTATATCAAGGGTTCATATCGAATCTGTTGAATCTGTTATTTCACGGTCACTTTATAGATGATCTTCCTAAAGTTTGTGACAATACTCGGCAATGAATGCCAAGTAGCTTAATTATCTAACCTAAGCTAACCTGAATCTGACAACGTCCAGGTAGATAAATAAGTGCTGATTTTTAAGCTCAGCATAATTTGCCGGTTCGAGTATATGGCATAGGGTGGAATATTTTATTGGGTTTGGTATACCAGCTCTAGTGTGTGTTGAAGAACAAGGAAAGCTTAAATTTTCCTTATACTGTGATTGCTGACAGATTAACATAGGAATCACTCTCCTTCCTAATCGACCAACATGAGCAAAAGGAATATTAAATTAAATATTGGAAAGCACGCTAAAGAAACAAAGAACTTCCTGACGACATTGCGTCTTTAATCGCAGGAACGCATTTTCAACGAGCAGTTTGGCCGTGCAATTACGCCAGTGCTTTCTCTAGAGGAAACCATAGCTAAACGGCAGCAACTTCAAAAATTATTCAAAATTAAAACTTACCCAACATGGGTTTACTACATCCCAGTTTCAAGTTCAATTTCAACTTAATTCATGTGTGTATTTCAAAGGATAATTTTTAGACATTTTTAGATAAGTAGCCATAGGTTAGGTTAGGTTAGGTAAGAGGGCTGCCGCAAGGCAAATAGTCTGCATCACTTAGACCTCTAGTGGGTCCATTGTGCCCCTAGGCCCCATGGGATA
The DNA here is from genome assembly GCA_963930735.1 of Dioctria linearis. Taxonomy (NCBI): domain Eukaryota; kingdom Metazoa; phylum Arthropoda; class Insecta; order Diptera; family Asilidae; genus Dioctria; species Dioctria linearis. The sequence goes on from OZ005741.1 coordinate 287,382,440, forward strand.
ACCTTTCTCAAGCCGGCCCAAATCAATCCAGCTTCCCTTAGGGAGCTTAAGGTATCTCCAAGACTCTTTACCCAGATCCATCCTGTTTTCTCAGAAAACTCTGGATATATCTAAATTCTTTGTTTTGCAGCACCCCCAGACTTGAAAAGAGGTAGCTACCCAATAGCCTACTTCAGAGCGGGGCATTCGCAAAGCCCGCGTTGGACGGATTCCATTTCTTCCGAGTACTTACAGCTCCTGCAGAAACCGTTCGCCACTATCACCAGTCTTCTAGCATGGTCACCTCTGGCCCAGTGATCCGTAAAGATCCCTACTAGCACAGCATCCAGCGCCTTGATGACTTTCCTGGGTTTCAGTATATATGCATATATGCCGTGAGGGCGCTCTGCTCATATATACCAATTCTGCCGCCTGATAAATCGCTGCGAGTTTTGCCTGAAAAACACTGCATTTGTCAGGCAGTCTATAAGATTCGTGCCACTATAGATCTGTGGACTACACTCCAGCCCCTGTGCCCGCACTTTTCTTGGAACCAACCGTATAAATAGAAAGATCGAATCCTACGACCATCTCTTTCCCATCCCAGTCACTCCTGGTGAGCATCATTATGTTGACACCCCCACCAAAATTCAAGATAGGAGTCTAGTAGTCTGTTTCTTCCCTGCAATAACTACAGTCTATCTTCTGGAGAATATTGGATTAGTCATACACCACGTGATTTTAAAGATATTTCGTAAAAAATTATAATAATTTCTTGTTCTTCTTGGAAATCGATTTGGTCTTATTTGACTTTAATTTAATTACACTTTCATTTTCATGGGGAGTTTAATATTCAATCGAATATTCGTCTAAAAACTTTCTTCTCTTTTATAAGTGCTCGTATAACTCAAATACACTGGTCACGAAATATGCAAGTTTTACTATGTTCATTACAAAAAAAACCATTAAAAAAGTTCCAGGGTTCTAATATAGACTTTCAAATGAACATTAAGTTTTATGGCCAGTTCTGCAGTCACCGTTATGGATAAGATGAGGAAAATGTAGAATAGGAGACTTGTCAAGTTGTGCTTGAAGAGATCCAATGATGAAACTAAAGCTGTGCGGTGGAAAATGGCATTGATTTAAATAGCGTATATCTGTGTGTAGTTGGGCTTATAATGAGAATCTGAGGAATGTACATCTAGTGAAACCGGTGATAGTAATTTCTAAGAGCAATCTTTTTATGAAATTGATTCCAATTAGTTTCAGAGCTTCTTGGATAGTGTTAATATGAAATGCGGGTGCCTTAAATCACTATGACTTGTAATGTATGTAAAATGCACATACTTATTAAAAAGACTTGTTAAAACTCCAATGAATTCAGTTCAATTGAGCGACCACGCGTATGTGGTAATAAGTATTAACTGGGATCGTTTAAACATCATCAGAACTGGTTTAATATTGTATTCCAGGGTCATAAAAAATATGTTAACCGAGGAGTATATAAAATAAATTTCAGTTTCATTTAGAGTCGACTCTAGTCAAGAAATATTAATAAATTATCCGGAAAATTTTACACGGGAAATTATGATAGTTAGAATTATTTCATTATTTTTTAGTGCATCGATTTGTATAGCTGGTATGATTAATTTCTTAAACCTGTGATTTACCTATATTTAAAACAGATTGTAGTCAAATGTGTTTTGATTTAAGTTTTTAAAATATGGAGAACTACTTAATTAATCTGTAAATTTCAATAGGTAATGCACGTATATATTATCCTAATTCACAAGTGTATGTAGTATATCAACCTCAACGATGTGCTTGGGGATACTGTTCCCAAGAGTATCACTTTCCAGCCACATCTGCAGTACATGTACAGACGCAATTTATTCAACCTCCTTTTGATGGGATTACTCAGCAAGGTTTGTGAATTTGAGTGATATTTTCATTTGTATAATTTAAATCGAATTATTCTTGACGGAATTAAGTGGTTTTAACATACATACGTAGTAGTCTGGCGTTAAAGTGAACCAGAGTTACCAACGACTATTTTACATTAAATAATTTCTAAGATTTAGAAAAAATCGAAAGTAATGCAAAACTATAAGTAAACTTCCATACTACCCCAGTAAAATAAGCTTCCAACCTCGGAATGGAAAACCTTTGATTGGGCCTTCTAAAGACTGGGAAAAAAGTCTCATATAATCTCGTGTCTGAGTCACCAGATATTCAAGGTCAAAGGTTGCGAAAATCTGTTTTTTTTTATTATTTAGTTTTCTATGGAAAATACGTTATTCAAGGTCATTATGAAACTTGTAGATTATAAAATTACCTACAACTTTCATTCCAATACTAAGAGATTACGATGGAGAACTTGGCGAAACAACTGTAACGAATAGCGAGGACGATGATAATTATGTCGACTTTGACCTTGGGAAACCTCATGATGAAGACGACGACGAACAAGAATAATTTTAAATACGATATTTTGTATTTGGTCTTAGTAAGAAAAAAATAAAATATAAAATTCCCGCGTTCACATAGCCTTATACGCCTATATACGCCTGTATACGGATGCGCGCTTACTCTCTCCACGCTGTAACTCGAAAACGGTTATAGATAAAAAATGGTTGAAATGAAAATTGTAGGTAATTTTAAAATCTACAAGTTTCATAATGACCTTGAATAACGTATTTCCTATAGAAAACTAAATAATTAAAAAAAAAACAGATTTTCGCGACCTTTGACCTTGAATATCTGGTGATGTAGACACGAGATTATATAGGATTTTTTCCCAGTCTTTAGAATACCCAATCAAAGGTTTATATCAATTTACAGCTTGTTTGCTTTCATTTCGGTTTGCCACTTTTTGGGCTGTTTGATTTGCTATTTCATATGGCAACAATTTTGTTATTAAAGATTGACAATATTATCTGAATTTAAAGTTCGATTTTGTCTGTAATATTGATATTGTTTATTCAAAAAATTCCTCAAATATTTAAGAAACTTCCGTTTTCCTTATCGTATCGAATATTCTTTCTACTCGACTTTGAAGGAAATAAAAGTAGTAACTTTTTGTCTGAAAGTAGTATAGGGACTGAGGAATAATTACAAAAATATTGTATTGCCAATTAATAATATATTTGGAAAATCCACTGAACTTTTTTTGAATTTCATACAAGCTTATTCAAGTTCAGTGGAATAAAATGTTTAAACCAAAAAAAGGCAGCAATTTCAATAGCATGAATGGAAATAGGTGGCAAAATCTAGTCCGAATCTTTGCCTTGAACTTTTTCTTGTTATAAAAGTTTGTGAAGTTTAGCCAAGTTAAGATCTGCACCAATTCATACCTCTGCCAGGAAACTTTGGCATGAAGTGTTACTATTAATCGTAGAGAATAAGGTATGCTCTGCTGTTAAATATAAAGCTAAGCAAATGAATTAGGACCGGTTTGCTTAAAGGACCATCTCAGTGTAACAGGCCAAAAAATTGTCAATTTTCGCGAATTTTTATTGCGGTTGGATAGTAGGAGGGGATCGGGATGATTTTTTTTTACGAATAAGACAACTCTTTAGCAAATCCATTTTGTTCATTAGTTTTTATTTATTTTTACTTGTTGTTAATAATTATTTACTTTGGGATTTTGAAACCGTTGATTTTAGGTATATGATTGTTCCGGGAATTTAAAAGGTCATAAAATGAAGAAGGTTTTCCCATACTTGCGTATCCTATTCTTATAAGAAATTTCCAAGAATTATTACTTTCAAATTGAGGTTTATTTTGTTCTAAAGGCACGACGACACATTCTAATTCAATCAAAAATAAAGGAAGGCATATCACGTTGGAAAATTTTGAATAAACAGTTTAAAAGTTAATTTGTTGCTCTAAAAAAATTACTAGGTGCGATTTATTTCCGCAAAGTATTTACCGAGTTATAGGGTAAACTATAAATTACGGAGCAGATTCTAAGAAAAATCAGTTTTTCCTTAATAACTCCAAAACTACGCAAGGTAGGACATATGTCCTGTTGCACTTTTCTGTTCCTTTTTCTGTCAAGATTCTATGGGTGCAGTATGGCGGTACCCTTCCGGGACACGCTATATAAAATATAAATGTCAAGGTGACATTTCGTTTTCATATTAATTTCCTCATTTTTATGACAAATTTTTGACATTGCTTTGTTATGACATTACTTGGCTACCTGAGTACACATCAGATTTGCCTAACACCACATCGTCAATCCTTAACTTGATTAGATATTGACACTTTTACGGCCAACCTACACGATTTAGCACGAAGCGAGTGGATTTTGTAGCCTTGTGCCTAGACGTACCATCACAAAAACGTTGCTGCGCGGAAGTTTCTTCTATAATTACAGAGGTTAATTGTGTGCGTGTTCAAATAAATAACGGTTTTTGATATAAGTAATAACTGTATCACAAATTCACAGGAAATAATTATAATTAATTTTGATTAAATTTTTATATTGTCAACTCAAATCGAAGGTAATCATCTGCACAGCCGTCCGAACAAAAATTTTACAATTTTAAATGGCCGAAACAATTTGCTTGCCGAAGTGTTGGTATGCTGTCGAAATTTTTTCTTCCCCCGAATGCCTACCATCCGGAAAATGTGAAGAATGTAGGCCTAGTGTTTGCCCCCATCGCATGCCTAAGCGTTCCTATCTCTTTGAGATACATACATATATATGCCTTATTTTTCTACCAAATGCCCAAATTTTACTGTCTTTAAATCTTTGACTGATTCAATGTTTCTTCTGTTAGGAATACTTATTTCTGTAGAAGCTCTCAGCGATTTACTGTGACTTTTATAAGCACAGAAATTGATATTCCAAATACGCAATAAACGTACAGAAATAGCTGTTCTTCAATTGCTATTGCACGAAGTTTGTATGAACTTTGCAGATTGCTGATCAACATTAGACACAAGTCCCGAATGGCAGTTTCTTTTACAGCCATTAGGAGATCTGATCATAGTTTTACTGCTTTCAACACGAATAAAGTGGATGATTGCAAGATAACAACGGAAAAACATAGTAGCTTTGATATTGGGTTGACAAATTTACTTTAAAGTAACTCTATGTTGACGTTATTTTCCCTAGCTACAACAGATGATAAAGATGCCCTTTATTTCTTAGGTATACTTAAAAAAGCTAATTTTTCCATCATAAACACCTGAGATTCCTTGATAATTAGAACTTTATAAGCACGACTTGAATACATAGCTCTGAATCATAATTCTAAAGTTCTCAGAACTACTACGAAGTTGTGACTTACAACTATAAAGTTTGTGACGTCGGGTGAGTGAATGCGACGGGTAGTCAGGAGTCGTTCCACGACGTTGAAATAATATTTAGATCACTGATGATTTCACTTTAATAATAACTGTATTTTTGCCTTATCTCTATGGTACAATATTTCAATAACTCTATGTAGTTCAATCCTCGAAATTCATTAGTTTTACTTTATTTTATCACTACTACTACTAACACTATTACACTAGTATACCTAACTACGGAGAAGGATTCGCCGGGTGAACTGCTTATAGCCTGGGCCAGTACGAAGAACGTACAGATGCCGCGGGTAAAGCCAGCACTAAATATGAGGCGAGGACGCAAGTGCGTGCGAATACTATAACTAAGCCCAGTATGAATAACGTACGAAGGCCGTAGCTGTAGGCAACACGAGCGAAGATCGGGTTATGAGATACGTGCGGAATGTTACTCCTATGATCGGTGTGGATGACGTACGCACGCCGTAGGTATAACCAACACTCAGAGAAGCGAGACGTGCGAATCCTATTACCAGGGCTTGTACGAAAGACGTACCGATCCCGTAGCTTTAGCCAGCACGGAAGAAAGGGTAGGTCGGGAATACGTGTAAATACTATTACCAGAGCCTGTACGAAAGACAGGTCAGGACATCGTGCGAATGCTATTGCTGTGGCTAATATAAATAACGTACGTATGCCTTTAGATTTAAGTGGGAAACATAATTGCACCGTTTCGATCCGATACGTACAAATGTCAAATTTGCTTATATGAGACGTATGTTAAATTAGACACATTACACCGAAATGGATCGAAACGGAGAAGTTGAGCAAATTTCAACTTTTACGGATGACATAACCTAGAAAAATTACCTGTACAATTGTACAATGTTTGTGTATAACTCAAGATGGATGAAGAAGTTTTCATTGAAGACATTAAAAAATATGAAGAGCTTTATGACAAAGGCAACAAATTTTACATGGAGACAAAATCTGGAAAAATTTCGATGAGAAATTTAAAACTGATGGTAAGTTTGAACGGAACAATTGTGCTCATGCACGTAACGGATCGAATTGAATCGGAACGGCGGAATTGTGTTTGGCACTTTAGCTAGCTCCGATAAGTTTAAATACTGGGACTAGGAGACGAAGTGACTGCGGCTCTAGTGTGACGCTTGCTATATATTTTTTATCATTGGTGTGGTAGTCCACAACTCTTTAGTTCTAAAGAGAGAAGAGAAAACCTTTGTTTTGATAACTCCTAGTAGTTACCAGTCACCAGTCCTGCCCTTTCTCTCAAACCTCCGGTGGCACCATGCTTGTTCCTTATATCTTTCTCCTCTATATCAACGACTTACCACACCTATTAAACACCGATTGTCTCTTATATGCAGATGATGCTAAAATTTTTAACGTCATTCACACAGAAGAAGACTGTAAATTGCTTCAGAGAGATATTCTTACCTTAGTAAATTGGAGCAAGCATAACTTCTTGCCGTTGAATATTTCCAAATGTAAAGTCATAACTTTTTCTAGAAAAGCCAATACCATACTATACAATGGGTGATTCATTTCTTAATCGCGTTACCGAAATGAAAGACTTAGGAGTAATTTTCGACCAGAAACTATTATTTCAAACACATATCAACTGGATCACCTCGAAAGCATTTAAATTGTTGAGTGTTTTATTCCGAATCTGCAAATCATTCAAGTTTGCTACCTCATTAATAACCCTTTATAATTCTCTAATAAGAAGTTATCTAGAGTACGCATGTACTATATGGAACCCTTTCGATGCTGTATATATACAGAAAATTGAATCAGTACAGAGAAAATTCACCAGACTTCTTTTATATAAAACAGAAGGACACTATCTTAACTATTTCAATCGTCTCGACAAATTTGGTATTCCTTCTTTGGAAAAGCGTCGTCTTTTCTGAGATGAAATGTTTTTATTGAAATTAATACACAACCTTATTAATTGCCCTGAGTTACTCCATAATATTAACTACCTTGTTCCATCTAGAGTCACCAGGTGCCCATTAACATTTCAAATTACTACCGCCAGGACCAGTTTACGATACAAGTCCCCCTCTTACAGGATACAAAAAAAATCATAACAACTTATTCAATGAACTTGACATCCTCGGCCTTAGTCTCTGTGCCTTTAAAAGACTTATTAGAAATGAGATTCAGACTCCCCTCTCTGAATAACGGATCAATATTGACCCATTGAATATTTTTTCCTCCTCTTTTCTTCTCTAATCCTTTATAATTTTAATTATCTTTATTTTTTTTATTTTTTTATAATTTTAATTTAATTTAATTTTTTGAATATTTTTTTTGTTTCTTTTTTGAGTTGCTATCTCACTTAAAAATTTTTTTTTTTGTTTTTTTTTTTTTTATAACATTTTAATCTTCTTTTTCTTGATGAAATACATTAATGTAAATACTTGGATTTAATAATTTAACCGGTAGCTTTTAATTGTGACTTTAGTCTGTAAGCTATCGCTGTAAAGTTATAAAAAAATAAATAAAAACCACTAAATGGTTGAAATTTATAACTTTGAAGTTCTGAACAGAATTACGTGGCTCTTGGTTACAGCTGTATAGTTCAGAATAGAATCTCATGATTGTTAAGGACAACTGTGTAGATATGAAAATGCAAATTCTTATGCTCTAAGTGGAGGATGAGCTTATGCTCGTGAATTATAAGCTACTAAAAATGTATAAAAAGGGGAAATGTTCAAAATTGAGATCAGATACTTCAAAAAATTAAGTCTGACCAGTAGCAAGCTCATGATTGAAGATGGAATAAGTTCTTTTGAAATTTGCGTTACGAAAAAATATACAAAACTCGTTCCGTATCATAATAACTTATAAGTCTTTTTATCGGTTTTCGAAACCAAATGTTGTATTTATTTTCCTATCTACATTATGTGGCAAATCAAGGGTTTTAGTCAGGTATAGCAGAAGAAAATTGATCAAAGTACTGTAAGTGTGTGACGGGCCGTGAAATATGTTTCCATGGAAATGATTAAGAAAGCTGAGTTCTGGATCTGTGTTGGCATCACTATCAAAGAGTTAAAGAAGTATTTTTTCCCAGACAGTAATCGGTTTCCCGTCTCCTTTTTGTTAATTTTTTTCTTTAATGTTGTTTTCATATTGTTGATTTACCTTCGTACGGTTTTTGTTGTAATGAGCTAACCAAAATTTCCACTGTACACAGTTTAACAAGAGCATATAGAGCCGCGCCATTTTCCTCTTCTTTCAGGTAACTGCAATTTTGCCATTTCTGTATTCTCTACTTTACGGGTAAAAGCATTAAGAATTTTTTAACACAATGATGATTAGGAGGCAACTAAAAACAGAGGTGGATTGAACGCAAAAACTTGGAAATTAGTATAAGAATTAATACAAGCATAAGTACGGAATATAAGGTAAAAGTTACTCATAAGGATTGGGGTAATTTCTTTTACTTCCACTTTTTGTATATGACTAAATACACTTAATCTACAATAGCTTATTGCTACATAGAACTTCTCTACTTTGATCTTACTTTTGTCTTACTAGGTGTCGTAAAGCTATTTATATCCCTACCATAATACTAATTACATGCCCTGCCTCTAATACTTTGTCATGTGACAAATTAGAGAAAACAACAAATAGCTAATTGCACTCAAACTTCCAATGAGTTTACTAATGTTACTTTGTTTTCCATAGGCAATAGAAGAACATATTATTTCCCCAATCTGGAACATCATGTAAATCAACCTCAGAAATGTTTATCGGGATATTGTTACGATAAGCCTACATCACCCCCAACATCCACTTCCACAGCGCCTCCTTTACAGGTAACAGCATTTTTGGCCGCACCGCTATACCTCCAACAAACAGCCCTCTCAGCCTCTACTAGAATTAGCGAAAAAAGTCAGTGGTTTTAATATAACTTAACATAAATTTATTTAATAAATTTTACTTATTTTTCAATATTATTATGACACTTTATATGGAAAGAATGTTATGAAACATATATTCCAATTAAGCAAGTACCTTTCGTCGCTGGCGGAGATTTGACGACACCTGGAGAATTTCCACATATGGTATGTTTTTTTATACTTAACCACAGAAAAAAAAAGATTTATTTATATTATGTATAATATTTAACTTAAGAAACATACAAGAACATAAAATCGTTACCATTTTGTTACTATTGTGAAATATCGGAAATCGCCTACTTTCTCCCTATATGTACCGGGAAAATACCACGTCAATGGGTATCACAATAATTTCCATAGGCTTAGTTGAGACTTTAAATCTCCTGCAAAAATAACTCTGTTAAAACCATAAATGGTGTATCGTTACCATTTGTAATCTCTTGAATAATCTTTCATGCAGCTTGCGCCTATGTCTTTTGACTTAGCTGGCTAAAGCCAGGACGTTTAGCGCATTAAAGCCTTCCCATAGATTCCGTTCTAGGATTATCTTGAAATTTTATCAGAATACTTAGGTCATAGAATTTGGCCATAAAATTTTCAGATTTTTACCGGCGGGCATAGTTGCGATATGAAATGGGTATTTAAATACACAACAGGCTTAATATCCTAGGCACACAGCACGAACTAATGAATCATTTGTACTAACTATTCATTAGAATGCCGTGTGTCACATAGCATACGTCATTATAGCTGGAAAATCAGATTATAATGAAGTACACTAATGAAGTGTTTTCCTCCTTAATTATAGCTATAATGAGGAAAAATGTGCTAGATTTGGCATATAATGTAAATCTGGAGGTCCGCTGTGCATCTGCCGATTTGCAAAATAAGAAGAAGAAATGCAAAGAAATGCAATTATCAGAAATTATATTATCAATATTTTTTTTAATATAACGTTTTTTCATTTGCAAATTGTTAAATTGAAAATAAAATAAATGAAAACAAAGTTTATCCTGTTAATTCGATCCATATTGCTTCTTTAATGTGATAAGTTTATCAAAACCAGTTTGACAGAACAACTTAATTAAGGAATGGCTGTGTGTCTGCAGTTTTATATTGAATCATTATAGACTAATGAGTCGTTAGTTATTTCTTCATTAAGAGTGCTGTGTGTCTAGGGCATTAACGCGCTCCTAGTTTACTTGAAATTCTGAATAACGAAATTCTGCTTCGAATAGTAATAAAGGAATATTATTCGCGGAAATGTTTACCTATTTGCGCTAGTGTGTATTCTTGCATTAGCTGGTTGTAAAATTTCAGATTTTTCTCAGTACTATTTTGCAAACGGTTAACATCCGTGTTCAGGTGGTAATTTTGAAAGGTAACTTTATATATTGTGTAGTAGACATTAATTTGTCCCCAGATAAGTTTAGTACTCCAAATTAAAATCTCATTATTGTGTTATTTTTCGAAATATTTATTTAGTTTGAATTGAAGGTGGAAGTTGATAGTTTGATTTCAGGAGGAAGGCAACTGGCGCTATTCGGACCAAATAAATGTAATTATTGCTTCTCTAGATACTGTTGAAGTGACATTGAAGAATTCGAGGATAATCTTCAGCTGATCACCGATGAAAATGAGTTTTCTTGTGATTAAGATTCCATTTTGAAATCAAGTATCATTGCAACGCTGATAATGTGCACTGTCGACTCCGTTGCGATGATATTCAAATGGAAGTTGAAGAAGAAGATATAAGTGATGCGCCACATTCTTGAAAATTACGTGGAAGCTCTTCGTAACAATTTTGAAATTCAGGTTCCGTTCCTTGGCATGCTGGCTACCATACTTTGAGAATACTCGCCCATATTGGTCCGGTCTCGCTGCGATGCTAGTTATTAAAGGTTTCTGTGGGTAGAGATAGATTCAACTCAATCAAGCAAATTGTGCATGTTTGTGACAACAAAAAGTTGAATAATGAAAAGAAACTTTCAAATTTTTCTCCACTAATTTATCCAAATTGGCGTGTTGTCACACCATTTGTGAATTATGACCAAACGATCGCATATTACGTACGGCTTTCCTGCAAAATATTTCTTAAAGGCAAGCCAATTAGATTTGGTCGTGAGTATATTGGTCCTTGGCATAACCCAATGGATACTGCTACCTATACATGCCGTATGCTGGTGCATCAAGAAATACGGATACCAAAGCGAAAACGCTGTGTTGCAGTAGTTGTCTCTTTTGTTACTTTCGATAACCTCTTTACCAGCCATAAGCTCGACTGAAAACTCCTGGGTACTTCGCATCCGCAACTGTCTGCCTCTAATGGAAACAAAATGAATACAGTAGCATCCGCGTGGCACATCTGACTTTTAATTTGACAGGAATAATAACTTGCGCTGGAATGACAACTCGGTAATTATTAAATGTTTCAATTGATTCGCGCCATTGACTGTTTAACTGTTCCATCTTATGCTTTAATGTCTAACTTTTTAAAACTTACGCCAAGCGATATGAAAAGTTGAACCGCAAGATAGGAGCAATCGTTGCTCATTCGTGATTACAATCAACGAATGCGTGGCGTTGAATTTTAACAATGCCATTAGCAACTACCGCATTAATGTACGGGGAAATAAGTGGTATTGGCCATTGCTTACGAATGCAGTCGATGCAGCCATGGTAATCATGGTAATGCGTGAAGTACGAACGGTCACCACCTATGAGCCAATTTGATTTTCGTATGAACGCTCTGAACTCTGGTAACAACGCGGGAGGTTCGTAGTCTAAGTGTCAGTAATACGTTCCAAATGGCCGAGGATACTGATCGCATTGATCATATTTTTGATAAATTGACGAAACATACTCGACCTAATGCGATACTAAAACTGAGTTTGGTTGCACTAAATACAAGGTGAATCTGCATCCCAGGTTCTTAATCGACTACTATAATGACGTCCCACGTGATATGGAAAATATTAAAAAGGCTAAATAATTTTTTAATTTTTGTAATATTTTATTTTCATATAATTAAATAATCCTGAATTCTGTCCTTTTTAATACAAAGAGAGATTTCTCAATTTTCATTTGTATTTTGTTCACACTTTGGCCATTTGGGTATTTCAATACCCGTCAAAGTAAATTATTTCCAGAGATCCAAGGATTGATGCGATTGTGGTAGGTTTTTTTCTCTTTTTGATAGAAGACACTAAAGGCTAACTAGCCCTAAAAGATTTTCCCGATTTTCCTACTATTAAAATTTATTTTTTATGCAAATTTCTTATTTGTGTAAAATTCACGACATTTGACTGCGGAAAAAGGCAAGTAAATATAAAAATTTCGATTTGTTCATAAGAAGTATTAATATTTCTATCTTTCTGGCTCTAAAAAAAAACAGATTGAAGGCGATATATCTTACCCGTCGCCAAATTTTTGTTTTTAATACACTAGTATTTTTTGGTATTTAAATACCCAACATGCATTATTGGGTTAAAATAACAATCCATGAATTGTAAGGACTCACCCTTGTATTGAAGAAACCAAATTTTTCTGTTTAAAGTGGTGCTACTGTTTTCTAACGGAAGACTATAAGTATATCTGAATTGTAAGGAAAAAATTATTACAGTTTAATAGATAGGTTTGGTTAGCTAACAGCGGTGCCGCTCGAAGACTAGCCTGCATCACCTAGACCTCCATTGTGCCCCTTGACTTCATAAGATAACCTGTTAAGTCGCCTTAGATCCATCATGCTTCCCTTAGGAATCTCAGGATACATCTGAACTCTTTACCTTCCAGCTCCAATAGACTGGAAAAGAAGTAGCTACCCAGTAGTCTACCTCTTTTTTTGATAAAAAAAATAGTATAGAATAATAGACTGTTTGGAAGATGGGTCTTACTGCCTTCTTTCTAGGCAAATCTACAACGTGCGATATCTTTAATTGACAACTTTATTTCTTTAGGTCTAAGAAGCCTAGCAGCATAACTAATCTGAAATCTGTGCTGTTTGCCTTTGAATTGATGCTTTATCATTGACAATTTAAAAAACCTTGTCGCCGTTCTTCATCGTCAGAATAAAAATCAATATTTTTTTTCCCATAAAATCATGTTTTTATCGAAAGTAGCCTCATTGGTACTTTCCAAAATTGAATAAATATCTTTCCTAGTGATAAACTTTACGCCCGAACACCCTAGAATAGAAAAATAATTTCAATTTCGTATTGTTAATAAAATGGGACTTGTTATATAAGAAAAATTACAAAAAATACATCCGCGGCATTCCGTGACAATTTTGTTAGTAGTTTTTTTTACGATAAATGCTCTTTAATTTTCAGTATAAACAACTGCATAGAAAAACTTAGAAGTAAATTAAAACACCAAGAACATACCTGGTATCGAATTATCCATAGTACGAATTTCACACACCGGATCACACTACAAAATTACAACAATTTTTGTAGGAGTAAACTTAAGGCGCATCAAAAAATCACATGTACCACTGTCAGCAAATGATAACTTCTGAACGACGGGATCGCATGCCGCGAGACCCGAGTGAAGACACTTTTTTTGCCTTTTACACCATAGGACCTTTGGCTGTAATAAAAGCGTATTTTTGTTCTTGAATCCACATTTTCGAAAATGAGTTTTTGGCCAGACTTTGTGTCAAATACAATACAATACAACACGTTTATTGAGAGAAAGTACACAAAATTTAGAAATCTTTTATGAGTACTATTTACTATAATTGGCGGTAGGTAAAACGTACTAAGCAAGTTTAATCTACAGCAGCAAATTAGCAAGTATATATCTAATCAGAATTAGTTTATATAGATACATGAATTTGTATCAAAAACTAGAAGAATTAAATGTAACTAAAATTACAGAAATTACAAAAATTACATAAATACAAAATAAAAAAAAACAAGAAAAAAAAATGATTCAAAATTTCAAAGTTACGAAGTTGCGAAGATTCAAAGTTTTCAAAGTTTTTAAAGTTTTTAAAGTTTTGCGGTTTCAAAAGGGGATAAGAAGGAATTAAAAGAGAAGCGAAGATACAAAAGTAATTGATGGAGATAACTAGGCTGGATGAGATTTAATAAGTATCCTGAATGCACCGACAGTACTCGCACATCTAATATTGGACGGTAAAGCGTTCCATAACCATTCGTTTATGACCAAATAAGAACTTTCTATAATAGATATCCGAAAATGAGGTATCACATTTCCTGATTTCTCTGAGATGCTGTAAATTCGAAAAATACTCTCAGATAATCGGGTTTGCCTGACTTAAGGAGATTATATAAAAATATTAGCACGTTTAGATTTATATAATCGTTCAACGAGCAACCCTGTACTCGAGGTCATGGACGTGAGACATGGTCGAATCTGCGCAGCCCAAAAATAAAACGAACACAATCGTTGAATGCCACATCTACCTTGCGGTGACAGACACTATCTAGTTTGGGAAAAATGATCCTGCCATAAGTAAAATAAGGAAAGATCAGTGTTTTGACAAGTTTTAGCTTGAGCTCAGTTGATAGAATATTAGCTGAAAGCCACAGTCTTCGCAAGGCACTATAGACTTCTCCCAGTATAAAGCGGATATAGTCGCAGCAATTCATCCTCTCATTCAGCAGTAAGTTATAAATTCATTTAACTCTACTGTGGGAAAATCAACTAAATCTCGATTGTTACCATTGCAATAAAGAAATATGCATTGCGATTTAACTGGATTTAAGATTAGTTTATTATGTTGGACCCACGTATTTATTCGAAATAGGTCGTCGTTTAGTCGGCCAACGCAATCTTTAAGAAGACGGAATGATCTACTAATATACAGGTGGACGTCGTCAGCTACATATGAATTCTCATATCTTTTAGTGCATTTGGAAGATCATTTATATAGGCACTGAAGAGCAGTGGTCCGAGAATTGATCCTTGGGGTACTCCACATGTTAATGGTAAGGGAAAAAGGAAGAGAACCATTTATTTTTACACCCTATCTGCGCCCCGACAAGAAATTCCGTATCGTAGAGATGGCTGACGTACTGAAGCAAAAGCTAGTCGACAGCCTCTGAAGCAGAATAATATGGTCGACACTATCAAGTGCTTTGGAGAAATCGAGAAGAACGGGGCAGTATAGTCTACCCGTTCCATAGCACGTCTAATATTGGTGGAAACTTTTAAGACTGCGGTCTCGCAGATGTGTGAAGAGTGAAAACCAGATTGCCAACATGACAAGAGATTATTATTCTCGATGTATTCAAGCATCTGAATACATAAGCTTCTGCAATGCTTTTGATAAAATACCCCACTGTGCGTCCGTTTGATTCCATTGAATTTCATCTTATATTACAGATCAGTTTAGTTAAGCTTATCATTATTTTTTCATTATTTGTATATATAGTTAGGTTTAAAGTTTTAAATAAACATAATTTTGCGAATCGGTACATAAAAATTCATAACTCAAGGAAAACAAAAATATAACAAAATTTATAAAAATTTGGATTGGAAAATTTTTTTGGTCTGCGTGTGAATATTGGAAATTGTAAGATTACATTCTCAGTGGCATCGGCATTCCATGCGTAGACTAAAATTTATAGATAATATCATAGATGGGAAAAGAAGTAAACATGTTTTTAAATGTGCCTCCTCAATACGGAAGATGTGAGATGAATCATTAGACAAATCCATAATTTCAAATGCTGTGGTCCATTCCGGAATAGACCTCTCAGCCATATAAAATTTGTATACTCAGCTCTGGTATTGCATGCGACATCAAATTCTTCTAATATACACCACAAAAAATACAGTTCATCCTCAAATAAATTTATTCTTCAAAAAGTCCTTCGCCTGTGTCGTAGCAGTACCCACTTTCAGTTCAAATGAAGAATGTTGCCAAAACTGAATTTGGAAACTTTTGATTTGACATTATTTTTATATCAAATTTTTTCGGAAAGAATATTATTATTGATAATAATCGGCCATCAATAAAAAACATCAAGGAATAACATATTTAATAAAACATTACTTATTTTCTAGGCCGCAATTGGATATAGGCGACAAAAAGGCAACGGATTCGAATATCAATGCGGAGGAACTCTAATTTCTCCAATGTATATACTCACAGCTGCTCATTGCAGAAGTGTTAAGGGGTAAGCCTATTAAAATTTAAAAATCTTAAAACTTTACTAAACGTAATAATCCAGTCGGGTTAGCATATGACCTTGGAAAAATTCCCGTCTGAAATTTTATTGCTCTAACCTTCAGGGGGGTCACTGCTAGTCTAAATTCAAAATGGTGACCAAACTCCGCCGGTTTGTTCTTGTATGTACATTTATGTCCTGAAGTTAATAATAAATGAGATAATTCGATAAATATACTTTACCTCTTCTTTCCCTCTTAATTCGAAAATTATCAATCGCGCGGTAAAAATTGTAGGGACCAAAGTTGTAGAAAATCAAATTTACAACAACTTCATTCCACACCATTTTTGTTGAAATGTTCAAAATGGCCGAGATATTGAGCAAAACCAATTCCCCTTTAAATTCAAGATGACGGGTAATATACCGCCGGAGTTTGGTCGCCATTTTGAATTTAGACTATCAGTGACCACCCTGAAGGTTAGAGGAATAAAATTGCTGACGGGAATATCTTCAAGGTAAAGCCTTTTTATGTTTTACTACCGGACTACCGGAAAGGAGTTGAGCAAAATTATTTTGGGAGCCCGTTTGGACTCAATATTTGATATTACTTTGAGAGTAACGTTTCAAAATCTGCAGATCTTGCGAATGAATGTCTATGGGCCTATCTAGAAATGATACCAAAAGTCTGTTGTTAAATCTAAATTTATTCACATATTACTCCTCCAAAAGAGCTCAACCTGACAGAATAGTAGAGTAATAGAATTGTTCTCTATCCATTATGCAATTAAATCAATATAACGGCTACTATTAAGAGGTGGTTTGTAAGAATTTTTTTCATAACAGCCAATCACCAGCTGTTGCTCGAATCGGTGGAGCGAGACTTGATGATAAAGCGAAAGCAAATCAACCACAAGAAATAGCGAGTGTTATCGTACATCCTAACTATAATCGGAAGCAAGTTTACGATGACATCGCTCTAATAAAGTTAAGAAATGGTTCAAGGTAAAATATAAATTGCCTTTATGAAATTAAGACAAATACATACATATATAAATTTTTTCTCATATTTAGTTATAATCCAGCTTGCTTATGGACCAAAAATGACATCAACTACGACAGAGCCACAGCAATAGGATATGGTCAAACAGAACTCGGTAGAGCGAATAAAAATCATTAACGCTTTTCAAGAGTTACAAGTACTTTTTCATTTTAGGTCTGAGCACATCAACTGATTTGTTAAAAGTTGACTTACAACTCTACTCGAACCAAGTATGCAAATCCTACTATACTCCTAGATATAGGGTAGAACGAGGACTAATAGGAACTCAGATTTGTGCTGGTGACTTTAGTAAAGTGAAAGATACTTGTCCGGTTCGAAAGATCACTCATTTTAAGATGTACGATTATTTAAGAACCGTATTTTTCAGGGTGATTCTGGCGGACCTTTATTGGCTAGAACTAAAGTGAATGACACAGAGATTCCTTTTATTTTGGGCGTAACATCCTTTGGTCCAGGTTGTGCTCAAGGCACACCAGGTGTATACACAAAAGTGTCGTCTTATCTTGATTGGATTGAACCGATTGTGTGGCCAGGAGAGTGATAAATTTATCCAAGAATTTATTCTAAATTTAAATTTTATTTGAGAACAATTAAATAACCATTTTTACGGAATATCTTTTTAAAATTTATTTTTCGTTTACCATTGTATTTACTGGTAGAGTCTTCGTCAGAGAGACATCTACCAAATGAACGCAGAACTTTCTGATGGTGAGATGTGCATTGTTTAAATTGTATTCCCAATGGTGACTAGAAGTCGCTATAGGTAAGCCGGTCTTCTTTAAGTAGCATATATCGTGCAACAATTTCACTCTCATATAACCGTTCCAACTTTTGCAAACATCGCTTCCGGGTCACACCATATTTGTGCCCTAGATGAAATCATAGGATATACTAAGTTTGTCATTCCGTTCGGAACTCATCGAAATAATTCGACACTACCGCATCATATTGCTGTTTTGATTTTTTTAAGTCCAGCTGTCCGTCCGTTCGTCTATCAGTCCATCCTCACGATATCTCGAGGGCGTGTAGAAAGCTTTAATTTGAATATAGGCTTTAAAAAACAAAAGGAAATTTAAGTTCTAAAATGGCACAAATTGGGTATCACCTTCATGGGGTTGCCATACATTGGTTTTTCCTTATGAAATTTTGCACTGCCTTAGCATGTGTCAACTTAGAGTGCCGAGATTTTTTACACGGCGTTTTTATAGAAACCGTAAATAAAATTTTAAAAAGGGCTAAATCGGGCAACCTCCTCGTTGTGTTGCCATATAAAAATTCAGGTATTATTCATATACTGTGAAAACGATCAGTCCTTTCCGCTTTTGTTATACTGAGTAGTTCTTCAGAAAAAGAAATCTTATTACATTGTTAATAATTATTTTTACTCTCCGACGAACCTTCTAGAGCGAAAAACCACTTCAACAATGGTATTTGCACAGAGAGGTGGCCATACGAAATTACTTACGGGCATTCATATAGGGTATCATAAGATCTAGATTTTATACCTGTTAAAATTATAAAATTTTCATTTTTATAAATAAAGCTGACAAAAGATTAAAAGTGTCAAAAAACCCGAAATGACACTTCTAAAAGTTTCACCTTGCAGAGTGTATCCTAACTTCAAAGTTTAAGTGGCAGCCTTCGTGCTAAATTTACATTTCATTGTTAATCCTTATTCTGAGTTGACGCCATAGTAACTAAATACAAATGGCAGCACCGGAAATCAAGGAAAAGGAATTTCGTTTGGATGTGTCATCGTTTGAAGAAATCTACTCTTTCGTTACCGTTATCTGTACACTATTCACTCTGCTTGGTTAAGTTGATATTACCTAATTTATTATTCGTATTTTTAACTCGAATAATTACTTACTATCTGTTGATTTAATAAACCAACATCAACAGATATTTTTCCGCAATAGTTCAATAGTATGTGAGCAAATATAGGTGTTTACATATTGACTGAGACTAAAGTTAAGAAGCTTTTTTTGATTAGCTTTTCAGGTATTAAGGGTATGAAATTCTAACGGCCAATTCTAATAATGGTATAGATATAGCCTTCAAACATCAGTCAAACGTCACATACATATTATTGGTTATTTCCTTCGGGTGCTAAGCGTCATACAGCGACGTCTAGAGATGTGCCATGTATTCCATGCGCTGTCTTTGTGTTAATTTATTTCAGAAGCTATAACAATATTGAACAGAGTCCAATAACACCCTACCGTACAGATAAAACAATACAAATTATATTAAAAAAAAGTAAAAAGAAGAAAATGTTGGTATTAATAACAATAAAAAAGAAATAAACATAATTCATTCTGAGGTTCTAAAAGATTTAATCTACAAAACAAGAGTAAAAAACCTAAGTAATGAATACAAATATGTAAAAATAATGAGTAAAAAAATAGTAAAATATAAAACTAACTAAAAGATGGAAAAAATGAAGTATGTACAATAATAATAAAAAATAATAACTATATCGAAAATGACCAAATTAAAAAAAAAAATTAAAATATTACAATAAATATCAAAATGTGAAGAAAAATAAAAACAACGCTAGCTATAAGGGTGAAATATTTAAACAGAATCTCTGAAGTAAGGTATTTTCTTTGATAAGCGAGTGGGAGCATTAAAATCAAACCTGCTATATATGATACTACAATTAAATAAACAGTTTACGGCCTTGAAAAGAAATTTTTTATTAAGGTGGGCTGCACGATTAACCAAGGATATTAATTTGTTATTGACTGAGCCTTTCAGGATATTCAAGAGAAATATTATCGAATTTAAACAACAAGAACCTGGAAATTTTTTCCCTCAATTAACTCGATTCTTTATGGGCAAACATGTACGAAAACTGAACCCGATTAACCTAAAATCTTTGGCTGTTCTGGCTATAATATGAGAGACAAATATAACACACCAAGTCATTTACTTCATTCACACGAGAAATAGTAATATTTATTAATTGATGGAATCACACTGCCTAGAGAAAGACATAACTTTAAATTTATTGATATTAGGTTAGGTTAGGTAAGAGGGTGCCGCCAGCTAGTCGTCTGCATCACTTAGACCCCCTAGACCTCATGGGGTACCTTACAAGCCTCAGATCTATCCTGCTTTCCTTAGGAAACTCAGGATTTTCCTGAGACTTTTAACCTAGATCCATCCTACTTCTCTCAGAAAACTCAAGATACATCTAAATTCTACACTTCAGCTCCCTAGACTTGAAAAGAATAGCCTATCTCTTTTATTTATCAAAGCGGGCACTCGCAAAGCACGTATTGGACGGACTCGATTTTCTCCGAGTCCTTACAGCTCCTGCAGAAATCGTTCGCAGCTATACCCAGTTTTCTAGCATGGTCTCCTATGGTCCAGTAACCCGTTATGACCCCCACTAGCTTTCTGGTATTTGTGCTGCTGCCAAATATAACACACCAAGTCATTTATTTCATTCACATGAGAAATAGTAATAGATATTAATTGATGGAAGTACACTACCCAGAGAAAGACATAACTTTACATTTGTTGATATTAATTTCCAAAGAATTCTCGTTACACCAAGCTTCAAGCTTCTTGATGTCCTTTTGAAGGCAAAAGCAGTCATTGATTTTTTGGATTCTTCTTAATATTTTGGCATTGTCGGCGTAAAGCAGGCAGTCACTCTCAAAAAACGTGGGTAGATCGTTAATGTAGATGAAGAAAACAAGTAAAAAACTAGGATTGGTTTACGACCAATTGTTATGTTATACCCTAGATGCATGCCCGTATAAAATTTCGTATGGTAACCCATCTGTGAAAGTCCGATTTCTGAAGTGGGTTTTCGCATATAATTCTAGAATAATTTGTTGGACAGTCAAAATAGTTATATTAAATTTCATTGGATTTCATATTCAACTTTTCAGTACAATAAAAATATCTAGCAGTGATCGTTTTCACATTGTCCGTAAAAAGTCCAAATTTTTTTTGGCAATACCAAGAAGGGGTTGCCCGATTTACTCCATTTTTGAAGTGGTATTTACTATTTTTATGAAAATACCGTGTACAAAATTACAACTCTCTACGTTGACGCGTTCTCAGGCAGTATCAAAATATATAGTGCAAAACGAATTTTTCGTATGGCAAGACGAAAGTTAGTTTTTTAAACTTGAAGCCTATTTCCCCTGCAAATCATGAATATAGTTTTCTAATGAATGACAACATCAAATGTATAATAATTAAACTTATCAATTATAATTAAATAATAATTAATAATTACATTTCATTTGTTTGTAATAATTTATAAAACCATTCATTTCAAGTTTTTGACCATCAAATTGACATTCTCTAATATTGAAAAATAAAACTGAGTACTCCTCGAATTGCAGCGAAAGCTTTTTATTCTTTCTCTTTTCGATTCTAAACAACTTTTCAAAATTACAGAATGACATATTGGAAGTAAAAAGCGTGAAAATTATTGTTTTGTGAAGTACAACACACAAATGTGATGCAATTGAAAGAAATTTAATTATTATATTAAAATCATACGTTTAATTATTATGTATTTAAATTTTTCATTCAATAGAAAATCATATTCGTGATTTTCAGAAAGAGACTTCAAACTTAAAAAAGAGCGTTTGTCTTGAGCGAAAGCTGGACTCTCATTACACAGCGAATTAGGTAGAGTTTAATAAAATGCAGAAACTCTACGTAATTTTGTTCAAATAACTACAATTACTGTTTTTTTCCTAATAGTATACATTTTGACCTATAAACAGCGTTGTTTATTTTAAATAAATTTTTAATTATAAAACGTGTTTGTTTTTCTATAATGCGCAATGCTAAAAGCTAAAGTAAAGAAAAGTTTTAGCGCCACGGCCTGTAATAAAGAAGGCAATGGTCGAGGACATATTTTCTTAATTTGGTAAATTGAACGTCGAAATTATATATATTTTCCTTTATCTCGACCTATTTACTATCTAATTTAACTCATGTTGGCGTGTGTGCCAATGTAGAAAGAATTTTATTTTATATAAATCTTGTGTGTATATTTTTGAACAGGGCACACAACTCTTACTTGAATGATTATGAGAAGTATTGCTTAATAAAATATATAGAAATTATGGACTTATTCAAAACTATTTCTCTAAGCTTCTAAGTGCTGAATTTAAAACTGCAAAATTTTATTAATAAATATGGAAATAATTTTTCAAAGAACATCAACCCGCTTTAAAAATATTGAGTGTTTATAAACTAATAATTTTAAAGTTGCTTAAATTGTTCTGTGGTTTTCCATTTAGAGGCTTAAATTAATTTAAATTAAATTCCTTAATCGTTCTGAAATTACCAAAAATGTGGGTGTATTTTGCAGTAACTATGGAAAAATTAAATTAAAGTATCATGCAATTTTGCTATTCATTCATTCATGGCAGCCATGTTTTTTTAAATAAATATGGCGCATATTACATTTCGCGACCTAAAAGTTAGTTGGACTTAAAATTTGTCCTTATACGGACAGTAAGGCGAAATAACCGAAATAAATTTTCGACTCTCAGGGCAAAAATCCCTGTTTAAGTAATTTTGTGTTCAAAAGCAGATAGTTTTTTCCTATAAAGAAATTTCGGCTTAAACTAGTGCATTTCGTCCAAAATTAAGGAATTTCGCCTTAAGTATATAAAGTAGATTTGACAATTGAAAGAATTGAATTGATTGTAAAACAGAGAGATGTTAAGCATCCTTCAATATTACTAAATCCTATATTTTATTTACATCTTACATCTTTTTGGGAATTCAGACTTTGAGGGAGAACACAAATTATTTAAGGAATATTGACGATAGCTTGCCTTGAATTTGGGAATAAATCTAACTACAAAGTGCATACATTTTCTTGGGGAGCTGAACTCATAAAGAAAACTCTTTCACAAAAAGAGCCTTAATCAAACCACGTTTTGCAAAAAAATCTCAAAAAAGCGAAAAACAAATGAGAAAAAGGCAATTTCGCAAAAAGTTCTTGCTTTCAAAGCTTTTTGCAGCATCCACTGAACATATAAAGATTCAAGTGCTCCGTTACCCACCAAAATATGAATTAAATATTAAATTTGCTATTCAAATGCGCGCATGTTTCGCAGTAAGTTTTTTACCTTCAATAGAATTTCCATTTTATTTTGAAAATGCGGATGGAAAAAAAATGGCTGACTGGTTCATCATATGTTTATGAAAAAAATAGTAGACCACCTTTATTTTCACCACATTTCTAGAGTTCTTTTGAAGCAGACTAAAAAATATTCCAATAATCCAAAATTATGCTGAATTATGGCATAATAGAATAAATAAAATAATTGACGCTGATCATGTACGTGTATGTAGATTACTGGAAGAATTTCGGAAGAAAGAAAGCCTTATTTGTTGGAACTGAAATTAAAAATTTACCATCCATGATACCGAGAATACGCGGTGTTTTCATTACGAACTACGTTCCACCATTAGTGACGAAATACCGTGAAAATGTACAGGAAAGCACGACACAGAGAACACAATACTCTCTGTCCTCTCTCTATTTTTCCTATATGTAGAAATGTATGAAGGACCGAGAAAGACTACCGTGAGTAGTGACAATGTCAAGTTTTGGGCTAGTTCTAACGATTACGAAACGTCTTCTGATGACGAAGTTTACGAAGAAGACGCTGACTTGCCGTCAACATAAAGCAAAAACAAATGAAAACAAAAACACTTGCCCACCCCTTCCTTGCTACTAACACCCTTCCTCTTCCTTCATTATCCTTACCTACTGGAGATATTCCAACTCCGAGATAATAACATATTTCAAAAGCTAAAACAAATTCTATGACGTGATAAGTGAGACCATTTCCATTCAAGATGTGAATCTTATCCGAGACGAGACAATATCCTTGAGATGAAGATTCCCGATAGACAATATCCATTCAAAGATGCGAAGCTTATCCAAGACGAGACGATATCCTGGAGATGATGATTCCCAATAGACGATACCCAACCAAGCAAACCCGTGCTGAAGCAAAGTTAGACGATCTCTACGACTAGTACCGAGAAGATTGATTCACCGGGCCAGTGAGTACTTACAGGATGGCCGAGTTGTAGTTCCCAATCATGCAGATTTCGAAAAGCTACGGCCACCTCTACACGTATGGCAGGACCAATCGAAAGTAGCGACTAAAAGAAGTGTGTTATTTTAGTTCTCTTCGATTTTAACCGCGAATAAGTGTAGACGCTTTAAGCATTGCTCAACAGTAAAGGAGTCCTTGAATTGAAGTCGTTTTGATTTAATTAAATCCCACATGCATATAAGTACATTAGCCACACATGTTGCAGAAAATGTGTCAAAATTTAATGAGAATACTTTTATACTATGTGCCGTGGTAGCATCTAACGGTTATTTGAAATAAATCGAAAAAATGGAAATATATTTCTTTTTTACATTTTTATAATTACATATAGTATCTACTGTTTGTTGCAATGGAGCATTTAATGTTTTTGCAAGCATAGTATCTTGGAAACTATGCTCGCAAAAACATAGAATGCTGCATTGCGAAATGTCGCTTTGCAAAACACCCAGTTCCTAAGTGTCTTTCTATGAAATAACTGGATTTGCCAAAGAGCAATTTGCAAAAATGAATTTTTTTGCAAAATGATATTTTATTAAATATCTGTTTTGCGAAAGGAGCTTCGAAAAAATATTCATTTTTCCATATGTCTTTCGAAAAAATGAGTAGGACCCATTTCCTTAAATTTGACTTCAAACTTAACTAAAATTTAGGTAAAAAGTACGGAAATTTGCCTCGATTTTGGAAATTTTCCTTACTTACATATTTCCGTATTTTTCCTCATGCTTATGGGTAAATTTGAAAGGCTTAGATTCTTTTTCCCTAATCAAAAATTACAAAGTGAAGATTACTTTGAACACCTAATTTAAGGAATTTTTAAGTAATATTTCCTTCCTAATTTTTCTGATAGGAGAGAGGCCTTGGAGTTAAATTCTTATGTCTAGTTTACGTAATTATAACCAAAATAGGTAGATTAACCCTCGATGATAAGAAATTCAACCTCCAATGTTAATTTATTTTTTCCCGCGGACGGAGAGGGAGAGAAAATCATCTGTCTCGTTAGCTCAGTGGTAAGAGCAGTCGCCCGGCAAGCGGAAGGTCCCGGTTTCAAACACCGGACGAGGCGGTTGTTTTTTCTTCTTGTATTCATAAATTTGATTTAGAATCGTTAAAAATAAAAGTTCTTAAAATTGTTCTTTCTCCTTCAATGTTGCTTGGGGATAGATTGACTGAGCTATTTAAGAAACGCCATAAGTTCCAGAAATCGAGTTTTGAGAATACTAAGAAGAAACTTTCTTTGTTTTTTAATGCTTCAGGCATTGCATATTTTTATTTCTTACAGCGATTAAGCTTTCAAAACATATAAATTTACGCAATATTTAATGAAATAAAAGAAAAATAAATAAAATGACCAGAAGAAGTTTCTGAAAACTGTTAAATTATTTTATCCATATGTAAAACAAAATTTTATCACTTCGATGAATACATTACTAATCTTAAGAAATCTGCTAAGATGCAAAAAAAACTGAAAGTTTTGCTTTACAAAATGCTTTTGTTAATTACTCTTTGTTAAAATGGCACCAGAAAAAAAAATAGTTTGGTTAATTTAATATATATTTTGTCAAATTATAAATAATTTATTGAATATATCGTATTCTGTTAAAATCAACAAAATCGAAGTGAAGAAAAGACAGGTAGAGTCAATAAATGATTTGTCGCTTTTGAGATAAAACTATTAGCTTGCCGTGGCGTTTTTTTTATCGTGTTATTCATGATCCCTCACGTCGTAATAGTTGCCCCAATAAAAGTAATAAATTTAAATAAAATAATGAATTAAGATAGAAATCAAGTTGGGTATTAATTATATTAGGGGTATTCAATTGCATCACATTTTGAATATATCATTCAAATTGGCCTTGAGTTCGTTTGCCGGCAAATTCTTCGATGACTTTTGCCAATAAATACATGAAGATGAGTTTCATGAATGACTTACAATGACCCCATAGAAAATAATTTTGTTGGTCAATTCACTCGTCCAATTCTCGATGCTGACACCTGTCGCGTTGCTTGAAGTTGAAAACATTTCAACTTGAGTCGCACAATACTAGACAACCGCAGTGGAAATTTAAATTGTTAGTGAAAATGGTAAGTTTTAAATAATTTTATATTTAATAACTAAGTAGTTGATTTAATTACTTACAATTAATATTTGATTTCCATCTAAATACTTATTATGGTATTTATATAAGAATGAATAAAATAATTTATTTATAGGGAAAATTCACGAGGAAGTAGGAAGTAATGTCATTCCGGATATAAAAATGTACGGGGTAAAATGAAAGTCAGGGCGGAGACTGCTGCTGCCCGTGAAAGGTAAAGTAAACCATGATAAAAATAAAATATGGAAATATATCTTTATTTAATACATATAATAAATTGCAATATATTTGTGTGTACTTATTATTATTTTCAGTGAACGACTCTATGGTGGAAACAATTAAGGAACTGCTACGCCAGACACCTGAAACGGAAGAATGGAACGGGGTAACCGGCTGAAGACCTGCAAGAGACCGACCGACGGATAGATTTATGGTTAACACGTTTCCTAAAGGAAACTAAGTAAATGGCGCGACATTTTGAATCATCAATTTACCGATGCAAGTAATATAAAAAATTACTTATTGTAAATGTATTCGAAGGACTGTAGGAAATTATAATGTGACGAGCGCCGGGGAAGACTAACTATTTATAGAGATGGAGTCCGCGGAGTACCTATAGCTCTTTTTCAATTATACAGGCTGATAATATATTACGCGATACATCAGCAAGTTTTGATGAGGAATTTACCTTATAAACGCAACAGACACCTTGTGGAGAGAGGAAAGGAACAAAAAACCGCGAACGGTTTCAGATGTCGTGGCGGACACATTTCTGATAACGAGGCATTTATGGTAAAAAAAAAAACTAACAAAAAGAGTCGACGTTGGATGAAGAAGACACATTGTTTTGCAACTGCATGAATAGAAAATTAAAAAAAAACCGTCGGGAAAAAGAAAAACGAGGATAAACCAGGAAATTAAAAATATTTACGCGATATGGAAAAAGAATAACTAATATTCAAAATGTTCCATGAAAGTTTGTTTTTGTGCCCTAGATGAAACCTGACGGTATACCAATTTTGCCATTCCGTTTGTAACGCACAGAAATAATGCTAGTAGAGAAAAATGGGTTGGACACCCACTTTTAATATTAAAAGTTATTTTGATTTTTACATATTCGTCTGTCCGTTCGTCCGGTCGTCCTCACAATAACTCTAGAATGCGTTCACTTAGAGTGTTCTGAAATTTTACACACAGGCTTTTTAAAAAAAAGTAAATTCAAAGTTGACAAATCTAGAATTCTTATGATACCCTAGATAAATACCCGTATGTCGGACAGGCTGTGTTCAAATATATAGTGAAAATCGTAATTTTTGCATGCGTGGGTGACCAATCCATTTTGCTCTAACGTCATTATTTCTATATTTTACAAACAGAATGACAAACTTAGTATACCCGATAATATCGGTATAAAAATGCGACCAATCTGGCAATATGGGCACTGCCTGAGAACGCGTCAACGGAGAGAGCTAAAATTTTGTACTTGGTGTTAGCAAAAGTAAATAAAATTTGTAAAAATGGACTAAATCAGCAACCCCTCTTAGTGTAGCGATACAAAAATTTCAATTTTCACTATATATGTGGAAATTGCCCGAAAACGTGTCCACGTGGGGAGCTCAAATTTACACGGCGTTTAAAAAAAATATGCGAATTAAAGTTCGAAGAAGAACCAAATTGAGCAACTCCTTCTGAACTTTGGTTCTTCACTATATATTTGGACACTCTATGAGAACGTGTTGATGTGGAGAGCTGACATTTTATACGCGGAATTTTCATAAGAGTAGTAAATAAAATTTCAAAAAGGTGTTGCCAAATAAAACTTAAGGTTCTCACTTTATTTAACTTTTAATTTCATCTAGAAAAGTACATAATAAACACTTTCGTCTTGGATAGTAATAGGCTTTGAGTATTCAAAGTAGAAAATCGCAGGGAGCTGCATTTCAAGGTAGAGTCATAATAATTGTCGTGGAATCTTTTTCGGAGAGTTTAAGCAAAATCTTCATCTGGAGATGCACGACAGTTGGGTTTTAGTAAGCACATGTGAAGGCAGATTTCCTTTGAAAAAGTTTGACCAGTTTAGATTTGTTCGGTTATAATAAAAAAAAAAATCTGAATATGAAGAACAGCGATTAACAAGAATGAGAATAGTGAATATAATTCGAGTACAATTTAATGTAACAAATATGTATGCAACAGAGAAGGACGTGTTATGACATCCTAAGCCACCAGCGCTGACGAAAAAGGGGGTCGTGTGGCCTGCCACGCGCTGGAAAGACACTGCAGCATCCGCTCAATAAAAATTGCATTTGACCTTGAAAATTTTTATATAACCTTAATGACCTTGCCGTTGCTATTTGAAATTGAATCAGTTGATGATGAATATGGATTGATTTTAATTGAGATAGAGTTGTGCCTTAGATTGAAATGATTGCTATTGAAAGTAATTGGCCGTTTGTACTTCAATTTGAAAAAGGCATCCTAATTCGATGAGGTTGGCGCTGATTTTGATTTAGTTGATTTTGTTTTTCAGAAGGATATTCCTGATTTAGTTTCGGGTGCACTTGAATTGAATTTGATTGGGGTTAATTAAGATTTTTTTTTTATCTTGACCAATATACATATATCTTTTCCAGTATGCATACATTTACATATATATGGGAATGAATGTGGAAGATGAAATATGTAAAATTGAATATTTTTTCTTGCTTTGAAATAACTCTTATTTTGTAAATATAATATATTAAAAGATATCCAAAATTTATTAATATAGAAAGAAAATTGTTTTATACTTTTATTTATTGGCTATCGAGAGAACAGTAATATTCTCCTAAGATAGATACCTTGATATCGTTTTCCAAATTCACTAATAAATAAAATAATTTTCTCCCGGTAGCTACTCGGCGAATTCGGCACCTGAATTTTCTGGAAATAATCCGAATGTACCTTAGTACAAGAAGTGAAATTTAAGATGCATTTGAAACCATAATTCTTTATAATTTCCAAGCAAATCTTCAATAAATTCTCAGCAGGTTTCATATGCATTTTTTTTTACCAAAAATGCCGTCATTCGCAGTTTTTAGATAATTTAAAAGCGCAGTTTTTTTTAGATGTGATAGTGAAAACTCTCTTAATTTATGCTCTAATATCAGGATTTTCGTCGTATTGAAATATGTTATTAATAAATCCACACATTGTTGGTATGTTTTCGTCAAAGTCCGGAGTCCGGTACACATAAATTGTGTCGTGTCCCAAAAGAATCCAGTAAAAACAATTAAAAACCAATAAAAACTCGTGTATTTCCAATGTAAAACTTTATTGACCCGCTTAAGTTAGTTTTATTACAATAAGAACGTTACTCACTATGAAGTCCCTAATTTAAACTAACTAATTGGATACCGAACCGTTATCTCCAAGTAAAATCCAACTTCTAACTGAGCAACCTGATCTACTGAATCGACCGTGCTCACCTCCATTCAACCAGGCGGAAGCGACCTTGACCCAGTGACCAGCGCAATACCTTGCAATCATAGTTACAAAGTATTACGTCAATCACTGCCGACAGCTGGAGCCCCCAATACTGCATGTAAACAAACAGTGAGCCCAGCTGAGTATCTCACTATGCGAAGTGAATTACTTAACCATGACTCACTCAATGCCCAGTTACATACAGCAGTGGATGTGACAGTTTTCAAGTAAGCAATTCGCAGTCGCCAGGCATTTTACTGTGCGAAGTAAAATGCTTAGTTATTGCAAATCGTTTAATTTCTTGTACACTTGCTGCTAGCTCGAGTCGTGATGTCACAATTCCACCAATTGAATATTGGGTCACGACAATTGTTTAAAATTGAATATGTTTCTTTTCCAATTTGTATTACAAAAAGTAGTAGTTCTACTACATTAACTAACAGTAACTGTTCAAGTCGCTCGATATATGTATATAACAAAATCATTTTTAGACTGATCAAATGGTTCGATCGATCCGATTGTACATTGGTACTTAAGTACTAGTAAGAGTACCAGTACAGGGACTTGTACTTGAAATGTTTTTAAGTACCAGTACCGGGACTTGTACTTAAAATATTTCAAGTCCAGGTACTTGTACTTGGATTTTACAGGTCTGACCCATTTTTTATACAGCGGTAAAAGAAGGACATTCATGAAATCAACCAGTTCCGTATGGTTTACATTTTATTTACCTTCGCAGTTTTTGTTTCGAGAAAGGCAATTTTGCAGCTCACAAAAATTTTAAAATCTCTTTTCCCAGAACTAAAAAAAAAAAACAATGACTTTATGTATCCTGACTGCATTATAAGATAGATTATCCTCAAATCTTCACAAATTCTCCCATGGTGACCCCTGTACTTACGTTTCTTTCATTGCGACACTATATTGAACCGTACAGGAATCGAAGGGTTTTTATTTTAGTTATGCAAGAAAACTGCCTTCAGGTTTATCTTTGATGCATCCATAAAAGGTTGCCATTCTTTTGGACGGTAATCGAAAGATGACAATTATTTTGACAATTTTTCAATATTAGAGGGAATTTCTTATAAAACCAACAGAGCTTGTAAATATTTCCTCTATTTATAATCTGTATGCTTTCATGCCTAACAATAAAATATTTCTATTAATAGCGAAAACTGCGGCGTTTTGTTTGCAAATTCAACTTATTTTTATACCCTAAATGGTATACTAAGTTTGCCATTCCGTTTGTAACACCTAGAACTAATACTAGTAGAGAAAATGGGTTGGACACCCACACTTAATATTAAAAGTTAACACGACAACTGGAGAACGCGTTCACAGAGGGAGCCGAAATTTTGCATACAGACTTTTTAAAAAAAAATAAAAAAATTGAGTTCGAAAATGAGACGAATCGGGCAACTTCTTCATAGGGTTACCATTAGTGATGGGAATTTACTCGTAGATTTGGGTTGTCTACGTTTTTTGAGTAGACAACGCTTAAAATCGCATAAATTCGTAGACAATGTATAAGTAGATAACGTATACAACATATACAACAGCTGTCACTTTTTTTTTCTTGTGAGTTATCAAGGAGTTAAGATCAACTCGTATTTAGTCTGTTTTATTATTTATGAAAGAGGTCTGTGCACTTCCAAATGCCTGGCAGAAAATCTAAAAAGCTTTTAACTATGAACTAGGCATTTTTATGGAAAAACTTAATAAAACGTATGTTGCAATATAAGCCATGTACAATAGAAAGTTGTCAAATACTGCTACTTCTCGTTTAAGGGCACATATGTAATAATTCTTACTGACAAGAGCTCTGATATACTTAAACCTAAATCATGGCATTTCTACCTGCTTTAGGAATGTGTGTAGGTTAGCAACAAGTAGTACTGATGGCGGATCCGACCTGATTGCATTTATCATAGAAGACAATGCCAATGAAGTGTCTGAAAGCCTTGTTAATCTTGGTGATCAATAAATGGAAATCATTCTTTTTGTGCATCTTACTTTGAAGGACACGAGGACAGGAATGCTTGGAGAATTCAAGAGGATGTTTTAAGGATTTGTATGATAAGGGAAAGATGAATCCTTTAGTATTCTGGAACATCGCAGAAATTAGGCACCCGCAATTGTCATTTTTAGTCAAACACGGCTTATGAACTTACCTGCTTCAACAGCATAAATTGAGACAAAGCTTTCAAATTGGGCACAGGTGCATTCTTATATTCGAAATACAGGTTATAGGTAGACCAGCAAACACAACACAAACACAACATTCCGAACTTCAGACAAATCTGAAAGTTTTCGGAAAACTGAACAAACCAAAAAAACTTCTCTTCCGATGGTTCTTTACGAACTCTTGATGATGTCGGAAGTGCGGATATTCGTTACGAATTCGTGAAGATGTCGGAAGTGCCAAAATTCAATTTCAATTGCTTACGAACTTTCGTGATGAATTCGTAAAGAAATCGTCATTTCGTGTATTTTTACAGTTCTCGGTACTACATCGTAATAGCAAAATGTGCAGTTAAGCACGTTCAAAATCTTATGGAATTGAAGCATTATAAATTGTGATTTTCTCTTCCGAAGGCATTTTAAAAGCTGTTGTTAATTCAAATTTGATATTAATTTTTGGAAGTGACAAATTTGCTCGGCACTTTTTCTGGACAGTCGCTAACAACAACATTAGCATGAAGGACTCGATTACTGTGGATCATCTTAAAGGTATTGAAAAATTCTCCGTTCATTTTAAGTACTCAGCCACTGACCTATATATGTATATATTTTTCAGATTCCTGTATCTAAAATAATATCCAACCTAAGTTTTCTAAGTTTTCTAAATTTTCTCTAGTTAAAAAGACGGTCGGAGTCGGCACGATCTACATAATAGTGGAGGAAAAAAAGGATCCACTGAGCACTCTGATTCGGAATACCATGAGGAAATATCTGAAGAAGGCATATTTTCTGACAATGACACCAACTTAGCGTAGATATTGCAACGTACTCCGTGCTCCTGTTATTTACATGTCCTAGTAAATACTCCAATGTAGAAAAAACATTGTGAAGGACATATTTTTTTAAAATTAACTATAATTCTTACTTCGATTTTTACTGGTGGGAGCTGATTTCTTGGTGCCGTCGTTACATCGATACACGCAAAGGCTGAACCGAAAAATTCAGTTTGATACCTTGCAACACGGAATATTTCCAACTAAATTTATAGTAAAAGATCGAAAATATTAAAGAATAGGAAAAGACAAAGATTAATGCGAAATATTCGTTGTTGCAGGGTAGCAAAATGAGTTTTTCGATTCAGCTTTTGCGTTTTCGTTTATCAACATGACATCAGTACCCAGAATGGGCTGTAACCACGCCACTGGTAGAGTTATGTAAAATTTTGAAGGGGAAAGAAATTTTTCGAAATTATTCAGACTTTTCTTACCGAAGTCGTAACAAATTTCCCTTATGAAGTCGTGTCAACCGCTTCATAAATTTTTCGAAATGAACTCGGAGCGAAATCGATTCCGTAATCGGAAGATTTTTGCGACATTATGTTACGACTTCGAAAGGAAATCGGAAAATTTGGTTTGCTGGATAGCCAGATCAAATAAATTATCTCTTGATGTGATGTTCACAGTCCATCTTTACCTATGGAAGAGATTGGATTTAAAAAGAATAATGAACGTTGAAATGAGCTTCCTTTTTCTAGCTTAATTTAATTATGAATCTTGCCCCTAAAATATGTTATAATATGATACCTTAAGGCCGAAACACAATGAGAGCATCCGACATCGGCATCATCATTAACATCAGCATTGAATTTTTCCCAGCCTCGGCATTAAAGCCTGCTATGACAGAATGACAGCATTGTGAAATAAAACATTGAAAGGTAACTGAACTGGCAAAAGGAAAAATTTTAGTGAAGTTGTGAAATATATTGTGGGATAACATGATAAATCGGAAAAAGGCGGCAAAAGTAGTTGCAGTTATTAGATATGGGCCTATAATGTTAACAATACTACGCAAATTAAGGAGATGGCGTTTCTGGGTGTGGGATATATATTTACTAAGAGCCGGGTATGGTTTCTTTGAAACTACCTACCAAATTATGACATCAAGTGACCACGAAATGTTTAAGAAAACATTTGGATGAGCGTTGGTACTTTTAATAGCCTCCTATCATTGGTTTATGGGAAGTTGGGAAAAAATCTATAAGGAGGGCAATACAGCTGGAATGCCGATTGTCGTTGACGTTGATGTCAATTGAAACTTTTCCAAATAAAAGGGATTATACATATTAACAAGGACAAGAATTATACATATTAAAAAATGTTTGTTTCAGGTACTTGGCATATGGAACTTCAAGAAAAATCCTTGCATTAAAGGCATTAAAGTTCAAAATGGGAGTTTCAACTATAACCAACATCATCCTTGGGACTTTTCAAATACTTTGGGTAATTTTATCACCAATATATTTAAAGGAAAAGACCCGTGAAGACTGGTACCAAATAAGCGAGGACTTTGACAAAATGTGGGATTTTCCCAACTGCGTAGGAGTGATCGATGGAAAGCACATTAATATTGTTTGCCCTCCAAATTCTGACTCCGAAAATTTCAATTATAAACACCGTTTCAATGTGATATTGATGGCAACTTGTGATGCAAATTATTTGTTTACTGCCGTTGATGTGGAAGCCCCTGGCCAACGAATTGATGGTGGTGTTTTCGCTGAAAGTACGTTCGGTGAAAAGTTGGTCCAAAATGAATTGGATTTGCCTGCCGAGAGGGAATTACCGGGTAGTTCGGTGAAATTACCCTATTTCTTCGTCGGCGTGGCTGCTTTTCCTCTACGAACCAATTTAATGAGGCCTTTTCCCGGCAGAGCTCTTACAACAAAGCAAGAACATTTCAATCGCAGACTATCTTGTGCTAGGAGAACGATAGAAAACGCATTTGGTATAATGTCATCTCGATGGCGAGTTCATTTGCATGATATTCATTGTCTTTCCAAAAATGTGGTAACAATCCTTTGGGTAACAGTGGTCCTACATAATTATTTGAGACGGTTATGTCCTGAATATTGTCCACCTAATTACAGCGATAACAAAAGAGATGGTTCCATCAGCGAAGGTCAGTGGCGAAAGGAAACCCAACAGCTAGAAGCAGCAGCTCCATTCGGCAGATCGAACAACGAATCGACATCAGCATTCGCATTCCGTGAGAAACTCTGTAGTTGCGATTCTCTGAGAATCTGCTTCGAGCCCGACAGAAATTCTTCATATTTATCCTCCAAATTGATAAAAAATTTTTTGCTTGAGTCACTGGCGTACTGATGAACAAAGCATCAGAAGCCTCTCCCGATGCCGATGGCAATACATCTCCAGTTGTTGGCGTTGGTAATTGAGATTTATCAACTAAAACACCAGCGGATTCTCCTTCCAAACATACTAAATCCCCCAAATTCAGAACCGTTGGCTGGGGAAGTTTCGGAGTCATGCCAAAAACAAAGAATATATTAATTGAAATTTACAGTAATTTTCTTTCACTAACGCAGCACGCATATCTTCTTCCAAAAAACTCATTAGCTGGAAATACTACCACTTCACATCCTTTGAGGCACTTTCGGAAGGAGTTTGGTATATTTTCTTCAGCTCGACTCTGTAAGAGTTTCGCAGGGATTTCCAGCTCGATTTTAGTTTCGCTTCTGAACGGAAACATAAAGCAGTTATGGAATAGTTATAAGTAAATTGAATCAAATCCGTATACATTTCTTATTTTGCCAGCAAAAGAAAATTCAATCTTTATAAATTTTCAATAAATTCTTCCAAAGGCAATAATAATCATATTTAAAACATTTCTCACCTTCAATACCCATGCGAGTGCTGATATCTTTCCAAATTATATCTTTTTTGATTAAATTTTTATAATCTTTACTTCTGGCTTTGTATAAGCATGGATTTTCCCGGAAAAATTCCATCAACTTTTCTTCGAATGACATGATAGCTGCTACTTGATGCTTGATGCCGCCTAGAATATTAAAAATCAACTGATGTCGGGCATTGGCGAAAGAATCAAACGATGCCAATGCCCCCATTGTGTCAAGCTTCATTACCTTACTCGCGGTTTGATTTTGACAGGCATCGGTTCAATTCCAATGCCGATGTCCGATGCTTTCCTTGTGTTTCGGCCTTTAGACTAATGTCGCAGGAATTTGAGGAGAGCTAGCATTGCCTTACATTGCAGTTTTTTATGCCTACTTACTACATAATACTATATCTGAAAGAACTTTAAGGTTAAAATACAATTAGGCTGACATGGAATTCACGGCGACAATGTCGTTATAAATGCTGAAGCATAGTGCGAACTTACACGACTTCGACTCAGCCGACGTTTGGCAACTTCGGCGTAGCGAACTTTAGTTTAACACCGTGTGAGCGTTGATAACTTTTGTTTTCTGACTTTTTGTGTTATCAATTTGAATAATTGGAAGAATTCACAATTTTTTAATTAATTAACGTATTAAGGTTAAGAGAGAGAAGATAGTCGGTGAGGGGATTAAACTTAACAGGAGACATTGATGGGTATGTTGCTAAATTATTCAAAAGAACGGGAATGAAAGCTGAAGCTTTTGATTTTCTGCTTGCCTTAGCTAACAAAAGAAGGGCTTACTAAAATATCTATTACGAAGGCCAAAATTACTGAGTGCTGAATATTTATAACACTAATATTGGTAACGATAGCATCATTTGTTTGAATTAATTATGGAGATTTATCTAATCTTATATTTTCAGGTTTTTGTCACAAGTTCCACCAATGTAAGCTCTTGTTGGCATGTTAAAGATGGGCGTATCAACCATTCGAAAAATAATTCTTGAAATTTGTCACAATATTTGGGAAAATCTGTGGAATATGTATGTGTGTATATACTTGACACCTCCTACAACATAAGAATGGAGAAAATTAGCAGAAGATTTCGGAAATATTTGGAATCTATCGAATTGTGTTGCAATTTTGGATGGGAAGCACATTGACATTCAATGTCCTCCGTCGGAATATTTGAATTATTAAGATCATTGCTGGCTATGACAGTCAAAGTGATGACGGAATATTCAAGGAATCTTCTTCTAGCAGATAGCTTCTTTCTGGGATATTACATTTACCAGGAAACATAAATTACAAATATTTTAAATTCTTGTGCTCTCAATATATATTGGGAACACTGTTGAATGAAAAAACAAACATTCAATTATAGACATTCAAGGGCTTGTCGAGTTATTGAAAAAGCTTTTGCTGTAATCACTGCTAGACAGCGAGTTATCAATAACAAGTTACATACATATGATACCTTCGAACGCAAAGAAATTTATAACGGCATAATTTTGTGAAGCTATTGCCCAACAGAATATGTTGACCATGAAGAAGACGGAAATATTATGGAGGGAATTTGGCCGCAAGAAATGAAATATCTTCCTCGTTGTATAAATTTATCATCTAATTATGCCGCGAGGAATGCTCTTGAAATGAGTGATGCTTTGTGAGAATAAGTTCATAAATATATATTTTTTTAGCATATCCAAATAAGTCTGCTTTTAATTTCTATACATTTGAATTTTATTGTTTATTAGTTTTAAACTGTCCGGCTGCGAATAATTTTTTATATCTTCTGCCACCAACAAAGTTGGGTTGCCGCACGCCTTATAAACAGTTCGTTTTCAGAGCATGTTGCCTTTGGAGCTTACGCATTTGATTTTATATATACTAAAAACTTTTGGAAAATGTCGTCACGTCATTTTTCTCATATTTGTTTGACGGATTTTTTGGGAAGGTTATTTTCAGGAAATACACCGATCGTTTTGTTGAAACGTATATAATTTATTAAAACATTGCTCGACGTTTCGGGTCCAAGTGCGACCCTTCTTCAGGAGCTCTATATACATATAATAGTAATACATGAGTTCAAGTTTTTTTTTAAAAAAATCTAAATATAAATATTATAAATACCTTATGTCTGTCTACGGCGCGTATAAATATTTCTTAAAGATAATAATAAATAACACATAAGCAACATGGAAAATAAATTAAAGTAAACAAAGAAAAATACATTATTAATAAATTAAAATACTCTTTAGAACAGAAAAGACAATTACTGGCTACGAAGACAAATATGTAACTAAGGGGTCGTTGAGAAAATGTTAAAAAATTGTATGACTAATACTATGGTTTTAGTTTGTTTAGTATGTATTTGTAGTCTTTATTTATTAATTCTGTGTCCTGCCTTAAGTTTATAACTTTGTTTTTGTTAAGGTATATGTGGCATGCTTCTTTAAGTTCACGTTTTTTTCTATTATTTTCTGTGTCGATTATTTTTGTATTATCGAAGGAAAATACGTGTCCTGTGTCTATTGCGTGGGATGCTAGTGCGGATCGTGGTGCTTGTTTATTAACATATGCTTTATGTTGTGATAGTCTGGTTATAAGCTTTTTTGATGTTTGTCCAATATATGCCGTGTTGCAGTTTTCACATTTGACCTTGTATACAACGCTGTTTTTTTCTTGTGTGGGTATCCTATCCTTGGTTTTTGTGTAATTGTTGTTTAGCTTAGTTATTGGCTTGAATGCTATTTTTATGTGATTATTCTCCTTTTTAATGATTTTCGCGATTTTTAGGGATAAAGGATATATGAACGGGATTGATGTGTAAATAGGATTGGTGTTATCCAGTCTTATTGTGTTGTTAGGGGTGTGTGTTAAATTGTTGAAAAGGTTGTTTCTTTTCGCTCTTTTTATTATTTTGTGGATTAAATGTAATGGATAGTTATTTTTTATTAATATATCTGTAACGATTGTGGTGTTTTTTGTGTAAATTTGTTGTGACTGATTATAAAGATTTTATTTGCGAGGGTTTGGGCTGTATTTATTTTAGTATTATGTGGGTGATTTGAATAATAATTTAAAATTCAATTAGAGCTACAAGGTTTGCAGTACCAGTCTGTTATAATGCTCTGATTTCTTGTTCTATGTAGTCGCATGTCAAGGAACGGGATGCTATTATTGATTTCTTTTTCCACTGTAAATTTGAATCGATGGTGTATATTATTGAAGGTATTGGCAAAGATAGCATCTAGGTCTTTGGGTATAGCGCAGATGATGTCGTCCACATATTTTCTTAGAAATGTTGGTACTATTTCGGATTTCTGTAAGGCTTCCTCAATTATATGATCTAACGCCATTTCTGCTAAGATGCCTGAGAGCGGGTTACCCATCGCTAGACCGTATTTTTGTTTGTAGAACTTGTTATTGTAGGAGAAGTAATTACATTCCGATACACAAAAGATGACTAATTCTTTAAATAGATCTTTGTCTATTGGTGTCAAGGTTTCTATAGTTGACCATTTCATTTCGATGGTTTTTAGCGCTAGTTCTATGTTGACATTTGTGTACAATGATTCTACATCTAATGAGATAAGAATATCGTTTGGCTTAAGTGATATATTGTCTATAAATTCCTTTAAGTCATCTGTATTTTTTATATTGCGTGTACTGTCAGAGATCGTTTTCTGCAAGATATTGCAAATGTGCTTGGAGAGATTGTAGCTTGGGTTATTGATTGTTGTTATTACAGGTCTCATGGGTATGTGTGGTTTATGAATTTTTGGGAGTCCGTACAGACGGGGGCATGTACTTATATCGGTAGACAGCTGCTTTCGTTTTAGTTTGTTGATATAGTGTTTCTTTTCCATATTGAGAACGAGTCTATTGTTTTTTCTCTGAAGTTTCAAGGTCGGATCATTTTCTATGGACGTATATGTGGTATCGTCATTTAACAGCTGTTCTATTTTGGTTATGTAGTCTTCTTTAGTCATTATTACCGTCATATTACCTTTATCAGATCTAGTTTTATATAGGTTTGGGTTCTCTTTGAAAAATGTATTTGTGACTCTTTCACAGTGTTTTAGAAATGTATTTATTTTATTATTTTTGTGGTTTTTTATGTGTCTGTGGATCTCATTAGTTACTAGCTTTCGAGTTTCATCTCTGTCTTCAATGTTTGGGATTTCGTTAAAGAAGGGCCGCACTTGGACCCGAAACGTCGAGCAATGTTTTAATAAATTATATACCCGATCAAAAACATAAGGCCAGCTGGAAACCTATCAGCTGTAAATTCATATTTGTTTGAGTAGGAGGCGCGCTCTCCGTATCATCCTGGTTCTAACCTGTTGATGCTGCCCCATTAACCGGAGTTGGTGATAATTGTGGTGCTGAAGGTGACAGCGGAGATGTATGCAGATGATGCCAATGCCACAGATAAAACTGACATGGCATAACACCATCAGTGCTTTCAGTTGGCTTAAAATTTTCGCAAGTCCTAATAAAAATTTCTTTTAGAAATTCTAGCAAATTTTATATCAAACTTAGTACCTCCGAGGCTTCATTGTATCTTTCAGAAACAAATTTTGTCTGAAGTACTCCCATTCTTGTTTTTCCTTACATCCAGCAATGTTCCCGATGGTGCTTCGAAAATACTAATTTCCCGCCTAAATCGGTCCCACAAACTCTTCTACATTTGCTTACAATCTGCAACAAAATATATATTTAAGTAGCAATGAATATAACAGTTTTTCGATACTGAAAATTATTTAAAGTCGGACCTACATATTCTTTAATTTACTTACTTGGTACTTGCATGATTTCCGATATCCTGCGCCAGGAAATATCTTTTTTTCTAGATTTCTAGAATCCCGGAGTTTTACGAAATAAATTAACTTCGCATCTAGTACATCAGCTAATCAGTTTTTCCTGAGACATTTTTGATTTTCACTAAAACCAAATTAGCTACTAGCTGTAAACAATAAAAATCATGTTACCAACTGTCAAGAGTTTCAATGGAGTAGAAACTATAGTTCTACCTTAGGGTTTACTTACCGTAGTGAACGCAGCCAATTTTACCATTAAACCATGCCCAATTTCGTCTCATTTATTCTAGGAACTGTCAAACGACGGCTGTGCTTGTGCTCGCCCTATGTTTTAATTTTATGTGCGGCCAAATTAGACCAATTATAGCGACATTCTTATGTTTATTGACATCACTTAAAATTGCGTATTTATTGACAAAATGGGAAAGATATAAAAAAAAATCTATTTAAAATATTGAAAGTAAGTCACTTGGCAGACGAAGCTTATACAACTTTAAATAACAAAAAATAAAGGCATTTTGGGCATGGTACAAAGATTAAGAATCTTTGGCCGATTCGAGAATATTTATAATATATCGACTGAAAGACATTAAGCTGCGAAAGCAACACCTGTTCAAATATTTAATAAACATTAGTTTCTTCATGTAAATCACTTCGGGAAAAGTAATTAAGTGCTATTGAGAAAACAAAGCATTTCTTCTTCGTGATCAGAAGAAGATTACTCCAAAGAACATACAAAAAAATATAAATCATTTGCTGAATTAGTCCATCAGCGTAGTCTCAGTTATATAAACAGAAGACTATAGCAAGGCAGTATATATGGGGTGGTTCCGTCTAGGTGATACATAAAGCATATGGCAGGTGGAAGAAGATTAAGAATTTATCCTAGGTTTTCACAAATCACCCCGTATCTTAAAAAGCGCAGGGTATACGGTCACCGTCTAAAGCTGATCGTATCATAGCATCGCCAAAAATATCTTGCAAGAAGAATTCACTTTCCTTTAAGAGCTGCGCTGACTGAAAAGGGAGTGTTCAGATTTTCGAAAGCCGCTTAACCTCTTAAAATTAAAGTGTGTCTAAAAAAAATGTATATAAAATACTAATTCTGCTAGAATCTCTTACTTGCTAAATTTAAGAAGTTAAGAAATCTCTTAAAAGTCTCTAATGTAGAATCGCGGGTTAGATTTAATATTCCCTTTAAAATGTGAACAAAGTAAGCTACCATCTACTGATGTATATATACATTTAGGGTGGCCCAAAAAATAGAAGTGTTAAAATGTCTAAATGCTCATTCAGAATAGGTATGTTAGCTAATATAATTTTAAACTTTTATGCGAAATTTCAGTGAAAATCATTATTGTTTAGAGGTCGCGTCGCTCAAATCGAAAATTGTGTTTTTTGGCTGTTTTGGACTTTCAGGAAAACTGTTTCAGCATTTTCTATCTATCTATCTAACATTTTAATTTGACAATATTTTATCTTGATTCTTCTTTTAAATTAATGGGAACTTAGTTATGAACTTATTGCAGTGAAAGTCGTCTTAAAAAATTAAATTCTTCTATTTTCTATTAATTTTTGAAAATGAAAATTTAATTTTGATCCGGAACTCCAATTTTTTGACTTCGCGTCAGCTTTTTTGCAAAGAAAAGTTGCACGCGGGTGTACTTTTTCTACTATACCGATTATCTTCCAAACAACTACAACTTAAGGGGGCCATGAAATTATAATTATCCTGTTGTTTATAAAAAGCGCAAACAAAGCTTATGTGAACTTTAACATTGATATCACAGATTTTCGGGACTCCTAGCCCAAAGTTCGTTCGATGGAGAACTAGAGTGGCATATCGTCTTGATTATCTGGCGTTTATCTTAAAATAATAATATGGTGGCAGATTATTGATTCTGGGTTGTAATGCAACGGGGCGTTTATCAGAACTGTTTCTATGTCCTTCAGGCTAAACTGGACATTAAATTTTCTAAAATATTCGAAAATACGTATCGTTTTTCTATTATATTTCAACAGGACAACGATCCTCAACTCTCAACAACGCCATACCACTCGCACCGTAAGAAATTGGTTTGAAAGGAATGAAGTCATAATTTTAAACTGGCCTTTTGATTTTTTAGACCTAAATCCTACTTGTGATCAATTAAAAAAAAAAAAGGTCAAGGATCACAGCGTAACGAAGGATCTAAAGTTCGTCTTGAAACAGGAATAGGAAAAGTTATTCATTTCTTACTGCAGAAAATTAATGTGTTCTATGAACAAGAATGAGTGTTGGCGGTTACAAAGTCCAGAAGGGGACCAACAAAGTGTTAAAATTTGGAAACAAATGCTATTTTATATTAAGATTATTTTTATTTTTAATTACTTCTAATTTTTTATTTCTTGAGATATACTTATGAATCAATATACACCCTAAAAGTTGTGAAATCACTGAAATTCACGTCTATTCAATTTTTCAAATAAAAACAATTAGATCAAAGGAATTTGCTTGATTTTGCACATAAACAAAATATCTTCGAATTAGCTTTTCTGCGTACCCCCGCATAACTACTCGAGCAAGGTTTATTGCAGCGTAAACCGTTTTAACTTGAATGAACTAAGTGCTACAAAGAATCGACGACAAGTATGTGAGATAATAGCAACATTCATTACACTTATTACATAAGTCAAAGAAAGTTGTATCAAAATCGGGTTTTAATAAAGAGGTTCTGTAGTAAAGTCAAAGTGAATTTTGTTTTACTTTCCATTCTCCACGTCTCGTGGTAAGCTCCAGTAAAAATTAAAAATTAAATTTTTTTACAAACATAATATCTGTCTGAAAAATTTAATAATGGAGCCCCAAAAAAAAAAACTAGTTGAGATTCAAGAGATCCCATCGTGCT
Source organism: Dioctria linearis (assembly GCA_963930735.1). Taxonomy (NCBI): domain Eukaryota; kingdom Metazoa; phylum Arthropoda; class Insecta; order Diptera; family Asilidae; genus Dioctria; species Dioctria linearis. The sequence goes on from OZ005741.1 coordinate 287,426,118, forward strand.
CTGCACAAGTTGTGGCACTTCAACGAAATACATAGTGGTAAAAAAACTCTTATATCTACATCCAGGATTAACCACTAATTTTTACAAGAACTGATTGAAAAATTTCGAAACCTAAAATCAACTCTGTGCTTGCAGTATCATCTACAGTCTTGCAGTCACTAAATATTGTGAATTGACGAGAAGAATGTCCTCTTAAAGCCGATTTAAAAAATTTGGAAGACGAAACTCTGAGTGAAATGTATTAGAACACTGAATATACACAGTAAAAAAAATTCTCCAAAGTGAGTGGCAATAATTTATGCCAAAAAGCTTAGGTATTTTTTGATAACATTAGGGAAAGCTCCACCTTGGAAAATAAGAGCGTATCCAGCTAGGTGGCAACCACTGTGAAAAAACTTTTGCAGTATATCTTCTAGATTTTTCCTAACAAAATAATTTACTGAGCAGTAAATCTATTCTACTGCTCTTTTTGTAAAAAACATAAAAAATATCTGGAAACATTCAATTTGATACGTTTAGAACGCAAGCCTTACGGCTGGCGACTTGGCTAACGTCCTAATTTAGGTCCGTGCTGTTGAAGCAGTAGAGAGCCTATTCGTGTAAAAGGGATGGATGATTTGTTTTAATTGAAAACAGCTGCCAAAAAGTCTTTGATAAGTCTTCGATGTGAAGACCGCTTGTTAGAATATTATCGCCGTGACAAAATAAACATTTAAAGAAACAATTGTAACTCCAAATTGGAGAAATTCAACGAAACTATACCACGGCTAAAAAATCATTGTGTGTTCTTGTAATGAGTTATTACACTTAAAGCAGGAGATGTATTTTGGAATATTTTTTTTTATTATTTCGTTAAATGTGCAATAGTTATATTACAATACTTATCCCAAACGTTAAATAAGAGCCTAATATATTTGCAGATTGAAAAAGACTCAGTCAGTATCTTATAGAAATTGATCGATCTGTCGGTTTTGCTTCAAGGAATGTTGATGAATACACATTAGAGTTTAGTAAGATTTTGATGGCTCCTGGCCCCGGTTAATTAAAAGCTATGACTTATCCTTAGCTAAACCTATAAATTTCTCTCTAAAATTTCCAGTTTGTTATGTAATCGTGGCTTAGCAAACCGGCGAGGATGACACGTTTAGGGAGAAATGCAGCAAAGTGCACGTGCTGCGTGCTAGCTACGTGTAATTTTGCTCGTAGGAACAGACGGTGTCATGTGATCAGTAGATAACTATGGCTATCTGCTGACAACCACAGAGCCTGAATGTGGCCTACGCCTTTAAAGTTTTCTCGAAAGGGAAGAAGAAGAAAATATGTGAGGAGATGTCAATTTGCGTGATGTCTGTGCTTCGTGGAGATTGGAGTGCTGTTTCTGCCCCTAGATAAAGTAGGTGTGAACGAGACACATTCAACAGCGGACAATTCAGCGGCTATGTCTTCGACATGCGTTTCGGGAAGATTCTTTTCGTGCGGTATAGCAAACAGCACTGTGGTCAGTGCTAAAAGACAAGCGACAGAAAGTTCGTTTTGGATACTGATCTTACAGCTGAATCAGTGTTTCTTAGTAATTAGAAGGAATAAAATTTGTGCATCCCGGAAAAAAGGGGTAAAGGTGGAAATTTCCACAGATTGTACGGGAGGTAAGCATGAAATTGCGTTAACAAAACTGAAGAAAAAAAATAAAATTAATCTATATTGCCCCAACAAAAGCATAACCCATGCGTACAATTCACTGGTCCGAAACAGCGTGGCAAAATAATAAAAAGCGGAAAATTTCAGGAAGAGGTGGTGGAAAATGGGTGAGAATTCAGGCAATTTTTGTTATTCCCTATACTTAATCGTGATTATTGTGTCAGGTTCGTTCTCTCCTCCTCTCAGTTAGAGATAACCGTATGAACAGCAGATGCCCGTCTCATGCGGCGGGCCACGACCTTTTTGGGATACTCATAACAGCCTCAATAACGGCAATGATCCTTGTGGAGGCATATAGCATCATAAAAATAAAGACAACAAATTTTCTTTACATAAAGGCAAAGGTAACGTCTTACACGCAAGGAACAATTCTTGAGTTACCCAGCTAGCAAGCTTGAACAGGAACATACAGTTGTGTTATGACAAATAGGATTAGACTACCAGAGCGGGCGAATAGGGACGCGTGCTTTATCTTTTATTTTAGAAGATCAGCTCCAGGAGGCCTCTTCGAAGAATGCATCAAGCTGAAAACTTTCGTGGATAATTACGGTGAGTACTTGCCACTTACTTAAAAAAAAAAGGTAAAATGAATATTTGCTTTCTTTATCGAGAAGACATGCGGAAACCGCGTAGTTATTCCGTTAACGGAGATATATAAGCTTTTACTAGATATTCGGCCCTGTCGGTAAAATTTTATCATTTTATGTTATGTTATGCCTTAAAATAAAATATTTCCTTAAAATCCTATTCTATACCGGAAATCTTATTTTATTTTATGCATCGTAACATAAAATATTTCCTGTTATAGAGCATAACATAAAAGAACCTAAGCAGCACATTTTAAATGTATTTTGACACATTTTATGAAAATTACATTCGTCAATTAACATTTGTTGTGCAAAAATTGTTTTAATTAAAAACTAAAATGTCCACCGCCATACATAAAAATTACAATTTTGTTAGAAATTGTAGATATTTGCACTGGTGCGGTATGGTAAAATATAAAAAGTTAATTATATTTGCCTAGGTTTTAATTTTATGCAGAACAGATCATAGGATACGATATCTTCGCGATTCCTACGATTCATGTGAGTTGCCCAGCCTTACGCTTCAAAAGTTCTTCCGGCTGGATAATTAATTAACTTCTTATATTGTAATTTGTAAACTTATTTAGCAAACTTATGTATAATTCTAATTTATACCCAAAATGTTTCGTTTTAAGAAAACAAATTCAAATACTTATAGAGTAACTATAGCCTCATACCGGAAAGACAGCTATTCCGTTCACTTTGAGTTAGGAATCTAAAATTGAGCGGCATGGGTGTGTTTCTGCTTCTTTGCATTTCTACGTACATGGTTCGTATCAAACTCCTGTCAGGAGTTGTCATATTTTAGCACTTTTACACCCAAAGTATCTCAAGAGCTATTAAGAAAGCAGCTGCTTTCACAAGGTATACAGAAGTCTTCTATATACCTTGCTTCATAAATGATTATTTAGTGGGTGATTTGATAGAGTATCACGCAAATGTCAATTGACCAGCTGTTCAAAAAGTAATAGAAAACATAGCGAAATGTACTAAATATTTTATGTTACGTGTTCATAAAAGAATTCATAAAATAATTTTATGGAACCACGACAGAATACGAATTTTTAAAATATTTTATTTTCATTCTATGAAGAAGGGAATTTTTCGCCATAAAATAACATAAATATTATTTTATGAAAAATTACAGAATAGGGCCCATTGATTGTATTAGTATTAAAAATGTTTCTGAACAATCACTTCACACCACATTAGTTAGTAGTAGTAGCTTGCGACCAGTATTTGTTACTGATGTGAGTATAGTTATTAAAAGTCAGTAGTATCATTATGTTTAAACAATAATCCTCTACCATATAATTTACAGTAGTAGATTTAGCGATAAAACAAAATAGAAAAAAAGAAAAATTTTAATTAAAATTTATGTAAGATTGATATTAGCAGTTAACCTGATGTTGCAAGTCTTGAATTACTGAATTAATAAAAAGTTTTCCGCTATGTTGTGCATTTCGAAATTAATTATATCAAGCTGAATACTTGTTGCGGACCTTTGATCACTGAGTGGGGAAGAAATGTTAACAGTGTCACCTAATTTCCGACCTCTTTCCTAAATCTGTTTTCAGGTAGCCACTATTGTCGCCTGCGACTAAAGGTTTTTCCAGGTTTCGTATCAACAATTATATCCAGTTCCTCTCTAGTATCTTCCCGTATGTGAAGTTCTTGCAAATTTCTTGGCGTATGTCAATGGAAGCTATGTACTGCTAAGCTCAGAATCCATCTCTCCCCTCGGCTCTCGCTCTAGGGATCAGTATGGGTCGTTCTCGTCGGAGAATCAGTGAGTGACTTTAGACGCTCTGGGCGTAATACTGGGATTATCTGTACATCGTTGCCAAACAGATGATATTAGGGTTTCTTCCGTTTGTAGGTTGGGTGGTGTTGAGGCGGGGTGGGCTGTATACATGTCAATAGGTTCGTCAGAACATATGAGCATGCCTGCGGCCAGCTTACCCTCAGCTGAGGACCTAACACCTGTCCTTACTATAGAGAAATCCATGTTGAAAACTGGCTTCTGTTCTTCGTATTTTTTCAGTCCCGTTTCCTTGTCAAATCCCTACAGTTCTCTTATGGAACTTATTTGCCCTATAGTTTTTTTTTATCTCGGCATGAATTATTTCTGCGTTATGGCCACGACGGCTGACTGGTGATTTCTGTTTTACCTACCCCATGAGCTCGACGCAATAGCCGAGAAGAGTTATCGTGCCGGCCAGTCTATACCCGTCGTAGAAAGAAGAAGCGGACTTCGTCCTGCGAGATGACAGCATGTCATCCTAATCTTCTCGCAGCTTTTTAAAGTGAGGCTACATAACAAGTTGCTTGCAAACTACCTGACGTGCAGTTTATTCCCAGGATAGGAGAGGATAAATATCAATCAAATTATCGAGCAATTGCAATCATTTTGATTCTTTCAAAGGTCTTTGAATCTATCATTTACTCGAAATTAATGAAGTTTTTAAACCAGAGTTGCGCCCCTCCCTCACAAAAATTCTGGATCCAACCCTGTTGGAAAACGTAGATCAGGTTTTATGCCTAAAATGGAGGTAGGTTTTTCTCCTAAAATGTAGGGAATTTACCATTTTTTGTTGTTCTTTTTTTCCTAATATGTGGGGAATAATCCCTAAAATGTAGGTAATGGATAAACTACACCTTTAAAAAACATAAGAATGAGTTTGAATTACTTATGTGTCGCCATATCACCATATGTTTTTTGCTCATTAAAGTGGGAAACCCAATGTGCCGCTGTTCCTTGTAGCTGGCGCTTTAGCCAGACCTGTCAAAATATGTAGCTCGCGCTGCAGCGTGGCGATGACTCTGTAGCTAATTTTTGCCAGCTGTTAACTTTTGGCGCGCGCCAAGTCTGACATTTCAGTATTGTCCCTATGAGATGAGTAAAATGAGTGATTTATATATTTAAATGTTTTTTCATAAAATTCTGACTCTTTCTCTGTTGATATAGAGGCCTAACCCAACCCTCTCTGCGTTTTTATGCCTTTAAATATTTATAAGTTATAAAGCACAATTGCACTACACACGCTAAAAAAGCTATTTCTTTTAATTCCTCCATATTAAATAATATTTTCATATTCTATAAATAAAAATAAACGTAAATATTGGCTCATTCTATTGGCTACAAGCTACACTACTGTAACCAATGTTAGCCACATGGTGCGCGCCAGTGCAAGATACAGCCTCAGCTACGAGCTACAGCGCCACATTGTGTCCCAGCCTTAAAACATATGTGGTATGCAAGTTAGTGCTGGGGCGCTGGGCACGCTCAAACGAAATAGCTAAAAATTATATATGACTTGATTTCAAAAATAATGTGTGAATTATTTTATTTTTCCCTGACGGGAATCGAACCCACACTTGTTAGAATCGGTCGAAGATGGAGAATAGAAGAATTTTAAGAACTTTTATTTTTAACGATTCTAAATCAAATCATAAATACAAGAGGAATAAACAACCGCCTCGTCCGGGATTTGAAACCGAAACCTTCCACTTGCCGGGCGACTGCTCTTACCACTGAGCTAACGATACAGATGATTTTCCCTCTTGCGTCTCTTAATTTGTAATTAGCCCACTAAGCCAAGTTTTGAATAGCAAGAGGGAAAATCATCTGTCTCGTTAGCTCAGAGAAAAAACATTTATTTTTAGGAAAAAACGTGTCTTAAATTTAGCAAATTGTCCAACTTTTTTACAGTGTTTATATGTACGTTTAAAAATCCCATCAAAGAGAGAAAAATTTGGACGAATATTCACCAATCAACAGGACTCTAAAACTATTAAAACTATTCAATTTCTCCATTCTTTCAACTTTGCTAAATTTTTCGTTGTTCGTAAATATTGTAATTCATTTCTAAAATTCTTAAAAATGTTCATCTGAAATTTGGGTGTTTTACATATCAATGTCATCTAACGGCCTACTTTCAAACCAAATGTTTCTCGAGTCAAAATTACATATATTATGCAAACATACATCAATTTTACAAGGTTTTTGGAGAACTCATTAAACTGTCAAGAAATTCAATGTCAGCGGTGAAGATCTCTTTAGAGGTGCATATTATACTCATCACACTGAAGGCGGGAATTGGATAATATTCATTGACCAATCTCATATAAACATTATTGAAGCTAGTTGGTGTTCCTCCGGCTATATATGAAAGTTAGGTAAAACAAAGTTTTTGGCTAAATGTTTTCAAAGTTGACTTTCAGTTTCATTTAAGTTCGGGCAGTGGTCAAGACTAACACTTTATTCATACATATAACTTTGCAGACGGAGATTAAATTAGTGGAGATATGTTAGTGCGAATTGTTGTATTATTTTTTACATTTTCGATCTGTACAGCTGGTAAGATGGTTTTGCTTAGTTATGTGTGAAAAAGTATTCTCAAATTTTGCTTAATACAGTAAATTTAAGTAAATTTTATGGTGCAACGATTTTTTACTGTTTTTCTCCGTTAAATAAATAATGTGAATTATTACTATTCCAATCAACAAGGGCATATCTATGAATCTCAGCGCTGCCCATCAGGATACTGCTCCCGAAGGCCTCAATTTCCCGCAGCATTTGCAGCAGTTGTTCTCCCACAGTACTTTCAAAGGCAAGACTCTTCTTATAGAATTAATCAGCAAGGTATGTAAACATGAATCTTATGTCCTAAATTAAGTGATCTGAGTTTTTATTACATAGGTTTGGAAATTACTAAGCAATTAGATATTATTAGTATTGACTAAGATTAAAATATTATATCATTGTATAACTCGTTGTAGTATTCTACACAACTAAAAATAGAAAATTTTATCAAGTTAAATCTTCTTGGGTCCTTACCATATTTCGCAAAATTCTCGAGTTCTTATGAAAATGAGTGAATACCGTGGATAGTCTCTTCAATAGAGCAAACACTTACCTACGTTTTATGCGATGCCTTTGACGTCTGCATTTGGCAAAGGATAATCTTCCACAAGTTGAAATTGACTCTTCAGTTTTGATTGTAAAAAGTTATTTAAAACCCTGTGAACACTATTTTTCGCGAAAGTTTTTTTTTTTTTTAATTCCGGACGAAAGTACTCCTTAATCCAGTTGGAGAAAAAAGTTCCAGCAATTCAAGTTTTTTTACTCGATTTCTACTTTTTCTAAGGTAACAGCGGTAGCTTAAATATTTCGAAATCGTTTCCACTTTCCACAAACAAAGAGTACCTATTAGTTTGGCTTTTGGTTTTTACTATTTTGAATCTATACCAAAAGTTTTTTTCCCTCGATATGAAATGCCAGCCTAAATATTCGGTAACGAAAAATTTACTATTTTTAATTTGAATTTCCATTTGCGTGCACACATTTATCTGACCCCAATATGAGACTTGCAAAAAAATCTTCATCATGGGTGATAATCACGAATGAACATGCTCTTACTTTTCTACACTAGTTGTAGAATTATTCTTAGAAATTTCCAACACAAAACAGTTACCGTTGAGTGAAAACTGAGACTTAATCCTTTCACCTACCTTTATGTTATGCTCCAACACTGTATTAATAAAAATAACATAAATATGCTTCCAATATGTAGGTACTATACGACACGATATTTGTCCAAAAAGTTTATTAGCAAAAGTACTGGAAAAATCTTATGACACCAACAAATGATGGCACTTGTACTACTTAGCTAATAATGACTTATTATCGGTTTGGCAGTCCGGCTTTCGTGCAGATGTGGGATATCACTATTAAAAGCTACAGCAGGCATCTGTGATGTTAATTATCTTAATTCTGCTAGATTTCAGCAAAATCAAGAATGAATCTTGTAAAACATTCAGCTCTAATGTATAAATGCGGTCATAGATTTAATTTGTTGTCTTCGTCTGTAAAAATGGCAGGGAATATAAAGAACGGAAAGACACCCTCTCCAATCCATGCTTTCGGAGCTCAGTTGTCCCACAAGGGCCTATTCTTGGACGACTATTATTCAGCTAATTCATTAGTGATTTGTCAAGAGTATGATATCTAAAATTGAATTGAAAAACACTTTATTGTACAACCTTTGTAATACAATAAAAATAATAGGCCATCTGAGCTCGAATAGTCTTATATTCTAGTGAGCTTAAAACTACATTTACCTGATAAGTTCATATTTATTTATTCCTTGTTTTTTTCTTTATTTCTTTTTTACTTAAATTAATGTACAATCCTAGGGTAGCTGAAGGATATGAATCATTTTACACGCTATGTTTGTGACAAGTTGTAGCACTATTGCCCTGAAAGTATAACCAACAGTTGGAGGGAGAAATACTAGAATATTATTAATAGTTTGTATTCTGTGGGTATTCTGGAGTAATGCTATATTATAGGCAATTTGGACTTAACCTAGTTACAAAACTTATTTAAGCTATACAAAAGTTCAATAGTTAAAAGGAAATAGGCTCTAATTCTATTACAAGTTAATTGTTATTTAGATTTCGAGTTCAAATTTAAAATTTTGCATGTAATAACTCCAGGAAGGAAAGTAAAAAAAAAATGATTCCTTAAGCATACTATTTGATTTAAACTTAGTTACGAAACTTACGTAAGTTATACAAAAGTTGGATGGGAATTCACAGTAATCTCTAATTCTACTTACAAGTTGAAAACGTATTTTGAATTAATTCATTAAACATACATTTCTGTGTATGGTAACTAATGATGTGTCCATTCACCATAGAATAAATGAGGACCTTCAAAGCATATGGATGGTAGCTGAATAATTTGTGTCAGCTCTAAGTCTGTTTCACATATTATATTAAATAACTACGCTCTTGAGTGTGTAAACTGTTTAAAAAGCTTAGGAATCCAAATTATTAAATTAACTCTCAGCTTAGGTGTTGTAGCCATATCACATAAATCGTAATCTGTGAGAAATTGTGGATAACCTCCAACTTCTTGTCAACAAATATCCGCCTCAAATTTGCTTGAACCTTGATAGTATCATCATTTTACATACTGTAGCCTCATATTTTGTAAGCTAGATGGATTCCGTTAGTTAAACAGAAAATTTGTAATAACACGCGAACTTCTTTTCTTACACAAACTAATATCTGATAAAAATCAAGGATATTCTCACAAAAAAATTCCTATTTCTGTGCTCAACCAGCTTCTTATTTCTATGAATATTTCACGATACTAGGAAAGTTCTTTCTTTATTCAGTAGGCTATCCGAAAATGGAACATCCTTCCATTTAATATTTAGGGAACATGCTCCAGCAGAGCTTTCCGCAAATTGTTGTTGAATTTGCAAGATCTTCGGGTGTGATAGGCGCACGACTAGTATATAGTTTATCTGTTCCAAATGTTCTTCTTCTTATTTTTGTTATTATAATTTGTTTAGATACTGAACAGTTTTCATTTCTTAGTTAACTGCAATAGTTTTTTACTTTAATTTTAATTTTATATCTATTTTATTTTGTATACATTAAGATTTAAATTGCCTTATTTATTTAATCCAATTATTTTTAGTGCTGATAGAAGATTTTTAATATAAAGCAGCCTTAGAAATAAATTATTACTATTAAAAAAAATCAGGTTGTCATTTTATTTTATTTAAATTACCGAATTGAATTTCAGTCAGTATCACTATCGCTATCTAGGACACATGAGATAGAATTATAATTATTGAAAAAATATTCCTCTGTCGTGTCCCATAGTAAAACAATAAAAAAACTCACAAATTCATTTAAGTTTTTAAATGTTTTATTTCGTATATCTTTATTATACCTGATCTATCTTAACTATTTTACTAACTACTCCAAACCGAACGGATACATGACACGAAACTCAACTAACCTTAACAGACAAGCGTCTTGCCACTTCGTATGCGAAAGTGAATGTGACTATTCACACAACGCGCAGATAGCTTAAGAAACGGTGTCGTTTACCTCTGAGACACTTATTAGTCAACAAACGTTTATTAAATAACAACTACTATGCGAGATAATTAATCACACAATTATTGATTGCCACACCCAAGCGTCACGGCACCCAGCTGTTATGTCAGCAAAACAGCCGACGCCGACGGCTGCAGAGCAATTCCATGCGAGGGAGCTGTTTAGCAATCACGATTATTTTGGCAAAACTAAAACGTTGCTGATGCTGGACCTGGAATCAAGAATTGTTCCGTGTTCATTGGACAATGACAGCTCGTTCTGAATCAAATCTTTGTGCTCTTCTCGTGTGGCAAGTGGACTCACACCATCCCGTCGTACACCCTAGACAGACTGTCTCCATCATGACTTAATTTGAAATTCAGTCATTTTACGGAAATGAAGACTTGACAGACTGTGGATGAAAATTATTTTATTTGGAATGTCATTGATATTGAGCCAACCACGGTTGTATTTCGATATGCATAATCTTACATTTTACTGTATATTGTATTTTGTAACGTTTTCATTAGATCCAGTGCTATACTTTTACTCTTATAATATAGTCTCACCTTATACATATTTAACATCGTTTTTTTCTTATTGCTGCACAGTATTCGTAATCGTACTATACTATAAATGGCTAATATAGGAAGATGGGGCAAAACCGGACATCAGAGTTAAAATGGATAGTGCAACGCCATTGAATATTGCAGCGAGCAAATCCAACTCTCAGTATGCCTTCACCAATCCTTTTAATATTTTTTTGTAGTTTTCAGTATTGAGAGATGATTGATCTTATTTTATGCTATTTAGGGAGAATGATGGTTGGGTTCAGTGCATAAATTCCAGGAAATTGGCACACGAGAGTTGTACTAAATGAATTGAATAAGATTTGAACAATCTCGAGTGTGATGTATGGCTCCGAAAGCAGTTAGGCAAATGTTACAAATAAATGATTTCTGCATCGCATGGCTGTCCGATTATGCCCCGAATATGAATTTTTATTAATATTTAAAAAAAAATTGTTGAAGTTATTTATTTTCATTAATATAGTTTTCGTACATAAAGAATTTCCCTAATTTTATTAGGTGTCCGGTATTGCCCATCCTCCCCTAATTGGTTTTAGGGCAATCATAGTATAAAGTGTTTCCTAGTGCAATGCAGTAACACTGTTCATACAGGGTGGGCCAAAAGTCACTATGGGGTTTAAAAATTTAATAACTTTTTCGTTTATATATTTTTTTTATTTTTTTTTTAGATTATATAAACAACATCTGGAGAATAAATAATCTAAAAAAAAAAATAAAAAAAATATATAAACGAAAAAGTTATTAAATTTTTAAACCCCATGGTGACTTTTGGCCCCCATGGTGACTTTTGGCCCACCCTGTATATATTTATGTGGCAGTGAGTAAAACATTATATAAGACATAACGAAATGTATGCATATCATATTATGTTCACTTCAACTATACAAAAATTAGCCATATTATATGACTCTGAATTTCACAAATTATCACTGTTCCAAAATTGCAAATACTTATTGTTGGAAGCATATATACGTTTAAACGCACGGCCCTATTATATTTCTCAGTATACTCCTGATAATATTGTTCCCGTTCCCTCTTTGATCCCATCCCCTGTTCTTCACACTTGCTCTAGTTTTTCCCAAATACTGTTTGCGAACTCAATTTTAGATGCTTGAATGAGGTTATTGGGGCTATCAATGCTTTTAAGTCGGAGACCGTTGGCGTGGATATTATATCGCATTGATGCTTCAAGATTTTAATTCCATTGGTCATATCGCCCATCATATTGCACGTCTTCAGTTAAAGTCTCACATCTTCACCGTTCCCCATGTTTTGGAAAACTGCAAATGTTCTATCCATCATAGCTAAGAACTTGCACCAAAATATCCTTAGTAATTTTCGGTGAAAAACTATCCGGTATTTTTTATCCAATGTCCTTGAAAAACTTAGGTATTAGCAAATTTTACAATACCTGGAGTCGCATAAAAGCATTTCATAGTACAATCCGACTTTCAGGAGAGTCATAGCTGTGAAATTACTTTATTGAAGGTAACTTCGGATATTCGCAGGTCTCTTAATAAATATCGCATCACCATCTTAGCACTGCTTGATTTTACTAAATCCTTTGATAGTATTAATCATTTTAGGCTTATGGATAAGCTGGTGGTATATTTCAGGTTCTCCACTTCCTCGGACACATTGATCAAGAACTTCTTTGTCGATCTGCATAAACAAGTAAAAATTGTGAATAAGTTTTCAGATACTTTACCGCTAAAGTAGGGACATCATACAGGGATTTATATTGGAGCCTTTATTATTTTGCTTATATATCAATAGTCTTACTGAAATAGTCCAATATTGTCAAATAGAGATGATGTTCAGATCATTTTGCATAGGCATGTTGGTTTGGACGAATATTGTGTTGACAGACTTAATTCGGATTTGACGAAAATATGAAAGAAGTCTAATTGCAGGATTCTGTCCTGTAGCGTTAACATACATCGATCGCATGTTTAACCTGATCAGCACAATCAATAACTCTATGAATTGACTTAACATGGGTAAATGAGTTGCAAAATATACTGTACATTATGAAGGCTCTGTATGTTCGGGTACATCTTGTCGTCCGCTTTGCGTTTGAATTTAGTGAAATTCCTACACCTACCTCTCTTTTCTAGTCGGTATATTATCTGCCCACATTTAGATTGCATATGCCAAAGAATACGTAACGTTGCGTTCAATGACTGTAACCGATTTTTTATTGAGTGAGAAGATAGGATCATATATCTTGTTTCCTATAATCTGTTCTGGACTACTTTTTACCCTACATACTTGGAGCGGAGAGGTTCTACTTACCTATTCGTCGATGTGGTATTTTTGGCCTCAAGTAAGCATCTGAAGCTGTGTATACCGCATTTTAAGTGCATACACTACTTTATTTGCTGGTTTATGGAACAGTCTCACTGCAACAATATAAGGCACGGGCTCTACAAGTCTAATAAAAAAATTCTAGTTCGCCATTTAATATCGCACAAGAATCCTGCTATTTGGTGATGCGCTCATATTGTCTATTTGAATTTTTCTGACCCTATAATCTTGCTCTTCTATATTGTATAATTTTTGTTACAATAATTATTCATAGTTTTTGCCTCATCTCTCCACAATAAGAATACTATTTTTACCGTAATGTTTAATGTTAAGATTTGAAATTCTGTTTTGTTTAATTAACTCGAAATTTCTATTGCGTTCTTTAGTTTTAATTAGTTTTAGTTTTCCTTTATCTGATAAGTTCTGTTTTACATTTGTATTTGCCAAAATCTTTGTATGATTATAAGATTATTAAGATCCTGTCTGAATTGATTATAAATTGAATTGAATTGGATTTCTTTGCATGTACTTAGTAACATTTCTATACACCAGATTACTAATAGCATTCCGTTTATCATAGGTGGTGGAAGAAAATTTTTCCCCAACCAGCAACAATATGTAAATAATCAACAACGACAATTTACAAATCAACGTCAACAATATGTAAATCAACAACAACAAAATGTAAATAGACCTCAACAGTATGTAAATAGACCTCAACAATATGTAAATCAACAACAACAAAATGTAAATAGACCTCAACAATATGTAAATCAACAACAACAAAATGTAAATGGACGTCAACAATATGTAAATCAACAATCACAATATGTACAGCCACCATCACAATATGTAAATCAACCACCAAAATTTGTAAATCAACCGCAACAATCTGAATCAGGATATTTTTACGAGAAACCGGCGCCACTTAGGCCTAGTCCTACGTCGCCACCTAAAACCACGCCCCGACCTAGACCTACGACGCCACCTAAACCTACGTCGCCATCTGAACTGAACGCTGTATCACCGCCTTCCCAAACAGTCGGAGCCGTAGTTGTCCAAGAAGTAGATGACTCAGACGACGAAAGGATTAGCGAAAAAAGTTGGTGGTTGCAATAAAATTTTAATTTATTTAATGTTTTCAAAGTTTATTTCTCAAAATTAATTCTTTTATGTTGAAAGAATGCGAAGCATCTTATTTCCCGGAGGGAACTGTAAGTATTGCCGTCGCTGGTGGGGAAATAGCTACACCTGGAGGATTTCAGTATATGGTATGAAATATGATTTTTCACTAGCCTTCATAAATTAATATTTAACAACACAAAATCAAAATATTTACGTATACTAAAAACATTGAAAATAAATAACAACGTAAAACGTTATGATTAGTCTAGGTCCAATTTAGCTCATATTCTAGTCCAAATGAATGCTCGTACTTCTTGCCGTTCTGTTTTGAAAATATAATCGTCAGGTCATCAAAATTGTTGTTCCCATTTCCTTAGAGAACGGTTCATCGCACGGTAAAGATGATCATAACCAATTATATGGTTTCCAAATTTCTCAGAACTCGTCTGCAGTCCATTAAAGAAGTTGGGACTTATTGCTTACCCAATATACTTGAAAGAATCTGCATTTGTCTATTAGAGCCCCACGAAGAAGTTCACTGACTTAGGTTAGCTTACAGGCTGAACCACGATAGACGAATTCGTAATAACGCGAACGCGCCCTTTAAATCAAACAGTCGTCTCGTACCGAAAATATCTGTGAGGCATTGGTAATGAGCTTTCGTTAGGTTTAAATGTCAAATTGTCGTAGATAAAGTGCGGTTAACGTCGTTCATTCCGTGAGGACTCATCTGTTTATCCGATGATATTAATGAAATCGGTAACTCTTATTATTTTATTTTATTTTATTTTATTTTATTATGGACGAAGAATGTGCAAAGTGGTGGTCCTTTCTGAGAGGAAAGTTTGAGAAAGAGTTAAGGAAGTGAGATATTGCTTCTGGAAGTGCTGCCGATTTTTGTTCTGTTTACTCTTCAGATACGTTTTATATTTTTTATATAATTTCTATAATTTTTTTTTTAATTTTTTTTAATTTTTTTGCTTTTACCACTTTTTAAAATTTTTAACGTTAAATGTCAAGATAATAATCCTTACTTGCTGAATGTTACGTTTATTTATGACAGTCTTGTTCAAATTAGTAAAGCTCTTGACGTCCATTGTGGTTCAGACTTAATCCTTGGTACAGAATGAACGTAGCTACTACACAGGCGAACATCACGCTGAAGTAAGTGATCGCAATGAACGTAGGCATCGTAGCCATGACGCAGAAGTTGGTCGACTTTCAACTTTACCGCAACTACCCTACGTTGACCTTTGACAGCTGATTGCAATTTTGATTGGCTTAAAATTGTGTATGCTGAACATTATTAGTTTCAATGAAAATTTAATTATGGTGGTGAAAAAAATTAAAACATAATAATTTTATGGTCTAAATTTATTATTTACAGTTAACAAAATTTGTTGAATTTGCATCTTGGCCAGTGGCCATTGTGCTCACCATGTTGGTTGGGTACGATTTTGACACTTCATCGCCGCATTTGTGCGGGGTGGCTGCGATGCATTCTGTTCCAAGCATAATACCGCCGCACACACTCATGCAACTCTCCAGACTTGGCTTGTCTTTCTCTGGTCTTTAGACTATAGCCGTAGACAAATTAGTAATATAGTACACGTAGAACAAAAATATGCAACGGTTTTCTCGAATATAAAATTAACGATACCTCGTCGATGGCTCGACTAGGCACTTGATGACGTGACCAAAGAGTAAGCCAACAATGCCTCGCTCCAATACAAAATCAACGTTGCCTCGACCCGACAAAGGGAAGAACACAATTTTTTCTTAGAAATTTACTGCAAATTTCTTTCTTCAAATTTTCATGCACTGGACGAGGCCGAGAGCAATACCTCGCTTCAATATAAAGTCAACGATGCCTCGACCTGATGTAGGGAAGGCCGCTATTTGTTCTTAGAAATTTACTGGAAATTTTTTCCTTAGAATTGCTATGCGTTATTGAAGGCGACAACGGGTGCTTGGGCCACTAGCGAAGTTAAAGGCTGAAACACAGTGCTAGTGTGAGCGCAGCCGGCGTTTAAGCTTTCCTGTAGAATACATGAGAAGAAGTTGGGAAAGTTCTTATGGTGAAGTCGGCTGCGCCCAGTGCGCTGAGCAAACGCTGTGGTAGAAATAGTTTCTACTCCAGCGCAACTTTTAACATTTGATAACATGTTTTTCGTTTTATATAGCTAGCAGCTGATTTGAATGTAGTGAAATTCAAAAACTGGGGAAATTTCAACACGTTGATCTGATTTAATAAATAAATAAAATAAAAATGTCGGAAGAAAAGTTGATTAGTTTGGTGCGATCGGATTTAATTTATAACTTAAAATGCCGGGATTATAGAAATCTAGAAAAAATTTATGAATTCTTCCAATTATTTAAATTGACAGCACACAAAAATCAGAAAATTAAGTATCAAGCAATACACTGCGTTAAAAAGAAAGTTCACTACGTTGAAGTTATCAAACCGAGTCGAAGTTGTGTACGCTCGCACTGTGCTTCAGCCATTATAGGCGTAGACGTCTAATAAGCAATCATGTTTTTTTTTTAATTTACAGAAAATGTTTCAATAGAACTTTTATTCACTTTGATGAGCGACTGGACCCTCATCGGGTCGAGGCAAGGTTGATTTTGCACGTCAGCGAGTGCCAAGTCGAGACAACGTCGATTGCATATTCGAGAAAGACGTTGCATACTTTTGTTCTACGTGTCCAGTCTTTGTATATTATTAGTTTTTTTTTTATCTACAATTTTTTTATGTAGACGATTTCATTTGCCTAAAGCGGCTCATACACGCTTCAATTAGTTGATCAACCTCAAATTGATCAATTATTTGATCAGCTTATCAACTAGCACATACATGTCTCAACATGGCATCAACTTTTAAGTTCTTCCAGTTGTTTCTAAAGAGTGAAATAAGATGGATCAGAGAAATACACTGGGAGCTATGTCCTTACCTCTTTCAATTTCATAACAAAATTAAATTGCGTTAACGGTTGTTCAATCGTTAAGCTGACGACAACCACAAGTTTTTGTGCCAGCCCATCAACTTATCAATTTGGAGTTCAACTTCCTCAACTGCCACATACACGTTTCAATTTATCGCACCAACTTTAGATTAAGACAAAGTTGGTCAACTAATTGAAGCATGTATGGGCCGCTTAAGTCAAGGTGTTTGCAACCAGTATGATAAAAAGCTTTCTATGTTAATGCGTTCAAAAATTATGATGTCGGCAGAAAAACAGAGGCATGAACTTATGAACAACTATAGGCTCAATACACCCGAAACAATTTTATTGCTCCTCAGTACAACAACGTTCGCTTTTGTACTTGAACCACGTCCCAAATTCTGCGCAGAAAATTACGCTGCCATTGGTGTTTCAACTTAAGAAAACATTTTTAAGGCCGGTGTTGGTGTAGAGCTCAATCGAGATGACGGACGATTTTCCAACTAGGAACGGCATTGATAGATACCTCGTTCGGTTGATTAAGCAGAACCAAGTTAAAATGTTGACCAACTACTGAGGCTTGCTTGCTTACTTGCTATTTTTGTAAGGATAACGACAACAGCATCGTTATCTTGTTCATTTCGGTCTGTAGCGTATACAAAAAAGCAATTTGTTCCGTCACATCTTGCGATTTGCTTTTCGCTAGCCCCAGAAACACAATTTTGTCAATTCCTTACATCCATGAAATAGCAGTAAAGCTCTCACTCACATACTATTGTGTAAATCATGTCCTTCCTTAAATCACTCTGATTTTGGTTTGTTGTTTTACAGTTACTATCAAAAGGTTATTTTATTATAAAAGGTCCATAAGATCCAGCACAATCGTGTCTATGAGGATAGTAGCTCCCCACATATAGGCCAACTAAGTACATGAGGTGGTGACTCTGAATAAAATTTAATTCTTAAACAATTAGTCCTGCTGCGCAGTTGTCCTTTTACTTCTAATAATACAAAACAATTTTTATTTTTATATTTTATTAATTGCTTGACTGAAAACTTGATCTATCTTCTAGGCTGCAATAGGTTACAGAAGACCAGCAGGCGGATTTGACTATGGATGCGGAGGCACTTTAATTTCGAAAAATTTCATACTCACAGCTGCTCATTGCAGAGTTTCAAACGGGTAAGTACATAAGCCAAGAATATCTCGTTAAAAATTACGGCTCACTTCAATTGAAGTCAACAGTATTGCTACACATAAAATAATTTCACTTGCATGATTCCGTAAATTCTTACTCGTGATTGGTGTACTCAGGCCTTTTGAATTAGAACTTCATTGATCTTCTCTAACTACATCAGATTTTGCCTAAACATTTTTTTCCTTTTTTCACTTTTGGGAGCAGGGTTACAATATGGCCGCTGCTTCTGACCGTGTTATCCGAGGCTCTGCTTAGCTCCTTGAATATTTTTTATTCACGTTATGGTAGGTGATTAGCCTACAGTGGGTATTCCATTGATAAGCCCGCTATTTATAGAGTATTACTAGCGTGTATACAGGGTGTTTCCTCATAGGAGCTGTATCTTAAAAACTACAGGGTGTACGGTCACAGTTAAAGGCTCATTGTATGCAAAACTCCCCTCAAGAATTATGGTTGTCTAAAACTAAAAATTTATTTTCTTACCTTTTTCTTACTTTGACATCTTTTTTTTTTTGTTTTTTATAAATAGGTAGTTAAAAAAACTGTAGAGTGTCCTCTTTAATTTGCCCCTATTACACTCTTTTCTGATATAGCCTTCATTAGACTCCGGGAGTGTTCAATTGATTCGCTTTTTGTCAAAACGGTTTCCTTTCTACTTCTTAATAGTCTTCTTTTATGACGGGCTATCTAAGGACTCTTAAAATTTTGAAAAATCCCCCTTCTATCCACTGAGCCATCATTGGCAATCACAAACATAAATTCGCGAGTAATCCAGAATATGGAGATGTACAATAAAATAATGGTACGATATAATAATAACTGAATATATATCAAAGTCATAGTTATAAATTTATTGATAATAATAGCAGTGAGCATTTGCATTATTTCATGTCAATTTGACTGGTAAATGTCTCAGTGAGTATTTTCAGAATTTCAATAAGAAAATAATATAACAACTAACTCATCGAACTACTCATTTAGTTATCAGGGAAAAGCTCATTGTGTTGAAGCAAAGATATAATGTCCCAGATCCCGAACATATTTCATCATAATCTTCATTTAAGTGCTCATGATCGATACTCATCGATGAAATCATAAAATCGTGTTAGGTAATCCTTTTTTGTAAAATATAGGTAAACTAGAAATATTTCGTGGAATTGAAAACTGAGTCGACCATATATGTAGGCTAGCACTTGCAGTAATAAATACATACAATGCACACTAGAATAAATCAAGCGGAGTTTCATGTTACGTGTCCCATCTACTTTATTCTGCAATTTTTGGTAAACAGGTAGATAAGGCTTAGAGCTTCAAAGTAGTAAATAATAGTATTTAAAAAATAAACAAATTGTCGTTCGGTATTGTTGTATTTTTTTTATGAAAAATATAAAGTGTTTAGCTTCATTTTACATATCGATCAAAAAAATTGGTGGCTCCATTCTCGAAATTTCTTACCCTTCTAGCAGGGCTTGGGTAGGGTGTAGTAGGGGAAAGCAAAAAATGTGTATGATATATTTTCATAATCCATACAAACTCCGAAAGTTTCTTCGAAATCCGTTATTGTCGAGTCGGAAATCAAAATAAAGCAGTCGGTTCAAAAATATGAACCTTTTAACCTTCTGGACGGGGTTCTCAACCAAAATTATTTTACTTTTACTAACCATTTTTATAAACAGAACGATGGGTTAGCTATGGGTTCCCCGATATCTCCGTTTCTGGCGGATTTATTCATGAATAACTTAGAAAATAAAATATTTAAATCGAACTCTCTACTTTTATGTAACGTCATATATTGGTATAGAAATGTGGACGATGTGTTATGTCTCTGGACAGAATTAACAACAAAACCTCTTTTACATATCCCAAATATAAACAATCTTCCTTCGAGAACATGATTCACAGGGATATGGACGACATGAGGGAGGAAATAAAATCTATAAAAAAGATAGCATATAACAATGGTTTTGAAGATAGCTTGGTTGATAAAATATTAACTCGAAAATTAAGAGAAAAAGCTATAAAAGAAGCAACTAGTCTTCAAAAAGTAGGGGTCGACGATCATATCTGGGCTAGCCTTCCATACATGGGAAAAATTTCGGTAACCTTGGCAAACAAGTTAAAAAAGCATAATATTAGAATTGGCTTTAAGACAACACAAAAGTTAGGTAATATTCTTCCCAATATTAAAGACAAGACGTTAGACTTACAAAAGAATGGGGTTTATAGTTTGAAATGTTCAACATGTCAGGGAGTGTACATTGGTCAAACGGGGCGTACATTCAAGGAAAGAATAGATGAACATACCAGCTCCTTCAGAAATAAAAATAACAAATCCAGTTATGCGATTCATTTATTAGACAGCAATCATGTACCTGATGTAAGCGCAAAGATTCTACATGTGTGTAATAAAGGAATGAAATTAAATCTATTGGAATCATTAGAGATATCTCTAGCACCACAAGACAAAGACCATCCCTGCTTTAAGGACCAAACAGATCTCTATTACTCACCACTCTGCAAGCCACTGTCAAAGTTAAACTTCCACTGTGTAAGATCAGTTTGGGATCAATACAATTTTAGTGTACTGATGATAGCCGATGTGCTGAAACCGGTCTGCAGGTTAAGTGCAGCAAGTGCCGATGATGGTGTTTCCCCTGCTAATGTAGTATCTATTGTTGAATTCTTTTCAACGAGCTCTACACCGGTGCAGTGCAGCTTTACGTGTTTTTGTTCTTGCATTACAGAAACAAAAACACGTAAAGCTACACTGCACCGGTGTAGAACTCGTTGAAAGGAATTCAACATATGTTGGTCAAGTCTCGTTTTTAGGAACTCAGAAGTTTGTTTGTTTAATATTTTTTACTTTTTTTTTTAATTTTTTTGACTTTTTTAACTTTACTATACTTAAGATTATTTACATATTTTAGAGTACACCCCCCCACCCCTTTTGTTAAACTTTTAAGACTTGTTAAAATCTACTTAATGCATTTTTAATTATTCTATAGGGCCTGATGATGGACCAAACCTAAGTCCGAAACGTTGCCCATTTACATAAAAAGACAAAAATGAAGAGACATCGTTTCTAATAATTAAATTTTTTGTTTAGTTTAACCGGAGTTTCCCAAGAAGGACTAAAAGAACACATCCGTAATGAAACGACCAATTGCTAAACTAAAATGTAGGGAATGTTGATTTTTTTTTTATTTTCTTCCCCTAAAGTGTAGGGAATATTCCCTAAAATGTGAGGAACATTCCCTAAAATGTAGGGAATTTCACATTTGTTTGTTTCTTTTTTCTCTTTTTAATCTAAAATGTAGGGAATATGTGATAGTACAAGTACCACCCCCTTTAAAAAACATAAGAATGAGCTGAATAATTCTTTAACATATGTGCCATACTACTAAGTAGAGTTCTGGGGCGCTGGGCACCCTCAAACGAAATAGCGAAAGCAATATATGACTTGCTTTCAAAAACAGTGTATGAATTATATTAACGAAAATATATTTCAATAAAAATTATAGAGTTATACCTAATTTATTGAATTTTCTCTTCCTTAACATTTCGGGAAGTTTACGTACTTTATAGGTTTTGTGGTGCCAAATACTTAAATTCATTGAATGTTCCATTGATTTGGGGAAATTAAACTGATTTTCCCTTTATATCAGAGTAAATAACATTTATTTTGTGAAAAAAATGTTATAATTAGGGAATAGTTCTACTTTTTTTTACAGTGTATGTAGTAATAGAAGGCACGAACAAAAACCAACGCGTAAATTTATAACATCACATTCAATGTACATAAGGAATTTCTACATCTCGATACTTTTAGAGCCATCTATCGAGTTGCGATTTCATTACTTCTGCATTCATCACATACTTTCAGTGTACGTAAAAAACCAAAATTTTTATATGGCAACACCAAGAAGGAGTTGCCCGATTTAGTCCATTTTTGCAATTTTATTTGCTGGTACAATGAAAAAAGCTTGTACCGAATTTCAGCTCTCTATAGCGATGCGTTCTCAGGCAGTGTCCAAATATATAGTGGAAAACGAAAGTTTTGTATGGCAACCCCACGAAGGAGTTGCCCGATTTGTCTCATTTTCGAACTTAATTTTACTTTTTTTTTAAAGTCCGTGTACAAAATTTGAGTTCTCTAAATATACGCGTTCTCGAGCTATCGTGCGCACTGACGGTCGGACGGACAGTCGGACGGACATGCAAAAATCAAAATAACTTTTAATTTTATGGATGGGTGTCCAATCCATTTTGCTCTACCATCATTATTTCTGTGCGTTACAAACGGAATGACAAACTTAGTATACCCTAACGATTTCATCTAAGGTATAAAAATGCACCTATTCGGTGAAGCTATTGGGTTATTGTCGTAGATATTGTTTGGATTGACGCCTCTACTCTCTCGTGTGAAAGCATCACAAATCTTTAAAGAAACGCAAATGTTTCTCCGATTCTCTGGAATACATTTTTTTGTGCTGCTAGAAGAGAGTAGTGAGAGAAGTTTTGATAAGTAGAATATTAGGTAACATAGGAGAGAAGAAGCTATAAAAATTGAAATTGAACTAGGGGAAACATGCGGGACCATGTTGAATTGATGACCGATTTCCAACTGAGCCATCGTGGCTACATGAAACTAATGCGAGGTGGAGGTACATAATATGACTGATGGAATCTCCTTCTCCTACTCTAGTCATGCTTAAGATGATCTCATGGGGCTTTTGTTAGGTTTGGTTGTAATTTTTTTGGAGTTTCAACTAGTTGGTCATTACTAATTTTCCTGTCATATTTTTAAACAATTCCATCTATCTCCGAACAGTGAATGTCATATATATAAATTCATCCTTAATCTGCCTATAGTGATTTTGATGAAAATCTGTCCGCTGTCTCTGCTGTAGTATGATATTCTTCCAAAACTTCACAGTAAACTTAATGTTGTACGGCAGATTAATCACATGTCTCCTTTCAGTTATCGTCTACTAGGACTTACTCAAATTCCTCGACATTAATTTAATTATTTGTCTATGTAAATCTATACCAATAAAAACCCAAGCTAATTAGTGGACTGTATTAACGATCTTCTAGAGTATCCGAATCTTCTGCTACCTCATTTCAGCGCACCTGCTTATGAATATCCTTATTTTGTTCAGGCAAGGCAATAAGATTATATCACTTTCCTGTTACATTTTTGTATTTCTATTCTTTCTCAGGGCTTAGTTTGTTTGAGTTTTTTTTCTTCTTCTTAATCTTTTTGTGCCTTTATCATAATTTCCGTTTGTCCACGCAGTTCCTAGTCGATATGAATTCCTAAAAGATGTTGAAAAAGAAATCTAATATCCCCTCCCCTTTTAAAGCTTGTTTTATAAGAAATATTTTCATCATCAGCCAAAGAGCAGCTGTAGCTCGAATCGGAGGAGCGAGACTTGATGATACTGCACCAGAAAATCAACCCCAAGAAATAACGGGTATTATAACACATCCACGTTATAGGAGGAAGCAGGTTTATAATGACATCGCTCTATTCAAATTAAAAGACGCGTCAAGGTAAAACATTATATTCCTTTAATAAAAACAAAAAATAAAACATATTTCATTCCGTAGCCGTAGACCAGCTTGCTTATCGACAAAAGAGGTCATCAACCAAAACACGGCTACAGCGATAGGATATGGGCAAACAGGATTTGGTAGAGTGCATAAAAACATTAACTCAATACAAGAGTTATAAATAATTTTTCATTTAAGGTCTAAAAACATCAACTGATTTAATGACAGTTGACTTACAACTGTACTCTAGTCAAGTGTGTCAACAATACTATACTCCTAGATTTAGTATAGAAAGAGGATTGATAGATAGTCAGCTTTGCGCTGGTGACTTTAATAAAGTTAGAGATACTTGCCCGGTTCGTCAGAATTCATTAATTTGGAAGTATTGAGATTTTTTGAAAAACATGTTTTCTAGGGTGACTCAGGAGGACCTTTATTGGAAATAACTCAAACAAGAGGCAAAGAAGTCCCTTATGTTTTGGCCGTAACGTCGTTTGGTCCAGGATGCGCTGAAGGTGTACCAGGTGTATACACAAAAGTATCTTCTTATCTTGATTGGATTGAAGCGGTTGTGTGGCCAGGAGAGTGAAGATTTGTGTATTAAAGTATATAAAAAACTGTTTTTTTTTTATTTAGAATTAGTAAATTACTTAATTTTTATAGAATTATTGAATAGAAATAAAAACAAAAAATTAAAATAAACGTAAACAAACGAAAATAATTTGTTATCTTCAAAATTTTTTAGTTTTTGGCAGAGAACTGATAGAAGAAGTCAGAAAAACATTTCTGACTTATTTTGGTTTGATCGTAGTGCATATTCACTGGAAAAGCAGAAAATATTAGTTGGATACAGTTTTCATTAAATTTAAGGTCCTTACGGTTACACCAGTCTTAGTGAGACAGGTGAAATATTCTAAATGGCTCACTTAGACCGACCTGTCGGTGAACTGTCTATAGAGCTCGATCGCAATCAAATTGACAACTGGGACAACTGAAACCTTATTTTTGTAGGTCCTATGATGTGTAAAATTTGTTAATTTATGTATATTAATGTTAGGAGTAGGGGTGACTAAGCTTTCAGGGCCTTGCGGACACCGCGACCAGGGTTGATCTATTGTGCCTTCTCCTAAGGTTAGGCAAAACCGAGTACTTTAATGAGCCGAATTATTGCTCTTGTGGTTAGATTTCGGACTTTATTTGGAGAGATAAGTGTTGCTCCAGTCATTTGCAGCCTTAAACTTGCAAGCGCTGGGCACTCACATATAACATACATCCACGTATCATCTTTCTCTTCGCACAGTCGACAAAGTTCACTGTCTGATTTGCCTATCTTCTTCAAGAAATGACGGAAGGGACCATGAGCAGTAACTGCGTCAGCAAACAATCTGAGCGAATGTCTGCTAAGTCCAATAAATTGTCGCATCTGGAGGGTTTGAAGAATTTCTTCCCCTGCCTCATACTGGGCGCGCTACGCCAAAGGACATTCAGTTGCCTATTCTCCCACTTAAGCAGATCCCTCCTAAAGTGGCTTTTTGGTAGGCCAAATGTCGGGTAGGGACCAGTATACGGACATTCAGCTCTGGTTTTAGCCAGTTCATTCGCTTTTTCATTACCGTCCACTTCTTCGTGTCCAGGAGCAGCAGTAGCAGCTCCAGACTAGTTTCGACACTCAAAGGCTGGAGATTAAAGAGCTACGAGTGCAGATTGGCTGTCTGACCAGATGTACATGTTGGAGTTCTTGCAGACCTTTTTTAGGTTTTCTTGAGCTTCAGCCTCTATAGTATATACTTCCGCCTGAAAAATGGAAGTTGAGGTACCAAGTGGAATGGATAGTTCCACTTCTGGACCAACTACCCCTGCGCCTGTTTTGCCATCCTTCCGGGATCCGTCGGTATACCAGACATAGGCTCGTCGCTGGAACTGAAGCCCTCTGGCTAGTATCTGGCTTGTTTCATTATTGATTACCTGGTAACCGCTTTCAAAGTAAAGTCTTTTGGCCATAGTATCAGTTGGAGCAATTGACTACTATACTTTGCGGCGCCGAATACAAACATTGACTTTTGCTCATTTTGTTGGTGTGTTTGCTGGCGACTTTTCATTTGTTAATGTAAATTCCGAACTGGTCATTCTGGCAATAAAATCTACCAAATCGAATGCGGTGGGCTTGGACATTATTGCTTTAAAATTCGTTAGCGCAGTTCTTATCTCACCAATTATGCATACAATAAATTCGTTAATTACTCAAATGCTTTATTTCCAAGCTGGAAGTAGACTAAAATTATACCTATACAAAAACATTTTAGAGTGTACCAAGTGATTATAGGCCCATTAGTATACTACCTGTGTTATCTGAAGTTCACGAAAGGATTATTTTTAATCAAATGACTATATAAATCACCAGGGACTCTTGTGTGAGAATCAGGTGGAATTTCGCTCTGGGCATAGTATATAGTACAATTGCACTTAGCATGCGTGTAACAGAGATAATTAGACAAAACGTAGAGGATAAGTTCGCTAGTATACTTTGTCTTCTTGACTTTACAAAAGCATTTGATTGTGTGGGTATAGATATATAATGCAGATAGTTGATGGAAAGGTTTAAATTGTCCAGTTCAGCTATTAAGTTCATGCACTCATGTCTTTTTGGAAGGTTCAGATGGCTCCGATGATCGACTTTCTAGTGGAGAAGCTCTCTACTCAGGTGCTCCCCAGGGATCAATACCTGGACCTTTACTTTTTTGCCTATATATAAATGACTTAGCTGAAGTTCCAGGATTCTGCTCTGTTAAATTGTATACTGGTGATGTCCAGTTACTATTACTAATGCGAATTAGTGAATTTATTGTAGCCACTGGCAGGTTTAATAGTGACCTTGCTCAATCCTTACAAGACTCCAGTAATTGTCATCTATAAAAATTATGTCAATAATTCGAATTTTCCACCATTGATCGTTGATGGTACGCCCGTGTCATATTCTGAATCCATTCGAAGATTTTTTGGGGCAGACACATAGATTCAGTTACGAGTTAAATTTACAATGGATTTAGAGGCTTTTGGGTTCATTCTTCTTATACTCCCAAAGAGACAAACCACCGTCTTGTTAAAGCCTTGCTTCTCCCAATTATTATCTACGCAGAAGTATGCGCGTATGGGAACCTTATTAGTAGCAGTCGTGTTAAGCTCAATATGGCCCACAATTCATGCGCAAGATATATCTGTGGACTACGACGCTTTGACCAGGTTTCAGAATTTTCAAGGAGTATTTCTGGCTGCACTTCTAACAATTATCTTAAATACGGAGCTGTAATGATCATGCTTAGAGTCATAAATAAGTTAAATGCTAATTACTTAGCTAAATGAGATCTTTGTCTTCCAATCTTGTAAGTAGTATTTTGATACCTTGGCATCGAACTAATTTTAGCACAAAATGTTTTTTGGTCTACGGCACGCAGGTATGGAATTCCGGAGGATGTTATTGGTCCATTTTAATAAAATGAAGATATAGTTAGCCATATATGCATGTACAGGGTATTCCAATAAGAGGTGTTATTTTGATATTGAAAGAAAAATGCCATTTTTTGAGATAAATGATCGGATCTTTATTTCATTATAAAGAGGAAGGTATGCCGTTAATAATGGAAAATAACATCAGCCAAATGACCACCACGACCACGCCTACAGGACCATATCCTTTTCATGAAATTTTCCATAACCAAATCGCAAAGTGGCTGCCCTATATCCTCGCTAGCCTCACGAATTCCATTTTTGAGGTCTTGACTCGACGCTGGGCTGTTGGCGTAGACCTTCTCTTTCACGTGGCCCCAAAGGAAGAAGTCGCAAGGTGTTTAGTCACAAGATCTCGGTGGCCAATTGTGATCACCTCTTCGAGAGATAACACGGTCCGGAAACTTTTCCCGTAAACGATCAATGGTTTCGTTGCTTGTATGGCACGTAGCGCCGTCTTGTTGAAAGTAAACGTTGTCCAGATCAATACCATCCAATTCCGGCCATAAAAAATCATTAATCATCTATCCAGGCGCGGATCTAGCATTGAAATTAGGGGGGGGGGGGTCATCTTACAAATTAAATCGAGCAAAAAAAAAAAAAAAAAACTTCTAACGCCGTAAGTATAGCCACTGCAGTACTTGGAACTAGGAAATCCGCATTAAGCGGTGTGGATGATGTGCCATTTTTTTAATAGAATAGGATGCAAATTGCAGGAGTCATTCAAGCCAGACTTTTCTCAGTTTTACAACTGGCATATACAGGGTGTCCCATAATTCGACGTCAAGCCGGAACCAGGTGATAGACCAAATCGTAACAGTTACCAGAAAAATATAAAAAAAAATCTAGATCATGTATTTTTCAAATTATAGGCATTTCTTTTGTTTTCGAGAAAATGTACACCTTGTGATGGTTTTTTAGCTCCTGTTGCTACAAATCTTTACTTTTTTTCAATTTTATTTTGCTTGTGTAACCTGTTGCTTTAAGTTCTAAGCCAACTGCTCCAGCTTAGAAGAAAATGTCACATTTTGCCGAACCAACAATATAAAATTAATAATTCGTTGAACTTTAACTGACTCTATTGAAAAAAAATGTACTACGCCAGTCTGGCAAGTAACTTTAAAAGTTGACGCATTTAATAAGGATTCTAAAATGGTACAACACTTGCTACATTATTTCTTAGATTACGGAAAAAAAAATATTTTTCTTCAAGAAACCCAGTTTCGAAAAATTTCTTTTTACTTACTAAAAATGATTCTGGTGTACCCAAAGCTTGCCGTAAGACCGTAACTTTAAGATTCTAGTTTGAGTGAGACGGAGAGTCATTGCATGAAATGTCAGTGAGCAAGATAGTGACGCTAGCTCGTCAAATTATTGAGTTTTTACAAATGTGCATCGTCTAATCTGTACAGAGGCCCGACTTCCAAACCAAGTACATGGTGAATGATGAGTTCCTTACCTTACGAGGACGTAGACCCAAGAAATTCGGTACGTGCAATCCAGGAAAGCACAGGAGTGCCTAAAAGTATAGCTCACCGAATTTTACAAAAACATGAGCTCCAGAATTACGGACGCAGTTGAATTTGTCAACAATGGAAGATTTACCCGTCTGATAACCCGATCCTTCTTAAGAAGATGTCGAACTTGGTATTGCAGCTGAAGCAAGGCAGTTTGAACATCTTTTGTAAATAATAAATCTTAGCATCTGAAAAATTGGTGTTTAATTTTAAACTTAGGAAAATTTGTCCTAACTTTAACAAAAAGTTAGGATCTATAATCTGTCTGTGTCACTATATGTCTCACTCACACTTCATGTAATGTCTCTCCTTCTCACTCAAACTAGAATCTTAAAGTTACGGTCTTACGGCAAGCTTTAGGTACACTAAAATCATTTTTAGTAGGTAAAAAGAAATTTTTCTAAACTGGGTTTCTTGAAGAAAAATATTTTTTTTCCGTAATCTAAGAAATAATGTAGCAAGTGTTGTACCATTTTAGAATCCTTATTAAATGCGTCAACTTTGTTTGTTGGTTCGGCAAAATGTGACATTTTCTTCCAAGCTGGAGCAGCTGGCTTAGAACTTAAAGCAACAGGTTACACAAGCAAAATAAAATTGAAAAAAAGTAAAGATTTGTAGCAACAGGAGCTAAAAAACCATCACAAGGTGTACATTTTCTCGAAAACAAAAGAAATGCCTATAATTTGAAAAATACATGATCTAGATTTTTTTTATATTTTTCTGGTAACTGCTACGATTTGGTCTATCACCTGGTTCCGGCTTGACGTCGAATTATGGGACACCCTGTATATACGGTATAGACACTTGGCTTAATTTAATTTGAATAAAATAGCAAACATTATAGCACTCACATGGATAACTCTGGTTAAAGACATTATATACTTTGAAACATAAATCACCAGAGCTCCTTACGGAATGTTGTATGTATAGAATTTCATCCACGCTTACAAAATATTTCTTTGGACGCTCTTCCTCCATCAAAATTACAACAAAAAGTTGAAATGAAGAATTCTTATGTTTACACTAACTACTAAACTTAATAATATCTTCACGAATTGTACCTTCATCTTCTGCAAATAGAAACATTCCATTTACCGAATCTTGAATTTAGCGTTTCCAAACCTGGTGGTGGTAATAGCTGATGCAAAAACAGGAAAGCTTTTAGATTTATAGAATCTGTAAAGTAAAACGTAATTATGGGCATTGTTGGATATAATGAAAAAGAAACTAATACCATCTTCGGTTACATCAACAGGAATATATATATTTTTTTTAAACAGTGTTCTCAATATTTGTTGGCTTGTAGATATCCCAATTTGTGAGTAGGTTGCAGGAGTCCTTTACGAAAATATTTTTGATGTCGACATCAATCTATAAGACAAATTTGTTAGACACAATCTTATTTTGCTAAATTTTGCTACCTCCGAGTGGGTTGAAGTCACATCTAGAACTGAGTGAACATACCGATAGCAATAAAATAATGTCCTACACTTACACTTATGCCTTTTGCATGAATAGGAGAAAAGTTAAAATTAAATTTTCAAATGTACAATTTTACTTTTCTCGCATTTTGAGTAGATTCAACAATTTTTTTGATTCATTTTACCGAAAAGTAATAGTTTTAACAATTTAGGTGTTAAATGGGTTTCAAGGTCAGAATTTTGAGATAATTTACGTTTGACAATTTGAAATTGTCAAATCTACCAACATTTTTCTCTTCGTGTAGGGTTTCTTCCGTTTGTAGGTTGGGTGGTGTTAAGGCGGTGGGCTGTATACATGTCAATAGGTACGTCAGATCATATGAGCATGCCGCGGCTAGCTTCCCCTCAGCTGAGGACCTAACACCTGTCCTTACTATAGAGAAATCCATGTTGAAAACTGGCTTCTGTGCTTCGTATTTTTTCAGTCCCGTTTCCTTGTCAAATCCCTACAGTTCTCTTATGGAACTTATTTGCCCTATAGTTTTTTATCACGGCACGAATTATTTGTGCGTTATGTCCACGACGGCTGACTGGTGATTTCTGTTTTACCCACCCCATGAACTCGACGCAATAGCCGAGGAGAGCTATCGTGCCGGCCAGTCTATACCTGTCGTACAAAGAAGCAGCGGACTTCTTCCTGTGAGATGACAGCATGTCATCCTAATCTCCTATCACCTTTAAGTCAGGTTACATAACAAGTTGCTTGGAAACTACCTGACGTTCAGCTTATTCCCAAGAAAGGAGTGGGTAGTTAACAATCAATTTATCGAGCAATTGCAATTATTTCGATTCTTTCAAAGGTCTTTGAATCTATCATTTCCTCCAAATTAATGAGGTTCTTAATCCAGAGTTACGCCCCTCCTCACAAAAATGCTGGATCCGCCCCTCTTGGAAAACGTAGATCAGGTTTTAACCCTAAAATGCAGGTAGGCTTATCTCCTAAAATGTAGAGAATTTTGCATTTTTTGTTGTTCTTTTTTTTCCTAAAATGTAGGGAATAGATAAACTATACCTTTAAAAAACATAAGAATGAGCTTGAATTACTTATGTGCCGCCGTATCACCATATGTTTTTGCTCATTAAAGTGGGAAACCGAATGTGCCGCTGTTCCTTGTAGCTGGCGCTTTAGCCAGTCCTGCCAAAATTTGAAAGTACGGAAAGTCTATAATGGCTTTCCAATATATAGATGGCGTTGCCGCGTGGCGCTGGCGCTGTAGCTAATTTTTGCTAACTGTTAACTTTTGGCGCGCGCCAAATCTGACATTTCAGTGTTTACCCTGTGAAATGAGTTAAATGAGTGATTTATATATTTAAATGTTTTTTCATAAAATTCTGAACTCTTTCTCTGTTGATATAGAGGCCTAACCCACCCCTCTCTGCGTTTTTATGCCTTTAAATATTTATAAGTTATAAAGCACAATATTACACTACACACGCTAAAAAAGCTATTTCTTTTAATTCCTCCATATTAAATAATATTTTCATATTCTACAAATAAAAATAAACGTAAATATTGGCCCATTCTATTGGGTACAAGCTACACTATTGTAACCAATGTTAGCCACATGGTGCGCGCCAGTGCAAGCTACAGCCTCAGCTACGAGCTACAGCGCCACATTGTGTTTCAGCCTTAAAATATATGTAGGATGGAAGTTAGTGCTGGGGCGCTGGGAATCGAACCCACACTTGTTAGAATCGGTCAAAGATGGAAAATAGAAACATTTTAGGAAGTTTTGTTTTTAACGATTCTGAATCAAATCATAAATACAAGAGGAATAAACAACCGCCTCGTCCGGGATTTGAAACCGAAACCTTCCACTTGCCGGGCGACTGCTCTTACCACTGAGCTAACGATACAGATGATTTTCCCTCTTGCGTTTCTTAATTTGTAATTAGCCCACTAAGCCAAGTTTTGAATAGCAAGAGGGAAAATCATCTGTCTCGTTAGCTCAGAGAAAAAACATTTATTTTTAGGAAAAAACGTGTCTTAAATTTAGCAAATTGTCCAACTTTTTTACAGTGTTTATATGTACGTTTAAAAATCCCATCAAAGAGAGAAAAATTTGGACGAATATTCACCAATCAACAGGACTCTAAAACTATTAAAACTATTCAATTTCTCCATTCTTTCAACTTTGCTAAATTTTTCGTTGTTCGTAAATATTGTAATTCATTTCTAAAATTCTTAAAAATGTTCATCTGAAATCTGGGTGTTTTACATATCAATGTCATCTAACGGCCTACTTTCAAACCAAATGTTTCTCGAGTCAAAATTACATATATTATGCAAACATACATCAATTTTATAAGGTTTTTGGAGAACTCATTAAACTGTCAAGAAATTCAATGTCAGCGGGGAAGATCTCTTTAGAGGTGCATATTATACTCATCACACTGAAGGCGGGAATTGGCTAATATTCATTGACCAATCTCATATAAACATTATGGAAGCTAGTTGGTGCTATGGTGTTATGTAAAACAAAGTTTTTGGCTAAATGTTTTCAAAGTTGACTTTCAGTTTCATTTAAGTTCGGGCAGTGGTCAAGACTAATAGTTTATTCATACATATAACTTTGCAGACGGAGATTAAATTAGTGGAGATATGTTAGTGCGAATTGTTGTATTATTTTTTACATTTTCGATCTGTGCAGCTGGTAAGATGGTTTTGCTTAGTTATGTGTGAAAAAAGTATTCTCAAATTTTGCGAAATACAGTAAATTTAAGTAAATTTTATGGTGCAACGATTTTTTACTGTTTTTCTCCGTTAAATAAATAATGTGAATTATTACTATTCCAATCAACAAGGGCATATCTATGAATCTCAGCGCTGCCCATCAGGATACTGCTCCCGAAGGCTTCAATTTCCCGCAACATTTGTAGCGGTTGTTCTCCCACAGTACTATCAAAGGCAAGACTCTTCTTATAGAATTAATCAGCAAGGTATGTAAACATGAATCTTATGTCCTAAATTAAATGATCTCAGTTTTTATTACATAGGTTTGGAAATTACTAAGCAATTAGAAATTATAAGTATTGACTAAGATTAAAATAATATACATATATTCGTAGAAATGATTGTGCATATGCTTCCTTTATGGATTAAGATACTCCTTCTTGAGACCAATATTTCTGCAATCTGCATATGACAAAGCTTCTGAACATTCCTGGTCACCTAGAATGGGATTGAAAAAATCATCTATCTACATTTATGATAAGTTGCGTTTTATTTTAATCATTATATAACTCTTTGTGGTAGGTACTCTGCACTACTAATAATCGGAGACTATATCAATTTAAATCTTCCTAGGTCCTTAACATATTTCGCAAATTTCTCATGTTTCTTATGAAAATAAGTGAATACCGTGGACAATCTCTTCAATAGAACAAACGAGTCTTCACCTTCACTTACGTTTTATGCGATATCTTCGACGTCTGGATTTGGCAAAAACCAATCATCTACAGATGAAATTGACTCTTCATTTGTGATTGTAAAAAGTTATTTAAAATCCTGTGAACACTATTTTTCGTGGAAGTTTTTTCTTAAATTCCGAACGAAAGTATTCCTTAAACCAGTTGGAGAAAAAAGTTCTAGCAATCCAAGTTTTCTTTTACTCGATTTGCATCTTTTCTAAAATAAGAGTAGTAGCTTACATGTTTCGAAATCGTTTCCACTTTCCACAAACAATGAGTGTTAATATTAGACATGTAGAAAAATATAACACTTGATTCCGTTCCAAAAAAATTATTTTTTTATTTCTAATAATTAATTAAAGTTATGCGACGCATTTCGCCCTATTTAGGCATCGTCTAGCACTTGCAATAATTATGACAGTTATCATTTATACATACACACATACATTATTGCAGTATCTTTTTCAGTCACTGTAAGTATCGTAATTTTTTAATTGTTTACAAAATTTGTTTTAATTAAGGGACTGTTGTTATGGAAATCTAACTGATCATTATCGAAAAAATTGGCTTTTATTTTCATCTTTTTTAATTTCTAGTATCTCATACTTGTCTAAAATTTTACCTCCATATAAATTACGTTTTATATTGTCAATTTAAATAATATTTTAAATAAATTAGATGACAATATTAAATTTACACTAGAGTATAAAATTAAACTTTCTAGATATCACGATATCAATAAAAATAAAAATTTGACTATGAAATATATCGCAAACCAACTTTAACTGATAATGTGATTCAATTTCCTTCTAGTCATCCCCATAAGAGATCTGCATTCCATTCTATGATAGATCGATTAGTTAATATTCCTGTAAGTGTGAACAGCTTTAAGAAAGAACTTAATTTAATTTTTAAAAACCAACTTGTAATGGTTATTCCAAAAGTTTCAATTATAAGCAATTAAAACGAAAATCTAGAACATCTGCTCTTAGATTAGGATGTCCTATGATCCAAAACAAAAGTAGTAAGATTTGGAAAAAAATCCCTTATGTTGGAGGAGTTTCAAATAAAATGCACAGAACACTATCTAATTACAATGTTCAACCAGCTTATTTCATTAATACAACACTGGGTAAGTTATTAATGAATAATAAAATAAAGCCTGCAGTGGGAGATATAGAACAAAGTGGGGTATATAGTATAAGTTGCAGGACTGTGATGACCCTTGAGTGTTCCTGAATGTTGACTCTTCTTTAACTCTGCTGCTGACCGTTCCCAATGCCTTGAATTTCTAAGGAAACAAGGAAGATCGCATTCCCGATTTTCTTGACTACCTTCAACTAGTGCAGTACCAAGCAGAACATATCCCTTGGATTGGGGTTCCACCAAGGCCGTTAGACTCAATGGAGCTTCTGTAGCCATCTTACTGGATGGAGACGAGCTGGATTCTGCTAGCCTGGTAGTCGATGATTTTCCCAATGTATTCTCTTGTCTGCTAGGTCTATGTAAACCAACGTGTTATGCTTTTTGGTACACTTATTACAACCCTTCAATGTGCATCGGGATATATGGTGGCCTTTTTTTAATCAATTCTGGCATATGTTGTGCGCATTTATTAACATCAACCGATTATCCGGCGTCATCTTGAAAAAGGTCTGGCAGCGGAAGAGTGGGTGGCTGGCCTTGCAGGCTACACAACCTTGGTTTGGAGTAACCATCGTTCTTAAGGTTGACGTTTTGAACAAGTCTAGTTTTCTAGTTCCTTCCTCCAGTCCTTTGCCCTTATTGCTCAAGGCTTAAAGCGACTGAAAACGCATCCTTAGGAAGGCTAGAAAATTCTTCATGTACTGTAATTCCTCAGGATTCAATAGACCTTGTTCGTAAAGCGAGTGGGTAGTTCGATCCAGCTTTTTATATAAAATGTGTAGCAGAAGTAGGTCCCTATGGGTTGTTTTTAAACCCAAGTTTTCTAACCCAAGTAAGCACTCCTTGGTGGTATCATGCATTGTTTTTATGAATGTGACTAACGGGGCATCTGTTGCACGTGACGGATGATGCAACAGTTTATTAATTAGTGATGCAGTCAATAGCCTGGGGTTTTCGTACCTTTCTTGCACCATCTTCCATGCCGCAAGATAATTATCATCGGATAGGGTGAAATGTCGTAACAATTTCTCGGCCTCTCCTATTAAGTACGTCTTTTGGCTGCTAGCCATAGGTTGATTGTGAGCCATTTGTGTGAATAAATCGACAAATTGGCGCCATTTGGAATAATCCCCATCGGACTTGGGCAGAGTTATCTTTGGTAATTTCAGCATTATAGATGGGTTAGCAGCCACCATGGTCTGGGATTCCAGTGAACTACTAACTGGTTGATGTAGCTCTTCTAGCTTGATTGAGAGCCGCATAACTAATTCTTGTACTCTCTCTTCTAATTGTATGTATTCTTCGAGGGTATATCTGATTAAGGTAGGGTCAGTTGCAAATTCCCACAAGTCATGGTTGTAGTTTTCAATTTAAGTCCAGTTTTTATTTATTGCCTTTATCTTGATCTAATAAAAAGTTTTGTCTCATCAGTGCAGTCAGTTTGCTCCAGATTATCAATGAGTCGTAGCAATGTTTGAGTTACCACTTGTTGTCTTCTCCTAATTTTGATACCTTCGGAATCAGTCGCCCTTGATAATACCGGATAGCTTTTGCATTCATAAGATTTAGATATGGCCCCTTTAGTGATATCTGCCTTATCTGTGTATAACTTGCCACTCTTTTCGCCACTGCTTATGTTAAATGACTGTACTGGTTTTATTTGGCTTACTAGTACTCGTACTGCGTGTTGGTAATGGTACCCTCCCAGTATCGGCTTTTTGAGCTGCCCCATTTAGGTCATCAGCTTCCTCGAATTGGTTTATTATTGTAGCTAAATATTGCCTGAACTCTTCGTAGTAATCCGTAGTAAAATATGCATTTATTGGTCAGTAGTTTTAACCCGTGACCACGCTGCATCCAGACGTGCGACTCGTTCTTTGTAGTAACTATATGTTTTCCTGTCCACAGAATCCTTCTCATAGTTGGCTAGTATGTTTTTGATCTCCTTGCCCTGGAGATTTTGGGCTGCAGCCAAAGGGTCCATTGATTTGTCAATCTTCGGTGGCATCCTTCTTGGTATAATGGCTCAGCAAAGTGCGCTTTGCTTATATGGGAAGTCTTCTATTGAGCGTGATTGAACGTGCTGAATCATGTCGGGGTCACCAAATGTTAAAGCAAACTCTTTTGCTTGCCTGTTAAAAATTGGTAGGTTAAAGCGAATTCACAGCAACAAGATTGAGGTGAATCACTTTAACCTACCAATTTTTAACAGGCAAACAAAAGAGTTTGCCTTAACAATAGGAAAAACCAGATTTTCTGAACACGTTTCTGCAGCGAGAAACAATAGGGCAACTTCTGCTTTAACCAAACACTTAATTGACCTAGACAACACTACATCAATTGACAATGTAAAATTATTACGTAATTTATATGAAGGTAAAGTTCTAGACCGGTATGAGATACTAGAAATTAAAAAAGAGAAAGATAAAGGCTAATTTTTTCGTTAATGATCAGTTAGATTTCCGTAACAACAGTCCTTTAATTAAAACAAATTTTGTACACAATTAAAAAATTACGATACTTACACTGACTGAAAAAGGTACTGCAATAATGTATGTGTGTATGTATAAATGATAACTGGCGTTTTTAATTTATACTGAGTCAGTGTCATAATTATTGCAAGTGCTAGAGGATGCCTAAATAGGGCGAAATGCGTCGTATAACTTTAATTAATTATTAAAAATTAAAAAATAATTTTTGTGGAACGGAAACGAGTGTTTTATTTTCGATCATATCGAATACTATCAACAAGTTCCATCAAGTGCCAACTAAGATATCAATTATTTTGATAAAAAAGTGTTAGTTTGGCTTTTACTGTTTTAAATCTATGCCAAGAATTTCTTTCATCGATATGAATATTCGAGAAAACCCCAGTCTAAAAATTATCGGTAAGGAAAAATTTCCGGTCTTTATTTTGTGTTTCCATTTGCTTTCTCATATTTATCTAGCACCAAAATTAAATTAGCAAAAAAAATATTAATCACGGGTTATAATCACGAATGAATATGCTCTTGCTTTTCTGTACTAGTTGTAGAATTATTCTTAGAATTTTTTAACAGAAAAGTGTTAGCGTTGAGTGAAAACTGAGACTTAATCCTTTCACCTGTCTTTATGTTATGCTTCAACACTGTATTAATAAAAATAACATAAATATGCTTCCAATATGTAGGTACTATACGACACGAATTGTGTCCAATAAGTTTATTAGCAAAAGTACTGGAAAAATCATATACCACCAACAAATAATGGCACTTGTACTACTTAGCTAATAATGACTTATTATCGGTTTGGTAGTCCGGCTTTCGTGTAGATGTGAGATATCACTATTAAAAGCCACAGGAGGTATCTGTGATAAAAACTATTTAATTATCATAGTTCTGCTAGATTTCAGCACAACCAAGAATGCATTTTGTAAAACATTCAGCTCTAATGTATTAACGCGGTCATAGATTTAATTTGTCGGCTTCGTCTGTAAAAATGGTAGGGAACATAAAGAATGGAAAGACAACCTCTCAAATCCACGCCTCCGGAGCTCAGTTGTCCCATAAGGGTATATTCTTGGATGAATATTGTTCAGCCTATTAATCAATGATTTGTCAAGAGTATAGTAACTAGAATTGAATTGAATTGAAAAACACTTTATTGTACAACCTTTGTAATACAATAAAAATAATAGGCCATCTGGTCTCCGCCAGTCTTATATTCTAGTGAGCTTAAAACTACATTTACCTGATAAGTTCATATTTATTTATTCCTTTTTTTTCTTTATTTCTTTTTTACTTAAATTAATGTATAATCCTAGGGTAGCTGAAGGATATAAATTATTTTACACGCTATGTTTGTGACAAGTTGTAGCACTATTGCCCTGAAAGTATAACCAACAGTTGGAGGGAGAAATACTAGAATATTATTAATAGTTTGTATTCTGTGGGTATTCTGGAGTAATGCTATATTATAGGCAATTTGGACTAAACCTAGTTACAAAACTTATCTAAGATATACAAAAGTTCAATGGTTAAAAAGCATTAAGCTTTAATTCTAGTTACAATTTAATTGTTATTTAGAGCTCAAATTAAAATTAAAATTTATTATTTAATTACACGTGAGCATTTGGTCTTTTGCATGTAATATCTCCAGGAAGGAAGGAAAGTAAAAAAAACAAGTAAAAAAGCTAATATTGGTCTAAGACCAATTCTTATAATATACCCTAGATGAAAGTCCGTATGAAATTTCGTATGGGTACCCATTTGAGCAATTTTAATTTTTGCAGTGGTTTTTCGCATATATTTCTAGAACGGTTCGTCGGACAGAAAAAAGATTATAATCAATTTTATAGGATTTCATATTCTGAAGATGTTTTAAGTACAATAAAAATGTCTTGGACTGATCGTTCTCACAGTATACATAAAAAACCTAAATTTTTATATGGCAACACCAAGAATGGATTTCCCGATTTAGTCCATTTTTGAAATTTTATTTGCTAGTACAATGAAAACATCATGTACCAAATTTCAGCTCTCTACATCGATGCGTTTTCAGGCAGTGTTCAAATATATAATGGAAAACGAAATTTTTGTATGGCAACCCCACGAAGGAGTTGCCCGATTTGTCTCATTTTCGAACTTAATTTTCCTTTTTTTTTTAAAGTCCGTGTACAAAATTTCAGCTCTCTAAGTATACGCGTTCTCGAGTTATCGTGCGCACGGACGGACGGACGGACACGCAAAAATCAAAATAACTTTTAATATTATGCGTGGGTGTCCAATCCATTTTGCTCTACCATCATTATTTCGAGGTGTTACAAACGGAATGACAAACTTAGTGTATCCCATAGATTTCATCTAGGGTATAAAAAGCAAAACGAATATTGAATCCTTAAGTATACAATTTGATTTAAGTTATACAAAAGTTGGATGGGAATTCACAGTAAGCTCTAATTCTACTTACAAGTTGAAAACGTATTTTGAATTAATTCATTAAACATACATTTCTGTGTATGGTAACTAATGATGTGTCCACTCACCATAGAATAAATGAGGACCTTCAGAGCATATGGATGGTAGCTGAATAATTAGTGTCAGCTCTAAGTCTGTTTCGCATATTATATTAAATAACTACGTTACACCCTCAAGTAGACTGTGTAAAAAGTTTAGGAATCCAAATTATTAAATTGACTTTCAGCTTAGGTGTTGTAGCCATATCACATAAATGGTAGTCTGTGAGAAATTGTGGATAACCTCCAACTGCTTGTCAACAAATATCAGCCTCAAATTTGCTTGAACCTTGATAGTATCATCATTTTACATACTGCAGCCTCATATTTTGTAAGCTAGATGGATTCCGTTAGTTACAGAAAATTTGTAATAACACACAGCGATCGTGCTGCCACATTCCTAAAATTTCATGTAGTAATAACTTACATATTTGTTTTCTCTTGACGATACTACTATAGAAAATTATCTAGCCCGTCGCGAACTTCTTTTCTTACACAAACTAATATCTGATAAAAATCAAGGATATTCACACACAAAATTCCAATTGAAGGGTAGGAAGTCTAAAGGGTCTAAGTGTCAATTTTATTATTTAGAGATTTGATTAATCAAATGTTCGTAGAATGCCTTATTTTCGCTGGGTATATATGATAGCATGTCCTTGAGATCTTTCAATTTTTCTTTTGATATATTATTTCGAGCTTCTAATGCTGGCAAAGTGTAGTTTTTTAATTGGTTTGGAGACTTGCCTTTTTTGAAAATGTTGACACTGTCCCGCGGTATTGAGTCATTGTGCGATTCCATTAAATCAGCACGAGGTAACTTATATTTGTCAATGCGGATCCAAGAAATAGTTGATATTTTTAATATTGTAGTATTTAAAAAGTCCTTAGAAGTCTTATTGAGGTCTTTAAAATCATTTTGGTCAAAATTAACCACTTCCAATGGATTTTTGTGACAAGATTCTCGTATCATTTTTCCCACATCCTTTGGTTCAAAACATTTAACGACTTTCTTTCTTTTTTCAATTTAAGCGATATCTCGATCGCAGGGCATAAAAGAGTGACCACTGACCAAGTATTTATGATCAATAGTATCATAAATGCCATTAGCTACTAAACAAACCAAGGCAAAGAGGACCATTCAGTTCTTGTTCTGTCCTATGCAGTTATCACTCCAAATAACTGCATGCTTTTTTAAAGATTTAGATGACATCATGTTTAGTACCTTTAATATGGAAGAGCCGACCTCGTTACCACCTCTTCCCGCATATGACTCATCCCAGAGGCACATGTAAGCTTGTTGATTGTCAGCAATATGAACACATAGGTTGTATTAAAAACATTGAAAAAAAAAGAGCAGTATTAGAGTTCGGGTACAAATGTAGGAGATCTACATCAATATACAGTGTCTATTGGCCACACTGTATGTAAAATCTGGAGCTCCTAAGACCGTGATGAACTCTGATAGGGAGGGTAAACACAACGATACTAGCTAACACCCAGCATTGTGGTGATCAGTAAAGAGAAAATGTAGACGTTAGGATAGTAGGTATAAATGTGGGATGAACATACATAAGCACTTGACCTGACGAACTAGAACAATACTCATCTAATACTGCACTTAAGTGCACTCCGGCTATCTTAATCCAAGAACTAACATTCCTGATGGGTCCTGTGGCAGGGACGAAAACTGGTCGAGTGAGCTAAAGCTAAGTCTAAACGACTGGTCCTTATCTCTCTTTTCTGACATATACAACTGACAGACTCATTCAGACTATACTTTCTCTAAAAATTTACTGCATTCGCCCGTTATACTTACAAGCTGAAGTACTTTAAATTTTCTAAAATAATTTAATACACTTCTGTTAGTACCGTACTTAAGTGCCACGGTGGCTAAACTAATACCGCAACGGTGGAATGTGGTGCCCCATTTGTTGTACAACGTTTCGTCATCCATATCCACGAGCGTCTCCTGGACATGAATGGCACCAACCTTGCACTTGCTTTTTTTGCAATGTTTTTAATACAATAATGCATAGCCAAATTCTTTTCCTCCATTCGTGCAAAAGACGAAAATATATAACATTATTTGTTTCTTTCTAAAAAACACGAAAAATTTCAATTCTGCTCGGCTGCTTCCTATTTTCTTATAAGGTTATCTTTGAGCACATCCCGTAGGCAAACAGGCACAAACCCTTTTGAGCGAAAACTCGTTGGCACTTAGACCCCGCCACAACTTTACTTGTGCGTGCGTAAAATTTTAAAAGAAAGAGGCATTTGAATCCATTTGGATATTATTAGGCTTTGCACTTAGATGGTATTTTTGTAAAAATCTTAACTTTTGATTTTTTGGCACTTAGACCCTTTAGACTTACAACCCTTCAATATCTGTGCTCAACCAGCTTCTTATTTCTATTAATATTTCACGGTACTGTGAAAGTTCTGACTTTATTCAGTAGGCTATCCGAAAATGGAACATCCTTCCACTTAATATTCAGGGAACATGCTCCAGCAGAGCTTTCCCAAAATTGTTGTTGAATTTGCAAGATTTTCGGGTGTGAGAGGCGCACGACTAGTATATATTTTTTAGTTTAACTCTTCTATATGTTGTTCTTGTTATTTTTGTTATTATTATTTGTCTAGATAGTGAATAGTTTTCCTTTGTTAGTTATTAACTGCAATAATTTTTACGTTAATTTTATTTCTATTTTATTTAAATTGCTTTTTTTTATTTTTTTTAGTTCTGATATAAGTTTTCTAATCTTTAGCATACTTCGGAATAAATTATTACTATT
This sequence comes from Dioctria linearis, assembly GCA_963930735.1. Lineage (NCBI taxonomy): Eukaryota > Metazoa > Arthropoda > Insecta > Diptera > Asilidae > Dioctria > Dioctria linearis. The sequence goes on from OZ005741.1 coordinate 287,468,874, forward strand.
AGTAAAACAATAAAAAAAAACTCAAATTCATTCAAGTTTTTAAATATTTTATTAATTTTACTTCGTATAACTTGGTTATACCTGATCTACTCCAAACTGAACGGATACTTGGCACAAAACTCAACTAACCTCAACAGACAAGCGCGAAAGTGAATCTGATTATTCACACAAGGCGCTGCGCAGATATCTTAACAAGCGGTGTCGTTTACCTCTAAGACACTTAATAGTCTACAAACGTTCATTAAATAACAACTATTATGCGAGATAATTAATCACACAATTGTTGATTGCCACACCCAAGCGCCACGGCACCCAGCTGTTATGTCAGCAAAACAACCGACGCCGACGGCTGCAGAGCAATTCCATGCGAGAGAGCTGTTTAGCAATCGCGATTATTTTGGCAAATTTAAAACGTTGCTGATGCTGGACCTGGAATCAAGAATTGTTCCGTGTTCTTTGGACAATGACAGACAGCTCGTTCTGAATCAAATCTTTGTGCTCTTCTGGTGTGACAAGTGGACTCACACCATCCCGTCGTACACCCTAGACAGACTGTCTCCATCATGACTTAATTTGAAATTTAGTCATTTCAAGGAAATGAAGACTTGACAGACTGTGGATGAAAATTATTTCATTTGGAATGTCATTGATATTGAGCCAACCACGGTTGTATTTCGATATGCATAATTTTACATTTTACTGTATATTGTAATTTGTAACCTTTTCATTAGATCCAGTGCTATACTTTTACACTTATAATATAGTCTCACCTTATACATATTCAACATCGTTTTTCTCTTGTTGCTACATAGTATTGGTAATCGTGCTATACTACAGGGTTTTCCAATAAGAGGTGTTATTTTGATATTCAAAGAAAAATGCCATTTTTTGAGATAAATGATCGGATCTTTATTTCATTATAAAGGAGAAGGTATGCCGTTAATAATGGAAAATAACATCAGCCAAATGACCACCACGACCACGCCTACAGGACCATATCCTTTTCATGAAATTTTCCATAACCAAATCGCAAAATGGCTGCTCTATGTCCTCGATAGCCTCACGAATTCCATCTTTGAGGTCTTGAATCGACGCTGGGCTGCTGGTGTAGACTTTCTCTTTCACGCGGCTCCAAAGGAAGAATTCGCAAGGTGTTAAGTCACAAGATCTCGGTGGCCAATTGTAATCACCTCTTAGAGAGATAACACGGTCCGGAAACTTTTCCCGTAAAAGATCAATGGTTTCGTTGCTTGTATGGCACGTAACGCCGTCTTGTTGAAAGTAAACGTTGTTCAGATCAATACCATCCGATTCCGGCAATAAAAAATCATTCTGTCGATAGCGCAATCCATTCACCGTAACTGTTGCTCCAGCCTCATTTTCGAAAAAGTAAGGTCCAATGACCCCGCGGGAACATAAACCGCACCAAACAGTCACACGTTGAGGATAGACAGGCTTTTCAATAATAACTCTTAGGTTTTCCGAGCCCCAGATGCGACAATTTCTCTTGTTGACGAAGCCATCGAGGTGGAAATGGGCCTTATCACTCAAGATGAGTTTTCGATGGAATTCCGGATAATTTTCATGCATTTCAAGGACCTAATGAGCAAAGACTCGTCGTTGTTGATGATCGGCCGGCTTCAGCTCTTGTGTTAACTGAACTTTATTAGCTTTAAGACCCATATCTTTATGCAAAATACGGTGTAATGACGTTTGTGGAATGCCTAATTCCAAAGAACGACGAGGAATGGACAAACCTGGGTTTTCTTCAACACTTTCGGCTACAGCAGCAATTTTCTCGGCTGTTCTTGAGCGACATGCACGGGTTTTATTCTTCACATCACTAACTTGTCCCGACAGCTCGAATTTTTCTACCAATTTCTGTATTGCGGTCCGACAAGGTGCTTCACGACGATCCAAAAATGTTCGAGTTTTACGAACCGTCTCTGCCACATTTTCACCATTTTTATAGTGAATTGTAATAATTTCAATGCGTTGTTGAATCGTGTATCGTTCCATTTTAGTAATGGCGTAGTTTCTACTTGTCAAATGTCAAAAAATGACAGCTCCAAAAGTGACATCTACCGAAATAGCGGGCTAATTGAAATAACACCTCTTATTGGAAAACCCTTTATGTAGAAAACTTCCCTTATTGGCATAAGTACTTAAGTATTTTGTATTTTGTATTTTGATTTTTAGTTTATATTCCTTGCTTTACTTACTTAAGTATTTGTCACTTTATAAAAACTGTAATTTATGTCATTCTATTTCTTTTCTCCCATATAGTAATTGCTTTTTTTCTCTCGTAATGTTTTGATTCATCCCTATAATTTACCATTATTATTATACACTTGTTTAACTGGTATTTATGATTTGGAATTTGCGCATCCTAACGAGCCTTGTACTCATTTGTGCTCTATAAATTGAATAAAGCAATTAAGTATGTTTATTTACAAACAAAACTTTATACTTTTAGTTAAAAAAAAACAAAAATTGGCAACTATTTAAAATATAATACTTTACTCCTCTCACTCTCATATATAAAGTTATATTTCAAAATAATCTAATTCCTTCTATGTATTACCATGGCGATATTCTCCGGAAATTTTGGCGATATCAGTTTCCGTTCTTCCAAGTAATGCTCATGTGATACTTGAACGTGATTCCTCGGCGATATCTTTATAATAATATTTATCTTCGCCAGAATATGATGCGCAAATCATTCGCGTATCATCTGGCAGGCTGGATTATAATAGTGACTTACCGTTGGCTCGAAATAGCATCTTTTTGCACTTACTCTACCAGTGTGTGCCGTGACTGAAAGAGGAGTTGGGAATCGAGCTCGGAACGCGAATAGGGAGGTGTTTCGAGAGCATACGGCAAGCAGACGACAAGCGAACAACTCGCAGATGCTGCAAACAAACAAAGATCTGTAGAGAAGCGATTTTGAACTAAGTGCTCGTAAAGCTTACAAACAAAAAAAAATGTTTAAGACAACTTCCCAAAATCTACTTTTTTGAGCTTCTCACTGGGCTCCCCGGTAAAACAATAAATGTTATCCAAAGAATTTGGTAATCGTCACTTAATCCAGTCAAATACCATGCTTATATGTATTGGCTGGTGCAAAATGGATTGTGAAGGCTAAAATGGAAAAAAATAATATTATTTTTATTATTATTATTATTACCAATTGCAACTTTGGCTTGGTTATTTGGACAACGCGCTCGATAACAAAAAAGCTGTGCAATGGGGCTGGAACGAATATCTAGGTAGACTTGTGCCCAAATTTATCCCAGACAGCTCAGAATTAATTACCGAAAAATTATGAAAAAGTATTAGCTGCAGCTGTGAAAGTGGTTGTAATAAACAATGATGTGACTGCCGAAAGCATAGCTTAAAATGTACTAATCTTTGAAGACGTAAGTGATTTGGAAGAGATTATTGATGAAGAGTTAGGAAAGTGTCTTTATATTGAAATTGAGAAGCTCGAAGACGCCGATAATCTCGAACATCCTTCGGAATTTGAAAATTTTATTGATGAAGAAGAAGAACAACCACAATTCAAAGATGCAAAATTCATTAGAATTTTGTAATTTCTCATAAATTTTTTATTTTTATAAAAAATATCAATAAATTAAATGTTCTACTTAATAATTTCGTATTCAAATTATTATATTCAAATATACCTAAAACAGATTATTATTATACTATTTTATTTAGTGAAAAAATAGCAAAATATACGTTAATAAAATTTCACACTGGGCCAGCGAGTCTTAACTCTAGCTTATGACTTTCAGTACGGTATGATGCATTGCCATGAAGAATTTGAATTTCAGGATGATTTTCGCCTCTGTCTTCAATTAAATTGATTCAACTTTAGTAATATCATATTAAAGTAAATTCTTTCAATGAGTGTTAATCCATTATTTACTTAAATAATAAACAAAAATGAAAATCATAAAAAAAGACTTGAATAATTCGTGATCCGAAAAGTTATTTTTTCTTTGTTTTTCTCAATTTTAAGCGGTTTCCTCGTAAATAAACCATCAGCATATATAGGCTGTTTTAAAGTAGACATTTACACTGTTAAAATGAGCCCAGATAGAATATTTAAATCGAAAAAAAACACCAATAAAATTTTCCGTGGAAGATGTTGGATTTTTTGTTTCGAAAATTGTAAATATATCGGAAACTTAATTTTTCACAGATTCCATAAAAATTGTGCTTATTCAATCCAAGAAAAGGTATTCTTTCGCAAAATGTCATGTAAGTTAAATTATTTTTACGATAAAAAAAAAAAACACTGAAAAACCGGGTTTCCGCCATTTTATCGAAAAATTGGACGTTATGTTGAAAATGCTTTATATGAAAGTTTTAGATATTTTTATTATCTATAAATTTCGCGAAGAACATTTTCCGCTAGGAAGTCACATTTCGTCAAAAAACGCAAAAAACCACTTTCAATTCCTTAATCCCCCCGCATTTCGCAATTTAACTTTATCTGGTGTTTAATTTTTGTTTTTTCCTAAATTATAACCTTAACTAAATTTTACGTCTGGTCCTTGCCTGTTAATAATTTTTTCTTTTCAAAAAAGTATTGGCACCAGTCTATTAGGGTGGAACCATGAATCAACCCAGGTTCAAACACCCATGTATACACGGTTCGAGTTGAACCACGGTTTGCTGGTGTAATCGAATCGAAATGGTGTCCTATAAACACGGATTGTGTAGTGCAGTTGCCACCTGACAGCTGAGATTTATTTTATTTGCTGTTCACTCGGAAAGTTTGGTCGAGTTTTATTTATAGTGAGTTGGTTTTACTTATGTACATACATGAAATTTCATAACCTAAATGGGTCTTTTACAAGAAGCACCATATAAGTCAGGAAATAGAGACATTGCAGAGTAGAATAAATAGGGAAAAGCTACATTTATGCATGAACACTGCTTTCATGGTTCTGAACAATATACCAAAAGCCCCATGGATACACGTGCCGCTAAATATTTTACGCGGGGTCAAAAGTCACAAAAAACGGGTTTTCGTGAAAATCTAGCTAACGGTGACTTTTACCAAAAAAATAGTAGTTACCAAATTTTTAGATCGACAAATTACACATAGAAAAAAAAATGTATTACTTTTTTTCGTAAGACTAACAGTTTTCGAGAAAATTCGATTTAAAATGTTGTAACGTTCATGTTCACTCCTTTCCACACCACCCCCTTGAGAGTATTAGACGCGTTCTTTTTTAAGTGTTGTCCCCAATCGGCATAATCCACGTCTATTTCTGATTGGAAATTTTTGAAGTGTTAAAGAAAGTAAACAAATTATCAATTTTTTGATTCGAAAAATTATTATTTATAAGAAAAATAATTAAAAAAAAAAGATTAATTATTTTTTATGTTATTATTATTACAATTTTTTTTGTCTATTAAAAATATTTGTATTTTGTTAACAACAATTATTATAAAATGGTTATATTATTCATTTTTTATTGATCAGAGCAGTTACGGTTCTTCTTCAGATTCCATTTCAATTTCCATTTCCATCTCCTCATTATCTTCTTCTTCTTCCGTTTCCAGTACTTCCGTAGATTTTTAGTGAGACGAACAGCTGTCAGAACGGCATGACTAATGCGGCCCTTACACGTTCAGTAATAATGTCATTACTTTATCGGATTGGCATTAATAATGATCGTGTAAGGTTCACAGAAACTATAATGATAGTCAGTAATGATGATATCTGGATTTTCTGATATTTAGGCATCATTACTGACATATAATGGGTATATTGTCATTAATAATGACAGTGTACGGTGCGCGCTTCATTACTGCCTTCATTTCTCAGTTCGGTTCTGATTTTGTAGAGGTATGATGTTATTTAAAGATGGATAGTGATAGTGACAGCGAGTTTTTTTTTTGTACTGAATCTACTATGGCGGAATGTCCTGAGGCCGAGTGTATTAAAAAAGAGAGGGAGCTTCTTCGGAGCTTGGTTGAGGCCTTTGAAAGCCTGCCGAAATTGTGGAATCCAACAAATCAGTTTTATAAAAACAAAACTGAGGAATTTAGCTCCAGACAAACTATTAAGCATTTATATGAAAATAGAATCAGGTTCTAAATGTGCAGATGTTACAAGAAAAATACATATATTTACCGAAAAGAACTTGAAATGATCCTATCATCGACGAGATCGGGAATAATTGACAATGACGTGTACAATTCATCTTCGTGGGTATTTCATGCTCTTTAGTTTCTGGACAGAATCGAACATCCTGTTAATGCAAATGTATAAGAGGTGAGCAGCGTAAGTGTAATTGCATATTTTTCAGATAATCATAATTGGGTAAGAAAATTTGTATTAACATTGTTGGGTAAAAAAATTTGATGCTTAAGGAGCAATTATTGTTTCCTTAATATTTGATAGCGTTAAAATTACAGAAATAGAAAGGAATATTTGTTTTTTTCAATTAGCTACATATTTAATTTATATTTATTCTAACTAGGAGGAGCCCGTCGAAGTTGTCCGGCGATAATATAGATACCTAGATGGGTGGGGGTAGAGTGGTTATAGATGAATAATATCCAAGCTATTAATTGACTCGATCGCGTGATTCCGTACTCTAGTTTCACTCTATGTCTGTATGTGTGTGTATGCATGTATGAGTGTGCGTGCATACATTCGTATGTGTGCTACAGTGTATCTATGTCGATGCGTTCTCAGGCAGTGCCCAAACCTATAGTAAAACACGAAATTTTTGTAAGCCAACCATACGAAGGAATTGCCCGATTGGTCCCGTTTTCGAACTATATTTGCAATTTTTAAGAAAACGCCGTGTACAAAATATGACTTTTCTACCCTTGGCGCCTTCTCAAGCAGCTATCAAGTATATAGTGAAAAACAAAAGTATTGTACGGAAACACCAAGAAGAGGTAGCCCGATTTAGTCCATTTTTAAAATTTTATTTAATATTGCTATGAAAACACCACGTACTAAACTTGAGCTCTCTATGTGAACTCATTGTGAAGCATTGTCTAAATATATATTAAAAAACGAAATATTTGTATGCCAACCCTACGAAAGAGTTGCACGATTTAGTCCATTTTTGAACTTGTATTTGTAATTTTTATAAAAACGCCGTGTAAAAAATATCAACTATCCACATCGACGCGATCTCAGGCAGGTTTTTAGATATAAGCAACAGCGTCATCTATCGTATCCAAAACTATCCCATATTTCAAGCTGAAGCCAACCAAATATATTTACAAAATTACTTTGAAATCGCTTCGACGGTTTCGAAGATTAGCGTGTATGAACGCAGTGACATGTGATTTTTATATATTAAAATAAGCAGTATGGAACAAATAATAAAGAATAATTTTAAAATTTCAGTTTCACTTTGTACTTAATGCTAAAATTATAGCAATGCCACCTTTTCTGTGAGGATCCATTACAATAATTTACACAAGATAAATGAACTTCTGGCCTGATGAATTGAGACATACTGAAAGAAATACTGTCATTTTTAATGATAGTGTAAGGTTTCAACATAATGACAGAGTAATGAAAGAAGACTTGCGGAAGTAATGACATTACTGGTAACGACATTATTACTGATCGTGTACTGTCCGCATAATGGCAGTTCATTTTAGTTTATAACGATCGAGTGCCAATCTCCGATTTTTTAACGTTACTTCTTCAAAACTTGGAATGTCGTCATTCATATTCTCGAACATTTTGCTAGGAGGAGAATAATTTTCATTATTAACTACTACCGATTTAATGCCTTCTCGAATAATAGCTGCAGCTGTTCTTAAAATTCGAAGCCGTTCTTCTAATTCATTAAGTTTTCTGTTGTAATACCATGATTTTTATTAAATATCATATTGTGCGCCGGTGAAATAAATAATAGTTAAAGAGGTACTTTTTTGTATAATACTTTTGACAGTCCTGTCATCTGGAACATAATCATTGCTCACATCTTTTAATTCGTTAAAAGTGAACTGACATTCATCATTATTTTCAATAAATGATAAAAATTTCTTCCATCGCTAATGATATTTTACTATCATCTTCAGGACGACCAACCGCACTACACGTGGTAGGCTTCATAAAATTTTAAAAACAATCGGAGTGATAACAAGCCTCAGCACTGACTAGATCATGTTCGTAAATAATTCGTCATGTAACGGCCTTAGCGGAGTCATCATTACGCTTTCCTGCAATGTCACGAACGGTGCTCTTAAAAGAAAGCGTCGAGATACAGTGGATTTTACTGCGACTATTTATCCTTTTTTCTTTTTTTTTCTACACCAGAAAAATATCAAGATTTTTAAACAAATGCGTGGTTCACTGGAACACATTTTGCTGTGAGATGGCCTCGTAGATGTCGATGTACTTGTTTCATCTCGCTGTCTTTGTGATGCCAATACTCTTGACTTACGCGTATAATATTTACGGTACTCTACATGAATTACCACAGAACTAGCATTTCGTAAACATTATGCTTTTCATGCTTTCTTTCAAGATTTGACTGTATTAGCGTAAAGATTTATCACAAATAAAACAAACTTCTGCTATTTTGGATAATTTGTTTAATTTATACAAAAATTATTGAATAAAAATTGTAAGCAAGCACGTCCATAATACTAACGTTAGTTCGTTCGTATACTTAAAATCGATCAATACATAAAGCAGGTATAAACAAATGTATACTCTGTGGGCAGACGTCCCTCAAGGTCGTGTGACAAACGTGAACGTATCGGAGTTCATCCTTCATCGTCTAGCCCATTATGGAGTATGATCGACACCATTATGTAGTATGTATATGTTTTAGTTTGTATTGTTATGGACTTTGAAACTATCACGTGAATAAATTTTCCAATATTTTAACGTTTAATTGCAAATATTCGACACATGGATACCGCGTTAAGGAGTGCATACGGGGTACTGGAGAACGTTTTAAATCGAATATTCTCGAAAACTGTTAGTCTTACGAAAAAAAGTATTACAACGTTTTTTGTAGGTAATTTTCTAAGCTAAAAAATTGATAACTTCAATTTTTTCGATAAAAGTCACCATTAACTAGATTTGCGCGAAAACCGTTTCTGGTTATCTTTTACCCCTCTTAACATTTTTAGCGGCACATGTATCGATGGGGACTTTTGGTATATTGTTTAGAGCCACAAAAGCAATGTTCTTGCAAAAATCTAGCTTTCCGGGAATTTGTCCGAAGTTTAACTATTTTTGTCCTTATTCCCTGATCTAATAAAAATGATGTTATGTTTAACTGTCACTTCAACTATATTTAGACTTTTCAACTCACTCTTTCAATTCTGCATGCGAACATGTTAAAAATCATGAGAGACAGGGTTTGAAGATAAAGTGCGTAATTGTGCATTCATGCAGCATTAAATCGACTTATAATTGTTTTATTTTTTCGTCATGATATGACGGTTAAGGTTGATTTTATTTTCTATCTTCATAAAATTTTTTTTTCAGTCAAAGGATAACTAAGTTTTGTTGAATAAAGTTGGATAAATAAACTTGTCTTGATTCGATTTGATATTTATACAAATATTCAATGTCAATGCAATTTTTTTTTTTTTCAAATCCAATACTAGCTGGAATTTTAAAATAATTTCTATAAAATATACCGCAACATTCAACGCTGATACGCCTTTTATTCTTACATACATCCCTTAATGAGAAATAATATTTTATTAGATATTTTTCAAACATATTTTGAGCCATTAATTAAATAACATATAAATTTATTACCGTGAAGGAGACTTTTTTAATATCGTCAAATCAAATGATGTAGTTTTACCCATTTATAAACTCTGCAAGGTTCTTAAAACTTGTTAATATACCGCACCACAAATCTTAAGAGGCGCTAGTTCCGGATCATGGAAAATCTGATGTTCATTAGAACAATGAATACCAATTTTGACTATGTATTATGGGCCGTGGCATAAATCTAATTTAAAATACTATGAGGAAACTGGTTTATGATGCTCTTAGATGGTTACCAGGTCTTAAAGACATATCAAATAGAATTTTGGTATTCACCAAAATTTCAGTTTCGTTTAGACGCGACTATGATCGAGTGCTAACAAGAATTTGTCTCGATTTCATACATATAAATTAGGAAAGTTTAATCTACGAGAATATGTTCGTGCAAATTGTCCTATTAGTTTTTACTGCTTCGATTTGTGTAGCTGGTAAGCTTTACTTTCACATGTATCTAGCTAAACCATTTTGTTAATGATTGCACTAAAAAATATTTTTGGAAAAAGTTCTAAATTAAACTTAAAGTTATTTGTAAATTTTTGACAGGTAATGGAAGATATCTTCCTAATCCACAAGGATTAGTATATCAAAGTCAACGTTGCCCATCAGGATACTGTTCACAAAAGCCTCAACTTCATAGTGGATATATAGTAGCTGTTCGGCCGCAATTTGTACAAGAAAGGAAACCTGTACCTCATAGGAGTATTCAGCAAGGTCAGTGATTTTTCTAATTTTATCGCATTTTATGGGTTCCGTTCCGCACCTTAAAAGAAAAAATCGGAACTCTTATTAGATCATTCTTGTGTCCGTCCGTCTTGAATATTACGTAAGGTAGAAATTTAAAATTTGTCGGAATGTTAGGTCTTCGTAACGCGCACATATTTTGACAGTGAAAGATTATTAAATATTTTTTTTTTTAATTTTGGATAGGAAAGAATTTAGACCCTCAAACAAGATTTTACTAATTTTTTTTAATTGAGTCGGGTATCTTTTGAAAGGACTACCTTAAAACTTTATTTTTTATGTTTTTTTTTTTGTAATTGATTATATAAATTATATCCCAAAATGTGTAAAAAAATTCTAAGGCTAAAATTTTGATATTATCAGGGTTAGTATGCATTGACTCATAGATAACATGAACGCTTTTTTCGTCAGTTTCTTAGTTCTAGAAAACAATCTAAGAGAACTATTACTAATAAAACCAACTCATATAAGACTAACTACTTTTCATTCGCCTGCCTGAAGATTATTTAAAAACATTGATTACAATTTCCTTAACTACTTTAGCCTAATTTAACCTACTTACTGGCTCACGGTTATAGGCCATCTGGGCAACTTCACTATTCCAAATCTACTTTGTTAATTTTTTCTAATTTTCCTATGTTGTAGTTGACAGCTTTAATTAATAACTAATGGCAGACTCTTACGTTATCTGCTCACTAATTTAAACATTTAGTGTAATCACAATTCATATTATTCTAGTTAAGTATATTTGCTAAAATTAAAAAGCTTTCAAAGGAAAATTATGTAGTTTATAGCAATTCAATGTTACTACAACTACGTTAAGATTATGACAAATTCAAATGTTTTTCTGTTATTTATTTATTTTTACTAAGGCTTAAGCGAAATTTGTTAGTAGGTTAGTAAAATTAAAATACTTAACTTTTCTTTAATGCCAGTGTATTGCCACTATATTTAACAATTTTTCTGTTATAATTGCGGTCGTTTTCGAGTTAAAGTCTTATCTCTACATTATTATTCGTAAGATACGTTTTCAAATCAAGGAGTAGTCCATCTGTATCATCCTTCCTATAGATAAGGAGTCAGTTGGAGTTCTTCATATTCTTTGTCAAGATAAGCTCTGCAATAAAAGGTGCACTTAGGTAGAATGGGTAACTGGAACATCGAAAAGGCAGAAAATGTCTGACCCGAACTCTTACAACACCTATTATATTTATTTTCTGTTTCTGTCTTTGTATGTAGTTGTAGTTTGTTCTTGGTGCTCAGTTGTTTGTATACATATTCATTTTTGGTGATACATTCCATTCATTTCCAAGGTGCATAGTGCTTTCCACTGGGTTTATTTCATTTGGAGAAAAAGGAACTAGCCCGATGGCTGTGGGTATACTGAAACCCGTACACATAATGTCTAGAGTTATGAGATGCAGCGTAGATTTTCTGTCATGAACCGTTCTGAAGACAAGGTTTGGGAGAAAGTGGGAAAACCTGTCTCTACCAGGAAATTGGAATACAGTAATGTTTAAAACATATGAAATATAGACCTAATTAAGGGAGAAATATAATAGTCTATAACGTATTTACTAATATTGCAGCACAATGAGGCATTATTCATTAGATTTCCAATTATCATTGATCGACTGTTCATCGTTAAAGTTCTGGTACTGAGCAGTGATTGCGCAAGCCCGATTTGCTCCTGACCGGCTTTTTTTTATTCACCCGAACTGAAAACATACAAATATTGTTTGTGAATAGAATTCTTTGAGCCAAGTTTTTAACACAAAGAGTAAAAATTTAATATATGTTATCTCAAATGGGCAGGAAGAAATTTTCATTTCACTTAAAATAAGGTGTTCTCATTTCCCAGCGGTACCTAATAATGTTTAATTTTTATTTTTTTATTTTACGATTTTACATATACATTTCAAATATGTATAAAGTTAATGATACACAAGTAATTTCACAAACATTTCAAAATTATCTGTATCTTATACCGGCATCATAATAATGGTTCATTTTTGATTTATGCCGAAATGTTTGTCCCCCGTTCTTATTTGGCTTTACAGCAGGATTACAGATTTATAAAATCTTTTATAGTAACTAAAAAAACAGGCTATTACATATATGGTCATGTCACGATGTGAGAAAGTTTATGAAATTTCTTTAAAAAAATTTCGTTTGCTTAAAGAGTTTTTTCCACTCAATTCTCGAGCTGCAGACTTAGCAGCAAACTGAGTCAATTTCAATTGACTTATTTCGCTATGAATTTTCATAGCAAAACTCTCTATGAAATGCTAGTCCAGTATAGGGCTAAGTCTTGCTAGGCATTCAAGTAAATACGTTGTATTTCGCCTCATATAATTCACACTTAAAATTTATTTTAAGTTTATATATGAGGTCAGCTTGGCTGTTTGCTTTGGCAAATACGGCAGGCAGGAACCAAGCCGTACTGACGATTATACGGTTCCTGCTAATATGAAATGCCCTCTTTTTGCAATAAAATTTCTTAAAAAAAAAAAAAAAAAAATTTCGTTTGCTTAAAGAGTTTTTTCCACTCAATTCTCGAGCTGCAGACTTAGCAGCAAACTGAGTCTAAGCTTCCATGCTAAAGCGACAATTAACAAAGCCAATTTCGCATACAGTTTGCTCAGTCCAACTGCAGGGACGGACTATCAACTCAGACCAAACTTCTGTTGTACAAATAACTCGTAAGACCTGTCATCAGCAACTGTTTCCCTTTGTGTACCTAAATACAATTTCTCCCACCTATATGGAGAGACTCAGCAAACTTGAAAGGAAGATGCTTAAAGCTTGCACGGGACTCCAAAGACGAGCCAAGCTTGGACATAAAGGTCATGGCCCCTAGGCGGTTAACAGAGTTAGAACCTCCTTTTTTTAAGTAATTGAATTGTTATTTTTCATTTCTTAAACGTACATCGACCTTCAAAAATAAATTAACAGACTTAGAAATATCAGAAGTAAGAACGAAATTATATGCAAAAAAAGTTCGTGTCTTGTAAGAATACGCTTAGATTGCCATACAACGAACATTTTTCTTTGCAAAAAAACGGATTACAGACTGCATTATTTCTGAGTCCTTATACAGCACACCCTGATCTCCTCTGTGGTGGACCTTAAATAGTTCTTCACTTGGGGCCGAAAACGATCATTATACCGAGCTGTATGACCCTGGTGTACACAACAACATCGGGAGCGCCATTTCCACATTTGAATAAATTCGTTGAAAACCCTTTTTTATAGGATGTACTTATATAATTCCATTCCAAGGCCGATAATTGTTTTCCTCGTGTATCTTCAGTGAACTACAAATGAGCTTACAGGTGTAAGCACTAGTTTCACAAAGTCCCGTCTAAATTTCCTAGATAGAAAGGCTTTCAAGCTCCGTGAACCCTAGCGGATATCTTCAGATTCCAAGTTATGTAGCTTCATGAGAAGTTAAACTTTTTACTCAACTTCTCGTAAGCAGATCCACGTTTTCGTATTGCATCAATCAACATGTCGATAATGTCGTTAAAAACACTAACTCTGAATCCGTCCCTGCCGGATAGTGCAACTTCGATCGCGTTTCTTTTTACTTCATCAGTTGACAATTTCCCGCCCTCCTGCTCTGATTATTGGTAAATTCGTCCCTTTATGCAGGAATAATAAAGTGAATTAATTTTTTTTTAATATCAGGTGTCGTATGTACTGCATACCATTTTGGCCGCTCCTGGCGGGGCCCTCTACAAGGTTGGGTCCCTAGGTAACTACTTAGTTTGCCGAGGCAGAAGCTCGCGGTTGAGACGACCCAACGGAAAATACTTCCTCAAAAGAGTAGCTTACAAGACAGCCAACATCACTCCAATACAGGAGTATCTATTCGAACTTGCCACCAAGCAAGTTCAAAAATACTAAATCACCCAAACCCGCTTATAAACAACCTGCCGGACTTTTTCATACCGGCACATTTTTAATATATGTCACCCCGAAGACCGAGGCTAAAAACATCTACCATCTATGTGATGGTAGAATAAGTTTCTACAGCCAAAAGGGTGATTACTACTACGCAGGTAATCACATCTTAAGTGCCAAACAATTCCGAAGTTTCGATCCGATCTGATCCAAGCCATTTCGATCCAGCGGATGCATAACCACAATTGTTCCGTTCGGTTTTGAACACTTCACTTTGAAATTTTGGCAGATTTTGCCTTTTCATCTATATCCATGCAAACATTTTTTTTTTGTACAATTCACGTAATTTTTATTTTCTCAACAAAAGCCTTTTCAACCATCTTTGATTATAAACAATTTTTTTGCAGATGGTTTTCTAGGTTATGTCATCCGTAAAAGTTGAAAATTGCCCAACTTCTCCGTTGCGGTTCGATCCATTTCGATCCATTTCGGTGTAATGTGTCCAATTGCACGTATGTCTCATATAAGCAAATTTGACATTTGTACGTATCGGATCGAAACGGTGCAATTTGTGCTTTCCACTTTAGCCACAATTACTCATCTTAGCCACGATTACTCAAAGAGTGTCTCTGACGAAAACAAATTCTTTAGAAACCATTGATTCCTAAACTCTCCCAACAATCCACATCCTATCCTCTCACATCTACTTACCCCGCCATTCTGCTAACAACTAACTCCAAGAGGAGAACGTCATGCAGACGACAGTAAAGGTCGAAATGCAATGATGACGACACGACATTTACGACGATAAATGGCAATGCCATGTTGCTGTACACATTGGAGCAGACCGATTTTGTCGCCGTAACCAGAGTTGGGAATAATTCAACTTTTGTCGTCGTTGTCGTCGTAATTTGATTTTGACAGCTGAGAGTAATAAGCAAAAAATTACTTTAGAGGAGCAATTAATTAATTTAGTGATGGAAATGAAGTATTTTTATGCCAAAAGAAATCCACAATATCGAAATACATATTTAAAAGAAAAGAAAAAAAGAAGAAATTGGAGAAAAGTTGAAAATAAGTGGTAGATGATATTTTGTAATCCACATAAATTCGGCGTTAATCATTGTTTATTAGACCTTTACAATTTTTTTTTATATCTTTCTCATTTTGTTAATAAATTTCAACAAATAATTTTACCACCTACATATTTTGATATGCCAACGAGCATATAAGAAGACGATAAGAAGAAGACGACAGTGTCGTCGTAATTGTCGTGTCGGCATCATTGTGTTTCGGCCTTGAAAGGGAAAGTTACCAAAGGACAACTATTGGGCCATCCCACATGAGTATTCTTGATGCTTTCTAGGAAAGATGTGAAGAGAAGCAAAGAGATATCTCTACACTTTGGAGAGATATCTCTTTGCTTCTTCTCACCTCTTCCCAAGAAAATCTGTTTGCAAACTGAAGCAGGAATACTCGTGTGTGATGGCCCATTAACATAAGAACAACAAACGACATCAAGCCGAACTGAGGGAATCTTTGTCAAATTCCAAACAGCTACCTTCCTTCTTAGCACCTTATACCTTTGATTTAAATATTCTTTTTATCAGGTCGGTTTCCCAATTTGTGGATAATTTTCTGGTCACAAAAAGGAATTAATTACAGCGATTCACTAATAAGCTGAAAATATTTGTGTAGAAAAAGAACACTATGCATTTCACCACGTTATAAATGCAGTTATATAATTGACTTGAGTTGTGTATTTCTCAATTAACTGGGAATTCACTGTTATGCTAACATTGTGCTAACCTTGTAAGGAAAAATTATGATAATTATAAACAATGAATTGCAGTTACCGTCTTAGGTATTAAATTTTTACTGCCAGTTAATTGACAAATGCTCACACGGTTTCTCGAATTACGTCTAGAAATAACAATCGCACAAATTCGAACTGAGATCCCGCATTTTCCTTGGGATTTATTTTTTTCGATATGTGATCTATGTACATATTTTAATTCCAATATAAATAACTTATACTCTATTAAAAAATAAGGCAGTACAGCTCTTATGGGCGGCCGTGATACAATTTTTAATTAATATATTGCCCAATTACCATTCTTGCTGAGTTTATTTGCTGAACTTAACTTCAGGCTCTAAATTCCACCAAGAAAATAAATTAAAAGGAAAACCAATATACGACTGAGAGACACGTTTTTAGAAGCAAAAAAAAAAAAAAATTGTAATAAAGTTGCCAACATAAGAGTCCGGAAATGTCTGGTTAATTAGAAGTCTGAGTCCACTGCTCAGTGTCCAAGAATGAAAATTTATCTGAAATGTAAATGAGTAATTAAAGAAATTACGGGGTTTACCGGGCGTAGTAGCATGGTGTAAATCCTTTAGGGGCAACATAATGTTTTCGAGAAATATGAAGTAGATTCATAAATTCTTATCGAATTAGTAATAAATTTTTCCATTCTATACGCCGTTATTAGGCCAGTGGAATAAATTATTCACAATTATTATTGCTTTTCCATTCAAAGCGTGTCAAATTATGTTCATGAAGTCTACTGATACCGGTAGCCAGGATTTCGAGTCATCACTTTTGTATAAGCATGCTTTTAAAACCAACTACTTACAATGACATTTTTTAGAATCAAGTTATGGATTCCATTATAATGGCTGTCGATTCCACAAAGGCATTTTATTAAATAACTGGTTCAGATGAATAATTTGTTGTGCAGTGTTATTTGGTTATCTTGTGGAGTCCCACAAGGCTCTATTTTACCACCTCAATTCAAGTTATTTTAATTTTCATTAAAATTTACCGTTCCCTTCAACTCTTCTGAACATTGGACATATAATCTTAAGGAAGGGTCATGTAGCTTGAACCAGAATTAGTTTATTGATTTTTTAGTATGTCTCCATTTCGATCATCTACTTTGTTACAAATAGTTAAAACTTTATTAGACTTGGCCGCTCTTAGCTTATCGGCGCAAGCGGTAGGCCCCTGTCCTTTCCTTATCTTTACCTTCTGTTAAAAAATCTTCTGTTTAATCTTTGATACCTTTAATTTATTAGTTTCGATTTCATTTTTCTCAAGTGTGTCTGTTAGAATTCGAGTTTTCACAGTTTTCCGGCATTGGTTTAATTTTTCTTCGTGGAGCTGCTTTCGGAAATGGACGTAAGGTTACTGGAATTACTTCAAAAGAGTTTGGTTTAGTGCAGAACTGAAGATCTGATGTTCCCGGACAATTTTAATCACAACCTTGCCTACGTTAATCAATTTCTCGACTCGTTTTATAACCGAGTAGAAACTCATGTTCTCGAAATACGTCAGCATTGAAAGGTCAAATGCCTGTCGAAGCACTTTGGATAAGATTTACCGACAATTTCAGATATGTCATTATGGTTATATCAACAACCGAAGAACCAAACTCCTCCACGCATGAAATAGAGCGCTCGGTTTAAGGTTACTTCAGTTTAAGATACAAGACTCGCCTTGAACCTTGAAATGCCTGCAGATCCAAGGAGATAGATCATAGGTTGTCATATAATTTTTCTAACTGTACAGTACAGCAGTGACTTTCCGAGTCACCATGTAGAATGCACCTACTTCAATTGCTGTCGCGATTTTTTTCGATGCATGGTTGCCTAATTGGATTTGGGTATTCCTTGTTCGTCGGTATTTCATAAGGATAAGTATATATGTATAGTTTCAGAAACTTTGAACCTCAGATGAATCGTGGTGCAATGCACTTGAATGAGGTTCCTGACGATAGTTGTGAAATTTTTAATGCGAAACGTACTTGCGGACTTTCATTTGGAAATAATTGTTTGAAGAGATATGTCTGTTTTATAAAATAATAATTAAATGTCGTAACTGTATTTTTATTTTTTTACAATGATTAATTTTTAGTTCAATTTATTTTGTTTAAAAGAGAAAACTAGACGGACGAAATTTTTTTTTCTTTTTTCGATATTTGCAATTTTGAACGCAGCGCTCTCCGAACTGGGATTTGAGCAAAAATTAAACGAAAAATTTATATTATTTACAGCGGTTATTAAAAAAATATATATATCATGCGCGGTATTGAATGATACTTCATCTGTGTCGTCTGTAGGTAATGGTATTGTTGTCTCTTTGAGAATAGTACCAAAATCTTCGAGTGTTTTCGTCACCCGTTTCTCTCCAGAAACGTTGTATGAGGACATATTGAAGTATCTTAAGTCTAAAAATATCGCATCTGATGTATTTCTTGTCGTAAGATTAGTAAAAGTTCTAAACCGGTTGCATCCTTTGTTTTAACCGTCTCAGAAGATGTGCGGGACAAGTTATTGGATCCCACGTTTTGGCCCGTTGGGACGTTTACTAAATTGTTTGTGCCTTCCGAGCGCCAAACTAGAAACTTTCGCGATGCTGAAATCTTTGAAAATTCGTATCAAATTTTTAGAAGACATAAACGTATTGAGTCTGTAACTCGAGGTGGCTGCGTACTCCTCGCCTGTAAAAACCAGTTTAATTTCACCCAAGTTGGGAATCCCCGTTTCTTCAACACTCTCGACATTGAACTTATTGCCCTTAAGTTAACCCTTTTAAAATCTGACTTATACATACTTTGTTGCTATATTCCTCTAGACTGCAAGAATATTGTTGAAGGCAAAGGTCAGAATATTTACGATCCACTCATTTCAACATAAAATTTTATCCATGGTAAGATCTTCCTGACGAATTACTACTAATTGGTGATTTTAACTTACCCAATATTCAATGGGTACTAAATGAAGATGACGATGACTCTGTTCCACTTAATAACTTGATAACAAGGGAATCACTTTTCCTTGACACTATTACATCTCTTGGTCTTAGTCAAATCAATAACGTTAAGAATGACATGGGTAGGCGGTTAGACCTGGTATTTTCTACTGACGCGGATAACTTAATAGTTGAACCCAGCCAAGTGAAAATGTCTGCTCTTGACAACTGTCATCCCCCTCTACTAATTACATATTACCATGAAACCGAAAATTTAACAGATTGTGACGAAACACAATATCTTTTCAATTTAAGAAAGCTGACGAACTTTCCAGTAGACTTACATTTA
The DNA here is from genome assembly GCA_963930735.1 of Dioctria linearis. Taxonomy (NCBI): domain Eukaryota; kingdom Metazoa; phylum Arthropoda; class Insecta; order Diptera; family Asilidae; genus Dioctria; species Dioctria linearis. The sequence goes on from OZ005741.1 coordinate 287,488,416, forward strand.
TTGACGAAAACAATCTCCGTTATGGTTCAATCAGGAGCTGAATCGTCTTAAAAATAGAAAGAATTAATTGTGAAAAAGTCATGTGAGGGATAAAGAGATTACAGTCACAACAACTTCCTCATATCATATATGTATTGAATTCAAAGAACTTTCCTCTGCACTTTAGTATGAGTATATTCAAAGCATGCGTACGAAATTATTTAGTGACCCGCGTATCTCCTTAAGTGTATTAATATGAGCATTTTGGTAGTAATGATTCATCTGAAATTTGCAATATGTTTGCTTCTTTTTTTGACAATGCCTTTGCCTCGTCAAATTTTCAACCTCAAAATTGGAACTTCATTCATATGAACGACTCTCATAACGTTTCATACACTATCCGTTCAATTTTAGAAGAGGATATACTTGATCATATTAATGGGCTTCCAAATGACTTCACAAACGGTCCCGATGAGATCCCTCCAGCCTTTTTTAAGTCATGCTGCCTTGCCCTAGCAGCTCCGCTGAGATTTATTTTCCAAAACTCGCTCGATAGTGGTTATTTCCCGCAGCTACGGAAAAACTCTTTTATCATGCTAATCCACAATAAAGGTAGTAAAAATGAAATTTCTAACTGTAGGCTTATTGCAAAATTATCTTGCATGCCCAAATTATTCGAACCTATCATTTACTCTCAGCTATCAACTTCCTGTAAGAATTTGCTCTCTTCAAACCAACATTGGGTAATTTCGACAGGAATTTGTCTCGGATAGCATTGGCGGGTTGGCAAAAGGCTATCAGACATTTTATACAGACTTTAGTAAAGCCATCGACAAGTTATCTCATTCCGTCATGAGAAATGAGAAAGTATGGGCTTCCCCCAATATTACTAAAATGGACGGAGTCTTATTTAGAGAACAGAAGATAACAAAACTTATTCCGACATTACATCTCTAGAGTCTTGAAAGCTTCGTCTGGCGTACCTCAATGGAGTCACTTGGGCCCGTTGTTCTGTTGTTGTGAGATTCTGTAAGGTCTTGATTTATTCCGACGATGTTGAGCTTTTCGCTCAGACTAAATCTATTAACAATTATGAACAGGTACAGGGAGACTTTCAAAATTTTTACAATTGATGCAAAAGCAATAAAGTGCTAGTCAATATGACTTTCCATTGGAATCAGACACCAATCAGTCATGATTATGAGTTCTTGTATTCCTCGATTCGACGTGTTAGTTCTATCTATGACATGAGTGTCAAGTGTGACCATAGATTGATTTTTAACTCCCACATAAACTACATGGTATCAAAGAGTAGTTCTATGCTGGGCTTTGTAAAACGTTGGTCCTGAAAGCTCTCGAATACCTCCATAACATTACGTCGCCATTATACGGTACACACATCGACCGTATCGAGTCTGTTCAACCTACCTGGAATAATTCATTAATTGTTTAATGTTTATGTGCATTGCATGTATTTTCATGCGGTGCTTGGTTTATGTTTAGTCTAACATACTAATCCTAACACCGACTAAGTGATGAAACGGATGTATGGTTAACTGTTTATTTATTAAACGTACCACTACAGCGAACTTGTGTTAAGCTGGTTCTAATAGTCAAGCATTCCTCCAGCACAAAAATATCGCCAAAGGAGAAAGATAAATATTACTAATGTCATAAGTGTAAATTTTATAATCAAATTTTAATTTTCATATTTATTTTACTAGGTAACTTTTTTCTATTTAAATATTGCTTGTTTGAATTTTAAATTTTTTCACAATATTGATATTCTGAATTTATATAAATTATTCTAGGCTGTCATAATTTCAATGAAAAACGGTTGCTAAAATTTGTCTTCATTCACTAGAAATTTAAAAAGTCGATGCTATATGTAGGATAAAATAAGCAGGTTCTTTGTAAAATATTTGATGCTATGTTTAATTTATTTAATTTTTAAAAGGTCATGGGAGAAAATATCTGCCTAAGCCGCAGCCGCAACGATATATACCTCAATCGGGAGCTCAACAGAGACCACAACAAAGACCTCAACAGAGGCCCCAACAGAGGCCTCAACAGAGGCCCCAACAGAGGCCCCAACAGAGGCCCCAACAGAATCCTCATGCTACGCCTCAAGCGAAACCTCGACCTACATTAATACCTGAAACGAAGGAGAGCGATAGTCAAGCAAAACCTCGACCCACACTAATCCCTGTAAATAAGGAGACCGAAAATGAAGTCGGTGGCGAGTCCGATGATAACAAGAAGCCAAATCGTAGGATTAGCGAAGAAAGTTAGTACATAAAGGTGATATTTTCTTTTTCCTTTTTAAACTTTTGTTCTTTTTGTTTTGTGAAAAGAATGTGCTTCTGCATACTATGAAAAACCTGAATTTGGATCTGAGGCTGGCGGAGATCCGGCTCTAGCTGGAGAATTTCCCTATATGGTATGTTCATAATGATTAAAAATGTATTTTTGTATATATAGGATAAATTCTATAAGTATTTAAAATATTTGTTCTAAATCTATATTATACTTGATATGAAAAACAATCTTCATTCTATAGTTAATTCTGTCAGTGTCGAATAAGCTATGAATTTTGGAAAAGTTATACGACACCAATGCTTGGTGGTTTAAGCTTTCACTTAGGTGAACCTGAGGAGCTCAAGTCAAAACTATTTCACGGTGTGTTTTTATGCTTGCTCACCTCAGCTAAACTAAGTTCACTAGCCTTTTGCAGGATACTGTGATGCTGTGAGCTGTAATTTTGTACTGCATATTTATGTGGGTTATAAGTTGTGTAATTTTGAGTCTAACTTAGCATACCTTGCAATGGTTTATTAATTCACTGACATAAAGTGAAATAAATAATTGTTGCGAAATAGGTCCGACATATGGCTTTTAATGTAGTGTAATATCGATCTTACGGAAATCAAATGAACTTAGCGTACCTTGGAATAGTTTTTCGCAAATATCGCCTAAACAGACGCTTTAGATGGTATTGAAATTAATTGAAATGCAGTATAATTTCGATGAAAAGTAATATGTTACGAAAATCATCATAGATGTGGGCCGGTAATTACAATCGAATCTAAATATGGTGAAAACAATTTTTTTTAAAACAAATAGGACCTGAGACTAACCCTACACAGTTAGCGCTCCTTGGTAATTTCGGTACTAAAAAGTTGACTTCAAACAGTAGTGGAAATTAGTTTGCAATTTTTTTATTTTCACCTATACCGCCTCATCCGATAAATACTTAGTTTCGGAGAGATCTGCAAAAGAAATTAATAAGTCCTTTTAAAAATGAAAAAAAAAACAAAAAATGTGAACTCGTGATTATGCAGAGCTGATAAGTCCTGTAAATTCGCTCGGTATTAGAAAACTATTAACAACAGAATTCTCATGGATGTAAAAGTAAGAACAGCAGAAATGTATGCGAAATATAGGAACTGGAGTGTATATGACCCAAATGCAAAAAAACACGTTTACCTCCAGTAAAAGATCAATGTGGAAGTTCTTAAATCAAAAACAACCATATAAGAGGATGGTTTTCGGCGAGACCTCAAATTTTATATACATCATGCTGTATTGGAACCATCATTCGCCGGGGGTTCCTGTCTCTCACCCTAAAAATACCATAAGTAAAAAAAAAGAGAATTTTTCCACGAATCTCAAACCGGCAATTGGTCGAGAGAAATTGAGAAATCACGATCGGACCTAACGCTACCGATTTATGGCCGATATGAGAAAAATCTAGTACTCCAGTCCGAGTTAGCAAAAAGCGAAGGACTAAAAAGTAAGTATGGGAATCGAAAGCGAAAAATAGATTTTTTTTAATTAGAAAATATTTAAAAGAAGCGCGGATGGTGTCGAAAGTTGTTGTAGTACATTTTCGAAATATGTACTAGAACAAATTAGGCTGTAGGTACTCACTCATATTCCCACCATAATGAAAAAAGAATGATAAAAAATATTATTTGGAATTTTTTTTATAAGAATGGGATGCGCATGTATGGGAAAAACTTCTTCCTGTTATGAGCTTTTAAATCCCGAAACAATCATTTACCTAAAATAAACAGTTTCAAAATCCCAAAGCAAAGTACGCCTCAGGTAGCCGTAACTTCTGCCACCCATATTCTACTAATTTTGGTTTATAGCTCTGAAACCTTACTCTGTAGTAATTTCTTTTCTTGAAATCATGTAAAATCTGATTTAACTATTATTTTAAGTAAAATTAATGATTAGATAAACGCATTGAAGGATTAATAAAATTAATGATTATTAGAAACAAACAGTTTATTTCAATTTATTAACAACACTCTTATCATACAATAATACATTAATTTATTAATCTTAAATGATATCATTTGAATAATTAAATCTAGCATACTTAATTTCTACAATAAGTGTTCGAAATGTCCCCCATTCGCTCGAAGACACACCCTACACCTACGTAAAAATGATCGGCGAACTAAATTTAATACAGAAGTGTCGCTTTTCATATCGTTAGGAATTTCTAATATTTTTTGTTGAAGTCCTGCCTACGTTGACGATGGCGTGGAGTAACCCTTCTCATTTAAGCAACCCCAGAAATAAAAATCAAGAGGATTTAAATCCGGAGATCTGGCTGGCCACGGAACTGATCCAAAGCGTCCAATCGATCTGTGGGGGAATGTCTGGTGTAGATATTCGCGTACGTTTCGTCCTGAGTGTGCAGGAGCACTATCATGTTGAAGCCACATGTTGATCCGCGTACTTAAAGCAACTTCTTCCAGAAGAGTCGGCAGTTCATTTTGGAGAAAAGCTAGGTAAATATCTGAGTTAAGTGTGGTAGGTAAGATATAAGGCCAATAAAATATTTTCCGACGATTCCTGCCCAGACATTTATCCTGTAATCTTATTGGAACGCAGTCTCTAGTACTGCTCTAGGATTTTCGGCACTCCAAATGTGACGGTTATGCTGATTAAATAGACCGGCTCTTGTGAAGCTCGTTTCGTCTGTCCAGAGTATCTTCTTGATAAAGCCGATGCTTCTTCGGCTCTCACGAAGTATCTAACGACAAAACTCCATTCGCTGCCTGTAGTCCCGCGGTAACAACTCCTGGACTCTTTGGTAGTGGTAAGGATGCAAACGTTCACTTTTAATTATGCGGCCGACAGATGACCTGGGGAATCCCGTCATGGACGTAATGCGCCGAATACTAATCGTTCGATACTCCTCTATGATTCGATGAGCTTCTTCCTCTCTGTTTAGGCTTGATGCAATACGAGATCTGCCTTCATGATGTGAAAATGCTCCCGCTTCTCTTAGATGTCGATGTACGTTGGCAAAAACCGAGCAATCTTGTTATCTCCTTTGGGAAACCTTCTTCTGTACTCCTCAAATGCCCTACTTGGATTTCCATCGCAGAAACCGTAAATGTAATGGATATCTGTGTATTACTCAAAAGAAAAACTTGGCATCTTGAAAAAATACTAATGGCAGTCAATTTTAGCCACGATATGAACCAGGAAGAAAATACTAATATGACAAAAAAACCAAGGCTAACTCAGAAATTAGTTTGTTTAGGTAGGGTACCTGAGGCGTACTTGGCTTTGGGATTTTGAAACCGTTGATTTTAGGTAAATGATTGTTTCGAGAATTTAAAAGGTCATAAAATGAAGAAGTTTTTCCCATACTTGCGCATCCCATTCTTATAAGAAATTTCAAAGAATTATTACTTTCAAATTGGGGTTTATTTTGTTCTAAAGGTCGTGCCTTTACACATGACACATTCTAAGACAAAAATAAAGGAAGGCATATCACCTTGGAAGATGTTTAATAAACAGTTTAAAAGTTAATTTGTTGCTCTAAAAAAATTACTAGGTGCGATTTATTTCCGCGAAGTATTTACCGAGTTATAGGGGAAACTGTAAGTTACGGAGCGGATTCTAAGAAAATCAGTTTTTCCTTAATAACTCCAAAACTACGCAAGATAGGACATATGTCCTATCGGACTGTGCAGTATGGCGGTACCCTTCCGAGACACCCTATATATTGAGAACGAAGCAAACGATTTTCCATTTTCTGACTCAAATGCGAAATGAAGCTAAATGCTTTATATTTTTCATAAGATTATACAGCTACACTAAACGAAATTCTTTTTCAAAAAGAAAGTATTATTTACTATTCGAAGAAGATTTCTCATCTAACACACTGAAATTTATTGAAAATAATTTCAATCAATTTACAAAATGCATTTAAGTGCAAAACAAATGATTGAACTTTTCTTTTACTATTGAAATTAAGGATCTTTAAAACTTTTGTCCTATCTTTTTTTTATGCCCCATAGCCTGATAAGGCTATCTATATCAATATGCCAAAAATTGTGGTGCTGCCAGGTGTCGTTTTGAAGGTTCAAATTTTTAAAGTCAGCATATAATAAAAATAATGCTCGCAAATTGCGTTCCCTGAAACAATTTAACTTTCGAAAAACCCATCATGATCAAACCGAAGAATCAAACAATTTTGGATGACTTTGCATAAATTGTACAACTTAAATCTTTGCAATTGCATAACATTCTTATCTGAATTTAAGCACATTTTAACGTGATCAATAATGATCAGTACAGCTGCCAAAAACAGTCAGTCTAGTTATGGCGTTAAAAAGGTTGAATCAAATGCCAATCCATAATTATTATCATAATAAAATAAAATTAATAAATGTCTCTACTTACGAGGATATATTTTTTCTTTTTACTGTGTATTTTAATCCAGATTAACAATAGTTAGTTATCACTTTTTCTTGTAATATAAAAACAAAATTATTTTTTAGGCCGCAATAGGTTATAGACGAGCAAAAGGTGGGTATAACTACAACTGTGGAGGTGCCCTAATTGCCTCGGATTTCGTACTCACAGCAGCACATTGCGCAAGTGCAAATAGGTATGTGTACAAACATTAGTTGATTTCATTTTTAACAGTTTATATATTTTTAAGTACCTTCCATCTATAAAGGATTTTAATAAAATTCAACAAGTTGTTAATACAACCACTTCATCACATCATTCACATCATTTCACCATTTAATTTAGCAATTTCCATATTTTTTATCACTACGCGACGTTTTCCTCGCAAAGTACTTTTATTGTTACAGAATAAGTCCAATAATAATCCAAGCCATGAAAATACATCTAAATCACCCAAACAAATGTTCTGCTGTATTTGTTATAATGGAAAGTTAATTATTAAAAAAAAAATCTAATTGTATTGAATTTATTCCCAATTGAACCTGTGTTTCAGTAGAAATAAAAATAATGCCATAATATTTATATTAAAATTTACTAACTCAATTTATCTCAGTATAGAAACTATTTCTGTTTTACACCAATGCAGACATATAGTCTCTCATGATAACAATATTTATGGTTGTTGAATAATATGAAATGGCACAAGAACTAGATGTCGCATGCAGTATCAAAAAAGTATACAAACTTTATATGGCTCTTAGGCATACCGGAAAATGTCTTAGAAACCTTATTCCCAAGAATAATTGCCTACTTTCTGGCATTGAGCATTTTCGTTGGATATGCATACGAAAAAGTGCAAAAAATTATAAAAAGGGTTACATTTTGGGTACAGAGTGTCATTGGTCATTTGAAATGAAAGCTTTTGGGATTCTTAAATCGAATATAAAAACTTGGTATTTATGACGTGGTTTTGACAAAAATTGTAGTTAGAAAAATAACCGATTAAAATTCCAAAGATTTAAATTTGTTGAGGCATAACTTCAAAACGTAGAGGAGTGCGGGGGGGGGGGGGGGGGGTTTAAAACCATGGAAAAGACCGAACTATTTCAATCTAACAAATTTTAAATCATAATCATGGGATGTAATGTTCAGAAGTTACAGTGATCTATAAAAATATACCCAAATATCTTAATGTTTTGTTATATCGGAAGCCGTTAGCATTCCCCCTCCCACCACTTATACAATATTTTGCTTGTTTTAGCTGACTTATTAAAAACCTGCAAGTGGAGGACTACATACCTATGGGACACCTCGTATAAAAACAATTTTTTTTTTATTTGTAGGTAACTATAATTGTATTTTAGTGAAACTTTATTGATTTTTTACTCGTGGATCCCGTTGATATGCAAAGTTTGATTGATTGATTGAAAACTGAGGTTGAGACCACTAACAGGGCCTCTGGATCGTAGACCTTAAAACGGCCATTGTTCACTCTCCAGACTTATGAGTAATTTCTCATAGGTCTCAATCGGATGCTCTTAAGAATTTAAAAATTGGCTCCCACCCCTCCTTGCCAGCTTCGTGCAGCTCGCCAAGAGGTATGACCCAAGGAATCTATAACGCTTTTCCGAAAGAGCTGGGCAGTGACAAAGGAAGTGAGTCAATGTCTCGGATTCCTCTTCACGTTCCCTACATACAGGGTCAGCAGCAAGCCCTATCCTGTGTAGGTGACCTCTGAAATGACAGTGCCCAGTCAGAATTGACATCAGGTTCCTCAGGGTTGCCTTGTTTAACCTCAGTAGTATATTTGTTTCTTTTGAGTTATATCTGCCCCACAGCTCCTTTATAGTTCTACCTGAAGGATTATCTAACCAAAGGTGACTATGTTGGCGGTCGGTCCAGGCCGAGATATTAGATATAAAGTGATTTGGTGCGATCCCAATTGTAGAGGAGGATGCCTCCGAGGTTGCTCCAAGCCCAGGAGTAAATTCGTCAGCTTTTTCATTTCCACTAAGGTCGCTATAAACTTGCACCCAAAATACCAGTACTCTGTTGTTCTGAGAAAGGGAATTCAGCGTGGATTTGCATTCCAATACGAGTTTGGAGTTTGTAAAGTAAGCTGCCTGACTGTCCGAGTAGATTGCAATCTCCTTGTCCTTAGTGTGTGAGTTAAGGAGATGTCTTCCTGTTTGCTGATGGCCTTGATTTCCACCTAGAAAATCGTCACATGGCTTTCAAGGTGTATGACAATTTTCACATGAGGCTGCTTGCAGAAAATAACTGCTCCGTTGTTTTCTTCCGATTTGGAGCCTTCTGTATATATGATAGAGTTTGTTAATGGCTGAAGTACGGACTGTGATTCCCATTCTGTCCTATCTGGAATTTTCGTTTTAAGATTGCTTCTCAGCATAGTCTCGACGAGGTGATCACTGTTCCTATGAATTTCAGGTACGATGGACTGCACGAATTCAAAGATGGATTCATGTGAGACCCCAAGTTAAAATTTATTTTAATATGTTTTAGTGGAGAATAAAACTTAACAATAATATATAAAGAAAAACAAATTCATAATGTCAAAAGTACGTCTTCCAGAATATTCAAGCATAAAGAATAAAATCTTTATTCTTGATGTGTCCTTTTCCACATATATTATAAAGATGCAATTTTTTTTATAGCTTGAAATTCTATCTTTCAATATTTCACTGTATTAGCATGAATAGAAAAATATATATGAATTTTTTAAGAAGAACAGGACAGCATTGTTGCGAAATTTTAAAAATGCCATAACTCTCGAAATACGTGTTGTATAGGAACATTTTTAATTCCTTCTCTTGCTTTTACAAACCCTCCAAGTATGTAAAATTTCAACAAAATTTGTGAAAGTCATATCCCATATGTTACCTATTTGATATAGAATTGCCCTTATATGTACCTACATATAGGCCTAATATAGGGAGCCCTAGAAATTTTTCACAACTCCCAGAGTAGACTGTAGAACAAAGAATTCTTGATTCGAAAATGCACCCGACCTGACGTTTTTTCTCATTAGGACTCATGATACTGGGTTATACATATATCACCATAGAAGGCCATATAAACTCTATTTTATGGATTGTAACTGTATAGAATATTCTATCCAATCAGCTTACATTATTTCTGCAACTCCTACGCAGTATTAGATCGTATAACGATAATTTACTGCGTATTTTATCGACTCTAAGTTTATCTTTCTTAATTTCACGTGAGAACACATTAATTATTATCATTTAGTTTTGCCAGTTGGAGATCTGTAACAAGTATGCCTCAGATTGTTTGTAATAAGCACCTCGCTCTCACTGTTGATCATATCCATGTTAGAGAAAATAAATTACATAAATCAAAATTAGGCAGTTAATTCCTTCAAAAATAATTCACCAACTACATTAAGCTTACACTTAGACAATATAATAAAATATTAATCAGAAAAAATATATCAGAACAATTTATTTCGTTTTAAACACAAAATCTTAAAAACAGAGTAGAAAACATTTTTTTTTAATTAAAATTCCGATACTTAATTAACTACTGAAAGCATTCAATTTCAGTTATTTTCTCAATTTCTCGAATTCCTTCAATGGCCTGGATTATCTCTTGCACAACGACCGTATCCCAAGCATTTTCCGGAGCAGCATTCTTTATCTTCTGTGCACTATAAAAATAAATAAATAAATGGAAAAATATTACAAAATTCAATAGAGAATTTTAAAAAAAATTTAAATTATGTATTTGAAAGTTGTACGTGTATAAGATACTTACACTACGCCATTGTGTTTTGCATCCCTGCAGTAAAAGAAAAAATAAATTAAATAATATTGAAAGTGATGGGAAATTTCAGCATTATTTCAAAACATAAATTCTATTTTTGGATACTTACATTATTTTCAGACCTTGCACATCGCTTCATTCCATTTATTATTTCTGAACATTTTTTCGAGCAACATTCGTTGTCTGAGTCGCACTGAAATTTTTACATAATTTTATTTGTTGCCAAATATTAAGCAAAGAATTTTTCATACTCGTCGCCAAGTACGTTTGCATTCTGCTGCTACTTCTGGAGGTCCTTCTACATTTTCCTTAGGCGGAGGCTAGTATTAGAAGAAAATTTCATGTTCTAAATATTTAGATGAGTTTTTCAACTAATTAATTAATTAAATACTACAAGATACTTGTACGTATATATATAGTTTTTTTTTAACTATGAGTATAGTCAGTAGTAATGAAAACTTACTTGTTCGCCAGTCTCTTCGGCAGCTACGGATATCTGAAATAAATTATGCAAATAAAGCGTATGCCAGTAAAGCGCCAATTTTTCAAACCTGTTCGGTGAAGAGAACAAAACCTAGAAGAACTACTGACAAAAATAAGCTGACGCGGGCCATGTTTAATTAAATTTATTTTACTGACATCTTACCAAAATATTCAGTATTATTTATACTTTCTAATTATATGCAAAAACAAAAAGAAATTATCGTGGGCGGTAGGGGTCGTTATCAGTTTTTTGAGGATTTTTCCATTCGCGAAATTTCTCATTAAATAAAATAAGATATTAACTGATAAGTCTGAGTTAAGAAGGTAGGTACATATTAGCTTCATGACTAAGTAAAAGTAATAAAAGACATCAACATCAACGATGAAAACAATTTTTTTTATTATTTACCGGCAATTTTTTTTTTTAGATATTGTTTTAAGCAATCTTAAGCAATTCCATGTTATCTCTGTGCTTATTTACATGACTTTTTTTTTTATTAAAGAGAAAACATTTGAATAATAAAGATAACTGCTACCATTTATGATATGATTTATCTTAGCACATAGCATGGGAATAATTTCTCAGTTATAATATTAAAATTTGCCTTTTGAAATAAGTAAATAAAACCAAATTTGAAAACACAAGAAATGTTGCTTTCATGAGCAGGAAAAAAATCAAAAAGAAGTTCAATGTCCAAGTATCCAATATGTAAACTATTTATTTAGTTACCCCTCATTATTTAAATTTATTAAATTATAGGCATTTACTTAATGTTGAGCAAGTTGATTTCAGGAAAAAACTTCTGCAGGAAAATTTTCGACAGTATCAATTTCTACACTGCTCCCGATATATCTCTATATATTTACCTTGTCTTGTAATGTAATAAACACATCATTTCCATTGGGAAGGCCAAGTAATAATAGGACTTCCTCCATTGTTGAACACAAAGTTTCTACTAAATCATTTCAGTAATTAGCAAAAAAACAAACATAAACCCACATAGCAAAATTGATATCCGATTAGGTTACAGCCGCCAGGTACTAACATTAAGCTACCCAATACCTCTTGAAATGGAAATGCTCCCATTATTGGTGCAAATGGCTTTTCAACTTGAAATTTATAGGAAGGCTCCACTGGAGTATGTTGGGCAAAATATAATCTGATTGATGATGAATAATTACGATTACACTCTGTAATTATGATTACATGATTACAATTTTAGATTACAAATGAAAATTTGCAAGAGTTTTATAATTGTACTTAAAAGAAAACAAACATTGTTGTATTTTTGTTCGGTAATATTTTATCTTAAATTGGCAGTGGCACAAAAACTTATGTTTGTAAGCACACATCTCTAGTGGGATTGCAATTGAATATCTAATGTCTCTGGATTGGTAATCGATCCGTATTATTAGCAATTGAGAAAGAGCGAATTTCATTTACGGTTTGGCTATCAGATTGAAAATCTTCTTTATCATACTAAAAATAATACACTAGGGGTATTCACGCAATGTTGTATCACAGAGTGTATCGTTGTAAAAGATGTATTTGATTACAACCCAGTAAAGTAATACAAGGCCTATGCATATAAAATGCAATACAAGAGTCTTGTATTTTTACATTCACAAATTGACAGTGTAAACCGACTTGTATAGTTGTACTTAGGAGGTCAGATTGAACGTCAAATGTCAGGGTGTGCAGAGGGGGAGGGAAGTATCCTAGGAAAATTTCCAGTGTGCCAAATGAAATATCCTTTTGAGGACTGGTGCACTTATATTTTTTCTAGGTGGTACTGGGTTAATTTAGCAGGGTGTTCAATTTACATCTACTCGCATCACGGTTTTCCCCACAAAAAAAAGGTATTGCAAATTTATGAACCCAAAAAATAAGTAATGGCAAAATAGCATGAAACTTTCTGGAAAGCTTAACAAAACATCACCGAAAAACAAATTGGTGTGATCGATTTAGTTTTTCGCCCCAAAATTACTTAGTATTTGAAACTCAGAAATTTGCTTTAATTATTTTCAATATTCGAACCTTTTTTGCGGAGAGGGGGGGGGGGGGGGCGGATCAAACAACCAACTTTGGATTCGTCTTTAGTTCGATGAAGAGATTAAAGTTATGAAAAAAAATGGGGTGGGGGAATTTTAGGGTGGAGGTTGTTACCCCTCCACCCTCAAGCCTGTGGGCTGTCCAATTAAAGCCCCGCCGAGCTCTATCGAATGGCGTTTTTAAATTTTCAATCCGGTATACTTCGTACTGTATTTTTTCCACCCTTTTACATTTTACCTGAAAGCCACTTTTTCACTTTGTCGGACCCTGCATCATAACGGATGCCCTAGAGAGAAAAATTTTTACATTCAAATTAAATTTTGTTCAAGAAAGATTTCTTTGGGATTATTTGTTCAAATTAAAGGTAACAAAATTCTCTATCTACTACAATGTTTCTATTTTCAATTCGACACATTTTCTCACTGAGCTTTTCCTCCCGAAGTTCAAAGTTTTTCCTCATCTGGGTCCCATATACCCCATTGCTACATATGAGTTATTTTTAAATTTTTTTTTGGATCATAGGCATAAGTGTTCGATTACAAAACTTTTTCATCTTTTCAAAAAAATTCCTCAGAAGCACCGTTATTCCGGAAAGAGAAATTGTAAATTTTTACATCATCTCAGGGCAAAACGCGGGAAAAAGCGGTCGTAAGAAGAGGTTGTTCTACTATTATTAAGTTTTCTCCTAAACTATCAGCCCGAGCGGAAAACTAATTGGAAATAAACGTTCCAAACAAAACAGGCTTCATTTTATCCGCTGACATTATACTGAAAAAGTGTATAATTAAGTAGTAATAAAAACTTTGAAAACTACCAAAACGGTCAGAAAACGCTATGAAAAAAAACCGGCATTTCCTTAATTTAAGCCGATCTGTTGAGATACTTTTGTTTTTATCTCAGCTATTTTAAACCGGATCTTCATAATTCTTTTTTTCTATAATAACTATGACTCCTGGGAATTTTGAGGATTTTTTCAATTTTTTCCGGGGCCGGGGAGAGCTCCTACGGGACCATTTTATCACCCTGTTACATTTCGAAGTCTAAAAGATAAAGGGTGTGTTCACTCTTTTTTGTAAATTCTTGTTGTATTTTTACATCGGTTGCACTGATACATTAAAGAGTGAGTACCCCCACTATGTCTGCACCATTTCTATGTTATTCAGTTTAGTTTATGTCGGAATATTAAAAATTGAATCCGTTTCACTCCTGGGTAAATTTGTTCTACAAAGTCATACTACATGGTTTATTTTAGTTCCATTAATGCGAATTTTATTTCCTTGAGAACTTTATCAAATTTCATATATATTCGGTGTTAGAGAATTCATATTCCTTTGTTCGTATCCTTGTTCGGAAAGATAAGGACACCATTTTCAGATTCGAAAATTATTGCTTCAAAGTTCGAATTGCTAACATTTGATGCAAGAAGGACAAGAACTTACGACTTTTAGCCCTATTACCAAACTTACTTACCAAGGGCCACCATTCTGAAGCCACTTGAGACACATAGTAGTTGAAATCAATTTAATTAATATTCGTTGTTGCCCTCACCCTGCCCTAAAGCATTGGGAGTTAGAAATACTTAGTTTGATGCATTTTTTCCTTTTAATATTCTAATATCTAAAAAACTGAGCATCCGATGAGAGTGGAGAGCACAGTCAAAAGATGAAAAATAATTTTATTATGTTTTACTAATTCTTACATCGCTTTTTTTTTTAGAGTTTTAAGTGTGACCCCATAAGAAGACTATTTATAATTAGAAATAATTCTGGTAATTTATTGCTTTAACTGATTTTTTCCAAAATCAAACCCGAGCCCAATTGATTTTTCGAACCCGAAAGCGGGCTGATTCCTTAGGATCATTATCAAGGCAAACATTAACCACATGTATCTCTTATTATCGCCTATTACTATAATATGTATTTTTCGAAAGTCTAAACCTAGTTAAAAAGTTTTATTGCACCCAAAATTCGATTCATTTATTAAAATAGTAAGAAAAATTATTGTACCAAACTACACAAATAATTTTGTAATTCATAACGCAAAACATGTACATAAAATTCGCCTTACACAAACGTTAAAGTTTTCATCAAATAGTAAATTATTTGAAGTATTTACATATTTAAGTATTTATTACGAAAAATTAGTGACAGATGATTTATTGTCTTCAGAATAAAGCCAAAAAACAATCACTAAATACTGATTAATGACCAGACAGGAGTATTCACATGTAAATTTATTAGCAGAAATCAAACCAGAATAAATACGACGATACACGAATAATTTTTAACTGCTGTTGCACCATAGCAACATACACTCAAAGTAAAAAGTAATGTAGTAAAATTACCCGCACGAAGCACTGACACTATGCGATCGGAACTTTTCAATAGGAAAAGTTATCAAACTTCGTAGAATAACCTTTAGAAGTGTTCCGACTTGCTAAACGATTTGGTTGTAACGATAGTTACTGCCGAGATTTGATTCATGTCCAACTTCAGTATCAAATGAAGCTCCGACTTTCGTTAAACACACTCATGCATGTCTGCAGATTTGGGTTGTACTACATGCCAAGTCGTACGAGTTGTGTATGTGCGTGCAGCGGCATCTACACGATAACTTAGTTTTCCCAAAATCCATATCTATCTAAATGTCAATTCTAAAAATACTTAAACCGTTTTCAAAATAAAATTCAACCCCTATTTTTCCAATACCTTGTAAATTAGATTTTCCAAAGTCTGAACCTAGCTAAATAGTTTTCTCGCACCCAAGAACTGTATATTCATCCCGTTTCATAAAAATCCGTAGGTTCGTTTTCACGATGAACTTTAACACCCTATAGCCCTATGGCCCATACCTCCTACTACTCCGTAAGGCGAAAGTTCTTTCCGTACCCGAAAACGGTACAAGCGCGGAAATCAACAAAACTTCTTAGAACCGACTTAAATATACCTATGTATAAATTATGTATCTTTATACATGTGTATAGGAATTGCTCATTTAATAGTATTGGATCGATTTACGATTTCTCAACAACCCAACAAACAATTTGGTGAACATTCGCAACAGCGAAACTTAAGCAACAATAAACCTGCACACTGCGAAACACGAGAGTAATTGTAACAGAGCTAAAAATTATATATATTATCGAAGTGATATAAAAGCGAAACGAAAGCGAATATAAATTTTATTCTCCTTTATTTATCTTTCATAAACACGTGCATATTCGCTGTTTTGTGCTCAAACTTCTGCGAATTTTACATTTTCAACATATTCGTTTCTATTTTTCCATTCTGAGTTTGAATTTTACCATGAACATAAATTTGTTGTCTTTGTCTTTCTATCGGTGAATTATAAAAGTTGAGCAATTAAAATTAAATTTAATTAACATTTAAGGGTAAAATACTGAATTACTTTGGTAGGTACCTATAGGCATAGGTTAATAACTTCATATGCGAATCGCTAAAATTTATGTTGTAACAGTAGATTTATATTCACTTTGGTTACATTTTAATTTATCACATTTTGTCGAAAAATAAAAGCAAAGTGACTTCGAAGTGATATCACCAATGTGATACAAAGTTCTGTCAACATTTGCTCCCGCTCGACGTATTGCTTTCATATCTTATTTGAATTCACTAGCGAAATTTTTGTTTCACTTTGTGATATTTTTGCGATTAACATTAGCTTTGCAAGGTTTGATGGATAGTTATTAATGCGCAGAAATCATTGGAGTTAGAGATCGAATCGAAAGCAATTCGAAATTGAATCAAATGCGATTCGACATAGAATCAAAAGCGATTCGTTTTAGCGGACTTTGACTTTGATCTCGGTGTTATTTTCTATTCGATTTGGCTACGACTAAAAGGATCATTCTATATCAATATTGGAATAATGATTCAGTAATGATTCGTGAAAACGATTTGAGAACACTTCGTAATGATAATTCTAGAACTACTCGGAAAATCGATTCAATAACAATACGTAATAACAATTCCAGGACAATGATCCTCTGTCTCAATAAAAGCTCGACGTATCAATTCATAGGGGATTTGAAAAATTTTACTTAGTTTACAATGAAATGAAAATGAAGTCACGTAGAAGAAGGAACTCTGAAAAAAAATTGTGATACGCTTACATCTAAAGGAAATTATAAATGCAATTTTATAATGCATTGCATACATACTTATTCACTTACTTTTCATATGCACTTCCAGCAAATATTACGATTGACCTACAGCCAGAACGAGCATTTTTATTGCTTACGTTTAACATGACGAGGGTGAATGTTTCATCGCATATGAATAGTGTAAGCGAATCATTTGATAATTGCCATGGCGATAAATATTTCTATCTTTTTGAGTTCGCCTTTCGCCATTTTATCAAATAAAAGTCATATTTTTTTAGCCGGAAGTATATGCATAACTATCGCTTTCGTTTAGATTAACGTAGGTAAATGTTCCGTCTACTATTTTTACTTTACCGCACTTGTAGAAATAACAACTCGCAATGAAGTAATCTCCAAAGGATGAGTATTGAAATATTGTCGATAACGCTAAAATTTCTTTAAAAATATTTTATATACACCTTGCTTTCATCACTTCCGATGCCAGCGATATAGGCAATAAAAATACAATAATGTAGCAATAAGAAAGTGATGCGTAGGCCTATCGCCAAAACATCGCTATAACAACAAAAGAGCAGCACAATTCTTATTGCCGTTTTTATCGACACAGCAATTTATCGCAATTGGCAAAGCTGTGTTAATGAAGCGGGGGAAGACTAAAGCATAGATCTTCTGGAGCCAGATGTATTTCCGTTAAACTACTACACAAAACGAAAGGCTCTGCGAAAAGTTCTCAATCAAAGCCGAACCTTAAGGTATAATTGCACATCTGGAGTAAATACTAGGTTAGATTAAGATCTAGTTAGACCGCTCTAGCTTACCGTCGTTGATAGAGTAACAATATCCAATTTCAAAGTTGATGGTGATGTAGTAGTCTCGTGGTTATGCAGTATCACCGACGTTATGCTGTTTAAACTTGAGTAAAAATTACACTCTAGCTATAGGTAAAATAGTCCAGCTAGATTAGTTTAATAAAGTTTTAGCAAGAGTGCTCTACAAAGTGATTATACTGAAGTATGTACAACCTTTTTGTATTTCCTGCGAATTAGGCGCGTATCCAGACCTGAAATCTAAGGGGGGTCACAACTAATAAAATTTTCGAGGGTAGGGAAAAGTCGGAAGACGCTGCTTTAAAATTTTTTTAATCATATTTACGTTATATCACAAAATCCAATTTTCGGTTTCATTTGGAAAACCTATCAGGGTGGACATTAAGGACTCATAACCAGATACACCGTCTCGTGGAGAGATTGTAGGAATAGATACAAGCGATGCTGTCACGGGTTAAGTAATTGTTTGAGAGCGAGCTTGTACCTTGAGTCACACGTAAAGGAATGGGAGTATGAGTACATGATATGTTACTGACTACTTCTTCTGTTAGGAAGTTAACAGATTATGATTTCTTCTGAGAAAAGTTGTCAATGGTCTTATCAGTCTCCCACTTTACACTTTCGCTATAGCAAGTTGCGGCATTCGAATCAATCCACCTGATGGTTTTCAGTCACCAAAATTCGAAAGAAAAATGTTCAAGTAAATTTCTAAGAACAAAATGTATGATTGCCAACGCTCATAAATATCTTTAGCGACCAAGACCAACCAAGGCACCTGAATCAATCTTAACTCTTTGGCCACCAGTACTGCATGAAAAATCTAGAGAAAAACTGTCAAACCTCTCTAAGAAAACTGAATGCTTGTGCCATTGTCCGAAAGCGTGAACCATCAGAATCAATCCACCAATTCGTTCGGATCGTTTCAAGAATTTAATGCTACCCTACGAACGTTAAAATTTTGAACAACTCAGACTTGAATCAGTGTCGCTACGAAAAAAAATTAATGATTGCATGGAACTAGGGTTCGACTGGAAGAATCCTCAATCAAAATTCGTTAAGTAAATTTGTATGCTTCTATTGCGAGCTCTCCACCAGAGAAGCGCTGCAAGTAGCTCGTTTCATGAGCCATTTGAAGTATTCACTGCCTTCAGGCATATTCACGTTCATTCATATTCGAAAAATTAGCCATGAGCACTGCACTGATTCACTTCCTTGCCACAAAATGAAATCAAATCTGTCTTGCATTCATTCAGTGAGACACTCGCACTATTCATTTCACTTTGAATGAGCGTATTGAGTGTGAGTGCAGTATTCGTTCGATTCACTTCATGATTAGAAGAAGGATAACGGTACAAGTGATAACGGGTGTGATTGGTTATTTCGCAGTAGCTGCAAAAGTGAAAAGTTAATCGTGTACAAAATTACAAATACAAACTGTTTATTTTAGATTTAGCTTGTGTCTGGTAAGTACTAGTAGCTATTGAAGGAAATATTTAAACAATTAAGAACCTTTGCAGATTTTTCCGAATTATCCGCAAAATTAAGAAAATTGATGCGAGATTTTCAGGTTGTGCGGATAATTCGAAAAAAAATATTTAATTGAACAATTCATATTTATGGACCATTTCCTTACTTTCTAATAATGTTCATGAATATTTCAGGTTTTTGACTTATATTTTTAACATAGAATAATTAATATGGAGAACCATGAAAGCAATGAAGACATCCTCAATCAAATTGCCAGTGGTGCCTACAAGATATCTCAGAAACGAAAGGGAAGAAGTCAGGTTTGGACAGTGTATGGCGAAATTGAGAAAGATGATGGAACACTTTTAGAAAATGTTGCTTATTGTCGTACCTGTAATCATCTACTTAAATTCAATGGAAAGCAGACATCAAATTTAGTTCGTCATAAGTGTTATATTCAAAAAGGTAACGATGCACCGTTAAAAAAACTAAACCAAGAAGAAAAAACCAATGTGTTAGATGTGTGTTCACAATGGATGATAGAGGACTGCAGACTATTTTCTTCACTTGATGGAAATGGATTTCGAAAGATGATCCAAACATTTATAAAAATTGGAGCTAAATATGGTGATTGTTTGGATATTGATGATTTACTTCCTCATCCGTCAACTGTGTCTCGCCGGGTGAGTATAATGGCACAAGACAAGAGAAATGAATTGACGCCGGAAATTAGAAAGATTGTTAAAGAAGGAAGAGCCTCTATAACTGCAGACCTAAGGTCAGATAATTTCGTAAAACGAAACATTTTTTGCGCCACTTTTCACTACTTAAAAAATGGAATGTTCAAAGAAATGGTTTTGGGTGTAAAGTCTATGGATTTTACTAAGTCTACCGGCGAAAACATACACAATAAAATTAAAAGCATATTAGCTGAGTTCGATGTTTGTAACCTAGATAGCATAACCTTCGTTACAGTTAGAGGATCAAATATTATAAGTGCCTTAAAAGAACATAAAAGAATAAACTGTTCAAACCACTTATTTGCAAATGTGTTGGAATCTGCATTTGACAGAACTACACAGCTCAAGCCAATTGTTGAAGCTTGCAAAAACTTGTAAAATATTTCAAAAAAGCCAACATTCAACATCTGTTGCCGATTTCATTAAAAAGCCATTGTACAACTCGTTGGAATCCCACTTAAATATGTTTCAGTCAATTTCGAAAAATTGGATAAGAATTTATGAAATTTTAGCTGAGCGAAATGAGATCCATCGATTATCGGATATTAACCTAGGTCTTTTAAATATGTTTGTAGAACTCTGTGAAAATTTTGAAATAATTTCTAAAAAATTTCAAGGTACAAGTTATATTTCGATCAGCTATGTGTATGCATCTATTAATCGCCTCCGGAAAATTTGTGAAATAACGGCAGAAGATGCTTCAGGAATATCAAATTAAAAATCCAATATTTTACAACAAATAGACGCAAAATGGATTCCTAACCTAAACATTTACCATAAAGTAGCTTCATATTTATACCCGCTGACCAACTCAAATATGGATGAAAATACGATTTCTGAGATCAAAAACTTTTGTGTCAATGAGATCTTTCAAAATGAAATTCTACGGGTGTCAGAATCAAATAATTCTGTATCCATTCAAGCATCACGAATTGAATAAATGCCATCATGTTCAAATTCAACATTTTCTCCTCCGATTTCAGCAGATCTATTTGAACTCGAACTTTCGTCTCCTTCTCATTCTAGAGAAATTCAATTCTTCTTTCCTGAGTTACTAGAAGACAGATAAACTCAACCATATCAGAATGTGCCATGGATGAGCTTGACAGATATTCTAGGGTGAGAGTTAAAATAGACGAACATTATAACGGTATTCAGTGGTGGGAATATCACTGGGCGGAATACCCAAACCTCTCGAATCTAGCTACAAAAATATTATCTATTCCTGCGAGTAGCGCTCCATCTGAACGAGTATTTTCTTTAGCTGGAAATATTATAATGGAGAAGAGAAATCGCTTGGTTCCTAGAACCATAGATAGTTTCTTATTTTTAAACTCTGTTTTAAAACAACAAATGTAAACCAAAAAGAACTAAGTCAAATTTGAATTGTTATTTATTTTATATGAAATTTTTTTTTTTATGTTAAAAGAATTTCTAACAATAAATAAAATCAGAATTAAACAAATGCATTGTACTTTATTAATTTAAAAAATTTCCTAATCGCAAAGGTTATTCACATTAGAAAATCTACCAACTTTATACTCGTCGTATGCATGCATGCAATGTGAAATACTTGAATGGATTTATAGGCTCATATATTTCGATGCAAATTCTGAATATTTCGAGTAATTAACTCCCACGATTGCGAGCTTTAAAAAACTCTGATTCATGAGCCACGAGCTTAGAAAAGCTCATTGCTCGTGAATTCGAGTATTTTACAGCTCGGCGTCGGCATGAACACATCTCACACTTGCGTATTGCTATGAACACAAATGCCAGCTTGAGGCTCATTTTTTAACAAGTGGCTCAAAGTCATTTATGAATGCATTCATGCAGATCTCTGCTCTCCACCACATTGTCCTGTCATCATCGATTTTATGTCGGAAAATTAGATAGTTAAAAAAAAATTTATGACCGCTGAAACAATAACACTTTCAAGTCTCGAAATTGTGTGCTTTTTCATCTATAGGAGGTGCAACAAAAATATAAAAGCATCATAATAACATCAAACACTAAAATTAATATGTAGTATTCCAAAATTACTTACCATCCTGTGATAGGTATGATAGATGATTTTTCGACACTATATAAAACACAAGAAAAATCTAAAAAAATCGTACACGTTTCAAAGATGAAGAGCTACGAACGAATGACAATTATACCCAATCCAGACTCAAAAGAAGACAAACAAACGCCCAAACCAGCGCTAGCTGTCGCCTCAGATTGGAAAAGTGCGTTATTGCACCAGAATTAATCGCCGACGTTAACTACACATTGTGTCTGTACCATACGAAAACTATTACAACTCACTCTACAGTCCAGTGCCACATTCAATTCACCGAGCAGCTTGGGGGGTGGGTGGGTCATGACTCCCGTGACCCTCCCCTGTATACGAGCCTGCTGCGAATTAAATGTCTAATAATATCACAATTTCTAGTTCCATGAAAAATGATGGCTCGAGTGCGTTTAGTTCTGCTTACATATTACTAAAACGTAGAATTATGAGGACAAATAGAAAGAAAAAGTTGTGGGTTAGAGATTGAATTTTCAAACACGAGTCAAGCGAGTTCTTTTAAATTTGTTAGAAGAATTGCGAATATAAGATAAAGAATTTTATAGGAACTTTGTTTGCATGTCTCGTAATGATTTAATAATCTGCTAGAAAGAATTATTCCTTTTATTACGAAAAATGAGACGATTGTGGCAAAAGTCATTTCACCAGGCGAACGACTCTCTATTTCTATGCGGTGGTAATAATTTTTCGATGGCAAAAAGAAAACTTTTCAGGTTAGTGAAATATTTCACAAATCTATTAACTTTAAGGTGCGACTATAATTCCTTTCCCACCTAAAATCAGCCATGTACCTAGAGTACTTTAACCCTAGTGAATTATTCATATTCAATAGATCAGCTAGAGTTGCACAATTTGCATTTTCACTTTGCTCTAAGCTGGAGTAACAAGGATCTATGTAGCTAGAGCACTGTTCTCTAGTTATGATAAAACTCCAGTCTAAATTACATGTGGCACGTTCTAGATAGATTAAAAGAGCTCTAGCTAGAGAAAAAATTTTGATGTGTAAATTCACATGTAAAAAGTATGATTGGTTTTAAAGGGACCTTGATGAAACAGCAAATCTTTAGAATTACGTCTTTATTTATCTGTGCTTTGAGCTTGGATAGAATATTTGTTATGTCATTTTCGTTTGAACTTTAAGTTGGAACTTGTTCCGACCCCGTTCAATCAAACGCTTTTAGAGTTGATCCGATTTAGTTACTTGTATTTGTGTACAAAATTATTTTCGAGGGTAACATTGGATGACTGTCCATGAAAAAAAGAATTTTTAATTTATAAATCATATCAAGTTTAAGTTCATTATAATCGCTTTATAAAAT
The DNA here is from genome assembly GCA_963930735.1 of Dioctria linearis. Taxonomy (NCBI): domain Eukaryota; kingdom Metazoa; phylum Arthropoda; class Insecta; order Diptera; family Asilidae; genus Dioctria; species Dioctria linearis. The sequence goes on from OZ005741.1 coordinate 287,512,011, forward strand.
TTGTCAGAACATGATATTTTAAAAGATGGCAAATAGATTTTATGTTTATATTCAGTTCTAACCTAAGATTAACTAAGTCAGATCCATATCGGTACTTATGACATAATTGTTGGTTCAAACACTTTTACAATGCTGAGTGAGGATCCGGATCGGAGTTGAGGGTCAAATGAAAACGGAATTAGATTTCAAACTTTCGTGATATTTCTGAGCTTAATTTTTTGAGAAAACAATGGTTCCAGAATTTTCCATCACATATGCACATATGTCCATAAATTAAACAATTGTAACGGCAAAAATGAATTGCGATCCAACAGGCCCGTGTACAGGATTTTTCGAAGGAGGGGGTTTTGAGATAGAGAACTACAAGCTAAAATAGTTTAATTAATATCATAGTACCGCTTAATGATAAATTTGTACGAAGAATATGTTCAATATACAAATTCTTTTCTTCTTTGTTTCAATAAATGGATACGCCAAGGTACACAAAAAATACATAAGGTATTGCATCGACCATTGAATTGGTTTTGAGACTACGCAAACTAGGAAACGAACGCCCATTCGGAGTTCTGGTCACAGGAGGCATAATTTTCAAAAGGAATGCATCCTTGCTGCAGATATCAAGGGCCTTTAGAGAATTTTTAATTGTTTTATCTTCAATTCGGCGCAGCCAGATCTTCACTTCATTGAACCACACTTTAGATGAATTGCTGTGTAGGTGTAGGTAAATAAGTTTCAAAGAATTATCCACACGCTGCCTAAAAAAAAAAGATATGAGAAATTTGACAAAACGCTGCAACGTTTCAAAAAACGGCCCTTTAGATGAGTAATGAACAGTTCAAGATATAGTTTAAGGATCTGTGGCGGTATATATCTCACGAAGTAATTATATTGCATGCTTTTTTAACTGCAAACCAAACTGAATGATAAAGCCAAACAGTGTACGGAATAAAGAAGCAGAATCATTACTTGAAAATCACGGTTTTGATGGCCGAAAGCAATTGAAAAGCAGTAGTTAACGTGGCTGTATCCTTCCATGTTTAAATAATCTCCAGAGTATTAATGACCCTGCTTGTCGTTTTTAAGTTTTGTTCTTCCTCTTCTTCACAAAAGTCAAAATTTCGTTTATGATTGGCGCGCTAAATAACGTTCTGTGTATTATGAACGTGCCTTTACCTACAAATACCGGATCAAATTTCGTCACCATTTATGAAAGTATTTCAATTACATCAAAATTAGATTAAAAAAAAACAAAGTCTAAATTTACACTATTTTTTTGTATTCTTGATTACAATTAAAACATAATTTTAACTTCATCGTTACTCTCCAACCGTGCTCTTTTACAAATTTACGGATATCATCAACAAGAATTGTCCTAAGACTTTGATTTCAAATAGCATTCGTACAATTTCCCATGAAACGCACTACAACTAATTCAACGTTGTTTAAATTGTTCGGCGAAAAATTTTTAGTTTAACTACATTAAGGTGCGTTTACTTGGAAATAATTTGTGAGATCTGCTCCGTCACTACTACAGAAATGGCCGTGAGTTTCGCTGCATATAATGCACCTAAATTCATTGTTGTTGAATTTGTATCGCGACTATGTTAGCAGGAAGAGCTTTTGTCTTTGGATCCATGGGAGGGGTTTCAACCCTCAAAGCCCCCGGAGCGAACGGGCATGCGATCCAAGAATTTTGCTTGAAAAATCCTTCACCCTAATGCATGAATAACTAACCCTAAGAGTAGATTTACAGAAGCTGCGCGTTTGCGGCAACTTTTTATATGCATATTAGTCATATTCTTAGTTTTTTTCAATTACTTAATAAAACCAGGTTTCACTTCAAGATATTTCCGATTTATGTCGCTTGAGAAAAAAAAAATTCAGCCTTGACTACATGATTAATTATTAGATGTTAATAAACTGAAGTCATTGAACCTTTCAAAAGAATATGTGAATAATTTTTTCCCATTCCTAAGATGATTTCATAAAAATTCTGGCCGGATATAAAAAAGTAGACAAACATGTAATAAACCTGAAACATATTCAATTATTCATATCATCATAACTTCTATGCTACTACATATAACCTAAATATAAAAATCTTGAAAATATTTGTAACTTTATATCAAAAATTAGTAAATACTAATAAATATAAAAAAAATTAAATCACAGTCAAAAAGCAGCTGTAGCTCGAATAGGTGGTGCAAGACTTGATGATCCTAAAAGTGCGTATCAGCCCATAAAAATAATAAAAATTATCCTACATCCCAGATATAGAAGAAAACAAGTTTACAACGACATTGCAATTTTTAAACTGGAACGTTCTCTAAAGTAAAATAATTTTAATTTATTGATTATTATGAAAATTCTATTGACAAGTTTCGAACTTTTACAGCTTTAATTCTGCTTGCTTATGGGCAAGAAGCTCTCTAAATTTCAACAAAGCTACAGCAATTGGATACGGTCAAACAGGATACGGTAAAATTTTGTTTAAAAATCAATGTAAACCAAAAAGTTTATAAATTATTTTATTTCTTAGGTCTTAGTTCATCTGTTGACTTGATAAAAGTCGATTTACAACTCTTTTCGGATCAAGTATGTAGACCATATTATACTCCCAGGTATAGAGTAGAAAGAGGATTAACCGATTCCCAATTTTGTGCTGGAGATTTTAATAAAGTCAAAGATTCTTGTCCGGTTTGTATATATATATATTAATATTAAGATAATTATTTAAATAATTATCAATATAATATTGTAGGGTGACTCTGGCGGCCCTTTATTGGTGAGAATGGAAATTAATGGTAGAACTGTTCCTTACATTTTGGGCATAACTTCATTCGGTCCAGGATGTACCCAAGGTAATCCGGGAGTATACACACGAGTATCATCTTACCTTGATTGGATTGAATCGGTTGTATGGCCAGATGGTTAAAACATTTTTAAATACTATTTATATCGTTAAGTAATTCATGCTAATGCCCGATAACAATTTTATGTTTCGTTAGTATAGCTTTAAATATTTCCTCAATCAGAAATTAATAAAATAAAATTCAATAATAATTTTAAGTAGTAGACCTTAATATGTATTACGTAACTATATTATATATACATATATGTGCAATTAAAAATTTTATAATAGAATAACAAACAATGCTCATCAATCTCAAGCTCTAGATCTAGACCAAATTTCACCAACATTGCATAATACTTTGCATTTTCTCTTTTGAACTGACCTGTTTTATGAAAGAAATAATTGCAGGATTGTACTTTTTTATCCACTCATTTCATTCCATTAGTTATGTGTGTGTTTTTTATATAAAGCTTATTACTGAATTCCACGCTAAACTAGAATTTAGCGAGTCTCCATTATCGGGTCGTTCTTTTAGCAGTTAAAATATGACAAGAAGACTCAGAGATAAAAGATACTAACAAGAAGAAGAAAAAGCAACATTTTTACTATATTACTCACTCTTTTCCCATATGTGATATTTTCACAATTCATTTCTTTCTTTTTTTCTTTTTAGTTAACATTTCTTAGTACTCCGACAAATAATAATTTATCCAATAAATGTAAGTCAAATTATTTGGAGACTTACTGGTGTGCCACCTCTAATCAAGAAAAACTTGCCAAAATTTAGGATACATTTTCAATATTAGCTTTTGCCTATGTGTAATATATCAGAAATGCTCAACCTAAACCACCGTAGTGTATTTCTTTCCACAAATACATATGATAAAAGTCAACACAGTATTGGGGCATTACTTGCAATCTGGTTATAAAAACATGTGGTGAATTTTCGATGTCAGTGAGTACGTTTAGACCGCAGCTATTTAGGACTAGTTTTACGTAAGTCGAATTACGTAGTACTAATCCTGCTGCTGTTTAGTCCGCTCGTATTAAAGCTTTGACAGTTGTCAAAATTGTCAGATCTGCCTGCTATTTCAGGAGAAAAATGAAAAATAATATATTGAGTTTGTTTGTACACCGCATGCACAAGAAAATGGAGCATAGAAGAAAATTTAAAATCAGAATGAGGAAATACTGCTATTTATATTACTAAATACCCAAGATAAAACATGCAAATTTTCAGGCTAATGGCAAAACATTATAAGATAATCTGCAACAATTATTTATTAATTATGTATAAGGGCGTCACTATTTACAAACAGCCTCGCATTTCCTTATTTGACGTAATGTCTCCATTTAATACTAATTTTTGTAGGTCAATACCGCATCAGAAACCGAATTAAAGTAGGACTAGTATTTCGTAATGCGGTATGTTTATACCACTTAATATTAGTACTACGTAAGTCGAACTACGTAATACTAGTCCTAAATGGCACGGTCTAAACGGGCTCAGTAACTCCATGCTCAAACGCAGTGTGTTAAATTATTTTAGAAAATTTTAAGTACTTAATTTTGTAAGTAAAATAGATGATTTCAGTGGATTTATCGAGAATTTGCAGTCTGTATGAGTCTATCAGTCGTATATGTTAGAAAGGCGAGATAAGGGCCAGTCGTGTAAACTTAGTTTTGGTTCACTCGACCAGGTTTCGTCCCTGCCAAATGACTCATCAGGAATGTTTTTTTTTCTTGAGATAGCCAGAGTTCACTTAAGTGCAGTACTAGACGGGTATTGTCCTAGTATACTGTTCCTCAGGTCAAGTAAATGAATGCATTATCAGCATGGATATCATTCAGTCACATCATCACCATCTCTTAAGAAACAGTTCGTAGTAGATATAGAATTTTTAGTTATTTACCCTCCCTGATCTATGTTCCTGTCCTTATCCTCCAAGGGCTGCGCATTACTATATCACCATTACCGTGCCGTCCGCCTAGCTGGTATGTAACCTGTAACAGAAAATAAGTTAGGTATCGGAAATATTCTCAAAACTTACTTGAAATTTTCATGTCTCCTCGCTCCAATTTTCCTTTTTCTCATTTTATTTACTTTCGCACCCATTATCACATTTTTTTTTTGTTTCTTAATATTTTTAAATTTATCTAATCTGAAATTTCGCACACACAATTCCATACATATATATCAAATAGACACGCTCGCACCATTTGGGTATGCTCCTCAGAAAGCCAAGTGAAATTGAGCTTTCTCCCATGCAAATCAAAGCTCAAGATTGAATTTCTATAGTTAAGTTTGAGAGCCATCTACTATTGGTTAGTAAAAAGAAGAATAGCAATTTGCATGTAAGAGCGGGGTTTTAAAAATTATTTGTAATTCAAATTCAATTTTTATGTCAGAATATATCAGAAAATATATCATTGTAAGTAATAGTACAAAATGGTGCATGAAAACGTATTCAAATATAAGGAAATTTACATCTAAAAATTAAGATTTTTTCTCAAGAAAAGGGTTATGGTCGAGAGTGTTGTTTTTAAGGAAATAAAGCAGAACATTAAAAATCTACTTCCAACAATTTCTCTCTACTTTACTGATTTTATGTGCTTTCGATTTAATTTTATTAATTTTCAAACGTTGTATCACATTTTGAAAAACACCGAAATTTAACTAATCTGGTCTGGTAAACACCATGTTTTTAGAAGCTTAGAACTTTTTACAAATTCCTTATATCCAAAATTTATTTCAAACAATTCCTCCGTAAGACAACATTAGTTTTTATTTATTACAATTTAAAGAATATAGACGCATGCAGTACGTTCTAGACGTGTTCGAAAATCAGGTTTTATTGCAATTTCGAGAGGAGGCGCCTTAAAATGCCGTGTGTCACATAGTATACGTCATTATGGCTCGAAAATCAGATCATAATGAAGAAGACTAATTAAGTGTTTTTTTCTTAATTATAGCTATAATGAGATAAAATGTGCTAGATTTGGCATATAATATATGTGGAGCTCCGCTGTGCCTCTGCTGATTTGAAAAATCAGAAGAAGAAATGCACAGAAATGCAAATCACAAAGTTATTCTTTTTAATTTGTTCAAGAAGGCATTTTTTTTGTATTCTCCGGTATATAGCAAAAGCAAAAAAAAAATTTATTTGTTATTTCATCACTCAACCCATTTTATTTTGGGTGACAAGTTTCAAGTCTTGGTGATGACTCATCAACAGGTCCCAATTAGCGAAATTGAGTGACTTGAAAAACAAATGAAAAAATAAAACAAAGAAAAGAAATAAAAAAACGATAAAAACCAAAAAGAGTAATCTCTATTTGTGATTCTTTTTAATATAATGTTTTTTGATCTGTAAACTATTAAATTGAAAAATAAAATAAATAAATCCTAAGTTTATCGCGATAATTCGATCCATATCGCTTCTTTAATGTCAAAAGCATATCAAAACCATTTTGACAGTACAACTTAAGTAGTTAAAGAAATGGCTGTGTGTCTACAGTTTATAATGAATCATAATAGACTAGTGAGTCGTTAGTTATTTCTTCATTAAGAGCGCTGTGTGCTAAGAGCATAATGCTCTAGACGAAAAAAGTATTTAAGCTCTGTAAAGGAACTTTCCAGAAATTGGCAAAAAAGTCAGATTGTATTTATTTTTCGGGAGAAAACTGAGAATTTCACATTCGTTTACAGTGTAATAATATTATTGTTATGATGCCAGTTGTAATAATGTGATTGTTTTATGCAAGCATCTATCCATGTTTTGTCCATGTTTATTTATTTTATTGACTTGTACCATGAATTTATTGAAAAGTCAAAAGGGTGCTGCTTTTACGAGTTATGATTAAAGAGCCGTTGTTATGATATTATATAAAGGCAGAGTATACCAAAGTAAATTGTGTGGCAGGGTATGCCGATATTTAATATTGGAGGCAGAGTATGCCGCTTTATTCTGAATGGCAGAGTATGCCGCTGTTATATCTTTGCTAAGGCAGAGTATGCCGCTGTAATAGCATGATGGCAGAGTATGCCGATGTTTAACTTTGAGAAATAAAAAGACACCTTTCGATAGTCAGATTAAGTCTGATTTTTATTGAACGGTAGCAGCTTATTTATATAAAATGATTACAAAGGAATCAATATTTCTTTACAATTCTAAAGGGGGGATTATTGCAGAATTGCAATATACAAAATTAATAATCAGAAATTGTAGTGTCAGCATTTCTGATCACGCAATTTCTGAATGAATCAAAATGTATCGATATGTATGTAAAGCAATGACTTCAGGTATGATTATTTTATCAATGAAGAATTATGCTTGTATAGCAGAATTTGCTTGCGTTGCAAATTCTTTTTGAGGTCGAAACTTGGGTGCAAACTTTGTTGTTTTTATTTTCTTTTAATTATCGTTTCGATAATTGTTTATTTTCCTTGTCTGTGGTCATGGCTTTACAGTGCATTGGTTTGGTATGTATATACATACATTACAACAGCTTTAAAACAAAGAATATGTAAAAAAAAAACATAATCAAACTGTCATTTTCATCGCCAAGTACTGTATATGACTTTTCGAATGAAAGCTACCTATGTAAAGCAAACAATGTGTGCAAAGAGTCTAAATATACAATATAAATTAAAAACATATAAAAATTATGTTAACTCTGTAATGGAAACTGCAAATTGGTCTAAGATCTAATGGTAGCAGTGATATAACGGATGTCGGACGGTTTCGCAATATTCGAAAAATAAGCGATTAGGGGGACACCTCTTGAATTACGAATGCTTTTTTTCGAATTCGTTATATAACGAATGGTTGGTAACGAATCGAATACCCTGTTCGTATTCTTGAACCTCATCGTTATAAAGTTGTAGCGGTGAACAAGTTTTACAACTTACCGAGTGTAGTAAGATGGCACTCACCTAAACTCTAAGCAATTGTCTTCAACTTTATGAAAGCCCGGCCCGGTTAAATTGGGATCTCGTAAGCACCGATGTAAATCAATCAACCTGAAAGCTCAACATAAACTGTAATGTGTTACAACATAAAACATACGAGGACACAACATACAACCTAGGAAAACAACAACAGTTTTACACATATGATCCATACGTCACGTATTAACATAAGCACAACACCACAAACAACATACGGCATACCTATATTTGCGCATGATTGAACTGCAGTCACTGGACTTACATATATATTTATACCCGAATGTCTATCCAAATGTCAAACCGGGAAGATACCGTAGAGAAACCTCGCTTTAGATCATTACATGCAATTAAATATCAATACAAAATTTATATTGAAGTTTCAATGCCAGACTATGGGAAAACTATTAGTGTTATAAATAGATTTTATTCCACTTTTTTTGTAGAGAACTCCCAGCTCTTTCTTTTATATAAATATACCTTAGAGCCGTTAGAACAACGGGAACAATAATATTCGCAAAAAACCGAAAAAACGTCATTTTTTACCCGTTTTTAGGCTGGCAAAAGTTATGCGGACAACCGAATTTCGAGGACTCTTCACACCTTATTTGAAGAGCTGAGAGGTAAGTGTATACCAATTTTTAGCTTGGTTGGAATTTTTCCGAAGATGAGACCATTTTTTCCTGGACTATAGTAGATGAAGGGATCCGTTTTGACAGAAATTCCGAGCGATAACTAGTGTGCCAGAAAAGTATAGAGAAAATATTTTAAGTTTAAAGTAGAAAAAAAAAGTTGAAAAAAAATCACATTTAAACGAGGAGCAATAAGAAAAAAAGGAGGACGAAAAGGAAGGAGGAAAATTTTGGCGGTAAAAAAAAAACAAAAACAAAAAGAGAGCGGAATAATAGAAAAAAAATGGATTAAAAGGAAACATAAGTACTGCCGTGTGCCATTTTTACTTGTAAATTTTTATATTTTAAATGTCATTATTATTTTACTTTATAAGAAATTATTGTGCTGTCTTGTATGTTAGATCTAAATTTCATTTTCGTTGATCTTATCGAAGGAATGATTATAATAAGAAGTGAGAGAAAAGTGCCAAAGTTAAATTTAAACTTTTAAGCGGAAATAAATTTCATAACGTAAACTTTACAGCGGCTTTAATTTTATTAGTTTTTTTTTCAGCAACAAATTTATATAGAGTTCGTGGAATCAAACAAATCACGTGGCGCCCTCAACAGGTGATACATCTACTTCATTTACCACTCAACCCTTTTTCCATAGCTAGTCGGCAGACCATTCTTATGTTCTGGAGACGGAGCAAAACAAAGATCCCCGCATTATTATGAATTAGGCTGAGATTTTTAAATAAATATATTGAAAATGTGTTGAGGCTCTCAATGGTAAAAAATACTATTATTTTTACTAACAAAAAAACATCACTAATTTTGGCTTCATAACGCTCCTATTCATTTACGCCTTGAGTAAAAATGTGTGCCAGTTATTTCCAGTATCATCAAGAATTCACTAAACTAATTTGAGATATATCTCAAATCGTGAATTCTAAACAAATTAGCCTTATTACAAATCCATAAAACATTAAAAACCCAACGGCAACAACAACCAGATGCCATAAATTCCAACCAACAACACAGCGCACGCCTAAACTGATCAGATTTTGTCTACAAGAAAAATCACCGGGAAACCCAGACGTATTAGTATCTGGCGCTATAATGTTCATGGCTCGTCGTAGTCAATTTTTTTACTCTACCATTCATTTCCATTCATGAAATAAAGAAAGCAATTTCCCCACAGAATCAAGTCCGAATACGCGACAACGTCACCTAACGATCCAAGATCGTCGAACTGTTCTACAAATAGATGCGAAAAACCACTTTAAGATCAGACTTGTACAGAGGAGTGGCCATACACGATTACATATGCCGCCCGTCCCGTTTGGTTTGCGAGGAAACTATTTCATTTCAGTCGTGAGTGAAGTCTCAAGCTGCGAGCGTATACTGACAAGAGAAATCTCTTGAACAGCTGTTCAATACACTCTTATTCACCGGTGTGTAAAAAACAACGTGCTTGATTATTGAAAAATGTAAACATTTCTCCTTCGGAAGAAAACAAGTGCTCTTTGTCAGATACATCTTATCTCTTTCCATTAAACAGCTCAGCTCCTGAAGAGATTTCTCTTGTTAGTATACACTCGCCGGTCTCAAGTAGATACAAAAAAAAATGTTAATTTTATTAGATATCGAATGAGTTCTCAACGTGAATTTTTTTGCTGCATGAGAAGGCTAGAGCTCAGAAAGATCTGTTTTTATTAAGTTTAATTAGAACCAATAAAATAAATGATGAAATGATGTTAGCATTTTTACAAAATCTGATATGGGAACGCTTATAACAAGAAGTGAATTTCCATTCAGTGCTTTAGCAGCTATTCCAGGCACGCGGATTTTGTTGGCTTATATTTTAATTGTAGATGAGGCGTTTATCTTAACGGAGACTTAGATGAAACCATATTTCTGCAGTCAGTCTTCTTCTTGCAAAAGCTACATCCATAGATACAATTACCAACATTTGCGATCAAAACGGACTGACTGATATAGAAAATGGATTTGGGATTTTTACTTCATATTTTCGTTTCTTCCATACGGACATCACACAATTCAGTTGATAAATTAGTGGTTGCAGCTTGAATACTTTTCTCAAAAGGGGAGGATGTATTTTTATTAAAACAATTATTATTTCATTCTCCTCCTTTCTACAATTTACTATCCTTACCACTACTGTGTCATCCTAACTGCAAAAGTCGACGGGATTTGTCGGTGTTATTGCATGAGAATCAACAATTTTTGATTCCGACGCATTATATAAATTTTGCAACCGGCCTTTATACAAAAAAATCGTAGATTTAAGTTCGAGAAGGAGACAAATCGGATGACTCTTTCGTAGGGTTACAATACCAAAGTTTTTCCACTATATATTTGGACACTATCTGAGAAAGCGTCCACGTACACAACTGAAATTATACCTGACATTTTCACAGAATTAGTAAATATAATTTCAACTAGTAAAAAAGCTAGAATTCGTCTAAGAACAATTCTTATTAAATCCTAGATGAATGCCCGTATAAAATTTCGTATGGTCACCGATCTATGCAAGTTTGATTTTGAAGTTGTTTTTCGCATATATTTCTAGAATGGTTTGTCGCACAGAAAAAATGATTGTAACCAGTTTTATAGGATTTCGTATTCTGAAGAAGTTTTTAGTACAATAAAAATGTCTGGGACTGATCGTTTTCACAGTATATGTAAAAAAACCTAAATTTTTATACGGCAACACTAAGAAGGGGTAGTACGATTTATTTCATTTTTAAAAATTTTATTTGCTATTACTATAAAAATACCATGTACCAAATTTCAGCTCTCTATGTCGATGCGTTCTCAGGCAGTGAACAAATATATAGTGGAAACCGAAATTTTTGTATGGCAACCCCACGAAGAGTTGCCCGATTTGTCTCATTTTCGAACTCAATTTTACTTTTGTTTTAATGTACGTGTACAAAATTTCAGCTTTCTATGTGCACGGACATGCAAAAATCAAAATAAATTTTAATTTTATGGATGGGCGTCCAATCCATATTTCTCTACCATCATCATGTCTGTGCGTTACAAACGGCATGACAAACTTAGTATACTCTATAGATTTCATCTATGGTATAAAAATAGGCTAAATCGGTCAACCCCTTCTGGTGTACTACTTCAAAAATCAAACTTGCAGATTGTAGTGTGCTATTTTTATTTTAACTAGGAACTTTATTCCAATAAACTTCAAATAATAAGTTCTGTACTATATCCGTTCACCATAGTTCAGTGGATTTTTCAAATTAATATACAGAATAGAGGTAGATGACCATACGATATTTGTAATATTTTCTCTGTTCCCATATCTAATTTTAGGGTTGGACAAACAAAAATTACTTTATTCTATTCCCCTAAAAATCGAGTAAAAAAATATTTGAAGTCATAGCAGATATGCTTCCAATATTTCCAATGATTTCAAATCCATTTGGAGCTTAGTGCGCTTGTAATATGAGTATTAAAGCGAAAATGAAGCTTGAAACGAAGATAGTTCTTACACATATGCCAAGGAAATTGATACTACATGAAATAGAGAATGAATCAGTCTATGTTATACATATCATTGACCGAAATACACAGAACTTGATGACAGGTCAATTTTAAATAAGTATAAAAAGATTGTTCAACTCAGTGAAATCTAGGTAAACCTAAACAATATTGCGACAACAGGTAACAGTACGGACCAATAGCACGGATTGATTAGGTTAAGGTTAAGAGTAGGGCCGAATAGATCACTTGCACTATGCAGAAACGACAGCGATACGACACGACCGACGATACGATTTCTAGTGGGCACTCCAATAGTACGTTTTGTGTATTTGGATGCACATGCGATTCGGCCTACGACTGCGATGACTGCAATTTTGTCAGTACGTATGTAAACAGCCTAAGAGTGAATTTAAAGTGCAATGCAGACAACAAAAAATTGTATAAAAGCGTTCAAGCTCTAGAAATTATTTCTTACAGCAGAGAATTATGCTAAGATGCGATCTCCTTCGCTTAATGATTAGGAAATCACGCAGTGAATAATACAAACAGAAATTTCAAGCATTAAGCGAATCCCATGACATTTCATTTTTCTTGTAATTTTTGATGAGTTTACCGGGAAATCTGATGGAATTGTTCACTTTGACATTCAGAGCACTGGACAGAAATCACAGTGTTGCAAACCAGTTAGGACCATAATAATGCTGTTCTAATTAGACAGTCGGACTTCCCAAGTACGTATCAGTTCTGAATTGATTGTTAATTAATGCAGACTTCCTCAGACCGTAGAACAAAATGTGGGCATAATGCGTGACATATTTTTTTCTTATGCGCAGGTAACTACTCTACCTAACTTTGTCGTTTCCAGTCCAGTTAGAATGGGAAAAAATTAATGGATTGCGCCATTTGGATGGTTTTTTTGTTGTTGAATCATGCATCATAGCTACATATACTTTTTTGGTAGTGACAGATTAATTTATTTCATTAGAAATCTAGAGAGCAAATGATGTGTTTTTGCTTTGTTGCTGTATGATCGTTTTAGTAATATGCGGTTTAAGGTGAAGGGGAAGGAAGTATAAGTGTAAATAACACTTATTTTTTACAAAAACAATAGTTCTGTATATACCTACATATGCTGTATCGGTTTTCACAACTTCTAACATTTTTCCAAATTCTTTTCTATTTTTGTTCCCTTTAAATAAATCAAACTTTAACGCTAACATCAACACAAATTTTTGCTAAAATCAACATAAATTTCGACAGAGTTTGAGAATGAGACTTGTTTTTTTGTTTTTAGTTGCATGTTTATAAATGAGTTTATAAATGATGGCTTTTATTTCTAATTACCATGCCGTAAATTGGACTTAGTACATTTAAAGTACTTACCGATTTAGCGGCGCAGGTAAAACTGATACCGCTGTAATAGAAGAAAATTAATTACTTGATTATACACTGGTATTGTTTCAAAGTGAATTATTTCTTATATATAATGCTCATATACACATACCTGTAAATTCTTTATAAATGTGGAATGCCGCAATGCTCAGTGCTCGGATCTTTGTTATTTTTACTTTTTATTTATTGCTCCAATCGTTTCCTAGATATCTATATCTGCTATACTGCCTACTGAGGGACCATAAATTGTTCATCCTTAAAACTATTACATAAATCGCAAACCATAGAATTTTAGCGAAGACAAAAGATAAGATACAAATATCAAGATTACATTGGTACCATCGAATAAAAATAAATTTGGTAATTTACACAATATATTACTAATTCACCCTTTTTACTATTTTGAATATGAAAATTCAGTTTTATCAGATTTTTTCTCTATTTACAAATAATTTCGAGGACAGTTTTAGATAAAATAAAAAAAAAACATAAAATTTACTATTTCAAGACCAATTTTTTATCTTCTGAAGTGATTTTCAATTATTTTTCCTTCTGTGGAGTAGAAATGCAACAGCTTGGCTTTTGGCCAAACGAAACTGTGCCGATATCTGAAGATTTTTATTGTATTGGCAGTTGAAATTGAACGTGGAAATCCAACAGATTCCCATATGGAATCCACGTTTGCACTGTGCTATAGAACACTTTTGAAATGTAACTTTCCGTTTTTTAAATTGATTTCCAATAATTTCAATATTATTACCATGTTTTTTTTTTTTTTTTTTTTTTTGTGAGTCATCTAATAAAACAAGCCATATAGGAACAAATAATTGCTTATATTTCTCACGGTAGTATAACAGCAATAAAATGCAAAATATTAATTTTAAAACTCAACAATTTTCATACTAGAAAGAAGAAAAACACACCTATGCGAATATTCTAACCAAAGCTTTACATATTATATATCCGCGCTGGTGTACTTAAATGTTTAACGTGATGCGAAAATTTGCTCAGTTTCTCCACATCGCTTATTTACGCATTACGTGTTGCCGTTATTGCAGCTATAAATTTTGAATAAGTAATAACTTATAAACTGGAAATATGGTAAAACTGCATACCACTAATAGTAAAAAATCGTTGTAATTGCATATTACAGTTGCAGACATCGCAGATTGTAGAGGCATGCAATTAACACCGTCTCATAAAAATTATGAATTTTCCGACTCATGCATTGGAAATCTGGAGAATTATATTGGAACTATAAACCTGAATGTTGCGAGCTAAAAATAATTGCTTTGAAATACAATTTTTAGTGCGACAATTTCAAGCATTCGTCATTTAAAGCTTTCTTGTGGTGACAATTTATAAGAGTCATAAGACACAAACAAACTACTGACGGCTGTACTAACAAAGTGATGTATGAGAAGATCTCATAGCAATCCGCAATAACTCACTGATCTCGGCTAAGTATATCATGGGTAAGAGCTAATATTCTTTGTAAAAAGTTTTTCAATGTAGGCAGCAAATAATTTATGTTTTCTTAGAATTTTAATCGACCATATTTGTTTAGATTTCTTATACATTATTGATAACTGCAGACGGTCCGAGCAAGTTGTGTATGGGCAAATAAATATTTTTATAAATAGCCATGCAGATATCCATACATTTTCATACATTTTCTCTTAGGAATTTACGGAACCTTTTTTTTCAGCATACTTGGAGCTGAAAATAGTCCAAATGAAATAAATATCGATTTTTGCATGGCGTGGGAGTATTGTATATAAAACTTACGATGCCTCGACGTGGTGATGTAACCAAAGACCAAAGTGTAAGCCAGAAATGCCTCCCTCTAATATAAAATCAACGATGCCTCCCTCCAATGCCTCGACCTTATGCAGTGTAGCCCTCAATTTTTTTCTTTAGAACTTTTATGTATTATTGGAGCCCGACAATGGGTATTTGGGCCGCTAGCAGTTTTTATAATTTTTATGAACGTAGATCACTGACTTATAACAATGAATTGAGCTGAGCGATTTGTTATTTCATGTGGCACAAATATTGTGTTTCTGTATATCAGAGTTTGAAAACCCTTTAAAACGTTTAGTACATAAATCCATGTAAAACTCAACCAACCAGATGAAGTTTTACACCCGAAAATCCAATTAAATTAAACAAATATCTTTCTTGTGTTCAAGTGATATTTTAATCGCTTATAAGGAATTAAACTCATTCCGACTTTAATTTTCAAAAGGTTATTTTTACCTGAATCCTGTGTGTGGGCAGCGGTGATTGCATATGCAGCCAACATAAAAACATCAAATGGCATAAGAAAACGTTCAATTAGCGTTATTTTGTGTTGGTACACCAAATCTGCCATAGCGCGAAAGAGAAAACTGCAAAACTTGGGCCATTCTTTACAGTAGGAAAGTGACAATACGCTCAGTCCATTATTATACGTGAGTGGCGTAGACGCGTAAATAAGCAATAAGCATTTGTATATATATACACGGTGTCCCGGAAGTCGACGTCAAGCCGGAATCGGATGATAGGCCAAGTCATAATAGTCACCAGAAAAATATAAAAAAATTCTAAGTAATGTATATTTTAAATTATAGGCATTTCTTTTTTTTCGAGAAAATGTACACCCTGTGATGCTTTTTCTACTCCAGTTGTTACAAATCTTTATTTTTATTTTCAATTTTATTTTTCTTATGTAATCCCGAATAGTGCTTATGTAACCTGTTGCCTTAAGTTCTAAGCCAACTGCTCCAGCTTGAAAGCAAGTGTCACATTTTGCCAAACCAAGAATAGAAAATTAATACTTCACCCAATTTTAACTGACTGTAATGAAGAAAAAATGTAGTACCTACGCCAGTTTGGCAGGTTAGAGCAGGTAAAAGTTTTTATGTAACAAATCGTTTGATTCCGTTATTTGTCCGACAAGTTTATTCAATTAGCCTGTAATTACGGTACGTCGGCTAGCCCTAAAATTATGATTTTCGTTTCTTAAATCACCTAATTCGGCCCTTTAAGGATCGCCATACTTGTAACAAATGACTTGGATTATATACCATGACCATGTATATAATCTACTTCAAAATTGATTTACATGAAATAAAATTGCTTTTTTTTTACAATTAGAAAATAAGAACAAAATTTAAAAACTGTTTTTATATTTGTTTTAAAAGTACACATATGTGTAGCTGCAATTTGAAAACTTAAATGAACCCTTTTGATAAAAAACACATTTTCCGTGCGTTTGTAGCAATAAAAGTGATATGTTGCAAAAAATAATGTAAGCTGCTTTACAAAAAAGTGAACGCTTTTGAAGGCACGAGAATGCAAAATTTGCCATATATAATGCTATCTTAGCAACACCCAATTGGCTCCGCGTCCTGTCAGTGTTTGTAAGTTGTATGATATTTCTGAGTATTTTTAGCTCACAACTCTTCTCTGCCCAGATGGCCTCGTTGTCAGGTTATGCAATAAAGCACTTTTTCAATTTCAATTCAATTTCATAGTTTTCCTCCCATCGCAGCCACAACATTCGTCCAGAGTACGTGATAAATACGTGTGGTCGCGTTAACGTGGAGACCACCGGCGCAACGAACGCCGGCCCATCGGGCTAGCGCCCGATCGCCCGTACTGCCAGTCCGGCTCTGCGAAGGACCATAACGTACTGATCTGTATTGCGTGTGCCAATACTCAAGAAGTAGCGTCACTATCTGTTTCGCTCACACTTTATGGCATGTCTCTCCGTCTCACTCAAACTGGAATCTTAAAGTTACGGTCTTAAGGCAAGATTTTATAGGATTTCGTATTCTAAAGAAGTTTTTGATACAATGAAAATGTGTAGGACAGATCTTTTTCACATTATACGTACAAAACCGGAATTTTTATATGGCAACACCAAGTCAATTATTGAAATTTTATTTGCTACTACTATGAAAACACGATGTAGTAAATTTCAACTCCTTATGTCGACGCGTTCTCAGTTAATGTCCAAATATATAGTGGAAAACGAAATTTTTGTATGGCATCCCCACGAAGAAGGAGTTGCCCGATTTGATTCTTTTTCGAAGTTAATTTTACTTTTTTTAAAGTCCGTGTACTCTCTGACAATCTTAGTATACCTTTTATATTTCATCTAGGGTATAAAAATGTTTCCCTTTTGGTGGCCGACACCAGTTATTTTCAGATTAAATACTTTCATTCTATATCAGCCTCCAATAATGCCACAAAAAAATCTAAAGAAACAATTGCCATTAAATTTCTAAGAAAACATTGAGGTCTTCGTTAATTGCCAAACGCAATTTTATATCTTTTTTCAGATTAACTAATACCTATGGAGAAAAATTAAATTTATATTGATTTTGGTGTAAGTGCAGAGCGGTAAATGGGAGCGTAATAAGATGCATTGAATCGCCTTTCACTTTAGTTTGAAACGGCGATGTGAAAAGAAAAGAACAGTACTGCGTCTGCAATATTCTATGGCTATTGCTATCTTAGGCCTAGCCCCTAGCCAAAGTTAACTTAATAATAAGTTAAGAAGCAGGCGAGATTTCCGAGTGTTTTACATTTAAAATGTAAACGGCAAGAAAACGAAGAAAGAAAGTCAAACTCTCTTTAAAACTTTTATGAACAAAGATAAAAAATTTTAAAGTGCAAATTGCATGCAACGAAACAGCTATTCAAATCAAACTTTTGTCAGTTTTACATAAGAACAGTCCAAATATTTTAGAATGATAGGACGCCGTCGGGGCTTTCATGTGGTAGTGAGATTATCTGTTTCATGGCTTATGAAGTATTCTCGAGGGTTTTGCCTGAACACAATTATGATGACCGGCAACAACTACTACAAGCATCAACTACTGTCAAAAAATTCCAAACTTTACTTTGCTATCCAATCGAACACAACTGCAACTACCAGCGATGACCACATGTTCGCTCGTGCAGGCCTACCATCTAGATAACGTTGAACTATGGTAAAATTTAGCTCGCAGTGATTACTGACCAGTTGTAATTGAGTGACAGTGGCTTGGTTTGGTTACAGACAACATACAACTTGATAATAAAACCTAGGCATAAACCCGGATCACTTTTTCAAAGTTCTTTAACTTGCCATGTATAGAGCTTTCTATTAGAGGTCCATTCGCTCGTTTTATCGGTTTATGGATAGGTTTTCTTATCTAGTTGTATGTTGTCTCTGAATTGTTCAAGCAGGAAAAAGAAGGGATAACAAAATTAAAAGTGAACCAAAAAAAATATTAATGAATTTTGAGGAGCGGCTGATTGAGTGCGTATAAGCACACGAATTTCTATATAATTTACTTCATTGCCAATTTTGGAGATCCGATAAAAAAGAAAAAAAAAGATCTGCTATTTTAAAAATGTGCTTTTCAATATTCGTTTTAAATTCCCTATAACTTTTTACAAAAAAAATCCATTGTTGTCTCTAGTTAAACTCACTTCACGCACCCACCAACTCCTTTTTTTTATTATTCGTAGGTACCTACTAAAAATAAATTTGATAGGTGGTGTATTCTGTACACTTCCAATGTGTATTAATCTACCCATAATTACCAGTTTAAAATCGAGAATTTTATCTATGCTTTTATACAGGACGAACAACCAAACCGCATGAAGAGATATCATCTTCTTTTGCTCGCCGCAATTGTGTTTCTTATCTCTCGACGGAGAAATTTGACAGTGGTTGCTACTCATACTTGGTCGCCGGTCGTCCTAATTCTGTTAAAACTTTTAAGCGAGCATCGCATATTTTTATTATACCCTAGATGAAATCTAAAGGGTATACAAAGCTTGTGATTCCTTTTATAACACCTAGAAATAATAATGGTAGAGCAAAATGGATTGGACACCCACGCATAATAAAGGGTTTTCCAATAAGAGGTGTTATTTTAATTAGACCGCTATTTCGGTAGATGTCACTTTTGGAGACGTTATTTTTTGATATTTGCCAAGTAGAAACTACGCCATTAATAAAAATGGAACGATACACGATTCCACAATGCACTGAAATTATTAAAATTCACTAGAAAAATGGTGAAAATGTGTCAGAGACGGTTCGTAAAACTCGAACATTTTTGGGTCGTCGTGAAGCACCTTGTCGGACCGCAATACAGAAATTGGTAGAAAAATTCGAGCTGTCGGGATAAGTTGGTGATGTAAAGAATAAAACCCTTGCACGTCGCTCAAGAACAGCCGAGAATATTGCTGCTGTAGCCGAAAGTGTTGAAGAAAACCCAGGTTTGTCCATTCCTCGTCGTTCTTTGGAATTAGGCATTCCACAAACGTCATTACACCGTATTTTGCATAAAGATTTGGGTCTTAAGGCTTATAAAGTTCAGTTAACACAAGAACTCAAGCCGGCCGATCATCAACAACGTCGAGTCTTTGCTGATTGTGTCCTTGAAATGCATGAAAATGATCCGGAATTCCATCGAAAACTCATCTTGAGTGATGGGGCCCATTTCCACCTCGATGGCTGCGTCAACAAGCAAAATTGTCGCATCTTGGGCTAGGAAAGAGTTTTTGTTGAAAAGCCTCTCTATCCTCAACGTGTGACTGTTTGGTGCGGTTTATGGTCCCGCGGGGTCATTGGACCTTACTTTTTCGAAAATGAGGCTGGAGCAACAGTTACGGTGAATGGATTGCGCTATCGACAGATGATTAATGATTTTTTATGGCCGGAACTGGATGGTATTGATCTGGACAACGTTTTCTTTCAACAAGACGGCGCTACGTGCCATACAAGCAACGAAACCATTGATCTTTTACGGGAAAAGTTTCCGGACCGTGTTATCTCTCGAAGAGGTGATCACAATTGGCCACCGAGATCTTGTGACTTAACACCTTGCGACTTCATCCTTAGGGGCCACGTGAAAGAGAAGGTCTACGCCAACAGCCCAGTGTCGATTCAAGACCTCAAAGATGGAATTCGTGAGGCTATCGAGGATATAGGGCAGCCACTTTGCGATTTGGTTATGGAAAATTTCATGAAAAGGATATGGTCCTGTAGGCGTGATCGTGGTGGTCATTTGGCTGATGTTATTTTCCATTATTAACGGCATACCTTCCTCTTTATAATAAAGGAAAGATCTGATCATTTATCTAAAAAATGGCATTTTTCTTTGAATATAAAAATAACACCTCTTATTGGGAAACCCTGTATTAAAAGTTTTTTTGATTTTTGCATGTCCGTCTTTCCGTCCGCCCGGCTGTGCACACGATAACTCGAGAACGCGTGTATTTACTGAGCTGAAATGTTGCACACGGACTTTAAGAAAAAAGTATATTTAAGTTCGAAAATGGGGCCAATAGGGTAACTCGCTCGTAGGGTTGCCATACAAAATTTCCGTTTTCCAGTATATATTTGAACACTGCCTGAGCACGAGACAAATTGCAAATAAAATTTAAAACAAAAACGAAACCGGGTAACTCCTTCTTGGTGTTGCCATATAAACACTTCGAGTTTTTTACATATAGTAAGAAAACGATCAGTCCTATACGTTTTTATTGTACTGAAATGTTCTTTAAAATATGAAATAATGATTTTTACTGTCCGAAGAAAATATAAATAAAAAAGCACTTCAAAAATCAAACTGACTGACCATACAAAATAACATACGGGCATTCATCTAGTGTATCATAAAAATTGTTCTTAGACCCATTCTATATTTTTTTTATGCATGATTAAAAAAATGGTGCTGAGTTCAAAGCAGAGATGTTTTTAATTCTTACACTCTCTCTTTAAATACAATTTTGCTGCATATTCTTCAAAGCTCTGATCAAACTTTTGAGCCACTAACTTTGATAGATATGGAATTCCTAACCGCGAAACATTGTTTGCATCATTAAATCTAATTACATGTATGCATATACATAAATATTAGATTCATGGCGTTTTTTAAAACTCGTTTAAATGCGAGAGAGACAGATGGAGAAACTGATGATGTGCTCTATCAAGGAGTGTAAGTTCGGATGGTGTAAAATCTGAAAGAACTGGTTTATGACGTTTTGAAATATTTACTTGGGACATAAAAAATGGAATTGCGCTGTTCCCTATCATTTCAGTTTCGCTTGAGCACGGTTATGTGCAGATTTTAACAATTATATTTATATCGATGAATTCACGCATATATAATACTCAAAGATAATATCTAGGGAAATATGTTTGTGCAAATAATTCTATTAGTTTTTACTGGTTCGATTTGTAAAGCTGGTGAGTATTGCTACTTTATTAATGAAGTGTATTTTGTGAATTAGTTTTAAAGTGAGTTTATTTGTAAATTTTGACAGGTTATGGAGGAGGAGGATATCACCATAATCCACACGGATATGTACATCAAGCTCCACATTGGCCATCAGAAGACTGGTCCGAAAAACGTCAACTTCAGACTGCATATGGAGTAAGCGGTCTACCGCAATTTGAACAAACTACACCCGTTTTTCCTTGGCCTTTTCATCAAGGTCAGTGAATATATGAAATCTTTATTTTATTCGCCTTATTTTTCCAAAACAAAAACGCATATTTTTAGTGTACTTAATTTTTTGAAAACATTGGTTTCAAATTTATTTTTACTAGAAATAAGCATCCATTCTGAGTAGAATTTTGTTTCTATATTTATATGACTGAGGAGTCTAAAATAAAATTGAAATATTTTTCGTGTGCTAAACATTTACAATTATCTACAGTGCAGGAAATTATGAATGGCAATGGAAAACTGCTCAAATGGAAACGAAAAAAAAATTTGCTGAAACTAATCGAAATTCAAGCTGATTAAAAATGAAAGTGCATTTTCAAATAAAAAATGCTTTGAAAACTTTAATGGGAGTAAGAAAATAACGCAATTGCACGAAACTGTGATTAGCGATGAGAGTTTGTATTTAGTAGTTGATATGTTGTTAGTAGCAGTGATCACTAATTCGCGACTGTACTCTTATAGAAATGTCTCCCATCGATAAAAATTAATGAGTTTGCAAAAGTTACGTGAACTGTACCTTTTGGTATATTTCTTAAAATTTTGGTACCTACGAAAAGAATTGTGGGAATTTGCCTAATAATCTGTGCAAAAGTTCGCGTAATTCAAACTTTCTAGGGAATTTTGCCGCAACAATCTCGACAATTATCGACATCTCAAAACGTCAAGTGGTAGGTCCTAGTACCATTAATTTCATTTTTAATTAATTTTAAAAGTGAGTGTTATCACGGGAGATGGTGAAAGTTGATCTAATGAATTTCTGTGAAAATTTATCCTAATTGAACGACGTTCTTCTGAAAAAAAAATATTTACAAAAATGTGGATCTAGTGCAAAAGTCGTCTACTGTAAATCTGTAATGATTTTGATTGATAACGTAAGAGTGTTATATAGACGAAAAATTTCTTTTTTGGATGGATTCGAAATTGTAAACGCATCAGGATTATTTGGAAACATTTTAACAAAAATAAGAAATTTCTTCAGAAATGTTCAAAGAAACAAAATTAGACACGGCACATACTGCATTGCAATTTATACATCAAAAGCTAAGCAACCTTCTGAAAAAAAATCACTATTCAAGTGTTGCTAACAAACTATAAAACGTACACATGAAAATGAAAGTCATTGCTGAGAAAATAATAATTAATGATGTTTTATAACAAGGTGAAGTGAGAACACTAAAAGAGCTTCATCCATTGTAACGACTATAGTTCCCAGTAATGCTAAAACATCAACAGGTTCATCTTCATTCTCACTTAAGTACCCAAAAAACCCGCAACTTAATAAAAATTTACGAGCAAGAGTTCCATTTTCTAAAATTTCCCTGTCCACCCGTTTTTCATATTTTGGTCTCAATTATTGTGTAAAATATTTTAAATTGCGCTAATGGAATACAAAAGATACTCTCCGCACCCTTGAAAGTCGATAATCGAATATTAATTTTTCTTTATTGATCTCAGCTTTAAAATAAGGTTTCTGAACATGCTCTCGAAAAGCGAACGCTTCATCATCAGCACCAATTAGAACATAAGACAGCGTTATTTTACCACTTTCAGCTTGCTTGTCCCGCGTGATGATAAGAGACTTTTGCTTTGATTTAGTTTTGAAAAGAATTTTGTATTAACTTTGACTCCCCCATCCGATATTCTCCCACTAATAACTAGGTATATTACATAGAATGCACTCATAACTAGCATCAATCCACTCTAGCAATTAGCATCAGGTTATGGTAGCCTTATGAATAAAATGAAGCTGCGTGTGCAGTGACAATTATTTAGACCTACATAATTAACACGCTTGAGTTAATTATGGTTTATAAAAACCATTAAAAATACTTTATGAATACAATTTAATTATATTCGAGAAAAATTAGTGAAAAATCGACGGCGAATTGCAAGCGGGTGGAAAGATTCTCTTCAAAATATTCCGATTGGCTTCATGGTGAAGACCTAGTACTGGTAGGCACTGCTGTGGGAGTTCGACATCTTCTCAAAAGGAAACCCTAGCAGGACCATGAGCATCATCCAATGGTCGGCCGAAAAAATCTGTTGGGGAATAAAAAGTATGAAAAGTCTTCATGAGTCACGATGTGCATGAAAAATCGCAATTGTCAGCTGAGTTTTCGATCCGCGGATTTAGCAAGCGAGATGCTGCTAATCAACAGCAGAATCATAACAAATATGGGCGAGTAAATGTAAGCAAATTCCTCGCTCAAATAATGAGTAACGTACTGTGACCAGTGAAGAGGCTTTAGCGCACTACATCGATACTATACCAACATCACATGTGTGGTGTAGTACCATAGCTGGCACAAGAACTAGATATTGCATGGCATACCAGAACAGAGTATACAGATCGTGAAATGGTTAGTGCATTCTAGAATTGACCACATCATATATTAACAGCAGTTTTGTATACATTTGATCGACCTCCTTAACAAGAAAGATGTGAGAAAATATTAATCACTAGACGTATACAACATTTCAAATGTTGTGGCCCATTCCGGAATGAACCACCCAGCTACATAAAATTTGTATACTTTTCCTGGAACTACATGCGACATCTAGTTCTTGTGCAAGAATGTTACAATATTCCATTATCAAAAACTTTTGCAAGCTAAATGAGTCAGTCTAGTCCGGACTGCTATAAGAACAAAACCTATTTGCAGAATAAATTATTGTATAGGTTAATCGGTGTATTCTTCTTTACTCCATAATACTACAAGCAGGGTACAAAATAAAGAGGAAAAGGACGAAAACTGTCGGTTTGGCTATACCTCATTCTATAGCCTGAAAAAGCAGCTTGCTTTCCACCTCAAAATGAAATCTTTGTAAACATATAATTCCAAGCAATCGTAGATCTTACTCTGATGCACCAACTTAAAGTCCAGGAACCTGTTCTACATAGTTCATGCAGGTACATCACTTACTTTGATAAGAAAATGCGGTAGCAGCCCTGGCTATAAGCAATATAAGAAAAATTTCACGAGAAGGATCATACCGTCGAATTTATATTTATAATTTCATTCGTGTCGTTGAAATTGAGTTTCTAAAATTTTGGCATCTTATTGGTTTTTGCCACTTTCTCAGAAATTTAGAAGCAGTTTCACCATAACAACATTCCTGCAAAGCTGGAAGTTCTCTAAAGTAATTAATTTTCTATCAAATTTCTCATTATCTACTCAAATGTCCTTCATGCCCTCCAATCTGCTTTTTGTTCCAAGCATAGTTGCACCATCTTTAAGGTAGTCAGTGTAACTAGAAAAGCAACAGATTGGGTGAAATTTATCCTACTGGCTCTCCGTGCCTTCCCTAAAGCATTCGATACTCAGTGCCGTGGCATCTTTCGAAGCAAGGGAAGCATTGCTACCCTTAGATTTTCCGATTTACAAATTTACAGTTTATGATTTATTTAAAACATTTAAAAATGAAAGGAAATAACAAATCACGACAAAAAATTTCTTCAAAATATTTTCAATAAAAAATATTTCCCCTAAAGCCTTTTTATTTGTTCTTCAAAGAGGAGCAATTATAAAATCACCTCCATCTGAAGAAAACAATCAAAAACAAATCAATCAAA
Organism: Dioctria linearis; assembly: GCA_963930735.1. Lineage (NCBI taxonomy): Eukaryota > Metazoa > Arthropoda > Insecta > Diptera > Asilidae > Dioctria > Dioctria linearis. The sequence continues at coordinate 287,537,419 of OZ005741.1, forward strand.
CAACATGCTATGAAAAATATAGCATTTGAAAACGCCTGTACTCTGTCTACGATATCACGACCGACACCATCGCTGCCTGGAGAACTGAAGAGGTGGATTTATTTTTGGTGCCATCAACAATCGAGCAACATCCAACAAAATGTATCGCATTCGAACTCGTCAAGAACCTACCTATGGCATCATAGATCTCTGTTGCTCGTTCGCAACTTATTAGTGTAGCTACACTCAATAAGAAATGGTTCTAAGCCCAAGGAGATGCAATAAAAGAATGCTTCTATGGGACCTACAAACACTGCTAGCGTATTTAGAATTTATTTTTCGCTGTCATGGCATAATCACGAATCTGCTTTTTTGGGTATTTTGGGCTGCCATATTCATATGTATCTCAGGAAAATCAAATCTATATTCTGTTATTCTATAAAAATCTTACCTGTATTACTTTACCAGTGTATAAGATTTTCGTTTTCAAGAATGAGCTCAAATACTGGAAAAACATTTACTGCCAACATTGCAACATCTCTTCCTCTTCGCACAGTCGACACAGTTCACTATTGCGGGTCTCTATTTTCTTCAAAAATCAACTTCTGATGCTATCGAGAGGGGTAAGATTAGTTTATTAGAACCGCTGCGCTGCAATAACATTTGCGCGCATGGTTATTTAATGCTTTTGTAAAATTATAATTTGATTGCTTCCCCTCGCCCCAAGTCCACGGCACGCTACTGTCGATACTGTATATCACACAAGCCTATCTAGAAAACTCATTACTTTAGTTTTCCATAAGCTGCCCGAACCTCTTTTTAGTAATCCAGCGGGGCATTCTCGAACAGTGTTTTCAAATGTTAATTACTCTACCTTCCTTAGAATTTATTCTGGTTCTTGGCCGCTGCTTTTTTTCATGCTTATTATTGACTTGGTATTTAACTTTTCCTATCGCAACCCTTGGGATTTGTTGAAGATGGAATTAATTGCATCAATGAAGACCTAAATTCATTATATCGACGGACAGTTGACAATAGTTTAATGCTGAATCCTGAAAAATCGTGTTGTTCACCTGTGAACTGAAATAAACTTGATACCTCTACAATGTTATATCTTGGGACGAGTGCGCCCGTAGCTGAGATGTAATTATCAACAATACGCTCACTCACTTATCATATCACATCAATCATACGTAAAGTATACGGCAGTCTTAGCTCTTTGTGGACTTCGAGCTATTTTTCAACACTTTCCACGCGCATGCTCCTTGCTCGTTCTCTGCTTATCCTTGTAATAATATACGATTGGGAAGTATTTTTCAAGCTTGATTTATCTTAATTCTAATAAATTACTGATCGCGTTTAACTCCCATATTAGATATATATAATAAGATATGGACTGTGATCTTTAAATATACTTGAATTTCCGATCGGTAATTACTCAGTCGAATCCGGCTCTCGGGTGGAATTGGGAATAATATTTCGAATATATATATCAACGGTCTTCCTGAAATAGTCTAAAATTTCCAAATATAAATATATGCAGATGCCCTTCAGATCAATTTGGATAGACATACTGGCGTGATCCAGGATTCTGTTGACAAACTTATTTATTTAATCAATTTGTCGAGACTTTCAAAGTGGGTTTTAGCTAATTCCTTTATTTTAAATCTGAAGAACTCTAATTGCTTGATTATGTCTCGTGAATTGCTATATGCCATACATCGAGCGCGTATGTAATCCGGGCATAAATTGAATTTAATTTTTAGTACTTATAGTGACATTTCTATACACCAGGTTACTAATATCGTTCTGTTTACTATAGGCGATATAAGACAATTTCTCCCCAACCCGGAACAATATGTAAATCATCAATATCAACAATACACAAATCAACCTCAACAAAATCCATATCATCAATCACAATATGTACATCAACCGCAAAAATATGCAGATCACCAATATCGACAATATACAAATCAACGTCAACAATATGTATATCAACGAGAACAATATCAAAATAACCATCAACAATATACGAATCATCAACATCCACAATATGATAATCATCAAAATTGGCAAAATCAAAACAAACATCAACAATATGAAAATCAACCTCAACAGAATGTAAATCAACCACAAAAAAATGAAAATCAACTTCAAGGAATCAATAAAATGGAGAAAAATGAAAATCAACCTCAACAAAATGTAAAAAAACCACAAGAAAATGAAAATCAACCTCAAAAAAATCAACGTCAAGATAATATAAACGTAAATATAGGTCCTAATTACGTCCCTGTACTTCGAAGAACTGAAAATCAACGTCAAGAAAACGAAAATCAACCTAAAAAAAATGAAAATCAACCTCAACCAGAAGAAAATGAAAATCAACCTCAACAAAATGCAAATCAACCTCAAAATAATGAAAATCAACCTCAACAAAATATAAGCGAATCTCAAGATAATGAAAATCAACCTCAGCAAAATGAAAATCAACCACAAGAAAATAAAAATGGACCTCAACAAACTGTAAATCAACCTCAAGAAATCAAGCAAAAGGAGGAAAATGAAAATCAACCAGAAGAAAATGAAAATCAACCTAAACAAAATGTAAATCAACCACAAGAAAATGAAAATCAACCTCAACAAAATGCAAATCGATCTCAACAAAATGAAACTCAACCTCAACAAAATGTAAATCAACCTCAAGAAAATAAAAATGGACCTCAACAAACTGTAAATCAACCTCAAGAAATCAAGGAAAAGGAAGAAAATCAAAATCAACCAGAAGCAAATGAAAATAAACCTCACCAAAATGTAACTCAACTGGAACAATCTGCGTCACCACCTGAACCGTCCACTGTATCACACCCTGCCCCAAAATTCGGAGCCATTCCTTTTCCTCAAGAAAGCGATTATACAGATGATGAAAGGCTTAGCGAAAAAAGTTGGTGATAACAATATAATTTTTGTCATTTTTAATTTATTTAATTATTTCAACTTTTATTTTTCAAAATTAATTCTTTTGTGTGGAAAGTATGCTATGCAACGTATTTTCCGGAGGGATCTGTAACTATTTCCGTCGCTGGTGGGAAAATAGCAACGGCTAGAGGATTTACTTATATGGTATGGAATAGAATTTTTTCATTAATCTTCATAACATAATATTTAACAATACAAAATCAAAATATTCACGCATACTAAAAACATTTAAAATTAAGAAAACGTTAGTCATGGTCCAATTTTGTCCATTCCCATACCCTAGTCTGAGACAACTTACATCTATACAAAAATAAGCGGACCGAAAGCTTATGGCCCTGTAATGGAAAGCTCTATTCATTATCTCTCTCTCTCCCTCTCTCTCTCTTTATTTCTCTTTCTCGTATGTTGTCTATACCCCAGGTCTAAATGAATGCTTGTAAGTATGTGTAGCCACCCTTATGTTTTGAAAATATTTTCTTTAGGTCATCAAAGTTGTTGTTCCCAAATCATTTTAGAACAGTTAATCGCATGGCTAGAGCCGATTTTAAAGCTTTTAAATTTTTAAGAGCTTTTTTCAGTGCATTAATAAAGTCGGGAATTATTGCTTACCAGGTACACTTGAAAAATCTTATTACTCAGCTGAGAATTTTTCTTTGAGAAATCGTAGTCATCTTGTTCAGATAATTTTTTTAAATAATTTTGTTAGGAAAGGTATAACAATTTTATTTCGTTTCAGAAGATAAGAAAGCAAGCTTAAGATTATCAGAACACCATTTTTCTGTATGAATAGCAAACTTTCGTCAGTTTTATATAGGAACACTGCAAATATTTTAGAATGCTAGGACTCCGTTGAGGCTGTCATGGGTAGAAGGGAGTCTATTTCATGGCTTGTGAAGCATTCTCGACGGTTTTGCTCGAACTCAGTATACCCCATACAATTTTATTCACATCGATCGAGAAAAAACTACTTCCACCAAATGGGCTACTGCTACCATTGGCTTTTCAATTTATGACGGGCGGCCGTATACAGATTCGATTCGTTTCGAATGAATCTGGTTTTTTTTTTAATTTTTTAATAACATTTTTATCTATTTTTCTCAATAATTTTCATTTTTTCATTTCTTTTCTTTATTCTATTTGTCACTCGTTTTTCAAGTCACTCAATTTCGCTATTTGGGACGTGTTGATGAGTCACACCACTTGAAACTTGCCACCAAAAATATAATGGATTGTGTGACAGAATAACAAATTAAAAACATTTTTACCTTTTGCTATATACCGCAGAATCTAAAAAACTTCCTTCTTGAACAAAAGAGTATTCTCTACTTTTATTCTTAATGTTTAAGTACATGATATCCATATCCTATTGAGATTTCCGCTTATTACTGCGACTCCGATTAGTTGCTTGGGAGAGAAAAGTAAATGTGCAATCGAGAAGTAGGTCTTCGTAATTTTTGTCTCAAGAATTCGGCATAGGGACTACCTCATTAGGTATCGAATGCAGAATATTTATCGGAAATATTAACAGAAAGTTAACTTGCAAACATTGTGCTCGATGCTAAGACATTTTTAAAGAATTGCATAGAATGAAAGAAAAGCTATTTTGTCTTATGCTCCCATGCGCGTAGCTAGGTAGGCCCACGGATGGGCACGGCCCACCCCAGGGACCCCCCCCCCCCTCCACCCCAAGAAAATTACGATCCAATATTATTAAATTCTAATTAATCGATCAATTATATTTAAGTTTCAACCAAGCAAGTATGAGGACATAACATTGAAATCATAATGAAATTATATAAGAGTGCCCACATCTGTAGTTGGTTCTAAATTTGTGAAAAGCGATTTTGTAATGAAGCCACCCTCAATAAGCGGCATTCATTACTCATAAATAACCCCAAGCATACATTTATTAAAGCGCCATAAAATTAATAAAACGCATCTATGCTGTAGGTATACATATGTACATATGTACAGATATGCCTATTCCCATACGAGTATCTCTTACATTTCCCAAGCCATTCATTCTTTTAAGAATACTCAAATTACAAAACATATTCTTGTCGAGACAAATTCTCAATATGTACCTAAAGCTTAGTTTACACTTAGTAACTTGTACCGGGATTTTTATGATCAAAGTAAAGGGTTTTCCAATAAGAGATATTATTTTGGTATTCAAAGAAAAATGCCATTTTTTTAGATAAATGATCGGATCTTTAATTCATTACAAAGAGAAGGTAATGGAAAATAACATCAGCCAAATGACCACCAAGACCACGCCTACAGGACCATAACCTTTTCATGAAATTTTCCATAACCAAATCGCAAAGTGGCTGCCCTATGTCCTCGATAGCCTCACGAATTCCATCTTTGAAGTCTTGAATCGACGCTGGGCTGTTGGCGTGTTTCGTTGCTTGTATGGCACGTAGCGCCATCTTGTTGAAAGTAAACGTTGTCCAGATCAATACCATCCAATTCCGGCCATAAAAAATCATTAACCATCTGTCGATAGCGCAGTCCATTCACCGTATCTGTTGCTCCAGCCTCATTTTCGAAAAAGTAAGGTCCAATGACCCCGCGGGACCATAAACCGCACCAAACAGTCACACGTTGAGGATAGAGAGGCTTTTCAACAATATCTCTTGGGTTTTCCGAGCCCCAGATGCGACAATTTTGCTGGTTGACGAATCCATCGAGGTGGAAATGGGCCCAATCACTCAAGATGAGTTTTCGATGGAATTCCGGATCATTTTCATGCATTTCAAGGACCCAATCAGCAAAGACTCGACGTTGTTGATGATCGGCCGGCTTGAGTTCTTGTGTTAACTGAACTTTATAAGCTTTAAGACCCAAATCTTTATGCAAAATACGGTGTAATGACGTTTGTGGAACACTTTCGGCTACAGCAGCAATATTCTCGGCTGTTCTTGAGCGACGTGCACGGGTTTTATTCTTCACATCACTAACTTGTTCCGACAGCTCGAATTTTTCTAGTAATTTCTGTATTGCGGTCCGAAAAGGTACTTCACGACGACCCAAAAATGTTCGAGTTTTACGAACCGTCTCTGACACATTTTCACCATTTTTATAGTGAATTTTATTAATTTCAATGCGTTGTTGAATCGTGTATCGTTCTTTTTTATTAATGGCGTAGTTTCTACTTGTCAAATGTCAAAAAATTACATCTCCAAAAGTGACATCTACCGAAATAGCTAATTAAAATAACACCTCTTATTGGAAAACCCTTTATATTCGACAAATCGCGATAAATCTTCGTATACAAATGCACGTTGTTTGTGCCTGACACAAATGCCCATACATTTTGCTTGTGGTTTGCAACTCTTGGAAATCGGCATTTAAAATACATCGACAAGTTTCCGTCTAATGTAAACAAAAGTCAAAAATTTCTCATTATATACAAGTCGAAAACGTGTCGATACCAGTGTAAAGTGTAAGTGTAAACGTACCTTAAAAATGACTTGACTTTCTCCATTTCGACCGACTGATAATAAATCCATCAGAATTATTGTGAACTTAACATTTTTCCATTCTTAGCATAATGCGACTACGCACTACACTGTTTACGTAGAAGAAAATGTTCTATTTCTTTTGTATAAGCGAAATAGTCTATTTCGAATATTCAGTCAATATACAAGGTGTTTCCCCTTAGGAGGTCCATAGAGCGGGAGGTGATAGTACTCACCTAGACGAACCAAAAATTGTATGGCAGGGGGGGGGGGGCAATATCAACCGTTTAGGAGTTACAGGGTGGTTCATAAAAAAAGCTAGGTTTTCACAAAACACCCTGTGTATTAAAAACTACAGGGCGTATGGTCACAGTTAAGGGCGCACTATTTGCAGAACTTCATGGCGTTTCCAACTACAGCTCAACCAGCCCCGTACCCCTCTCCACACAGAAGTTATGAAGCTCTAAACTAAAAATTTCGGATTTTCTTTCCTTTTTTTTTACTTTGACCTCTATTATTTTTGCAAACAGGTCATTAACATAACTTTTTTTTATAAAAACTGTAAACTGTATACTCTCCTCTTTAATATGACCTATTACACCCAATGTGCTATCTGAAGCCCTTTCAGAGTTATTAGCTCTTAACCTATTCTCAAACTTATTTTCAAACCTATTCTCAACGATGATTTGTTCCCTAGCACGTCATTTTAAAAAATATCGTCTTTTTTCGGTGTGACCTGAATAGGTTATGAGTTAATAACTGTTTAACGGCTACAGTTAACACATAGGATGTAATAGGTCAGCTTAAAGGGGAGAGTCTGCAGTTTACAGTTTTTATAAAAAAAAGTTATGTTAACGACCTTTTTGCAAAAATAATAGAGGTCAAATTAAAAAAAAAGGAAAGAAAATCCGAAATTTTTAGTTTAGACCTTCATAACTTCTGTGGGGAGAGGGGTACCGGGCTGGTTGAGCTGTCGTTGGAAAGGCCATGAAGTTCTGCATATATTTTGTAAATTATCTCCGATTATGATAATAGCAGTAAATTCTCTTACAGAAAATGAGAAAATGTTTTAGTAGGTATATATTATGTTGACTTCTTGTAAAATGTTCTTCTTTAGAGTAAATCAGTTTCATTGCGCGATAACTTTCTTAGAAGAAGACTTTTTCTCAATACCAGAAGTGTTTCTACGTATGTATATTAATTAAATTTGGATTCTATTAGATCTTCGGTTTTATAATCGTTAAAAGGAGTTTTCTTTTTTCTATGAAAGTTTTCTCAACCCAGTAGAAATTGTAATACCAGTAGATTAAATAAAAATCACATGTATTTTGTATTCGATCTAAATGAAATCCAGTCAAATGTATAGGCGATATTTACTTAAGAATGAACTCTTGCTCGAAATCAAACAACGGCAATCAATCAAATAGTTTGCTGATGTAAGGAAACTTGGCGTTAACACTGATTAACGTTTTATAAACTTTTACACATTTTTGAAAAACAATACTAGATTGAAGAATATTCTTTTTCAAGTTTTGTGTCAAGCTGGCCCCTTCTAGGCCCACCCCACAACAAAACCCTAGCTACGCCCATGTGTGCTCCACATTTTCTGCAACTGATTTATATTGCGGTATCTTTTGATTTTCTAGTCGAAACTTATACAACTCCATCTAAAATAATAGATTTTTATAAAAAAGGAAAACATGGAGATAATAAGAAATAATATTGGGTTTCATATATTTATTAACAGGAAATTCTTTTAAGAATGTACCAACACCGTTTAGCCGCAACCAGCACCACCCTCGCCAGTAAGACTCGGAAAAACAAAACATGAGAAAATTATATGCTCGAAAGTTTGATAAAAGTTTTTTTAAATATGCAAAATGCAGTGTGCAGGACGACACTAAGCTGCACTCCGTCCGAGTATTATTAACTCTCCCAATAACACTTAGATTCACACAGGATTTATGTTCTAACTATGTCCTTCACCTCGCCATAGTGAAAATTCAGTTAAAATAATTTTGATTCACTCGGGATTTAAACGCTAATTCTCTGCCTAATTGAAAAATGTTATATCTAGTCGAAAAATTAATGGGGTTTTTAAGCAACCATATTGGAAATGTAGGACGACTTCGTCGGTCACGCTGCCCGAGTAAAAATGAAATTTTGATTTACTCAGGATTCATGTGCTAATTATATGCTAATTCTTTGTCTAATCTATAGCATAACTACCGCTCAAATTGATCTGAGCTGTGAAAACACCGCTTGGCAACACAGATAAAATCGGCTTTAGTGTATCTTTCTGTTTCTTTAGTTGGAATGGCCAAGTTGCTAAATATTGCGAGGCAGCACTTTGTAATAATGTTTTTCTAACATTTTTACCAGCTATTGAGATTGGCTCTAGCTATTTTTGTAAGGATAATGGCAACAACATCTTTATGTTGTTCATTTGTTTATCTGGCGGTGTATCAGGAAGTTTCCTGATAGGACAAATTTCTTCCCTTACATTTTGCCATCTAATTATTACTAAGCCCCAGACCCACAATTTTGTAAATATCTTACTTCCATGAAATATCTCGTTCGGTAATAAAGCTCATACATCCTTTTGTGTAAATCATGGCCTTCCTTAAACCACTCTGATTTTGGATCATAACGATAGTCGCTTTATTATAAAACGTGCCAAAGTTCCAGAACAATCACCTCACATTTAGGCCAATTAAGTATACATGAGATGGTTTCTCTCAATAAAATTTAACTTTTCAGCATGTCATGTTTCAATAAGTTCTGCTGGACAGCTGTCTTTTCACCTCTAATAATTTAAAACAATTTAATAAATATTTTATTGATTGATTGACTGAAAATGTAAATTCCTTTCTAGGCTGCAATAGGTTACAGCAATCCAACCGGCGGATATGACTATCAATGCGGAGGTGCTTTAATTTCGGAAAATTTCATACTCACAGCTGCACATTGCAGACTTTCGGGCGGGTAAGTACATAAGCTAGGTTGTCCAATGACTGTTATGCTTAAAAATAACGACTACCTCTAATTGCAGTTATCAGTATTAACAGTAGACATTAGAATTATTAATTTATATGATTTCGTAGATTCTCATTCGTGATTGCACCCAGCCCCTTTTTGAACGGGAACTTTGATTGCTCTCCAGCTAACTACATCAGATTCATCTTAAGCATTTTTTTCCTTCTTCTTTCCTCTTGGAAGCATAGTTTTGTACATATTCTCTGGACCTGACTTTGTTATCCGAGGCTCTGCTTCAGTTGTTTGAGTATTTTTTATTCACTATATCCTTTGTGATTAGTTTGCAATGGGTATTCCAATTATGAAGCCGACATCCATAGCGTATTAGAAAACGCGGGCTGTGTTAGTTGAAGCTATTTGGATATTGTCATAGCAGTTCTTTGGGTTGACGCCTCTACTTACCATATGAAAGCATCAAAAACACTTAAAACAACGTGTTAGGAATATCTGGTAAGCCTGTAAACTAAGTATGTATTTATAGTTTGGTAGGCACTGATATGAATGTGTTGTTGAGAAGCATAGGAATTACATTGCGCAAAATTTGGGCGAGTATACTCTCAGGTAGTCAGTGCAGTGACCGAAATAGAGTAGTCGCGATTAAATATTTTTGTGAATGGGCTCTATAAGAGCTGCATTCCGGTTTTCCATATACATAATAAAAAGAGCCACACCATAGTATTTAAGTACAAAAATTGAAATCATCTTACCTTATGTGTGGATATTATGATTCTGGCACGAGTTTCCAAAATTCAATTATAGTAGTAGATTTGTGCTACATTTGAAATGCCTGATCCTATTTAATCTCTCGTAACTCCAATTCCCGAATCGCTTTTTCAAAAAGATTTCAGAAATTGGGAATTCATCTTCAATAATATTACAAATAAAAGGGTTCACAAAATATGCAAACGTTGATTTGAAAATTTTTGCAAATCTTCAAACCTAAGTTTGCAATTCTTCAAATTTTTCCTAATATTTATTTATTTAATCTTTCTTCTTTTCTTCGTCGATAGTTATTAACTAGTTTGGACTTAAAATCATACACAAATCGTTCAAGCTCAACTTCAAAACTAAAAACAGTTTTGACAAATAAATACTCATCTTTTCCGTTAAAAAGCTCCAAAATATCGGTAAGGAACATAAAAACAAGTTCCGTTTTCTAGTTCTGGGTAGTTTTTTCCTTTTTCTTTTTAAAATTTTATGGTTGGCGTAAGATTGTGGAGATCCACAAAATACATAAGGTAAACATTGTCAATTTATAAGGAGAGATCACTGGGTAATTCATCTGATTCATAATTTAACCGTAACTATTTTAAAAAGATCTGAAATTGATGATGAATTTTGGCATTTGTTCTATTTAAATTCAAATCTGCAAAACAATCCTCGACACATTTTCGTATTTTAAGCAAACTGCGCTATGAATTGCTCGCGGTGAATTATACAGTGAAAAGGTAGAAAATGTGGAATTTCTGGATTGTTGCTTAAAATACCAATGTGATCCTGCTTCTCCCTAAGATTTTAGGCGCGAGGCATTTCAATTTCATTTCGTCTTCGCGATTTAAAAAAAACATGAGTCCATAATGCTTACGAAGTTTTGACTGCAATGACTTAAGTTTCTTTGTATGCAATTTTGAATTGCGTGGATATTAAGTTTAAAATTGGGATTGACTTACTTTGTAATGTCATGTAATATGGAATTGCAGCTTTACAAATAAGACACATCGACCTCCCATTATTATAAAAAAAAGCTAATTTTTCGACCCAATTTTTTTAAAGGTTCTATTTTTTATTTTCTATTTTGTATTTTCGTCTTTGATTTGATGTTTTTCGAGGTTACGATAATAAAGGATTTAGTAAATTTATATCCAGTTTAAAATTGAAACAGAAAACTTAATAAATTTACGCCACGGAAAAATTAACATCGTAAACAAGCTTAAATTGCTTGATAAAAAGTTTACTACTTTTTTTTTGAAAAAAGAGGATAGTTTGCTGATAGGTAAACTATCACTGAAATATGGTTCTACCCACAAAAACAAAAAAATAGTAATAATACTAAAAATGAACTAAGGAAATTTAAATTCAAAATAAAGTAAGCTTTTACTAAGGAAATGCAATTTCATGTACGCACTCGAAATTTCTCATTGGTCACTCCCAAAGTCCCAACATTATTGGTAATTTCATTTATTTGCTTCTATGACTGATAAGCATACATATGTACGTCTGGGTTTGCTTGAAGAGCTTAATGAGGGAGTTTTTAATAGTAGGAATATTTTTACGTTTCTTAAAACAATTTGTAATATTGTCGCCTGACAAACTATTCTGTTGATATTCTGCAGAATATCTGAAATACCTTTTACTTAATGATTGTCATCATCTAACCCCATTTCGCGTTTCTCGATAAGAATAACGATCGATAGGTACCTAGTTTTAACGAGAATGAAAAACAAAAACGAAAACAATGTTTTTTTTTTGGAAAGTGAGAATTGGTCACTCTTTGGTATGCGACATGAAAAAAAACTCAAATAATATTATTGCTCATGCTCATTTAAATAATTATTGCAAAAAAACTACAAAATATCTAGCAATAAAAACTAAAAAAACATAACATAAAATCCGTGTAACAAAATACATACATCCATAGTAGCTTATTTCATTTGCGAAAAAAGTTCTAAAATAATAAAAAAAAACGGAATTCAATTTGCCATGGGAGCCGCAGTTAGCTCAATGAAGAGCCATATTTGTCCACCGTTCTGCAATACACTACGTTTGTGCGACAGTCCCAAATCAGGACTAGAAACCGGTTGTATAGGCCAAAATCTGGGCTACCCCTACAAACGGCACAAATTGGACTAGGAAATTTGCACACACATTCAAATAAATCAGGTCTAGGCCCAATTAAATTGGGGCAAGTCCAAATTTCGGACTTGCACTTTTATACGGGAAAAAAATTCGGACTTTGGCCTACTCTAGACCAAAGTTCTGACTTTGGCCTACTGTAGACCAAAGTCCCGACTTTGAGTATCGTATAAACCTAGTCATATAGTATAGTTTGTTTAAGGTTAAGCTGGGTAGTTCCGGGAATCTAAATTGTACTGTGTAGTCAATGAATGCCTGTCCTACGTACGCCCCCCCCCCCTTCGGCAAATGCATCATCTGCGTACGTCAAACTCACCATCAGTGCGTGAGTCGGATAATATCTGCTTTGCTCCTGCGTATGTCGCCCTGTATTTACTATGCGTGCGTCGCAAATACATTTTTATGTATGAGTTCCTAGGTAACAACGATTCAGCGTAAAGGCGAAGGCCTAATGTATGCGTCTCGTCCGGGGCCTTTTCCGCTTCTTTCACGGCAGATTTGAACAAGATCAAATGGACGCGTCGCATAGGTACTCTTAAGATTTATTTGTAAAAATAAAAAGTTATGGAAAAGCTTGAGTTATTAATTAAAAGTGAAATAATGGATATATCAGAGTAATTAGATGTGGCAGTTCTTGCCTTTTCAGGTTACCAAGCATATAAACAGCTTAAAATCAATCAAAAGAACTGTGGCAGCCATTTGGCCAGCACGAACTTAAACGCGTATATTCTATTGAACTATCAAAACGACAAGAAAAGGAAGAAAAAAAGAAAAAAAAAATCAAACACTCTAAAACTTTTATGAACAAAGATAAAAATGTAAAAGCGCAGATTGCATACAACGAAACAGAATAACAAGTGATTCATTTTCGTAAAGATCTATGTTTAGCCATATTCTACCTTCCTGAATTTTTTCTTCTTCCCTATTATAAACGTAATTATTTATCCGATACCCTGGAGTACATTTCTTTAATGCTGCAAGTCCGTGTCGACAAGCAATATAAGCCTACGATCAATTTCCAACTGAGCTATCGGGGCCACATCCAACATATTTAAGTTGAAGGTTATGTGACATCAGGCATCTTCTTCATCTACTTCTCTAATCATGTCTAAGATGGTCTGAAGGGACTTTTGTTGACATTTAGTGTAACTCCTTTAGAGTTACAGATAGTAGTGTAAGCTCAGTGTCTACTAACTAAAATCTATTGGTTAACAGTCGCTATTCTGTCTAGAGCGGCTTTGATGAAAATCTCTCTGCTGATTTATTATACATTCTCTTATTTTGTAATTTGAACATCACAGTAAACTAAATGTTGCACGCCACAACAATTTTTTCAATTTTATTTATGGCCTTCGGATGATTAACTGGATGACTGAAGTTTACTTGGCTTTAATAAAATATTTGGCCATTAATTTAATTATTTTTCTATGTAAATCTATACAAATAAAAAACAAAATCCAAGCTAATTGGTGGAGCATATACAGTGATATGAATTTTTTAGAAAATCCGAATTTTCTGCTACCTCATTTTAGAACAGCTGCCTATGAATTTCCTTATGATGTTCAGGCAATTTGATTTGGAATGGTATGATAACGAAATACAAATGCATTTCGCCCCAATATTGCTCTCAGTTTTTTTGTTGTATTTCTTTGCTTTCTCAGGCCTTAGTTTGTTTGCGTTTTGTTTTTGTAACTATCATAATTTCCGAATGTGCACGTAGTTTTAACTTTTAAGGCGATATGAATTCCAAAAAGATGTTGAAAATGAAGTCAAATATCCCCTCCCCTTTTTAAAAATTGTTTTATAAGAAATATTTTCATCACCAGTCGAATACCAGCTGTAGCTCGAATCGGTGGAGCGAGACTTGATGATAATTCGACAGAAAATCAACCCCAAGAAATTTCGGAAATTATCGTCCATCCAGATTATAAAAGGAAGCAGGTTTACAATGACATCGCTCTATTAAAATTGAAAGCCGCAGCACCATCAAAGTAAAATATATATGTAATAAAAAAAAAAAACAAAAAATTCTTTTCGTAGCCATAGACCAGCTTGCTTGTCGACAAAAGAGGTCATCAACCAAAACACGGCTACAGCGATAGGATACGGACAAACAGGTTTCGGTAGAGTGAATAAAAAAATTAACTCCATACAAGAGTTATAAATAATTTTTCATTTAAGGTTTAAAAACATCAACTGATTTAATGACAGTTGGCTTACAACTGTACTCTACTCAAGTGTTTCAACAATACTATACTCCTAGATTTAGTATAGAAAGAGGATTGATAGATAGTCAGCTTTGCGCTGGTGACTTTAATAAAGTTAGAGATACTTGCCCGGTTCGTCAGAATTCATTAATTTGGAAGTATTGAGATTTTTTTGAAAAACATGTATTCTAGGGTGTCCAGAGTCACCTTTATTGGAACGAACTGAAATAAGAAACAAAGAAGTCCCTTATATTTTAGGCGTAACTTCGTTTGGTCCGGGATGCGCTGAAGGAGCACCAGGTGTATACACAAAAGTATTCCCTTATCTTGATTGGATTGAATCGATTGTGTGGCCAGGTGAGTGAAGATTTGTCTATTATAGGATATACATATGACTTTTTTTTTAATTACGATTACTAAATTATTTCATTTTTGCAGAAATTTTATTTAAATTACCAGGAAACAACTGAGGTTTATTACTTGGTTTTAAGTGGTGAACCCAAACTGGAGTGCCAGACTTCAAAAATCATTAAGTTAAAATATTATCAAATTATAATTTAATATGGCTCGAAATTTGAGGAGATTGTGTCTTTTTCATGCGTTGCAAAGTGATGATAATTATTTTTAAGTATTTTTTTAAATTTTATTCATATTTTATATTTTAGTTGTGTGCATTTTTCTCAACTATCAGGTAATTTCCCAGAAAATTTTTACTTAGTTTTCATCAATATAACAGTATTGAACAAATTTTTTACAAAAATCTACAAACGTAAATTTATAATATTCATAATTGAACAAGGAACTTATTTTATGTTTTAAAATGATATATTAGTCTAGCCAGTGGCGCATTCAGGAAAAACATTTAGAGGGCCCCAAGGACTTAGGGTGTATAAAATAATAATAATATAGGTATAGGTCTTTCATTTTATCTGTAGAAGTATTTATTATAAGAACGTGTAAAAACAATGGCTAGTCAGGAAAATGTAAAATAATAATAATAATGTTGTAATATAGAAATAAAAATGCTAAAAGGATCGAAATCTGCAAACATTTTTTTAAGATACATTTATTCATTTTTACTTAATTTTTTTCTCATTGCCAATACCTTAATTATAGTTTTTTTTTCATAAGAAAGAAATATCTACAGACAGAGTGGGACTTAATACGTGCGACTATTTGTTATGTTGCCAACATTTATGAATGTGTTAAGAAGTTTAAACTTTGTAAGGCACTTAATAGCAGGCATAAAAAAATGGAACTTTCGACATAGGCCTCAAAATTACTTTTTAATTACTAAGTCCGGTGACACATGATGATACACACTCGATTCACCGTACTAAAAACTGGTTTTCGTAACACTAGTTTAGAACATTTTATTATAATGGGGTACTTAGTTTCTGTGCGAGTAGATCATATGAAAATAATGAATTTTCTTTGGTGCTTCAAGAAAGTGTCTCTACCGTGTATAAACTGCTTGTACCACATCCTTAATAAACATCAAGGTTTAATGGCGAGAGAATTCAATTGTAACGCAAATGCACTAATAGCAACCAGTCAGTTCTAGATTTAACTGAGAGCTACGCGAGAATTCAACAACCAGAATTAACTAAATATTCTTTAGTTAACACTAGTTCTAACAAAGTGCTCTCGTTAATTCTAGTTTTAACTGTGTTATATTAGTTAGTGTTATATTGTTAGAACTAGAATTTCCTAGTAAAATCGGGTTTTGATGGATTTCGTGTTTTGCCTGTAACATATACACTTCGGAGACGCAAACAATCTCTAAAGAGACCTATTCTCTAGATACTTTTTTGGTATCCGGTCTCCTGTCGGGTATTTTAAAACAAACTGGTCTCAAGGCTCGGTCTCCGGTCTCTGAAGTTTGTTCAATTTTTATCTCCAGGTCTCCGGAGACTATTTGTGTATTCTGGTCAGTTAAGTATAGGTCTACTCGGAAATGAAAAGGAATAACGGGGAGTGAGTTTGATTAATTGTTACAAAGAAATTAATAAAAAACTTAATATTTCATATAATGTATTTAGGGCAGTAAATTTGTTTCTTCAATAGAGTTCTTGTTATTTTTGAAAAAAAAATCACAAATTTCTTGTATTAATCCCGTCAAATTTGTACACCAAAGATATATTTTCACTTTTCCCATAACATAAAAATATTAATAACTTTTCAGATAATTCTTTCTATTAATCTTTGTTTGATAATTAACAAAGATCTCTGAAGATCTCTAGAGATCAAAGTTCAAATTTCGTGTATACTCTTCGGACACGTGTCTCTAGAGATTTTTTCTTATGGTTTCCCGTGACTTTATTTTTTGATCTCCATTTAATGCATTTAGGAGATTTTAGGGTCTATAAACCGAAGACCGGATACCAAAGTCTGTCCCCATATGTATTTTTACCTTAACCCTTGTG
The DNA here is from genome assembly GCA_963930735.1 of Dioctria linearis. Lineage (NCBI taxonomy): Eukaryota > Metazoa > Arthropoda > Insecta > Diptera > Asilidae > Dioctria > Dioctria linearis. Next base: position 287,554,363 of record OZ005741.1, read on the forward strand.
TCTATAACTAAATACCTTTGTATGTTTGTAATTTTGAAACTGAAAAAACCTTTTTTAATCTTTGAAATTTTTCATCCATCACTTTCGCTATCCTTAAGGGCTCCATCTGTAGCTAATATATGCTATAACATTAAGTATTCCGTGGCTCCTCAGATAATAGACCTGAATTATAAATATACGTTACCAAGCTACATTTTACATTTTTTAGGAATAGGTATTGAAAGCAATAAAAATAGAGTTAATTCTTAAAAATTTGTATAGAATTGATTACGACAAACATTTTTTATATCTGGGGAATTCTATAGAATGCTCTGCACATACAGGCAACCTGCAACATGTTCGCGTAGGTCGCCACTTACCCTCCTCTTTGCAAGTACCACAGTTACCTTTTACTTTCAGTCTGCCTGTTTGACCCCGTGCTGTTGGTTCACTCGAAGCGGATGTAGATGGGATTGGTATTGGGTCCCGTCATGGATTCGATAGTAGATCTGGTCCCGAAGCTCCTCATAATGTGCGAATTCGCTGCTGTAATCTGCACAGCTGGCATAGTGAGGGCTTTACCAAGATCTTACAGCAACGTACGTCTCCTATTTGTCTTTTGGTTAAGATTATGTGTACAATAAATAATGATGGCTGCCTGAGCAACCATTCAAAATATTATAAAAAACATGCTAGGGTCCCGCGCAACATGCGTCAGTTGGTGGTATAATGTCCTACCATCTTATCCATATTGTCAACGCCCCCCTTGTAATTGTTGCAAAAGGATATGATTTCAAGTTTTTTGAAGGACACCACTAACACTTTTATCGTAATGGACGGTTGAAAACAAAATTACAGATTTTCTCTTTTTTGGTACGTAAGAGTAAATCGTGGTTTTGTCATAAAATCCGAATACCCGAAGGTATAGCTTGCAGTTCTGTAGGAATGTATGGTTTACTTTTTTTTAACATTCCGACCAGTCCAAGATTCCACGATATCAATAAATGTAATGTTGTGAAAAAATTATCAGCAATAATAGTTCGTCCAGAGTTCTTGTATCGCTGAATTAAATCTTTTACTATTCGTTCTCCTTGGTTTACATCACGCTGATTATTTATTTTGCCAGTATAAATTTGACATGTCAGCGGGTACGATGTCTTCGAATCACAAGCCCACCAATCTTTTATACCATATTTTGATGGTTATATTGAGTGAATTTTGTTCTTCCTCTGTATAGGAACAGCTGCTCATCTATAGGTTTGTTGTAACTCGTCCGCTCGTGCTCCCAGATTAAAGATAGAGAAGCGAACGGAGAAAGGGTTTTAATACTTAAATCACAACTCACTACCTATATACAGAAATTTATTTATGCCATATTTACATTCCACTAAATATTGAAGTTGAAAGATCTGTGCTCAAGCTAAGGGGGGTGCTGTTTTGAAGGATAACTCAACTTTGTTAATTCAAATATAACAACTTTTATTTAAATATATCGCTTAAAACTAATATCACAAATTCATTTTCTTAACCTACTACTGTAATCCATTTACTTATGTATTCTAAAACTAAGTAAATCCAATAATTCATTAAAAGCTAAAAAAAAAATGCTGCCACCGAGGTTTGCTCCCCTTATTTCTGAAAAAGAGAAAGAAAATCCACTATTAATAAAGTAGAAGTTCTCTGCTACACGTGTAAGCACGGCAGATGTGCTAAAATAATTATAATTTGGCAGAAGTAAATTTCTGCAGCAAGAATAGCTTCCTGCTTAGATGGAAATAAAGCAGAACTAGAATTCTGTAGTAAGAGTAAATTCCTACTCAGGTGGGAGATAGAAATTAATGCAGAAGTAAATTTCTGCAGAAGAAGTAAATTCCTACTTAGGTGTGGGATGGAGTTAATGCAGAAGTAAATTTCTGCAGTAGGAGTAAATTCCTACTTAGGTGGGAGATGAAAATTAGCAGAATTAAATTTCTGCAGTAGGAGTAAATTCTTAGTTAGATGGAAGCAAAATTGGATTTTGATAATTTAGGAAAAAATCAGATTAATCTCTGATGTATTCAGATTAAATTCTGAATTGGGAATGGGTGCTTCTGCTGGAGCTCGTCGCATTTTTATAGCCGTCGCAAACCGCTACGTTTCGGCTTCACGATGAGTTTCCTTGGCAACGATCGTTCTCAACGTTGTTAACTTTGACGGCGGCGTCCCGAAGTGACGTCATACTGCACCATTAAAGTTGTACTGAACTCTGACTGCGGCGAAGGCGAGAACCTTTTATATAATGTGTTGACGTTTTGAAATGTCAATTTGTGATCGTCCAGCAGTATGTAGAAAAAATGGTAAGTTTGCAATATTTATTAATTTTTATTGGAAATAATTATGTTTTTGTCTTTGTCAGAACATTTTTATAATTGGAGGAAGCTTAGGACTGCATGCGTTGGATTGAAGGGAGGAAGTTCCCTAGCCTCAGATAAGGTCCTTTTGTTTTAATTATTTTAAACTCAAATTCTTTGTGTTTCTTTTTAATTTACCTTTTAGGAATATAATCTGGCGATGAATCAGGGAATCATCGAGGGATATTGGTGTGGCCTGAACAGAAGTATTACGTATTTCTCATTCTGGTTCTCAAACAGTTCACAATAATTTATTTCCAACAGATTTTTATTGCACTAGATATTAAACTATAAGCTATTTCGAGATTTTCACTTCGATTCGTAACCAATTAATTTATGGTTATTATTTCCCTCTATGTGGAGAAAAAAAAGGCACCAAACTCTAACCAGGGACATGATACAGATTAATATCAGCAGCAGAAACGACCTTGGTTTCACTTCGCGCGAAAATTACCGGATTTTTTTAGTTAAGGCGGCAGTACACCGAAAACCAATTTACTCTTACTTCGCGAATGTTGCAGAAATCTAATGCTAAAGGGAAAAAAAAGCGACACACAACAACACAAATATTTGGGCGCCACCAGTAGCAGTCAACGACACAGCGAGGTAAAAAAAAGAAAAAAAATAGTGTTATGCCTATTTGCTGTTTTCAATAACTCAATCTGTGCAGTTCAATGACCACAGATGGGTGCACCCGCATTACTGATCTGTGATAAGTGCTAATGGACTTGCACTGATCACAGACGAAGAGAAGAAAGAAAACGTTACCGTGCTGCTGAATTATTGAATGTTGATAGGGGATAGATGAGCCCTTAACTTGGCGGATAAAATTTATTATGATTATTTATTTAACGGGTGCGTCGGATTTGAAATAATTATGCTAATCAATTTTGATTAGAACTGTTTAGCACAACACTATCACTTATTTTGGATAAATTCAACGGTCTAAGCGGAGTTGATTAGATCTGCAACACGAGCCAACGTCCGATCGGATTGACTCCATGCACTCTACGATCAGATTCCTCCCGATTATTTTCACACAAAAACAAATATAATATTATAAAAAAATTTAAACCGATTCCAAACGGTTACTAGCGATGGGGAGGTATTTTTGGAAAAATATTGGAAAACTTCTAAAATAGGGGACGATTTCTGATAATGCCGACGGCCTTGGTAGGTGAAGGGATCTGTTTTGACAGAAGTTCCGAGCGACAACTAGTGTGCCAGAAAAGTAAAAAGCAAAAATTTTAATATTATAGTTGAAAAAAAAATCACATACATACGAGGAGTAATAAGAACAAAAAGAGGCGATGAAAGGAGGAAAATTTTGGCGGTGAAAAAAAAACAAAAACAAAAAGAGAGCGGAATAATAGAAAAAAAATGGATTAAAAGAAAAGATGAGTAGGTACTGCCGTGTGCCATTGTTACTTGTAAATTTTTCTATTTTAAATTTCATTATTATATTGCTTTATAAGAAATTATTGTGCTGTCTTGTATGTTAGATCTAAATTTCATTTTCGTTGATCTTATCGAAGGAATGATTATAATAAGAAGTGAGAGAAAAGTGCCAAAGTTAAATTTAAACTTTTAAGCGGAAATAAATTTCATAACGTAAAGTTTACAGCGGCTTTTATTTTATTATTATTTGTTTTTAACAACAAATTTATATAGAGTTCGTGGACTCAAACAAACTACGTGGCGCCCTCGACAGGTGATACATTAATTTCATTTACCACTCAACTCTTTTACTATAGCTAGTCGACAGACCATTCTTATGTTCTGGAGACGGAGCAAAACAAAGACCCCCGCAATATCATAAATTAGGCTTAGAATTTTAAAATAATTATATTGAAAATATGTTGAGGCTCTTAATAGTAAAAAATACTATTATTTTTACTAACAAAAAAACATCACTAATCTTGGATTCATAACGCTCCTATTCATTTACGCCTTGAGCAAAAATGTATGCCAGTTATTTCCAGTATCATCAAGAATTCACTAAATTAATATGAGATATATGTATCTCAAATGATGAATTCTAAACAAATTAGCCTCAAACCAAAAATGCAAAATCATTTACCTAGTGCGAATTCCCAGCCTTGTTACAAATCCATTAAACATTAAAAAACCCAAAGGCAACCACAACCAGATGCCATAAATTCCAACCAACACAGCGCATGCCTAGAGTGATCAGATTTTGTCTACAAGAAAAATCACCGGGAAACCCAGACGCATTAGTATTTGGCGCTATAATGTTCATGGCTCGTCGTAGTCAATTTTTTTACTCTACCATTCATTTCCATTCATGAAATAAAGAAAGCAATTTCCCCACAGAATCAAGTCCGAATACGCGACAACGTCACCTAACGATCCAAGATCGTCGAACTGTTCTACAAATAGATGCGAAAAACCACTTTAAGATCAGACTTGTACAGAGGAGTGGCCATACACGATTACATATGCCGCCCGTCTCGTTTGGTTTGCGAGGAAACTATTTCATTTCAGTCGTGAGTGAAGTCTCAAGCTGCGAGCGTATACTGACAAGAGAAATCTCTCGAACAGCTGTTTAATACACTCTTATTCACTGGCGTGTAAAAAACAACGTGCTTGGTTAATGAAAAATGTAAACACTTCTCCTTCGGAAGAAAACAAATGCATTTCTCTTTATCAGACACATCTTATCTCTTTCCATTTAACAGCTCAGCTGTTGAAGAGATTTCTCTTGTAAGTATACACTCGCCGGTCTCAAGTAGATACAAAAAAAATGTTAATTTTAATAGTTATCGAATGAGTTTTGAACGTGAAATTTTTTGCTGCATGAGAAGGCTAGAGCTCAGAAAGATCTGTTTTTATTAAGTTTAATTAGAACCAATAAAATAAATGATGAAATGATGTTGGGATTTTTACAAAATCTGATATGGGAACGCTTATAACAAGAAGTGAGTTTCCATTCAGTGCTCTAGCGGCAATTCCAGGCACGAGGATTTTGTTGGCTTATATTTTAATTATAGATGAGACGTTTACCTTAACAGAGACTTCCATGAAACCTTATTTCTGCAGTCAGTCTTCTTCTCTATATGGCAAAAGCTACATACATATGTAGATACAATTACCAACAGTTGCGGTCAAAACGGACTGAAAATGCATTTGGGATTATGGGTCCATATTTTCGTTTCTTTCATACGGACATCACCCAATTCAGTTGATAAATTAGTGGCTGCAGTTTGACTACTTTCCTCTAGAGTGGAGAATGTATTTTTATTAAATCAATTATTAATTTATCTTCCTCCTTTCTACAATCTCCTATCTTTGCCATTACTGTGTCATCTGAACTGCAAAAGTCGATTAGATTCACCGGTATTATTGCATCGGAATTAACAATTGTTGATTCCGACGCATTAGATTAATTTTGCAACCGGCCTTTTTAAAGAAAATCATAGATTTAAGTTCGAAAAGGGGAGAAATCGGGTGACTCTTTCGTAGGGTTGCGATACCAAAGTTCTTCCGCTATATGTTTGGATACTGCCTGAGAAAGCGTTGTCGACGTACAGAGCTGAAATTTTGTAGCTGGCGTTTTCATAGTAGTAAATATGATTTCAAAAATGGGCTAAACCAGTGGACCCCTTCTTGGTATTGCCATATAAAAATTTAGAATTTTTATGTATTATGTGAGAACGATCAGGCCTAGACGTTCTTATTGTGCACTTCAAAAGCCAAACTTGCATAGATGGGTGGCCGACCCACCATACGGATTTTCATACGGGCATTCATCTAGGGTATCATAAGAATGGTTCTTAGACCAATTCTATTTTTTTTACTTATATTTTTGTGAAATTTAGTTATTGAACTCTAAATTAATGTAGTGTAAAACTAATGGAAGAAATAATCAATCCCTTGAACAAATTTAAATGAAGAAGTTATTCAGACTGTGTTGTTGAATCTAAGCCGGAGAAAATAATCCGAAAAGTCCACACTCATTTCACTCTTTAAAAGAAAAAAAATCAAAGAGAAAATCTTTCATTTACCCATTTAGTACCCAATCCCGGCGTAAAAGGGTGAAGCGAAAGATATGTTTGTATTCGGTACAAAGTCTAACAGTTGCATTCAAGTCGAAGAAGGTCGAGTCTAAAAGTAGTTAGTTTCGTATGGAAGGGCTGAGTCAAAACCCTCGAGAAGACTTCACAAGCCATGAAACAGACGACTTCACTACCACATGAGAGCCCCAATGGAGTCCTAATATTCTAAAATATTTCCAGTGTTCTTATATAAAACTGACGAAAGTTTGATTTGAATAGCTCCTCCGCCCTAAGCTGTTCTGATAATCTTAAGCTTGCTTTCTTATCTTCCTAACCGAAATAAAATTTGTATACCTTTCCTAACAAAATAATTTATTAGAATGTATTTGAACCAAATGACTGCGATACCTCAAACAAAAACTCTCAGGTTAGTAATCATTTTATGTGACGTTGTGCCGTACCCGTCATAGCAAGTCGTGGGCTGGTGATATAGTATGTAGCTGCCTACAGATTGTAGAGCAAAATGGATTGGACACGCATAATATTAATAGTTTTTTTTTATTTTTGCATGTCTGTATGTCCGTCCGTCTGCCCGTCCATCTGTCCCTCCTCTCGATAACTCAAGAACGTGTATACTTAGAGAGCAGAAATTTTGCACATGGTCTTAGTGACGAACACTATAAATTTGGACATTTCCTGTGAGCGCGTCAATGTAGAGCGCTCAAATCTTGTACACAGTGATTTATAAAAATAGTAAATACATTTTCAAAAATGGGCTAAATCGAGCAACCCCTTCTTGGGGCTGCCATATAAAAAATTAGGATTTTTACGTTTATTGTAGAAATGATAAGTCCTAGACGTTTTTATTGCACCGAAAGTTTATCAGAATAGTGTAGCAAATTGTTCGTGCTTCGTGCTTACTACGTATGGGTTGGCCCTTACAGTCTAAAATCCACGTCGGGTACCTCGAAGAAATTCTGAAGAAAACAGGTGGTTGAATATATATATATATATATATATATATATATAGGATATATTGTTCAGAAGTTATAGTGTGATTGATTCATGACATTTGAAGGTACCACCTCCTATCCCAAATATTTACATTTATTGCAGTAAATCATATTGGGAATTAGTAAAACTTTTTTCTTTAGTTATTTTTAAAAAAGAAAGCATCTGCAAATTTTACATTACTACTTTGATTTGTCAGTAACAAATTTTTAAATAATGTAACGCTTCTATTTTTAACCATCTAAATATCCCAGATCCCACCCATCTAGTCTATATCATTAATATATTATATCCCATTCTTCCTGTGTATCCTGCAATCCCATATCCTACCCCTTTCGTCAAGAAACATTACAAAAATTAAAAACAAACAAGAAATGCACACAATCCTCTCTGCTTATTTTTTCCCACGCTTACGCAATCGCAGTTATCTAAAACCATAAAAAACATCGGGTGTGTAAAACTGCAGACATAATGAACTAAAAAGTAAGAATTCTAAGGCAAAAGTCATCATATATCTCGTCTCGCTTTGCAGAACCAACCAAAATTTCTAAGAAAAAATCAAAAATGTTCCAAACACGTCACGACAGTAAAACATGAACACAAATATTGTGCAACATATAATCCGATAACATTCTTCACTTCACCCGTTTTCCTGCTCCGTCAGCGAAACATTCACGCTTCTCTTGGTTGCTAGCTCCTGAACCAAAATGTTGCAGAATTGAAATAACCGGACACATGTTAGTGGATATAGCGATGTGTCCACCCTTAGCTTCTTTCGCTGTTCCTGTCGCGCCCTTACGAGATAGGGGTTGGTCACCATGGACTTTTTTATTTAGAATCATATTTTGAATAAAATGGCATTTCCAAATTTTTTTAAAAATTTTACCACTTCCGGTCCACACGCATGGTAAATATATTATCACGCGTTCGGGGGTGTTTTTATTAACTTTCACCCCTTTGTTTTGGCCCTGGGACGCCGCATTTTTGTGACAATACTCCCAGGAGCACCCTACATCAACCCTCCAAATTGCAGCCAGAAAGGAATTAAATACGATCTTTTGCATTTTTTCGGCTTATTTGACTGGACTATAAGAAAATAACGCAATTGCACGAAACTGTGTTTAGGGATGAGAGTTTGTATTTAATAGTTTATTTATTTATTTATTTATTTAAATTAATTGCTATTTACATAGTACTTAACCTAAGTCTATGCTAAATTAACAATTAATATTTGGGCCCAAAAGACCATCTGGGCAGGGATTATTTAATAATTGATATGTAGTTAGTAGCACTGATCACTCCCTACAAAAAGATTGTTGCAATTCGCATAATAATCTGTGGAAAAGTTCCCTTAATTCATACTTTCGAGAGAATTTTGCGGCAACAATTTCCCGACACTGATTAGAGCTAAAGACTGCGCAAGAGTATAGTTGATTATCGGCAGCCCAAAACGTCAAGTCGTAGGCCCTAGTACGATGGCGTGAATGCCAATTATTAATTCCATTTTTAATAAAGTTTATAAGTGAGTGTTATCATGGGAGATGACGAATTTCTGCGAAAATTTATCGTACTTTAAAGAGGTTCTTCTGAAAAAAAAAAATGATTAGGTAGAAAAATGTTGATCTAGTGCAAAAGTCGTCTATCAACTAAATCTCTGTACTGTGAATCTATAATAATTTTAAGCGATAGAGTAAAAAGTAACATATCTATTATATAGATGAAGAATTCCTTTTTTGGGTGGATGCGAAATTGTAAACGCATCAGGAATATTTGGAAACATTTTAGCACAATTAAGAAAACTTCTTCACAAATGCTCAAAGAAACAAAGTTAGACCAGGCAGATACTACATTGCAATTTGTTCATCAAAAACTAAGCAACCTTCTGAAAAACAAATCACTATTCAAGTGTTGCTAATAAACTATAAAACGTACACAAGAAAATGAAAGTAATTGCTGAGAAAATAATAATTAATAATGTTTTATAACAAGGTGAAGTGAGAACATTAAAAGAGCTTCATCCATTGTAACGACTATAGTTCCCAGTAATGCCAAAACATCAACAGGTTCATCTTCATTCTCACTTAAGTACCCAATTTGATTTGCAAATGTCAATGGCAATGCAAACTGAGAAGCACGCATCTTAATAAAAACTTACGAGTAAGAGTTCGATTTTATAAGAATTCCCTGTTCACATGTTTTTCAAAAAAAATTTTTTCCCTTATTTTGGTCTCAATTATTGTGTAAAATATTTTAAATTGCACTATTAGAATGCAAAATGTACTCTCCGCACCCTTGAAAGTCGATAACCGAATATTAATTTTTCTTTATTGATCTCAGCTTAAAATAAGATTTCTGAAAATCCTCTTGAAAAGCGAACGCTTATCATCATAACCAATTAGAACATAAGACAGCGTTATTTTACCACTTATCCCACGTGATGATAAGAGACTTTTGCTTTGATTAAGTTTTGAAAAGAATTTTGTATTAACTTTGACTCCCCCATCCGATATTCTCCCACTAATACCTACGTATATCACATAGAATGCATTTATAACTAGCATCGATCCACTATAGCAATTAGCATCAAATCATGCTAGCTATAAAAATGAATAAATAATGAATAAAATGAAGCTGCGTGAACAGTGACAATTATTTATAACTACATAATTAACACGCTTGAGTTAATTATGGTTTTTTAAAACCATTAAAAATACTTTATGAATACAATTTAATTATATTCGAGAAAAATTAGTAAAAAATGGACTACGAATTGCAAGCGGGTGGAAAGATTCTCTTCAAAGTATGCCGATTGGCTTCATGGTGAAGACATAGTACCTACTGGTAGGCACTGCTATGGGAGTTCGACATCTTCTCAAATGGAAACCCTAGCAGGACCTGGAACATCCAATGATCGGTCCACAAAATTTGTTGGGGAATAAGTGCAAAGTCTAAAAAGTCTGAAAAGTGCAAGAATTTCATGAGTCACGATGTGCATGAAAAACGGCAATTGTCTGCTGAGTTTTCGATCCGTGCATCTACATAGCAAGCGAGATGCTGCTAATATATAAAATAGTTGGCAGCATCATCACCAATACGGGCGAGTAAATGTAAGCAAATTTCTCACTCAAATAATGAGTAACGTACTGTGACCAGTGAAGAGGCTTTAGAGCACTACATCGATACTATATCAACATCACATGTGTGGTGTAGTACCATAGATGGCACAAGAACTAGATATCTCATGGCATACCAGAACAGAGTATACAGATCGTGAAATGGTTAGTGCATTCTGAAATTGACCACATCATATATTAGAGCGTGCCGAGAGCACATGTTTCTTTAATAGCAGTTTTGTATACATTTGATCGGCCTTCTCAATAAGGCAGATGTGGGAAAATATTTATCACTCGACGTATACACCATTTCAAATGTTGTGGTCTATTACGGAATGGACCACCCCGCCTATATATAATTTGTGTACTTTTCCTGGAACTACATGCGACATTTATTTCTTGTGCCATTTATGGTAGTACTCAAATGCAAGTACAAATATAATAGAATGCTACAATATTTATCTTATCAAAAACTTGTGCAAGCTAAATGAGTCAGTCTAATCCGGACTGCTGTAAGAACAAAACATATTCGCAGAATAAATTATTGTATAGGTTAATCGGTGGTTTCTTCTTTACTCCATAATACTACAAAATGGTACAAAATAAATAGGAAAAGGACGAAAAGTGTCGGCTTGGCTATCCCTCATTTTATAGCGTTGAAAAAGCAGCTTGCTTTCCACCTCAAAATGGAATCTTTGTAGGAATATACAAATCAAAATATTTACGCAAATAAGAAAGCAACCCTAAGATTATCAGAACACCATTTTTTTGTATGAATAGTAGTTTAGGGCGAAGGAGCTATTCAAATCAAACTTTTGTCAGTTTTACATAAGAACACTGCAAATAGTTTAGAATGCTAGGACTCCGTTGAGGCTGTCATGTGGTAGTAATGGAGTCTATTTCATAACTTGTGAAGTATTCTCGAGGGTTTTGCTCCAACTCAGTACACCCCATACAGTTTTATTCATATCGATTAAGCAAAAACTGCTTCCACCAAATGGGCTATTGCTGCTATTGGTGTTTCAGCTTATGACTTGCTTGACGAAAGCATTCTTAAACCAGATGTTGGTATGGAGCTCAAACAAGATGACGATTTTTCCACTTACGAGTCATATTGATACCTTGATTAAATAGCCTTAGGCCGATTGCAGATTTGCGAGGGATGAGCGGCGAACAATGATCTATGAGCGATGAGCATCTCGCGATAAGCTGCCAAGATTTCGCACTGATCCGCTTTAGATTTTAGTTGCATCGCACCTTGTAATACAAAATGATGTCAAGGCTTATGAGAAAATGTTATTACTCGGTTATTTACGGTTATAGAGATTGATTTTAACAAAAAAAAAAAAAACAAGTAAACGGAAAGGAGTAGTAATTTGTGAAACTAATAAAAATCGGTTGAAGTATAGTGAATATGTATATGAAGATCTTCGTAGGAATACTGAATTTTTTTTTAATTTCTACGAATGTCAATTAAAACTTTCAATTTCATCTTCACAAAACTTGGAAATCGTCTGCAGAAAAAATGACAAACCTCCCCAATATGTCCAGAGGTAAAAAAAACCAATTCGTGTACATTTCTAAATGTTATAAAATTCAAATTAAATGAAAATATTATTTATTTTTCCCATACAGGAATCGAACTAACAAATTTTTAAAATCGGTGATAGATGGCAAATAGAAAATTTTTTAGAGCTATTAGTTTTAACGATTCTAAACTAAATCATAAACATTGAAATGGTAAGTGCAGTCGCCCGGAAAGCAGAACGTTCCGGTTTCAAACCCCGAATGAGGCGGTTATTTTTTCCTCTTGTATTGATAATTTACAACCAGTAAAATAAGAGTTCTTAAAATTCTTCTATTCTCAGAGAATTAGTTCAATGTCACAGAACTTGTTGTTAGTTATTCACCTCGTATCTATACAAAATTTGTAATGTTGTTCTGAGCTCTGCATAATTTGGCATGTAATAGAACACAGTTGGATAATTGTTAAGATGCGTGTTTTTTCTTGAATGCTTCTACTATAGCGTTTTAGATTTTTCCTCGAACTTCCATATTATCTATGGGATCGAAAGTTTCCACGTACGGCAAAATTGTTTTTTTTTATAATGTTTCCCTTTCCTGTTCTGAACGGTTTCAGTCCAATTTTTCTCCCTTAATATTTAAGTACATCATATCAATATCCTGCTGAGATTTCCGCTTATTATTGCGACTCCGATTAGTTTCTTATGATGACAGGCAAGAATTAGGTAATGTGGAATCGATGAAGTAGCCGGAGGAAACTAGTTTTCAAAACTATCGCCACTCTAAGCATCAAATTCATTGCCACCTTCGAAATTTTTGTCTCAAGAATTCGGCATATGGACTACGTCATTAAGTACTGCATTCAGAATCTTTATCGAAAATATTAACAAACATTGTGCTCGGTGCTAAGACATTTTTAAAGAATTGCCTAGAATTAAAGAAAGGCTATTTTGGCTTATACTCCGCATTTTCTGGGCCTGATTTATATTTCGGTACCTTCTGATTTTCTAACCGAAACTTATACAACTCCATCTAAAATAATATACTTTTATAGAAAATAAAAACAAGGAGATAATGAGAAATAATATTGGGTTTCATATATTTATCAACAGGAAATTCCTGTAAGAATTTTGCAACTTCGTTTAGTCGCCACCAGCACCACCCCCGCCAACAAGACCCGGAAAAACAAAACATGAGAAAGCCAAGCTGAATGTTTGATAAAAGTTTTTTATTCAAAATGCGGGGTGCATGACGACGGTAAGCTGCACTCCGGCCGAGTATTATTAACTCTCCCAATAACGCTTTGATTCACACAGGATTTATGTGCTAACTATGCGCTAATTGTTCGCAAGATCTCAACATGTTTGATTCAAAAATTTAATGAGGTTTTTAAACAATTAAAATGAGGAGTGCAGGTTGGCCGTCCTTCTCCACCCCATTGTGAAAATTCTGTCAAAATAATTTTGATTCACTCGGGATTTAAATGCTAATTATATGTTAATTCTCTGCCTAATTGAAAAATGTTACACCTAGTTGAAAAATGAATGGAGTTTTTAAGCAACCAAATTGGGGATGCATTACGACTTCGTCCGCCACGCTGCCTTACTAAAAATTCTACTATGAAAATTTTTATTCACTCAATGCCACTCAGTGCCAGTTGAATTCTAATTCTGTGCCAAATCTATAGCATAGCCACCGCTCACAATGAAGTTTGATCTTTCTGTTTCTTTAGTTGGAGTTTGCAAGGTACTCAATATTGTAAGCCACCTCCATAAAATAAACCGTTCGATAGTAAAGCTCTCACATGCTATTTTGTAAATTATGGCCTTCCTTGAACCACTCTGATTTTGGATCATGGTTTTACGGTGAATAACGATAGTCGTTTTATTATAAAACGTCCCAAAGTTCCAGAACAATCACCTCACATTTAGGCCAACTAAGTATACATGAGATGGTTTCTTTCAATAAAATTTAGCTTTTCAGCATGTCTTGTTTCAATAAGTTCTGCTGGACAGCTGTCTTTTCACTTCTAATAATTTAAAACAATTTAATAAATATTTTATTGATTGATTGACTGAAAATGTAAATTCTTTTCTAGGCTGCAATAGGTTACAGCAATCCAACCGGCGCATATGACTATCAATGCGGAGGTGCATTAATTTCGGCATATTTCATACTCACAGCTGCACATTGCGGACTTTCGGGCGGGTAAGTACATAAGCTAGGTTGTCCAATGACTGTTATGCTTAAAAATAACGACTACCTCTAATTGCAGTTATCAGTATTAACAGTAGACATTAGAATTATTAATTTATATGATTTCGTAAATTCTCATTCGTGATTGATGCACCCAGCCGCTTTTTGAACGGGAACTTTGATTGCTCTCCAGCTAACTACATCAGATTCATCCTAAGCATTTTGTTCCTTCTTCCTTTCTCTTGGAAGCATAGTTTTGTACATATTCTCTGCACCTGACTCTGTTATCCGAGGCTCGGCTTCAGTTGTTTGAGTATTTTTTATTTACTATATCCTTTGTGATTAGTTTGCAATGGGTTTTTCCTATTATGAAGCCGACATCCATAGCGTAATAACGGGTTTTCAATTAAGAGGTGTTATTTTGATATTCCAAGAAAAATGCCATTTTTTTAGATAAATGATCGGATCTTTATTTCATTATAAAGAGGAAGGTATTCCGTTAATAATGGAAAATAACATCAGCCAAATGACCACCACGACCAAGCCTACAGGACCATATCCTTTTCATGAAATTTTCCATAACCAAATCGCAAAGTGGCTTCCCTATGTCCTCGATAGCCTCACGAATTCCATCCTTGAGGTCTTGAATAGCGCAATCCATTCACCGTAACTGTTGCTCCAGCCTCATTTTCGAAAAAGTAAGGTCCAATGACCCCGCGGGACCATAAACCGCACCAAACAGTCACACGTTGAGGATAAAGAGGCTTTTCAACAATAACTCTTGGGTTTTCCGAGCCCCAGATGCGACAATTTTGCTCGTTGACAAAGCCATCAAGGTGGAAATGGGCCCCATCACTCAAGATGAGTTTTCGATGGAATTCCGGATCATTTTCATGCATTTCAAGGACCCAATCAGCAAAGACTCCACGTTGTTGATGATTGGCCGGCTTGAGTTCTTGTGTTAACTGAACTTTATAAGCCTTAAGACCCAAATCTTTATGCAAAATACGGTGTAATGACGTTTGTGGAATGCCTAATTCCAAAGAACGATGAGGAATGGACAAACCTGGGTTTTCTTCAACACTTTCGGCTACAGCAGCAATATTCTCGGCTATTCTTGAGCGACGTGCACGGGTTTTATTCTTCACATCACTAACTTGTCCCGACAGCTCGAATTTTTCTACCAATTTCTGTATTGCGGTCCGACATGGTGCTTCACGATGACCCAAAAATGAGTTTAACGTTCCGTGTCTGCCACATTTTCACCATTTTTATAGTGAATTTTAATAATTTTGATGCGTTGTTGAAACCTGATCGTTCGACTTTTTTTAATGGCGTAGTTTCTACTTGTCAAATAACAAAAAATGACAGCTCCAAAAGTAACATCTGCCGAAATAGCGGGCTAATTAAAATAACACCTCTTATTGGAAAACCCTTTATAAAAAGCGGGCTGTGAAGCTATTTGGATATTGTCATAGACATTCTTTGGGTTGACGCCTATATATGTGAAAGCATCACAAACACTTAAAACAATGTGTTAGGAATATCTGGTAAGCCTGTAAACTAAGTATGTATTTATAGTTTGGTAGGCACTGGTGCGAATGTGATGTTGAGAAGCATAGGAATTATATTGCACAAAGTTTAGGCGAGTATACTCTGAGGTAGTCAGTGACCGAAATAGAGTAGTCGTGATTAAATATTTGTGTGAAGTGGTAATAAAGAAACATAACTGGGTGAGAGACAAGGATATTTGTATTAAATCATAAAATATAGTATGTTGTTATGAAACTATATTGAGTTAATTAACTTGGACGTGAAGTCCAGATTGCCAGCATGAGCTGACAGATCACTCTGTAGACAGCGTCGAAGTTCAGGGTTGCACGCTAGCTCGCCTCGGCTATTGGCGGAGAGTGTGGACAGGTTCCACGAAGACCTGCCGCTGCCACTCGCCATATAGTTATAATACAAAAAAAAAATTCGTGTCATAGCAAAAAGCAGCACCACCCCCGGTCCAGAAGGGACCTTTACATCACTTACCATTACCTCCTGTGAAGGCTGAGATGTTTTGCTTTGTTTCTGGTTGCCCCATCCACCCAACGACATTGAGGGCAACAGTTATTTTGGTGTGTCCCTATTGATCTGAAAGAAGCCGAAGAGCGGACCTATTCAACCATCAACTCGAGGAGGATTCCGGGGAGGGAAGGAGAAATAATAAACTCTAGAACTTCATTACGTTATAACTCAATTTCTTCATAAAGAAATTACAAGGATATTGACAGAGGCAAATTATTTCCTTTCCTTAGATCTATTCTCTACACGAATAGAATCCTATCAGTAATAAAAATAACAAACTGAAACTAAAATTGGTAGTGCGCCAGATATTTTCCATAAAATTCAATATTACATCTTTATGGTTGGTCATAATTGGGAACGTTTTACACTTCTGTCAGCGATACTCTAAATATCCGCCTATACCACGGATTTCTTCTAAAATTTTCTTTCTGTGATTATTCAATTTGTAGGTCATAGTAATTATTCTTAATAACAAATTAAATTTTTATACAATTCTTTCAATGCATGTCATTATTTAAATTTTTGATCAATGAATAAATTGATTTATAAAGTCAAAGCATTTTATAATAAAGAAATAAATAAGTGTCTAATAAAAGCCTGTTCGAAACCGGCGACGGGCATAACTCTATACTACAACAATTAAGTCCCGTCTGGGAATTTGCTCAGATACAGGATACAGCATGTCCAACATTCATTGACTTAACTTAATCTTCTAGTTCTGCCATAAATGTTAAAATATACTATACCTTAGTAAATTATTAAATTAAAAAACAAAAGCAATATTGACACAAGATTAAACAATAAAGGCAACAGCTTACATAATCTGCGTGTTTTTGGTTCCATCGCCGAGGCGCCTCCGTGATGTTTCCTGCTTGTCACTATACATTTAAGAAAAGAATGGAATATAGCTTACAATTTCTACCTATTTTGTATTCTACTTAACTATTCTGCGCGAGGTGGAATTTCCTTGTCGTTGGTCGGCACAGTCTGTTCGATTGGTAAAGAAGGGGTAGGACTTCTCAGAGTTCACTTTTACCAAACGTGGACCATGGTACACATTTAACTTTGGCTATAGCAGTTTTTACAATTGGGTATTTCCTTTTCCTCATTTTTCCACGTAAGAGACTCAAACACGACGGATCATCATACTACTTAGGTGTGGCAAGCTACAGTCGTTGAATAAATTCAGAGCTTTTTCTCCAATTTTATCAATCGCATGTTCGTGTTTCAATTCAAACTCCCATCTTTGTACATATATCAAACAGGAATGCGGGCAAGGAAGGAAAATGTAGAGCAAGTAAGATGTCGTTACAGGAAAATACCAGCAACAGGAAGGATAATCGGACTTTACGCACAGACAGCGTGTAGAAATGACAACAAATTTGGGCTCTTATTAGAATAATTTGACTGTTCGTTTATGCATTCAGATAGCTATTTATAACCACACTCTGCTCTCACAACTCAGGATAATAGTCGAGGTACCTGGAGGTCCTTTCAAGTCATGAGGCTTCCAAGGTAACGAGCTAAAAGAATCCAGTAACTGCTTATTCTTCCAGAGAACTATAAATTGTTTCCCAAATGGTGTTATACTTGACTGAATGATTATCACTCTCCAATTTCTTCGTTCACTATATAAATTCAGAAAACGAAATTTAGCTCGCCACTCGTGTTACACTTTTAAAAGCTAACCTCACTTACCCAATATTAACAAACAAGTCGAAACCTTAATGGTTTTATTGGATGCGAGCTAAGTAGGAAATAGCGGAATAAAACGCTAACCTTTATAATGCTAGTTTTTAAAGGAAATAAACGGTATTTTTTAACCTCTGGAATTCGAAGAACACGAGAGGAAAATTCTGTGTTCCTTAGCTATATCGCAGCGCTCCTCTGTGTCAATTAGGTGGCGCTCGGTTAGCCGAATCAGGTCGAACCGTCCATATAGGCAAAAGCTTACATGTAGCAGGCTGCTTCAGAGTAGCATACTGCTACATACCGTACGCTACGACCATAACAATGTTTAAGGTTAAGCTGGGTAGTTCCGGGAATCTAAATTGTACTGTATAGTCAAGGATAGTTAGTTTGAGAGCGTGAGTAATTAATGTAAGTATCGAATGCGTACGTCGCACCCAACCCTCAGCGAATGCCTCTTCTGCGTACGTCGAATCCACCATCAGTGCGTGAGTCGAATAATATCTGCTTTGCTCCTGCGTATGTCGCCCTCTATTTACTATGCGTGAGTCGCAAATACGACTTACGTTGGACTAATCCGACTGCCGTCCGCTGGTATTAAAGCTTTACCAGTTGTCAAATTTGTCAGATCTGCGTACTATTTCACGGAGAAAATTAAAAAATTTCTATATTTTTGTGTCATCCGGAATATTTTCTTCTGACCAATTTGCATTTTGTTTCTTCTTAATTCTACTCATTTTCATTAAAACTAAATAATAATTCTCTCTATTAATGAATAAGTTTGCACGCACTTCCTTGTATGAGGTTTATGTCTACGTTTAATACTAATTTTTTTTTGGTCAATGCCTCATTAGTTAGATACCTGATTAAAGCAAAACTAGTTTTTCGTAATACGGCATATGTTTAGATCACTGCATATTAGTTCTACGTAAGTCGAGTTACGATAAACTAGTCCTAAATTGCACGGTCTAAACATCCTAACTGAGTTTTATACTCAAACTTTGTTATCCCTTTTTTCACAGCTCCCGGATAACAGCAGCTAATTAGTAGGTAAGCTAATACATTCCGACTTTTGCAATTGAGTGTAATACATAAGGATGAATATATGTAGCAATAGCGTAAGGGAAAAAAGATCTATCTTTAGCCATATTCTACCTTTCTGAAATTTTTCTTCTTCCCTATTATAAACGTAATTATTTATCCGATACCCTGGAGTACATTTCTTTAATGCTGCAAGTCCGTGTCGACAAGCAATATAAGCCTACGATCAATTTCCAACTGAGCTATCGGGGCCACATCCAACATATTTAAGTTGAAGGTTATGTGACATCAGGCATCTTCTTCATCTACTTCTCTAATCATGTCTAAGATGGTCTGAAGGGACTTTTGTTGACATTTAGTGTAACTCCTTTAGAGTTACAGATAGTAGTGTAAGCTCAGTGTCTACTAACTAAAATCTATTGGTTAACAGTCGCTATTCTGTCTAGAGCGGCTTTGATGAAAATCTCTCTGCTGATTCATTATACATTCTCTTATTTTGTAATTTGAACATCACAGTAAACTAAATGTTGCACGCCACAACAATTTTTTCAATTTTATTTATGGCCTTCGGATGATTAACTGGATGACTGAAGTTTACTTGGCTTTAATAAAATATTTGACCATTAATTTAATTATTTTTCTATGTAAATCTATACAAATAAAAAACAAAACCCAAGCTAATTGGTGGAGCATATACAGTAATATCGATCTTTTAGAAAATCCGAATCTTCTGCTACCTCATCTTAGAACAGCTGCCTATGAATTTCCTTATGATGTTCAGGCAATTTGATTATGGAATTGTGTAACAACGAAATACGAATGCATTTGCATTATGTATTTCTTTGCTTTCTCAGGACTTAGCTTGTTTGCGTTTTTTTTTTATTTTTACTTTTTGTTTTTGTAACTATCAGAATTTCCGAATCTGCACGTAGTTTTTAAGGCGATATGAACTCCAAAAATATGTTGCAAACGAAATCAAATATCCCCTCCCCTTTTTAAAAATTGTATTATAAGAAATATTTTCATCACCAGTCGAATACCAGCTGTAGCTCGAATCGGTGGAGCGAGACTTGATGATAATTCGACAGAAAATCAACCCCAAGAAATTTCGGAAATTATCGTCCATCCAGATTATAAAAGGAAGCAGGTTTACAATGAAATCGCTCTATTAAAATTGAAAGCCGCAGCACAGTAAAATATATATGTAATAAAAAAAAAAAATTAAAATAAATTTCTTTTCGTAGACGAAAATCAACTTGCTTATGGGCAAAGGATGTTATCAACCAATACACGGCTACAGCGATAGGATACGGACAAACAGGTTTCGGTAGAGTGAATAAAAAGATTAACTCCATGCAAGACATATAAATACTTTTTTCATTTAAGGTCTAAATTCATCGACAGATTTAATGACAGTTGATTTACTCTACTCAAGTGTGTCAACAATACTATACTCCTAGATTTAGTATAGAAAGAGGATTGGTAGATAGTCAGCTTTGCGCTGGTGACTTTAATAAAGTTAGAGATACTTGCCCGGTTCGTCAGAATTCATTAATTTGGAAGTATTGAGATTTTTTTGAAAAACATGTATTCTAGGGTGACTCTGGAGGACCTTTATTGGAACGAACTGAAATAAGAAACAAAGAAGTCCCTTATATTTTAGGCGTAACTTCGTTTGGTCCGGGATGCGCTGAAGGTGCACCAGGTGTATACACAAAAGTATTCCTTATCTTGATTGGATTGAATCGATTGTGTGGCCAGGTGAGTGAAGATTTGTCTATTATAGGATATACATATGACTTTTTTTTAATTACGATTACTAAATTATTTCATTTTTGCAGAAATTTTATTTAAATTACCAGGAAACAACTGAGGTTTATTACTTGGTTTTAAGTGGTGAACCCAAACTGGAGTGCCAGACTTCAAAAATCATTAAGTTAAAATATTATCAAATTATAATTTAATATGGCTCGAAATTTGATGAGATTGTGTATTTTTACGCGTTGAAAAATGATGATAATTACTTTTATGTATTGTTTTAAATTTTATTCATCTTCTATATGTTAGTTGTGTGAATTTTTCTCAACTTCCAGGTAATTTTCCAGAAAATTTTTTCTTAGTTTTCTCCAATATAACAGTATTGAACAAATTTTTTACAAAAATCCACAAACGTAAATTTATAATATTCCTAATTGAACAAGGAACTTATTTTATGTTTTAAAACGATATATTAGGCTAGCCAGTGGCGTATTTGAGGAATAACATCTAGAAGGGCCCCAAGGACTTGGGGTGTATATAATAATAATAATATAGGTATAGATGTTTTAATTTATCTGTAGAAGTATTTAATTAATATTTTATATAAGAACGTGTAAAAAACAATGGCTGATCAGGAAATGTAAAATAATAATAATAATGTTGTAATATAGAAATAAATATGCAAAAAGGATAAAAATCTGCAAACATTTTTTTAAGATAAATTTATTCATTTTTACTTAATATTTTTCTCATTGCCAATACCTTAATTATTTTTTTTTTCATAAGAAAGAAATATCACAGAGAGAGTGGGAGTTAATACGTGCGACTATTTGTAATGTTGCCAACATTTATTAATGTGTTAAGAAGTTTAAACTGTGCAAGGCACTTAATAGCAGGCATAAAAAAAAATAGAACTTTCGACATATGTAAATTCCTGTTCTTATGACGTTAATGTAGCTCTACTTACGATCGTGAACAGTGTATACATAAAACGTTTCTATGCCGTCCTATCGGAATCGGCCTGCTCAATCGAAGTTTAACTTCGATCTCCAAGTCGTTTTCTATTCGATCTCGAGCGGAAAATGAAGGAAAGGGAACGCTAATTCGAATTGAAATAACGACTCGATATCGATACGTCTTTGTGAGATTATTTCGAAGATTTTTCGTGTATTGGTGCTCTATATAAGGATCATATGTATTCAAGATTTCTTCGTAAAAACTATTCGATCTCGAATTGAATAAACGTGTAAACTATTCTTTGTAAAAACTACTCGATATCCATTTGAAAATAAACAACTGAACTATTAGAAACATTTACAGATTCGTGAAAACGAATTACACTGCAAGTTCTCTGAACTTGAAGGCCATATGTCGAGAAAAATTCATAAAAACGAAAAATTATCGAATTGTTGGTCCTCGAGGATTTCTCGCAAATGCGAAAATCCGAGAAAATGTTTACTGGGCCCAGCAAACATTACGATACGATATCGAATCGAACACGATTCGTTAAGGTGAACTAAGACTTCGATCTCGAAGTCGTTTTCGATTTGCTATCGATCCGAAAAAGAAAAAAAAAAGGAACGATACAGAGGCGTAAAGACGATTCGATTGCGAGTAGTTTTATCGAAATAATCTCCAACTTTTTCAATGTATTTTGGTTACATGTAGTAGCCTTATATACTTGAGTTTTCCTTGAATATATGAATCGATATCGAAACGGGTCAACGAGTTATTACCGGTTACGCACCTTAGATAGAATATCTTCATAATGATTTCATTTATCATTTTCTTGAAGTAAAATTAAAGGAAATTGTTGTTGTCTTTGAGGGAGATATAGCAAGATTTCTGCTAACAAAAATAATATTATTTAACCTGTGACAACAAGGACCACTTTCGACGATAGTCAGTCAGAAATGAAAGAATTTTCAGAAATGCGCATGAATTTCGAAAGGAATAAATTCTCAGAGCTTACAGTTTCTACATGACTCTTTAGAGTACGTAAAACTTCGAATGTAAGTATTTAGTTAAAATGAAAAATTATCAACAAATTAGATCAGGCAAATTGTTTTAAGTCAAAACTTCGATTTCATCTTGGAAAAGCGAAGTTTTCTCAAATGATGGATTTTATTTACTTTCGAAACTATTTCTTTCCTACTCTTTACTTCTTCGAGAATTCTTCGCAAAAGTAAAACTTCGACGAAGTGTTTGCTGGGATAAACTATGTTATATTTCTGTTATCAAAATACTGTTGGCATGATATATATCAGTAGTATAGTAGGACATAGGAATGTTCTCATAACATCGTATATTGCGTCGCATAAGAATTTAGATGACATTGGGACAACGTTGAGTACATTCCCCGCTTTGCAAATATATACGTTATAAAGACATCTTTAAAGGGTCATATTGCATTCAAGATGTCGCAATTTGTAAATCGTATGTTTTAACGGAATGTCATAAATACATTTCTACGATTAGTATACGATCTTTTGCGTTATTTGGCAATGTGATAGCGGAAAATGAAGCTGGTCTTTTATCATTAATTTTTAGATTTAAAGTTTGAAAATGCAAGAAATCGGGTAATTTCTTCGTATGGTTTCCATACAAAAATTTCCTTTCTCACTACAACTAATATAAGTTAATCTATCTTCGTCTAAAAACATAAAAAATAACAAGAATAATAATTAATATAAAAATTTTGAACTATTTATTTCTTTTGAACCATTTATAAAAGCTTTGAAAAGATAACTAAACTAATGGAGACCGCACACAGCCGAGTCAATTGATTGTCCAGTCAGCGATTCGTCTTATTGACTTGTCACCGGCTGATTGATTTTTAATTTTTAATCATTGCCTATTTACTGTAGTAAAGTTAGATCAAAGACTAGTCAGTTCTACCAATCGTAACGAATGAAAAACGTCCAACTCTGGGACAGCAACTAGATAATAAAGAAAACTAAGGAAATTGGTCGTTTATCTGTGCATTTATTAATCCGTATAACAGTGGCGACGAGGAAAATTTAAGGTAGCGAAAAAAAAACAATTTGTACTGCGGAGAATAAGTATTGGAAAAAATTTAACTGAACTTTCGTTTCAAACCGTATGGTTCAGTGCAACTCTGAGCTCATGATCTCGTTAATGGCCGAAAGTGAAGAGCAAAATTTGGAGGGGTATGTGAAATTGGAAGACAAAGTCGAATTTAAAACAAAAGTCATGAATTTTTTTCGGTTCAATAGAACATCTTGTACTAGGACACAGTTTCATATAGACAGAGTAGAGACATCTTTTAAGTGCAATGATGTGGAAAAGCAAAAATAAGTTCCGTTTTTATCACGGTTGTGGGGCCAGATGCTTATAACGTACTCAAAACCGTCTTAGCTCCAGCATCACCAAGTAAAAAATCACATGAAGAATTAGTCGAGGCATTGAAAAAAGTTTATGCGCCTCAAGTTTTAGTCATATCGGAGCATTTTAAATTTTATAGTCGACATTAAAAAGGAAATGAAACCATAATGGAGTACATTGTAAGACTCAAATTACTTTCCGCTGATTGCAATTTTGAGAAATTTTTAGATGAGGTACTGCGAGATACACTTATTTTTGGTCTACATAACTCAAAATGTCAAGATTAATTGCTCGAGATTTTTGGTACACGTGCATATTGCGTCTGCCCCTGGCAGATAAGTAATCGAGCTAAATCCGTTGAATGGCGTTTCAATCTTAGTTAAAAATCTCATTGTTATTATAAACTAGTTACTTTATTTAAAAATTGCAATAACAAACATAAACCCTGTAATAAATTTACTGGTGGTTGTGGAGAAGAGAAAGAGTAGAAAAAACTCTTTATGCAAATGAATATTTTTTGAAAAAAAGAAATTTCATTGCAAAAAGAGGACGGTTTTTAAATTATTCAGTTTGTTGTAAAACCGCATCACGGCAAAATATGTAAGACCAGCCTGTCATAACAGGGACCTGGTTTAAAAAATAAATAAAAGAAAAATGCGCGGTGACATGGTGGTTGGAAAAGCTCTTGGAGTCAGGAACGCGATGAATTGTTAGATATAAAATATTAAAATAATATATTTAAATTCGCCCAACCTGTGGCTGCGCATCTACATAGCATTCCGCGCAAGAATATTATCCACATGCAAGTTCGAATTCATTGACTTACTGACTGGAGTTTTTTCTCAAAAAAAGGAAACTATCTAGTATTATTTATTTTCTTTCCAGCGCATTGTCAACGTATGTTCACTACCATAATCACGGACTGACGTAACTTTCATTTAATTTCAGTTTGAATCGGGGATTTTGATCCAAAGTGTTAACAGCTCGGCCATTCGATCTTGTCGTTGTCCTCCATCACCGGGCCTGCCAAAATAATATTATCAGTGAGTAATGAAAATAACCATCAATACTTCTACACCATCAGGACTTCTGACCTCAGGACCTCTAGTAAAGTTATCTAACCACCTGGGACTCCCAGGTTTTTTTTATATATATATATATTTTTTTTACCATTGGTACTCGCAGCAAAGTTATTGAACTGCTGGGATATCCAGAATCATATTTTTTTTCAGACTTTTGCACCCAGCAAGGATATTAACTCACCTGGGACTCCCAGAATTTTTGTTGCATTATTAGTACTCCCATCAAAGTTATTGAACCACCTGGGAGTCACAGATTTTTTTTTGCACACGGGTACTCCAGTAAAGATATAAAACCACCAGGGACTCCCAGAAATTTTGTTGTTCCATGCTGGCATAGTGGTTGCTGAAATTTAAAGGCTAGTGAAAATTAAAACAACAAGAACATATTATGAATTAGTACATAGTTCTTATTCAGTTATGGCATAGTATTTTATCGATGTTGAAAACATAAACTTGACTTTTCTTCTGTTTGTGAATCTCTCTAGCGCATTGTCGCCGTGCTTTTGCGTTCACTACCATAATCACGGACTGATGTAACTTTCATGAAATTTCAATTTGAATCGGGGACTTTGATCCAAGGTATCAAAAGATCAAAGAATTGTGAATTACTAGATAGATATATGTATAACAAAAACAACATATAAAATATCAAGTAAAGTTCTGTTTTTACTATTGTGCTACAACTGCACAACTTAATCTGATAGATAGAGAATTGTTGTGGGCAAGAAACCCTAATCCTAAAACCCAGAGTCTGATTCTGGGGTTCTATTCAATCTAGCCAAAAATTAATCTTCAAAAAATACGAGGAATCTAGTGGAGACCAGAGAGCAGCAACGGAAACACAAATAATGCACGTTCCAAATCTTATTCTTCCGGTACATGAATGAAGAAAGAATTTGAATAGAAGAAAATATCAAGAAAAAAAAGTATGTTGATCCTAGATGCGCTTTTATGTAAAATTATAAAATAATTCCTCTAAGTTACTCAATACAAAAATGTGCGCACAAACCCAAAATCTCAGATATATGCTTTTAGCCTTCAAGAAAGAAATTTAAATGGAAATGCGCTCGTAATGGTAATGGACACAAGGATAGATTCTGAAAGAAGTAGGAAGGCAATATTTTACCTACATCTAGATAAATTAGACAGATCTGAAAATCACATGCTGCATCCTTTGGATATGCGATGATTTTAAAAGATATTACTTATCTCAAAAGCTAGACCAAACACCAACGCAATATGACAGATAAGGCTCAGAGCTTCAAAAAAATAAATACATATAAATGTGTTGAGACTCTAAATAGTAAATCCCAAGTAGCCATTTGCAACTAAAGTTACGAAGCAACAACAGTTATAAAGTAACTGAAGTTGCTCAAAAGTTGCGTAAGCGTTTCAAATGCACTTGTTATAAAAAATGGTTTTAAAAACTTATTTGAAACAAAAATTGTTATATTTGGGTTTCTTTTTTACCTTCAACTCACCTTTGTTTAAGAAACAACAAAACCAACTCTTAAATGAATGTCTGAATAACCGTTTCAAAATAACTTAAAAGCGTTAAATGTAACAAAAGGTTTCATTGAAACCCCCTTCCAACATACAAGCTTTCAAATAAAGGTTTCAAATTAATTTACTTACAGCTTATAAAAAGTCGTAAAGAAACCCAATTTAAATGAATCTGTTCATTTTTGGTTTCAATTTAACTTTAAATTAATAATACTATAAATTACGTGTCAAAAATACCCTTTGGTAACACCTTGCACCTATTCCAGCGGTATTGAGTCATTAATTTTGCGATGCTTTAATAGTGCAGTTATATTTTTTTAATCGTGAAGTAAAACTTAAAATATAGTGGAAAATTAAGTATTTCTAATAAGGATTTTTGTACAGTTGTAGGATTTTCTACATTGATGGGTAAACAAACATGCTTTAGTAAGTTCGTATACTTTTTCATTATCCTACAATAATTTTTAATAATTTTGTCATTCAATTTCAGGCCAGAAGACTTTCACGTTTTGGTGCTTTATCTGATATGAAGACTGCGCGAACAATTGCATCGTATTTGTTTGATAAACTTTTCTTGGGGCGGGACGGCACAAGAAGGAAATTTTAAATCTTTTACCGAAACAAACCAGCTCATTTCTAGAGTGTGTTGATAAAGCACATCGACATTATACAGAACATAAGCATGCTACTTTTATGAAAGAATTTTTAAAGCATTGAAAAACGCGATTAACGCGCAAGAGGTGTTTATTTATTTACACATATTTGGGAAAAGTACAATTTTTTTTGTTAGTGTTTCTGGTGGTGAACAAACCTAAACCAAAAAAACACAAGTAACACTTACTTGAAGGGCAAGCAAAGGACATTTAGCACGGCTTTATTTTCAAAAGAATTGATTTTTTATTTTTTTATAGTTTTATTGAAGATGTTTTTTCAACTGTTTTGTTATACTTCTTTTAACTAATTTCCAGCTATTCAAATCAATTAAAATAAAATTTACTAAATCCTAAAAAGTGTACCTAAGGAAAATAAATGTTCAGTCCACATATATAATCCCGCGATGAGTCCTTGGTTCATCCCCAGATATATACCTAAAAAGATAAAAAAAACAAAACACAAAGAATCTTATCTTAAAATAATTTAAACAAAAAATACTTATCTAATATAAGGGAACTTCCTCCCTTCAATCCAACGCCGTCCTAAAGCTTTCTCCACTATTTTGTCACCTGAAAATAAACAAAAACTCTTATAAATAACTAGTAAATAGAATAATTAACCAAAAACTAACCATTTCTTATCCAAATCCTACTTCCCTCGGATTATTTACATTGACATGTCAAAAATGTCAACATATCACCATATGTTCTCGCCTTCGCCGCAGTCAGAGTTCAGTGCAGCGTTAAGTTTAACAAACCTTGAAAACAAACGTTGCCAAGGCAACCTATCATGAAGCCAAAACGTAGCGGTTCGCTGCGGCTATAAAAAGGCGACGAGCTGCAGCAGAATGATCCATTCCCAATTCAGAATTTGATCTGAAAACATCAGAATTTACTCTGATTTTCCAAATTATCCAAACTAAATCTTGTTTCCATCCCACACCTAAGTAGGAACTTACTCCTACTGCAGAAATTTAATTCTGCAATTTCCATCCCACACCTAAGTAGGAATTTACTCCTACTGCAGAAATTTAATTCTGCAATTTCCATCCCACACCTAAGTAGGAATTTACTCCTACTGCTGAAATTTAATTCTGCAATTTCCATCCCACACCTAAGTAGGAACTTACTCCTACTGCAGAAATTTAATTCTGCAAATTCCATCCCACACCGAAGTAGGAACTTACTCCTACTGCAGAAATTTAATTCTGCTTATTTTTCCATCTCACATCTAAGTAGGAATTTACTCCTACTGCAGAAATTTAATTCTGCTTATTTTTTCATCTCCCACCTGAGTAGGAATTTACTCCTATTGCAGAAATTTACTTCTGTCATTAATAATTATTTTTGTATTGCTGCTACCGTGCTTATACGTGTAGCACAAAACTTCTACTGTATTAATAGTGGATTTTCTTTCTCTCTTTTCAGAAATAAGGTGAGCAAATCTGTCTGGCAGTATTGTGTTAAAACTAGTGGATTTATATTGAATTGGTAGCTTCAGATAGTATAAGTTTTTGAATTCTTAATAGTAAGTTAGGTTAAGTATAAAAACTTGAATTTGTGATAATAGTTTATAAGCAATATATTTTGAATTAAAATTTTTATATTTGAATTTACAACAGTTGAGTTATCCTTTAAAAACCGGCATCCCCCTTTAGCTTGAGCACAGATCTCACAATAAATGAGTGCATAATTTTTTTTTATTTTTATTTCTAAAGCCTTTGTACCGACTTGATTGCTCTAGCTTTCAACTCAGCGTTTATTTCAATCCATGTTTATATCGTTGTTAATTAAAAAAATTAGATTTACAGATTATAAAAACTGCTTTAAATAAGCAACAATACATATTTAGTTCAGTTTCCAGATCAGTGGGCTCCATGGCAGGAATCGCCATTAGATGTACCAAAATGTTATTTTGTAATCCTTGAAGCACTTAAATAGATTTGCAATTTTAAGTGCCAATCACTTTTCAGCAGCTAGTTACGAAACTGTTCCTATCTGGTTGCATTTACACTCCAGTTTTAATTTAACGTACCAAAAACCTCTCAGCAACTAGTTACAAAACTATCCCTATCTGGTTGCATTTACACTCGAGTTTTAATTTAATGTTCCAAAAACCTCTAATCAATTAATTACAAACTCGTTCCGATTCCATTTCATTTTTAACGACGTTGAATAAAAACCGTCCAAATCTATTTGCAAGCACGTTTCTACAACCTATAAAAATAAGTTTTTTAGACTAATTTGAAACATAAACGGTGTTTGCAACCTTGGTTGCATAACCGTTTAAAAACTATCTTAAAACCTATTTTAGTTACTTGAGATACTATATAAAAACAAAAACGCACTATTTTTATTCACAAAAAAAATCATCTCTAATTCTGATTTATGACGCTTAACCTCTAACTCCTGAATGAAAAATGCCAAATTGTAAAGATTTTTATATCCAGCATGGCTGAGCATTCACCAAACTAATATCAGACATCTCAAACGACGCATTCTTAACGCATAGAAACAAAATAGAAATGCAAAATAATCTATGCCTAGCGCGAATTTCCTACCTTGTTACAAACCGATATTAAAAAAAAAAACATTATAAAACCCAACAGCAACAACAACCAGATCCCATAAATTTTAAACAACATAGCGCGCGCCTAGAGTGTTCATATTTTGCCTACAAAAAAAAGCAACGGGGAAACCGAAACGTAAAAAAATCATGACTCATCGTGGTCAAGTATTTTACTCCACCAACTAATTTCATTCATTAAATAAAGAAATCAATTTCCCTACAGATCAAGTCCGAATATGCGAAAACGTCACTGACCGATCTGGGAGCGACGAACCACTCTAGAAATAGATGCGAAAAACCACTTTAAGATCAAACTTGCACAGAGAGCTGACCATGCGAAATGACATGCCGGTGAGCATTCATTTTCTAGAATATCATAAGAATTGGCTTTAGACCAGGCGTGTCCAACCCGCGGGCCGCATGTGGTCCAGGACGGCTTTGAATGCGGCCCAACAAAACTAATATACTTAGAGACTTTCTCAATTAATTTTATAAAACATTTTCTTAATCTACAGGTATAACATTTCCATGGGAGTAGTTACTATGTCGAGAAGTAACTACTCCCATGGAAATTGCGCAATGTGGCCAAAGATAGTTTTCAATACGCAATTGTACTTAGTCAAATTAACACTGAAGACATTGGGGGACATTATTTATTTTTCGGAAGTAAGATGATTAAGTCGGGGTAAAATGTTGAAAAAATTTTATGATTTGCGAAATGAAATCAAGACATTTATGGAATCAAGAATAAAATTTGTGCCAGAGCTTGGTGATGAAAACAGGCTCACAGATTTTGCTTTTTCAGTAGACTTGACAGCTCATTTAAAGGAGCTAAATTTACGTTTTCAAAGTGAAAAACAACTCATAATACTATGCCTCAAACTATAACGGCTTTCGAAATGAAACTGAAACTATGGTAGTCACAAATTCAAGCGAATAATTTTATGTATTTTGAAACGTTGGCTAAACACTGTCCTGAGAGTAACGAAAAATATGCAAACTTGATTTTCGAATTAGGACAGAAAGCTGAGAAGAGATTTCAAGATTTCCAAAAAAACCATCAATTTTTAGACATATTTCCGACTCCATTTTTAGTCGACATAAACTTGCCAGCAAATTTTCAAATGAAATGGCTAGCGCTACAATCTGATGTTCAACTTTAAGAAAAATATAAAAATTTCTCTTTACTGCACTTTTATAAGAATTATCTTCCCAGAGAAAAGTACCCTTTGCTTCACAATTCATGCCATCGCCATTTGGAAGCACCTACATTTGTGAGCAGCTATTTTCTAAGATGAAGCACACAAAGATTAAAAATAGGAGCAAAATAACTTATGAGCACCTTGAGAACACACTGAGAGCTGCATCAACTTCGATCGCAAAATATCAAAGCATTATTGTCTCAAAAACAATGTCAAATATCACATCAATTTCGTGTTGCTATTTCTTTAATTTTATGATAAAAAATGTATGAATTAATGAAGCTTAAATTACTTAAAATTATTAACTTAGTATGTACATATATTCTTCGTTTTTGTTCATTGGCTATCTTTAGGGTTCGTATATTTTATGTGTGGCCCAATATAACTCGCCTACTTCCAATGTGGCCCAGAGAAGCTGAAAGATTGGCCACCCCTGCTTTAGACCAAATCTATCTAATTTTCAAGAAATAGATGATTAAATTGTAGGTTATATTAAATTTATCGTTCCGTTTGTAACGCATAGATATAATGATCGCACAGCAAAATGGATTGGATACCCATGGATTATGTTAAAAGTTATAAATATATTTGCATGTACGTCCGTCCGTCCTCTCGATAACTTTAGAGCACGTTTACTTAGAGAGTTGAAATTTTGCACTCTGGCTTTAAAAAAAAGTAAATTTGAGTCCGAAAATGAGACAAATTGAACAGCTCCTTCGTAGTGCTGCCATACAAAAATTTCTTCTTTCACTATATATTTGGACTCTTCGACACGTACAGGTACAAGGTGTTTTCATAAAAAAAAGTAAATAGAGTTTTGGAAATGGTGTTGCCATACAAAACTTTTTCACTTTACGTAAATTTAATTTTCATCCAGAGTTACTGAATTCGAAATTGTTATACATATAGTGTCCAAACGATTAGAAGAAATTATCAATCCCTTGAACAAATGTATTTGAAGAACAAATTCAGAGTGTGTTGTTGAATCTAAACCGGGAGTGTCCCTACTACCCAAAGTAAGGGCTTCCAGTAAGGAAAATAATAGGGAAATATCCAAAAAGTCACTGTCATTGTATTCTTTTCAAAGTGAAAAATAAAAAAAACTAAATCCTTTGGTGCCCGATCCCGGGGTAAAAGGGTGAAGAGAAAAATATGTTCGTATTCCATACAAACTCTAAAAAGTTTCATCAAAATCGAAGAAGGTCGGATCTAAAAGTGTTTGATTCCATATGGAATGGCTGAGTGTATAAATACAAATATTTCAGTTATCTTAGTTCAAAACCTTACGAGCTTTGGACAACTGGTGATGGGAGAACATCATGGTAAATGGTTCTGCCATTTTTTTTAAAATATCTCACAAACCGTTAGAGCTACGAGATATTTCGAAAAAAATTTTTTGTAGATCTCCAGATTCTTTATAAAATATTTTATTAATAAATTTCAATTTGGAGGTGGCGTATGGTGAATTACGTATGCTCAATCACGGTTTTTCGACTTTTTCTCGTTTTTCTTTACTATTACGTTGGCAACGTTTATCTTGTAGAACGCGAAAAATCGACATCAACCTGCAATATGAGTTAGTCAGGACAGGACCTCCTCACCTATAAAAAAAAATGTTTTTTTTGACAATTCCTCGTCACTTTGATCTTTTCGTTTTTAATGTGTGAAATTGGCTGACGCAGTTTTGATAGCCCTTTCGGAGACTAAACCCGATGATATGTATAAAGTGAGCCGCTAGTGTCCTGTTTTTAGCTTAACTAGGAACTTTATTCCGCTGAACTTCGACTAATAAATTCTGTGCTATATCCACCATAGTTCAGTGGATTTTCCAAATGAATATACAAAATAGAAATGGATAACAATACGATATTTATAATCCTTTTAGGGTTGGGCAAACAAAAATTTCATTATTCTATTCCCTTTACAATCGATTTTAAGGAACACTTTGATGTTATAGCAGATAAACTTCCAATAAAAGTTTTAATTTCGAATGTATTTGGAGTTTGTTGCGTTTGTAATATGAGTATTAAAGCGAAAATAAATCTTAAAACTAAGATAATTGTCATACCCCTGCCATCATAATTGATCCCACATGAAGTTCAAAATGAAGCAGTCCATGCCCGGGTAGTCATAAAATAATGTCGAGAATTTGTCACAAAAAAGAGGAAATTATTGTGAAAACGAAATATCATAGTTTTACTTACATTTATATTGTGTTTCTAGTTATACCATTTTATTTTTTATGGACAAAAATTTCACAAGAAACTGTGAACATAGTGTGACAAAATTCCGTTGTATGACAAATATTTTGCTAGAATAACGTGCGATTGATTTCGTGGAAAATTAATCGGCGGGAAAAGTATTGAAAACGCTGTTTATCGTGTTATTTACCAGCTGTTGGAAAACAGCATTAAAATAAAAGGAAATATCTCTGGAAAAATATATGCAAATTGATATTATTAATTCCTCTTTTAATTCCAGTTTCAATTGTTTTTATTTTTCCGTTTTCAGATGTAATAAAAAGAAAATAGAAATCCGCATTAAAGATATTGCTGAGATAAAACTTTCAGAAATAAATAAAAAAAAATCAAAAGTTCGTGTTCTTTTTTTACAACTAGAATTACTTATACTATACCATTTTAGTACAGTTTGACATAATGACGACATTGAAATGTCACAGAGATAAATAAGTGGATCAATTATCACAAAATTTATTAACTTTAGTGTGATAATCTTAAATATTTATATGTGACATATTATGTGACAATTGGCGTCAACGCTGACCACAGTTCCAAATCATATTTGTCACATAATTTGTTCGACAAATGACCAAAATTTGTCGTTGATTTTTCATTTATATGTCATATCTGGCCACCCGGGTGTTATACATATCATTGACCCAGGTCAATTGTAAAAAAAGTATAAGAAATTCTTCAATTGAGTGATATTTAGGTCTGTGATTCCGACAACTGCTTTGAAGTTCAATTAAAACTTAACAAAAAAGGGACCGAAAATACTGGTATTTTGAAAATTTGAAACAAAAAAAGCTGGGATAAATCATGATCGTGGAATTTTGTGGAATATACCAAAAGATGTCTCGTGCAACCCTTTTCGATTCCTGTAAAGCTTTTGAAAACTTAACTTTTTATAAAAAAAAGCTAGAAAAACTAAGCTGGAAAGGGTTTTTATTTTTTCTGGTAAAAATTAAAAGTCAGCTTGACGTTTTATTTTTTCGAGATGGAAGTAACAGGCTTTGAAGCCGGACGTATAAAAAGTCAAGCGAGCTTCTTATTTTGAGGCACCGAATCAGTTATGAATTTTTACGAAAAAAGCTTAATTTACTTGTTATTCCTGGTCGGTAATAGTTTTGAAGCTAGAAAAGCAAGCGCAACCGCTTGATACTTTTTTTCCGTAAAAATATAAAAAGCGAGCCCGACTTTTTATTTTTTCTAGCCAAGCTGGTTTTTATTTTTTTTCGGATAAAATAAAAAGCCTTTCCAGCTTAGTTTCTTTAGCTTCAAATTATTATCGGTCAGGAATAGCAAGTAAAGTTGGCTTTTTTCGTAAAATATCATAACTGATTAGATCCCAAAAAAATTGTATAAAAGAGTTCACGCTTTTTTATACAATTGAAGTTGGTTACAAACCATTTCTCAAAGGAGAGAATAATGTTATGATGTTATCTTTCTCACGTAACGAATAGAAAATCAAGTTGTCAATAATACAAATGGAAACTTGAAGCATTAAGTGGGTGTCACACCGGGAGCGGCGCGGCGCGGCATTTTTCAGTTGCCGCTGAGTAATTGTTCTTGCAAAATTAAATCTATAAGTCACACCGCGGCTCCCAGTGTGACCAGGGCTTTAAGCGATTCCCATGGAATTTCATTTTTCTTGTAATTTTTTACGAGTCTACGAAGAAATCTGTTGTAGGATTTGAATATGTTCACTTTGACATGCAGAGCACTGGGATTAAATTACAGTGTGTCAGAACCCGTTAGGGTCATAACGATGCTGTTTTAAATAGACAGTCGGATTACCCAACAGCCTGAATTCATTGTTAATTGATGCAGACTTTCTCAGATCATAGAAAAATATGTGGGCATAATACGCGACATATTTTTTTCTTAACCTTCGCTTTACCGAAAAACTTTATATGCACATTCGTACCTGTATCTACCCAGGTAGATACATATATTCTTCATACATTTTGTATGGTAAATACAATTTTCATTCTTGAAATTATATGCAAATAGGTAAAAACAAGGGATTTATGTTAAGGGATTGTTTTATTCAGGTATTTTAATTGAGAAGGACCTTATGGCAGCTGGACGATTAGCTGGAAAATATAATGAGAAGTATTTGTTGCAAAATAAAGATAGTACTTCTCTAGTACGTGTATTTCTTCGGTAAAGCATATGGAAGTATATTTCATGATTCAGATGCTTTGTGTAAAGCGATTGTTTTATTCAGGTATTTTATATGACAAGGACCTTATGGCCGCTTCACGATTGGCTGGGAAAATATAATGAGTAGTATTTCTTGCAAAATTAAGATAATGTACTTCTCTAGTACGTGTATTTCTTCGGTAAAGTATATATAAATATATTTCATGATTTAGATAGTCTTTACTTTCAATTGAAATTTTCAAGTGAGAAGTTGTGTAGCTAAAAAAATAAATAAATATGAATACAGAAACGAATTTTGAATATCTTTCTGCGTCAGCGGTTGGCAGGTGAGTTTTTGCATTTATTGCACATTTTAATGCTTCATATGACCTAGGCTTTGTTTATACTCACGGTTGAATCGAATTTTACAATTTCGTGCAAATATTTTACGGCCATATATATTATTTTTATATTTCAATATACACACCTTTTACTGGAAAAAAGTTTATTTGCCCGGCCGCTCGATTCAACTGTGTTTATATTTACAGCAATTGTTTGCATTAAATTTTCAAAAACTCTATTTTTGTGGTTTAGGTTATCACATGAAAGAAGGCAAGCCTATTTTAGGCAAATGCAAGAGGTCATTTTCGAAACGGAGGAGGAAGACGTTCAGGCATTTGAGGGTGATGATAGCGATGAAGATAATATTCCTGAGGAGGCAAATTTAGATTTTGATGGCGCAGTGGACGATGGAGATATAGATGTAGAGTTAAATTCTGATAGGGATTCAGATGATGAAGTCGATGATGGTGATGCTGGTGAAGCTTCTTCGTCTCATGAAAGCTATTTTGTGAGCAAGGATGGTACAAAATGGTATAAACATCCATCGACGTTGCAACGAAAGGGTGCCCACAATATTTTTCGTGATTCATTGTTTAGCGGCCCTAACCCAAACACCAAGAATCTGTCGGAAAAGGATACTTTTTTTTGCATCATGAGTTCCGCCATTACAGACCTTATATGTAGGTATACCAACAAAAGAGCCGAAGCAGACTGCGCCGAATGGAACAGCAAAAATCCCAATAAAAAACCCCTTACATGGGAGCCTCTTACGGATATAGAATTTTATGCGTTTCTGGGAATTTTGCTGGTAATGGGCTCTCATAAATCAAATCAAGAGGCTGCACGTACACTCTGGAAACAAAATTCGTGCCCACTTTATCGTGCTACGATGTCTAGGAACAGATTCCAGCAAATATTGCGGTTCATTCGGTTCGATTGGCATGTTACAAGAGCTGGTCGCCAAGAAGTGGATAAAGCTGCACCGATTGCGGATGTTTTTATGATGATCAACTCGAACCTAAAGAAATATTACAGACCATATGAATCAATTACAGTAGACGAGCAATTGTATGGGTACAGGGGACGCACCAAGTTCACATAATACATGCCCTCCAAGCCGGCAAAGTATGGCATAAAAATTTGGTGGGCTTGTGATTCCGCAACTTCGTATCCCCTGAATGGTCAAATTTACACCGGAAAGACAGGAAATGTCAGAGATGTGAACCAAGGTGAGCGAGTTGTAAAAGAGTTGGTGGCTCCTTACAAAGGAACAGGGCGAAATGTGACGATGGAT
The DNA here is from genome assembly GCA_963930735.1 of Dioctria linearis. NCBI lineage: Eukaryota > Metazoa > Arthropoda > Insecta > Diptera > Asilidae > Dioctria > Dioctria linearis. Next base: position 287,591,528 of record OZ005741.1, read on the forward strand.
AATTTTTTTACCTCTCTACCACTGGCCATGGAACTGGTCACTTGGAAAATGACGGTTGTCGGCACTATAAAAAAAAATAAGCGCTATTTACCCGATGCGTTCAAAGCAGCGAAGAACCGACCAGTTTACTCCACTGAGTTTGGATTTGGACAAAATGTAGCATGTGTTCGTACGTCCCCGCAAAAGGTAGAGCCGTGGTATTATTATCAACGATGCATGGTGATAATGCTGTTTCCGGTCCAAAACAAAAACCGGAAATAATCCATTATTATAACCACACCAAAGGTGGTGTGGACACGATGGATAAAATGTTGAGTCAATATACCACGAAGAGGGCTACAAAACGCTGGCCTCTAGCATTATTTTATAATGTTCTAGATATCGCAGCCCTTGCAGCTTACATCATCTTCTCATCCAATAATCCGGAAGGCAGTGTGAAAAAATCGCGTCGTCATCAATTTTTGCAGTTGTTGGGTGAACAATTATGCATTCCCCAAATTAGAAGGAGAGCCGAAAATAAAAACATTATTTCAAAATTCCACATCAAGGCGGCAATGGAATGTATTTTAGGTGAGCCGGTTGCTGCATCAAACCAAATGGGACGAGCATTTCACCCCAGACGATTCTCCAGAACGAGATGCATCTGGGCGCATAAAGCAAAAAGGTGGATGCTTTTTGTGCTACCAGCAGTGCAAAAAAAAAAGAGCTACTCGCCAAACATGCATCAAGTGTAAAAAACCAGTATGCGCACAGCACAGCTTGACACAAACAAAGTGTGAAGGTTGTCATGCAGGTCCATCCACAATGTAATCATCATTCCAACGCTGATAGTTTTCACTATTTTTAATTATTATTTTTTTTTACTTTTTGATATTTCTGTATATACTTTTATTATATTATTAGTTATTTTATATTATATTATCCATGAAAATAAATAAATAATGTATTAAAATATATTGCTCTTTTCCTTACAAATATTGTACTTCAACATTAGCAAATTCCCATATAAACTGTATGTATCTACCCGGGTAGATACAATTTCAAATGCGTATATAAAACAACGAAATTTAAAAAAAAATATGAAGAGGTGCGAAAAAAATGGTTTTCTTTTTATTTTCTGAAATAAACTGAAAATTTAGTCACTGAGTCGGAGGCGTTTCGAGATTTGATGAAATTTCACTGAGTTATAAAGAAAAGTAAATCGAAATATCTACCTGGGTAGATATCGGTAAAGCGAAGGTTAAACTATATAACTATGAAAAATATGTGAATAGCATGTGTCATTTGGAAGGTGTTTTTTTTTTGTTGAATAATTCAGCGAATATCAGTCAATTGATGTATAGGCGACAGCTACATATCCGTTTTTGGTAGTGACAGGTTAATTAATCTCATTAGAAATACAGTGAGCATATGATGCATTTTTTGCTTTGTTGTTGAATATAATAATAATAATAATATTCGGTTCAAGATGAAGGGGAAGGAAGTAAATATAAGTGTAATTAACACTAATTTTTTTACTGAAATGATAATCAAGCGCAAACATCAACACATAAATTTGAGCTAGATTCGGCTTTATTCGGGAAAGTTTGAAACGGTTTTTTTCTTTTTTTTGTAATTTGCAGGTTTATAAATGATGGATTTTGTTTCTAATTACCATGTAGCAAATTGCACGCAATGCATTTAAAGTACTTAGCAATTTCGCGACGACGCACAGTATGATATTTTCACAATTTAGCGGGATTTAGTTCAATTTTTCAATGACCCATATTCTTAGAAACATTGTAGATTTTATTTGCAGAATATCCATATTTGATTGAAGTATGTGTATTTTTCAAGGACAATTACCGGAATAATTACTAAAATGAATCGAAAGTCTGGTTATCTGGGCTAGGTGGAAAATGTACCGGCAAACGCGTTTTTTTTTCATTACAGCTCTGTCGTTAAGTGAATTATACCTGAGCTCTTTAGATCTTCAATCTGCATATAATGAAGCTGCTATTCGCGGCTTATAAGAAGGCTTTCAACGCATTATACTTTGTTATACTACATTATTATTATATGTTTTTCATATGGATTGCTAATTCGAAACATAGAGGAATGGGTGTTATAATTGCATAAAATTTTGAAGAAGGGTATCATAATCTTAATTACTATCGCGGAAATTTCAAGTGAAATACAACTTCAGTCACTTGTTGACCATACTGTGAAGCGGCTATGTCAAGAACAAGAAGAAGTTCTACTGTCCACGAAATTCACAGCAAACAAAAATTGAAATATTTTTATCAAGTGGGGTTGTATGGTGCAGAACAAAATAGATACAAATAAAAATTTTCTGCAGAACAAAATTCTGATGGAGGCTTACTCAGTTTTTCTATGGTACCAATATAGATTTACTCCAGGACCAACGATTCTAAAAGAGTTATCTGGCAAAACCAGGACCTTATCGCCAAATCAAGTTCTTTCTTGTCAGGGAATTAGTTGAGCTTATAACAACGGAATTAAGAAAAGTATACAGCCAAGTTACAATACTCTTGACTATAAAAATTCTACTAAATGGTATAGAAGTTATTGTGAAGCCCATATTAATTTTTTGTATGCTAGATGACAATGCTGTGGAAAACATGTTACTTGTGTGTGCAACAAAGCTCCCAGAGATGAACAACATGAATATTATTTCACAAAAGGTCCTAGACAAAAATTTTCTTTCATTTGGATTATCACCTCTCCATTCGTGGATACGGTTTTTTAGAGTGTGTACGCAACATTTCTTACCGATTAAGACTTGGCAAGGTCGAGGGACAACAAATAAAAACGAAGTAGCCGAAAAGAAAAAATATGTGCAAGATGATAGATATGCCCAAACACCAAACGAGCAACACTAATGATGGAAATACAGCTCGCGCATTTTTCAGAAATGCCGAGAATTATGCTGAAATAATTAGTATTAATTTGGAATTAATAAAGGGATTCCGTATTAAAATGCTTAAATTGTGGGTTCCAAATAAACTTGGAAGAATTTGACGTTTATACCAAGCATACAAAGCCATTTGAACTATGCTTGAGAGAATACAATTGATAATCGATGCCTGTAAGCGTACATAAAACTCTTTTGCATACAAAAAAATATTCTTACATCATGTATTTTTACGATTGGACAACTATCCGAAGAAGTGCAAGAGGCAAGCAATAAACATAGTAGCAATATAGAAAATTATTTACAAAAAAAAGACTTTAAGACTTGACACCAACACTGATTTGCTACACAGCCCATATCCTTTCATTCCTAGTTTTCACGCTTCTCCCAAAACTAAACGCGGACAAATAATTCCACAAGTTTTGGATTTGTTGGAAGAACCACATGATTTAAATATGTACTACCAAAAATAACAACTTTGGTGAATACTCTGATTCCGATTAGATAAAAATATTTTACAAACGCCATTCTTTTTTGTTTTTTAACTGTTATATTATTTACTTATGTTCTTTTTAATTTTTTTTTTTTATATTATTTATGCGCATTCAAAAAAATTGCTTACCTATGACAAATAAAAAATTCCTAAATATTGTTTCTATATATATTTATTATAATAATAATTGTCGTATTTTTCTTCTTAGATATGCAAAATAAGTAGGAATTATATGAATAATTAAGAATTTTATTGGTAGCAACCCCATAATAACCAACGAAATCAATAATTATTTAGCTGAAATAATTAAGTCCCCCTAGATTGTGAAAATATCACACTGTGCGAGGGTACCACTGATATAGTTGTAATAGATTGAATTAAATTTAACTATTTCTTATATAAAATTCTCATATTTACGTATTTAATTATTGTGGAGTGCCTCAAGGCTAAAAGCTGGGATCTTTGTTATTATTACATTTTATTTATTGCTTCAAATATTCGCTAGTTATCGATGTCTTTTAGCCTGCCTACTGAGAGACTATAAATTTTTGTTCCTTAAAATTATTACATAAATCTCAAATCATGGCATTTATAGCGTAGACAAAAGATCAGATACAAATATCGAGATTACATTGTTACCATCTATTACAAATAAAATTGGCAATTTAAACAATATATTATTATTTCATCGATTTTACTAAATTGAATATAAAAATTCACCTTTTATCAAATTTATTTCTCTATTCAGAAAGATAAAGATAAAATAAAAAAATATATAAAATTAATTTTTCAAGACCGAATAATTTTCTCCTGACGAGCTAGTGATTCTCAGTGATTTTAACCTTCTTTCTATGGAGTAGAAATATAACAGTTCAGAATAGCTTTTGGCCAAACGAAACTGTGCCATATCCGAGGATTTTTATTGTATTGGCAGTTGAAATTGAACGTGGAAATCCAACAGATTCCGATATGGAATCCACGTTTGCACTGTGCTATAACACACTTTGGAAATTCGAAGTAACTTTCCTTTTTTTAAATTGATTTCCAGCAATTCCAATGTTATTACCACGTGTTTTTTTTCTTTTGTGAGTCATCTAATAACACAAGCCATATACGAACAAATAATTGCTAGCATTTCCCACGGTAGAATAACGGCCATAAAATGCTACATATTAAATTTAGAACTCTTTTGAAAAGGTTTTCCCAAGAATATTCATTAAATACACCTGTGCCAAAGCTTTACATATATATCCGTGCTGGTGCTTAAAATCTTAACATGATACGAGAATTTGCTCAGTTTCTCCACAGCTAGAATTCTCGTTTATTTACGTATTGCGTTTTGTGGCGGCTAAAAATTTTGAATAAATAATATAATATAAACGGGAAATACGGTATAAGTACATACCAGTAAAAGGAAAAAAAATCTATATACCTAATTGCATATTATTATAATGCAAGAAGCAATTTTAAAAACATCACATATGCTAGAACAATTGTCTCAAGGCCGGCGGCAGAATGAAATTGCAGATAGTGCAGATTGTAGAGGTATGCAATTAACATCGCTTCATAAATAATCGAATGAGTCTTCTGATTCATTCATTGGAAGTCTGAAAAATTACCTTGAAATTATAAACCTGAATGCCTCAAAGAAAAAGAAGAAACAAAAAGGCTACATTTTTTTTTATTGCTTCGAGCCCGAGCTCTATTCTTGTATAGTTAAGGACTCTTCCAGCGTAAAAAACATTACAAAGAATTGCTGGATATTTTGAGAGTAAGTACATATGTAATTGCTCCAGTGTAAGTGAAGTGGCAGAAGAGTATAAGTTTAGATTATGCGTCCAACATTAAGGCAAAATCATCGTTAATATTCGAAACAGAGCTAAAAATAATTGCATTGAAGCACAATTTTTGTTTTTTTTTTTTTTTTTGTTGTGACAATTTATAAGATAAAAAGTTATTGTAAGAAGATGGCGGTAGGTATAACTTTTGAGAAAATTGTAAAACTTGAACTCTCAATATAACCAGCAAAAAATGAAAGTCGAGGGTATGTGATTAATACATACATACTATATATGTAGAGGCATATGTGTTACAAAAGCCGGTTTTGAAATTTGTTCGAGATCGAATTCCATCGATACCATGTAGCGAAAATTCTGTCGTTCAGAAAATAGGTATTTTCTAGTTTTGCATTGTACAGTGTAATTTTGGTAATTTTTGTTGTTAGTTTTAGTTTAAAGTTTCCATTTTCCTTCAAATATTGCTACCAACTGATTTTGTATCATCAAAAGATTGCCGAATCTTAGATACGTTAACCGAATATATGATTTGAACTTGAATATGAACTCGTCGCAGGAACAACGAAATCTGTCGATGGCAGAAGATCTCCAATATCTCCTATACGTAGATTGCGATTTATGTAGGCAGTAATTGGTAGCACTGATTTTGCTATTGGCAGTGTGACATATCCACCATAAAGTTTTATATTTTTGATGTTTTTTTACAGTTAATTGAAAATTTCATCGTGGTTAAAAAATGAAATGAAATTTTGAGATTTGAATTCCTACGACCTTCGACGTAAATTATCTCAACAACAGTTCATCGATTAACTCACTGCGACTTTTGGCGATGGAGCACTATCTATAACAGCACTATATATTTATATCACTGGTTTAATGAATTCACGGTCCAATTTAAGGAAGGTCATCCAAATTCGGTTGTTGTGCCAGAAAACATTGATACTTTGCGTGACCTGTTGATGCAAGATCGTCTTGTGACATACCGTGAAACTGAGGTATCCCTGGGAATTAATATGACAAGCATACAAGATATATGGCATGATCGTTTGATCGTAAAACAGATTTGTTCGGATGTCAGTACGTGCAAGATAATGTTCAAAAAATACAATCGCTGTACTTTAAAAGCCGTGTATAACATGCACGCAGCTGACGAGTCCGGGGTCTATGGGTAAATGAATCGGAAACCAAATAACAGTCAACGGTGTGGGTGTTCCAAGATGAGCCAAACTCAACTATAAAGTCGATCACCCAGGAAGCACTTCGAAGCAAATGATCGCCTGATTTTTTTGGGAAAAATCTTATCGGTTACCGTGCGACAGCAGGATTGTAGAACGGTCAATTCTCAAGGGTGCACAACCATTTGTTTCCAGAAGTTTTTGCACAAATAAGGAAAACCAATCGTTGGCGGCGGATCATTCTCGATTATGACGACATACATCGGATCAAAACACTCACCATTTAAGCATTGATGGGTGATCCGTTATACAGCCCTGCTTTGGCAACCAATGATTTCTTTTCCCACATTTAAAAAACAAGCTACTGTGATCAAGGGCGGATCCAGACATTTGCTCTAGGAGGGGGCGATTACAAAATTTTAAAATTAGAAGTGGAAATAAGAAAGAGTCTAATTACTTATATTACGAGGTGTGGTAAAAAAAATACAGTGAGTGGTTTTATTACAAAAAAAGTAATCAGTTTTTATCAAATTCGAATTATTCTCTTCTAAGATATGTACTCTCCGTGGCTAGCGATGCACTTATTCCAACGTTGATTGGAAGCATTTCTGGAAGGGTTCTTTCGGAACGGCCTTCAGCTGCTCTGTCGTGACCCTCTAAATGTCGAAAAAGGTGTCAAACGTTTTTCTTCTAGTGCAGTTTTTATTTTTGGTAAGAGCCATAAGTCGCATGGTGCTAAATTCGGAGATTAACGGTGGATGTGGACAGACAGGCTTTTTTTTCAAAGAACTCGCGTATCGAGAGTGAGGTGTGGCCCGGAGCGTTGTCGTGATGAGATGAGAAGGCCATTGAACCATTTTTCTGGCTTATCACGGACTCAGGCGAGATGTTCAGTTCTACTCCAAACTCTCGAATAGTCAATCGCCTGTTTGAACGAATCCGTTTTGCCAGTTTTTGCACGTTCTTGTGTATTTTTGAGTTTCAAGCACATCCCGACCATTGCTCGTCTTCAACACACTCATTTTTGCTTTTAAATCGCTCAGCTCAAATCATTTATAGAGATTCTTCAGAGTGTTGTGTATTCGAGTGATCTTACAGGTACCTTTCGGAGCCGCGGTGTGTAATTTTCACTATAATAGGCGAAGCTTTGTTGTTAAATAAATGGCGAAGCCAAATGAGGCTTTGCACCAATTTATTTAATGTACAACTTGTTGTTAATAAATGGCGAAGCCAAAAAAAGGCTTTGCACCAATTTAATTAATGTACAGCTTGTTTAAGACTGAACTGACTCTCAACTTTATTCTTGCAGTATATTTATATAAAAATTGTCTTACTCTAAGACTACAAATACTATACAAAGTAATATATGAAATACCTCTGACCCAGCACTTTGTTTATTTAACGTATAATTCATACAAAGTATAAGTCGGAAGTATTTCATTAACAACTATTACTTAATTTTACTATTTACGGAAGCATGCAAGTCACGGCACTCGTTGCTTTTATAAATTTATATGTATACCTTACCCAATCCATGTTGCGGGTTTTCAACTCATTGTTTATTTTAATTTCTTTCTTACTCGAATTACACTCAGTACTTTGCGGCTTGTTACAAAAACAATTTAGTTACTTACAAACATATGTTCTACCTCTGGTGCAAGGTCGTCGTATTTCAACGTGCGAATTCTTGCGCGCAGTGGTATTATGACATCAATGAGTTGCTTCCGGATGAAAATTGATGTTTTTAGATTTTATTTGGGATTTTATGTATGTAACAAGAGTCAGTTTATTATCTCTCTATACTGATTTTAACTATTTATGAGATTCTTTTGCACTTGGCGACAGAAGAAGCGTTGATGCGTTTAAAATACATGCTTTGGACCTACCACAATCTTAGCCCTAATCTTCTTTGACCTTTATGTTTTTCTTTTATTTTTGTGATTATTTTCGAATTTTTGAATTTTTCTGAATTTATTTAATTATTTAATTCCTTTATCGTAAATTTTCTTAATTCCGATTTGTTTTATATGTCATATTACGTAATGGGTAGACTTCGTAACTTTAATTTTATAATTCTTTATATTTTGCTGTTTATGTTACTACCTCTAATGTGCGGTATGTTGAGTGGAGCTTTCCGCACTTGCCAATATTTTTTCTTCTCGATATAATGGATTATATCTAACCTATCTAAACGTAACAAGGTCCGTCTATTGCTGGACATGCTATACTTGTCTGTGAAACTTGGATGAATGAAAATATTTCTTCACAAAACTTATCTTTACCCAATTACAGTATTTTTCGGAATGATCGTGTCGGTCGTAATGGAGGATGAGTTGCTGCATCGAGATAGATACGGGTTTTGACAAATGTGTTCTTGTTAGTACTTACTGTCCTCCTAATTGCTTCAACATTGATGCAGCTACAGAGTTTAAAGAATCTATATCACCATCCATTTTACGAAATCGTAATGTCGTTCTCTGTGGCAATTTGAATGTGAACTTCCTCTGCGACAACACATTATCAGATAACTTACTATATCTATTGCAGACATTAAACCTTGGAAAAATCAATAATCAACCAACCTACTTTAATACATCAAACCCGTCGCAACTCGATTATATGCTCACCGTTAACTACGACAAAGTTCAATTTCATAGTCAAATTAGCACTTCCAGTGGATTCGACCATGCCTTTTTTTCTTAAACTATAACCTTAGATCGAAACCCTTGTCAAATGAACCGGTCATTACTTATCGTGATTTTAAGCATCTTGATTATGTTGGCCTTTGTATAGCGGATTGACTTGGGATGCTATTTACACATCCAACTCTATTGATCTAAAAGTCGACTCTCTCCTACAAACACTGACTTGTCTTTGCAACAATTACGTTCCAATTCGAAGTTTTGGTCTGAAGTCCTCTCAAGTTCAATGGTTAACTAGTGAGATTCGTCGTATTATGGCTGAGAGAGATTTTCTTTTTGACCGATACAGAGAGACGCCTTGTCCTGTGATGCTTTCCAGGTACGAAAAGGTCCTCCGCAATAGAGTTAGAACTTTAATTTGATCCGCAAAGAGGACCTATTTCAGAGATAAATTAAATACCAATCTTCCTCCTAAAACTTTATGGAGGAATATTCGCAACTTGGGTGTTTTCGGTCAGGAATCATTTGAGATAAATACTGATCCAGGTGAGCTTAATAAATTGTTTGCATCAACCGCAGATTCGTCATCTCAGGCGTCAGTCCCACCTCATGTCTGTTGATGGTTTGCCTTTTGCTGCTTTGATGAAGTTGAAATGTTATCAGCATTACATGCAATTAAGTCAAATACAGCAGGATCGAACGAGCTACCACCTAGATTTCTTAAATTATTTGCCCCGGAATAATAACTGTCTTACAACTTCATAGTTTACTGCGCGCTGGAAGCAGGCGCTTGTTGTTCCTATTCCAAAGAAGTCTTCTCTCTTACATATGGGAGATTTTTGTCCTTTGAAGTCCGTCCGTCTTCTGTCTGTCACCGGGATATATCTCATGAACCGTAATAGGTAGACATTTTCATAGAGTGTGCACTTCTATTGCCGCCATAACGAAAAAACCATAATAATAAAAATAAAATTAAATTAAATATTAAATACTGTACAAGAAACGTGATTTTTCGGTGTTTTTTCTTCGTTTTATTCTCATTCATTATTATCATCATAAGTAGGCATTTTCTTTTCAAATCACAGCATTATTTATCCAAATGACGCCTACTGTCATTTAAAAAAAAAAAAAAAAAAAAAGTACATAGTGTTAAATTTTGTACGATAGTACGTAACCCTTCGTGTGCGAGTCCGACGCGCATTTGACCGATTTTTTTTTAATATAACACTTACAAATCTTTGAGAAATTATCTATACAAATTAAAATTATACTTATTTACTTAAAAAAAAATTCTGTAATAAAATATTACAAATAGTTACTAGGTTGAGAACGGAAGACAAAGGAAACGCTCTACTCTACCAAATTCAGCGCATGGACTGGAAAAAATTTCGGAGTCCTGTAGCATATTCAGACATGATTCCAAAACTTTGTTCTTTAATACAAATAGCTGCATAATGAATATTATCTAATTACAAAGTAAACAAAAAAAAAATGACCTGCTGCGCATTACCTGACCAGCCCACATTACCTGGACTTCTTCACCTGGGAAGAAACAAACTCGTTTGTGTAGACCATTAAAATCATATTAACAGACTTTAAAGAATCAGATCAGATCGGCGCGTTTTAAATGACCTTGCCAAGTCCGTAAGTAGTTACTAGTTAAGTTTTCATTAATTTCATTTAATTGTGACTAGTATATCTGTTAGTTTTCGTAGTCTTCTGTAATTTATCCATTTCTAGTAGTCAAGTCTTTTGCTTTAATTTAGATTGTTCTTCTTGAACACCCACGTCTTATGTACAAAGATCTTGTAAACGTAGTTCTGCGCAAAATGAAGTAATTATTGCTGGTGTTGTTACACTTATGATAAGACGTGATAAATTTTAACACCGTTTACAACAACACGAAAAACTGGAACTTAAAATATTTAAAATCGAACTTATGAATTATGTGAAATGTACAAGATCTTATTATCATAAAATACTTTGCAATGACCTTCCTACAGCTTTCATTTGCACGACCACTGCACTATAATCAACGATATTATGAATGAGAAAAAAAAAGATAATTAAAACGTCTGCTGCTATAATTACATTCGACAAATTATAAGAATCTAAGAAGAAATCAAGAATCAGATCTTCTTGAAACCTAGTGTTTTCAACCTGGTGAAAATCGAATAGTAAATGTGAGATTGAACTCATTTTCAGTATAATTTATAATAGCATGGCGAACAATTTAAAGTTCTCTGAAACAGCAGAATCTTGCACCTTTCTATTTCCTATTTACGATTAAAAAAAATAATAATAATAAAGGATTCAAAGTAGAGGTGTTTCTCATTTTTATAGTCTCTCTGTAAAAAATATTTTGATGCATATTCTTTAAAGCTCTGATCAAGCTTTTGAGCAGCTAACTTTGCTGGATATCAAAGTCCTACCCGCGACTTATTGTTAACATCGTTAAATCCAATTATGTCTTTATGTATACATTTACATAAATATTACACATTCATGGGGTTTTTTAAAACTCGTTTAACTGTGAGAGAGTTAAATGGGAAAATTTTCGATGTACGCTAGAACAAGAGAATAAATTCAGATAACATTAATCTGGTTTAAAATCTGTTGAAGGAACTGGTTTACGATGTTCTGAAATATTTACCAGGGACATATAAAACGGAATTGCGGTGTTTCCTACAATTTTAGTTTCGTTTGAGCGCGGCTATGTGCGGATGTTAATAATAATTTATATCGCTTAATTTACGTATATACTCAAAAATAATATCTGACGAATTATGTTAGTGGAAATTATTCTATTAGTTTTTACTGCTTCGATTTGTGAAGCTGGTGAGTATTATTAGTTAAACACGTAACTAAATTTTTAATAATGGAAGTGAAGTGTGTTTTGTGAACAAGTTTTAAAGTGAGTTTACTGTGTATTTGTAAATTTTGGCAGGTTATGGAGGCGGAGGATATCATAATCCACACGGATATGTACATCAAGCTCCGCATTGGCCATCAGAAGACTGGTCCGAAAAACCTAAAATTCACACTGGATATGGAGTAAGTGGTGTACCGCAATTTGATCACAGTTCACCCGGATTTCCTTGGGGTTTTCATCAAGGTCAGTGAATATAGGATATTTTTATTTTATTCTTCTTATTTAGTCAAATTAAGAACGCATATTTTTTGAGTACGTAATATATTGTGAAAATTCTTTTCAAGTTTAATTTTACTAGAAATAAGTGTTCGTTCAGAGTGGAAATTTTTTTTCGTTATTTATACCGCTGAGGAGTCTAAAATTTAAATATTTTTGGTGTGCCGAAAATCTACAATTTTCTACAGTTCAAGAAATTATTAATTGCAATTTCCAAATGAAAATCTTGTCAAAATTCGTAGAAATAGAAACGAGAAAGAAATATTACTAAAGCTTATATAAATTAAAGTAGTTTTTTTTACTTAAGCTACTTAAAAAGTGCGTGCAATGGCGGGTTTTTTCCTATGCAAACTAAGCGCAATCTTATACGGAGCCCCGCCAGTAGCCGAAATGGAGAGCATACGACACCGGATATAAAAAAATAAAATATTAATTCACTTTATTGCTTCTGGATACAGGGACGGAGTTACGAATAGGCTGAGCACGGCGGAAAATTTTCAATTGATCACGTTTTTTTCGTTGATATTTCTAAATTAAATTTGTATTCGGTATGTTGTAGAACTGTCAAAACATACAAAATTTATAACTTAGATCTTGATAAATTTCGGGACAAAGTTTGACAGGATTAATGTTTTGTAAAAAGTAAAGTCATCATACATCGATTATTTTCTCTGTACTTTCAAAACTTTTTCTACTGCTATGCACCCTACAAATCAGTTGAATTCGCAATCTCTTGTGCGGCGTATACTAAAAGAGAAATCTCTTTAACAGCTATTCAATACACCCTTTTTCGCCAGTGTGTAAAAAACAACGTGTGCTTGGTTAGTGAAAAATGTAAACATTTCTCCTTTAGAAAAAGATAAATAAGTTGGTATATTTCGTTTTATCACATTCATGCTCAATTTTTTTAAGTGCCACATGCAATTTTTTCTTTCAAATTTTGCATTCATTTTTCGGGTTCCGTACCCAAAGGGTAACAACGGGAACCCTATTTCTAAAATTTCGCTGCCCGTCCGTCACCAGGTTGTATCTCAAGTACGGTAATAGGTAGACAGTTGAAATTTGCACAGACTGTGTATTTCTACTGCCGTTATAACAGCTAATAATAAAAATAAAACAAAATTAAAAATTATAAGGTGTTCCCATACAACAAACGTGATTTTTTCTGTGTTTTTTTCCTCGTTTTATTTTCATTCATTATTATTATCATAAGTAGGAATTATTTTTTCAAATGGCAGCAATATTATTATTTTTTCACATGACGCCTACTCTTATTTGAAAAGACAAATAAAAAGCACATAGTGTTAAATTTTGTACGATGTTACGGAACCCTCCGTGCGTGAGTCTGACTCGCACTTGGCCGGTTATTTAATTTATTTTTTTTCAAATGACGCCTACTCTGATGCGTAATCTCTTCCTATTGAACAGCTATTAAACATATATCTCTTGTTAGTTGTGTTCTGCAGAACACTGTACTGCATGGAACCGAAAAAAGCACAAATAAATCTCACCATTTTTTCTCTCGCTCTTTTGTGAGTGACTACGGTAGCTGTAGTAGGCATTTCAGAGAATGTCAATGTGCGTACGATGTTGAAAGTCCTACTCTACCTGGTTGGTATACTATTGTTGAGTAATTGTTGGTATGGTGTCAGCCTTGGAGTTAAACAAGTACATCCTGCTGGAAAAAGGCTTTTTTGACATATATCCAAATGTGGAAATAGCACTCCGGATATTGCTATGTACACCAGGGTGAAACTGCTCGGCAGTGCGGTCGTTTTCAGCGCTAAAATGAGTGAAGAACTATCCATCGGGAAATGGATGCATTTCGGATGCATTCCGAAAACATTCTATGAAAGGTATGGAACCAATACGCTCTGATACCCATTTCTTTTAAATGAATTAAGGCAGAAACACATCCAAGCAAGCCTCAGGCATGGCCTCTCTCAGGCTTCCTCGCAGCTCGCCTCAAGGCTTGCCTCAGAGAATTGAAACAAAATGATACTACCGGGATTGGTGCTGTCATTGTAATTTTGAGAGTACATCTGTTGACAGAAGTAGGCCTGAGAGAGTAAAATTTCCAACATTGAGAAAAGCGCGCCTTGCGGCTAGGCCGTGAGGCTAGCTGCTGGCTTGGTTTTGTATTTAATCATTTTAAAACCCCTGTAGGAAATTTTGACAACGACTCGAGGAAGCCTCGAGGCCTGGATATGTTTTTTCCATTAATATCCTACGACGGAAAGGTATATATGGTTGCTTGCTAACTTGCTCACCTTACCTCTGCATGACCTGTAAGGTGAAAGAAAGCCTTCCCTATTAAATTTTTGGAAGATGAAAAGAAACATTTCTTATTAATTCTTTGGAAGGTGAAAAAAAGGATTACGTGTACAAAACCATTAAGCATGAATTTTCTGAAAGTTTGGAAAGCACCATTCAATTTTTACTCTCATAAAAGTGTTTTCACTCAGAGGTAAAGGAAAGAGCTTTCCTTGCTTTCTCAGAAAAGTGTGAAAAATAAACGCGTCTTTACTTAATCGTATCCCGTACTAAACTGAAAATAATCTACTGCTTGTTCTGAAATAATGCACAAATCAGAATATTTTCCATCTCCAGCTCCACGTACTTTTGCTTCCTTCATTTCATTTAAAAACAATAAAAATATAGCCGTTTTCTTTTGTGTAGATACCTTGTTCTAGAACTCCCATATACTGGAGAGAACAAATTGTTCTGTCGATTGAAGCGAACTATTTGTACTGTGAGCTTCATTTAAAAAAATCTTTCTACGAAAATATATGAGGCGTTCTTTTGTATATCTTTTGTTCCACTTTTTTCTACTGACAAAAGAACATAGCTCATATGACGCATTTTCGATCTGCACGCACTCCGTCGAACTATCCTGTGCAAATAAGCCGCACAAATTTCTAACTCTTTTTAATAACAACGCGAATGATATATCTATTCATTATCCTTGCCTTCTTTTAGTATTCCTTAAAAGGTACATAGCATACTCAAAACTATGACACGTCAATACATTACGCCTGCCTTCCTAACCCAGGTCACAACGTAAGGTACGTTGATGTACTCATTACAAATACATTCCAGGTAATATTGACAGTAAAACTTATCTAAGTCAGGTATTCCCTTTTTTCCCGCTGACTATTTAAGATCCACCACGGAGGAGATTCGACTCAATTCACTCTCTGTGCTGTACATAGACTCGAAAATACTGCAGTCTGTAGACTATAGTGAAGTAATCCGATCTTTTGTAGAGAAAAAAGTTCGCCGTATGTCAATCCAACCCTATCCTTACACGTAACGATCTTTCTTTGCATATAATTTCGTACTTATTTGTAATATTTTTAAGTCTGCTTGTTTATTTTCTAAAGTCAACGTAAGTTAAATAAATAGAAAATTACGGTAACATTTTTGTCTTCATGTCCGGACTTGTATGCCAAATAAGATTGTCTTTATATAAAAACCTGAAAAAAATTAGATATCATATTGACATTGAATATGCTTTGATAACAACTTTCCATCGATTGTTTGTCTTGATAAGATATTTCCCCATGCTCTTCGCACACAGTATAAATTTTCCACAATTTACGTAACTATGGAAAATGGTGTAGTTGAATCAAATAAAATAGACAACGATTTAGCAAAAATCCTATCTTAGAAATTTTCGTATGATATCTAGAAAGAAACATAAATCTGGTAGGATTGGCTGAGGGAAGAACCTATTTGAACCGTTCGTAACATATAGTAACGTTCTTCCGTAAATAGTGTTGTTTTTCTGGATGAATTAGCAAAAGTAGAGCCATAAAAATCTTCGTTTAGTATTACGAAATGGTATATTACATGATAGTTAATAAAGCAAATATGTTTTTTTTTTAGTTATTGGTCCAAAAATATAGATTACGGTAATTAATTGTAATGTGAAAAAAATAAAAATAAAATAAAATCAATCTCAACCTTCTCTCGGTCCTAGTTGTCTCAAGAAATAGAATAATCATCTTGTCTGTTCGTCGACATCGATCGCAGTCATGCAACTGTAGTACTAGAATAGTTACCTTAATATGTCCGTTAACATGATAATTTTCTGTTGCTGAGAGACAAGTCTGCAATCCTTTTAGATAGCTCTGACATCCGATCTAAAAGAATTCTGCATCATTATCAAGTCCGGTTACCCGCTTTTATTGGATATTCAAACTTCTTAGCTGCATCCTTAGTTGAGGATTTAAAATATCGATCGAGCTCTAATTTATCCTCTCATATACTTCTCTGGGTGCATGCCTCTTTCGCAAAATTATATCGATCAAAAGATAATCCCGTGGTTGAGATCTGTATACAAAACACACAAAATTTAGTAAGTCTTTTTCGAATATCTTCGCCATCCGCTAACGCCCCCCCCCCCCTCCCTCCACCACTCTCCTTATCTGTTCAACGATTCTATTTTATATAATACAGGAAATTTACATAATTTGTTTCGCTTTGATCCATTACCAACTACACTATTTGAAGAAAACTGGTAGAATAAGGCTTAAGCCCTAAAAAATTAAAAAAAAAATATTACATTGCATTTGGTCCTACACAGTCCAAATTCGACTGGACAATAACATCCTACACCATATTTTGTGATGCGCGCACATAGAGGTCTCTGAGCATCAATTTTGTTCGTTGAAAGTTTGCAGGTGCTTCAAAAATGCTGACATTTTTATTTATCGTTTAATGTGCACTTATACTTACAAGACATACATCGAGCTTTAAAAATTTAATCTTTTACCTCACAGTGTATGCTACGAAAGTTATCCCCAACCGAGTTAAATTTTGTGTTTCGGGGGCTTTTGGAAAATTGTGCGAATTTTGCTCTTCGTATTATTCTTTATCAGTATAGTGTACATTTGAATATACTGACTTTGATCATATTTATAACGGGTGTAAGGACTGATTGAGAAAAATACGGAAAGCCTTCGGGTAGCATTAAAAAACTGAGATCAATTAAATTATGGTCTGGCAGGTCGACATAGGGACTACACAGGAATAGAAGCCATTCAATGCGCTGTACTGGTAACCCTATATAAACAACAAAGATCAGAACGATAATCTGTATATGTTAATACGACACAAATTACCTCCTCTAGTAGCAGAGTAGAGATACCAGGGTTGAAGATAAAAACTGCGCTAAAGTAGTTAGTTTTCGGTAGCCCAAAACATCAGAAGGTAGGTCTTAATACTGAGAGCGATGGCGGGTTCGCCGATCATTAATTTCATTTTTAGTAAAATTTAACAGTGAGTGCTATCAAGAGAGATGTTAATTTATTCAAAATTTTATCATAATTTAAAGAGGTTCTTCTTCTAGAAATAATTATCAGTTACACAAATTGTGATCTAGTTCAGAAGTAGTCTATCAACTAAATCTTTATTGCTGTGAATCGTTAATGATTTTAAATAATAGATCTATTAAAGATGAAGAATTTCTTTCTTTCTTTTAAAGGGATTCGAAAGCACATGAGTGATATTGGGAAACATCTCAGAACAATAAAAAGAACGTCTTCAGAAATGTTTCCAGCAAACATTTGAATTTATTCATGAAAAACAAGCAACAAGCAACCTTCAGAGAAAAAAAATCACTATTCAAGTGTTGCTAACAAACTATAAAATGTACATACGAAAATGAAAGTAATTGCTGAGAAAATAAAAATTAATGATGTTTTATAACAAGGTGAAGTGAGAACATTAAAAGAACTTCCTCCATTGTGACGACTATAGTTTCCAGTAATGCTAAAACATCAACAGCTTCCATCTTCATTCTCAATTAACTACCCAATTTGTTTTGCAAATTTCAAAGGCAATGCAAACTGAAAAACCCGCAACTTAATAAAAACTTCCGAGTAAGAGTTCCCTGTCCACACGTTTTTCATATTTTGGTCTCAATTATTGTGTAAAATATTTTAAATTGCGCTATTAGAATGCATAATGTACTCTGCGCACCCTTGAAAGTCGATAACCGAATATTTATTTTTCTTTATTGATCTCAGCATTAAAATAAGCTTTCTGAAAATCCTCTCGAAAAGCGAACGCTTCATCATCATCACCAATTACAACATAAGACAGCATTATTTTACCGCTTTCAGGATGTTAGTTCCCCGTAATGATAAGACACTTTTGCTTTGATTAAGTTTTGAAAACAATTTTGTATTAAACTTGACTCCCCCATCCGATATTCTCCCACTAATACATAGAATGCATTCATAACTAGCATCAATCCACTATATCAATTAGCATCAGGTCATGCTAGGTATGAATAAATAATGAATAAAATTAAGCGCTGTGATCAAGGAGGGTTATGTGTCCCATCTACTTAACACAAACTGTTTGAAAATTGATGCATTGTTTCAAATTTCGTAGCTGTCCGTAATAAATATTTTTGTGGAAATCTTCAAAAAAATATCTTTTTGTTAAATCTCATATACATAATACCTCGCATACATTTTCAATAATCTTCCTATAGCTAGAGCAGATCTTGTACTGAAAATTTGAAATCCTCATAGAGTCGATAATTAGCTAAAGCTCGAAGAGCTGCTACACACCTGACATGAGCGCTTTAATTATTATTATCAACTTTGTAAATTATCGATTTTGATACATGGATTTAATGACAGCACCTAACTGTCTTCGTCAGAACAATCTTCTGGCTCCTATCTGAAATTAGTTAAGTAATCACGACTAGCTTAGGACGAGCTTTCGATCTCAACGATTTTGTATAATTAGCTGTACCCACCGTCTTTCCCCAAGAATATACAGAGTGATTTTGAATTGTTGGTCATAAATGCAATAGGATTGAAATGTTAGCAATTAAAAATTGTAAGGCAGGCAGGAGGACAATTTCAACTCTTTCGAATTTAGAGGGTGATTAAGAAAATATGCCAGTGACATCGGATATTCACATGCATGGCCCTTGATGAAGATCATCTGACAATTCTTGCGCTACTTAATTTTAGTAAAGGGTTTGTCTCCAGAGATCACTCAAAATTGCTAGCTAAATTGGGTAATAAATTCCTCTTCTCTTCATCGGCAACTTCAAAACCACCCACGCATAAACACACCCACATACACACACATACACGCGCCGCGTCTCCAAAGCCGAAGGTCCTGATGGTTTCTCACCCATGTTAATTAAGAGATGTGCCTCATATTTAGCTAAACCTTTGCGCAAACTATTCTACTTGTCTTATTCGACAGGAAAATTTCCAAATGGTGGAAAATAACTCATGTTCAGCGACGCCTCAAATTATCGACCAATTGCAATCACTTCGATTCGTTCAAATGTTTTTGAATCTATCATTAACTCTAAATTAATGAAGTATCTATAAACTAATCAACTCATCAATGATCGGCATTATGGCTTCCGAACTGGACCCGCATCTGGAGACTTGCTGACTTTTCTTACGGAACATTCGAACCGTACACAATTTCGGTGTTTTGTAGTCACAAAATCGTTGCTCTAGTTATTAAAATGATCTATGATAGAGTCTGGCATCCAGCCGTTTTAGTTAAACTTAAAGCACTTGGTCTCTTCCCTCGTCTTCTATTATAGATTGAAAGTGTTTTACCTGATCGCATAATCCCGGTTGTACTAAATGGGGTTTCGCCAAAAACTCACCCTATAAATGCCGAGAGGTCCCAGGGCTATGTTATCTGTCTTCTTAATTTTCATTAATGATCTACTTTCCCGTACTATTAATCCAGTCCATTGTTTTGCCTATTACAGTAGCCTTGATGTCGCTTACTCTTTTGACATTCTTGGGGACTCCAGAGAGAATGCAATATCTGTCAAACGAGATGGCTAGATTAGATCATTCAATAGCGACCTTGATAATATCGAATATTTCGATGACAGTATCCTTCATACTCCTATGGACTCCAGAGGGAATGTTACATCTGTCAAACAAGATTGCATGATTAGATCAATGAGTAACGACTTTGATCATGTTCCCGCTTGGAGTAAAGCGATTCCCGTTGAATTCAAGGCATCTAAGTGCCAAAGCTATAGCATCACTTTGAAGCAAAATCATAGCTTTTCACTCCCATTTCTTTTGATGGAGCACTGATTTGCGATACACCGTCTTTTTACATTCTTGTGTTTCCCTATTTTTGCTAACTACAATGGGTGATTTGGAAGTTTTACACTTTCATTATTTACAAACCAAAACAAAACAATTAATTTAAGGTCTCGTTCGACTTTCGCGAGTGGCAAAAGTTGAACGTTGAGCAACTTTCTTCGTCCCGAATGGTGTCTACTCACTTATCTGGTCGACACGTATCTTAATGATAAATTTATGTATTTGACATTTGCGAGTGGTGGCGAGTGTCTTCGAACTTTTGAACTGTTTCCAGCTTATACTGTTTTTCAACCAAAGTTGCGCCCCTCCCACACAAGAATCCTGGAACCGCCCCTGGTGACGGCCAATAAAACCGTGTAGAAAACTTGGTCGTTATTATTGTTTAAATCTGCCGATGAAGATAACATACTTTTTCTGCTCTATCGTCAAAGTGCTTCGTAAAGCGCTGTATGACAATATACTTGGCAGGTAGGAGCTATGAAGCTCTCTATTGACCAATCGACTAGTGCATGTTAGAGCTATAGAGCTTACTATTAGGATAGCCAGGAAAAATTACCAGAGCTATAAAGAGATCTATTAGTAATAAAAGGGGCAAGAGCTGAAGAGCTCATTAACCTTGAAGTGGGGCCATGTCAAAGCTAAGGGAGCTCTCAGTTTGGTTCGAAATGAAAAACACGTCTAGAGTTCAAAATTAGCTCTGCTTTCTTTATTCCAGTTGCTCTGTATTTATACACTTTGATTTATGCTGACCTCATTCCTTATTAATCATAATTGCTGCGCTTGCAGATTTTTGCACACAGGGCATTAACCTAAGTTGCAGCCAAAAAAGCTACAATGCAATGCTTTTCATTGATCGTTTACTTTCTAGTTCCATGTGCTGTTATTAATACCTTTATAACCGTAAAGCATAAATATAGCATAAAGCTTTATCGTCGTGTATTGATACATGACCCTTTATATGTGAATAATGCTTTCGCCTGTCCGCAGTAAAATGGACACAAAGGCGGATACCATGAGGGGCGATCTAATTAAATTAAGTTAAAAATATAAAACAGAAAATCTTCTTAAAAAAGACTGCTTCAAAATGCGGACTAGAAATAGAAAATAATTTTTCCCTTCACTCAGAGTTTTCCTTCAATTTGCAGTTAATTAAATTTTTGAATTATATTACATTTGTGTATAAATTTTAAAATTTTCACGGTATACAAAGAAAGCAAGATTTGGGCAGTTCAAATTTTAAGACTATAGTAAAAAACAATTTCCCTAAATTGAGATTTGGAGCTCCTAATGTTATCAAAATTCTTGCAAAGTTTGAAGTTTAATTCCCAGACTTGCCTTTCTTTGTGTACCTTGAATATTTTAAAATTTATTAACAAATTTAATTAAATGCAAAATGAAGGGAAATTTTTAGAGAACTTCTGTGTATTCATCATAATGAAGTGAAAATTACTTTCTATTTTTTAATGCGAATTTTGAAGCAAGATGTTTTTAAGATGTTTTTTTTATATTTTTCAAGTATATTCTTTTTTAGCCTTAAAGTATTTTCAAAAAACTTAAAATTAGATCATAAAGGAATTTTCAGTTCAAGAAAAATGTTTGAATTTTTTGTGAACGAAAGCTCACAAAAACTGGGGTATTTGATGAAAAGTAGTACATTGGGAAAATCATATTAGATGGGGTAATTAATATCAGATTCAGTTTGTCTGCAAAGATTTATTTTAAAGGAAATGGGGTTATATATTAACCCTACCAAATTAGCACACCTCGAAAATTTCTCTATCGAAGTGTCGATTTATAAAGAAATTATTGAAAAAAAAAATTAAAGATTTTGCCTTTAATCTGCAACAAATTTCAGCCAAGCTCAATACGTTTTCTTTCTAATACTATAACGTGTACAACACATTTATGTAAATTATGGTGTTTGAACGAAATTCAAACTAATTTTATTCGAAAAACACCAGCAACAAAATAAAACAAGAAGTGTATAATGCTAGCCACTAACCGGTCAGGTATACTCGCATTCAAGTAGTGCTTCATGGCTTGTATATTCCGGATCCGGGGGTTACGATTGCCGCAAAGCGAAGACATTGTCAAGGGGCAAGTTGTTAAACTCTATCAAAAATTAAAAGCATTAAAAGCCTTTGATATGTCTGTGGCAACGAGCTTGGACTAAAATAAAATCTTGCAATCGTAAAATCGTTTAAAAAAGAAAAATTTCCATGCAAAATTCGGCGCTTCGTAATAGCAGGAACCGTACTACTCATCAGTACGGCTTGGTTCTTGCCTCACAGAGCAAAAAATTTTTTTGTGTGAATTGTATACGAAGCGAAATACTACGCATTTACTTGATGTGGGACTAGCATTTTATAGAGAGTTCTGCCATGAAATAAATTCATAGCGAATTAAGTCAATATGAAATTGACTAACTTTGCTGCAAAATTCGTAGCTCGTGAATTGAGTGGGAACAAAACTCTTGCAATCGAAAAATCTTTACAATAAAAGCAATTTCTATGCAAAAGCGGGCGTTTCGTAATAGCAGGAACCGTATTACTCATCAGTACGGCTTGGTTCCTGCCTTTCATATACGCCACAGAACACAGTCAAGCTGAGCTCATATATGCACTTAAAATAAGCTTGGACTCACCAACCACGGATCCAACGTTTTAAAATAGGTTCAAAAACTTTCGAATGAATTGATGTGATTGCATTCGGTATACAGGCACTATGAAAATCTTTCGATGAAAGAAACAAATAGCACATAAGTTTTCTAAATTAAGGAGTGAATAGACGCACAAAAGTATGTTAGTCAGGGTGCGTTAAATGTCAACCGTATACACGTAATCTGGCAACGTCAGTAAATACTATAGTCGTACTCATAATTTTCTGAAGTGGAGTAGCTGCGTCATACAGTTATTTGAGTTATTTGAGTCAACGCAACAAATTTTTTTCAGTACCTTAGTATTGGAAATATTTTTGATACTTTTCCTTACATCCAGTAAAGGACGAAGAAAATAGCATTTTCACGCGTGATATTTTGACTTTTATTAGAAACTCGGTTCTGTAAAAACAAAAGGCGATGTGACGAAGAAAGGAGAAACAATGAAAAATATGCACCATCACATTCTTTGTTAACTAGAAATGATTTGTTTTAATGGTAATATAATTTTACGACAAGAAAACGCATTCATGTACACGGAAATAAATATATGAAATACTGTTACGAGCGTGGCCTTTCCCAGCAAACAATTTGGCGAGGTTTTGCCAAAAGTAAGGAATGAGTAATAGTTGTAAAACAGTGACAGTATTATGGCAACAAAGTGTATATATGATTCCCTCTCTTTCAACTATTGCCTATTTCTCGCCTTTAGCAAGCCTCGTGAAAATCAATTCAAAAAATGGAAAGAACGAAGAAAACATAAGCTTTATGCAAGTTTTTTTCTGTTTGTTTATTTTATGTCCAAAAACACAATCGTAATTAAAAGAAGAAAAATAATAATAAGATATTGTGGAAAAGATTGCCCTTATGAATTAAAAATTTCAATCCAGACATATTAAAAATAAGTTTAAATTGGTAAATTAAAAGTAATTTACTCAACCCGCGCATTTGGCAAATATATAAAATATATATACTTGTTTTTGGTAAGGAATATGCGAATTACTTATAAATTGCCTTTTTTAGCATACTTTCGTATGTCCGTTTAGTCCGCCGCCTAAATTACAAACGAGCATTTGGCAATATCGTTTTCGAGGGTTATGCTTGCCCATGGCAAGTTACTTTCGAGTTATTTTCGATTCAATTTGTTTGCTGGGTTGTTATTTAAAATACAATACAAATAGTTTACATCGATCACTTCACTGTTTGAAATAATATTCCGCCTCGTGGATGTAAGAAGCGCCGTATTTATATTCTACAAATTATCCTGTAAATTCTATTCTTCTAACCCAAGATTTACTAAGATTTCACTAGCGTCAAGTTGTTTCCATTTCCAACAAATGTCGTTTGTATCACTTTGTTACGCGTAACAATACGATGATGAAATGAATGTATTTTTTTATACTTTTTGCTTTATTTTACTTTACTTTGCACATACATGGACAAAAACAATTCAACAACCGATTTATGTTCTGTTATGGAAGTATGTTGAGTGATTGACATCGGACGTAAAGTCCAGACTGCCAGCATGAGCTGACAGATCACTCGACAGACAGCGTTCACTGCAGGGCGGCATGCTAGCTCGCCTCGGCTAATTGGCGGAGAGTGTGGGGAGGTTCCACGACAAACCTGCCGCTACCATCAGCCATAATCAAAAAAAAATCGTGCCTATCAACACAAAAGCCGGCACACATTCGGTCCTGAAGGGACCCTTACGTCACTTACCTGTATACCATCCTCGAAGGCGCAGATGTTTCGGCCTTACTGCATGCCCCAACCACACATTTGACACTGAGGGCAAATAGTTCACAGTGTCCCTAATTGACCTGAAAGGAGAGAGAGTAGCGGACCTAAACGACCTTCATGTGCGAGGGCTCCAGGATAGTGAGAGGAGAATCAAAACTTTTAGAATTTCAAGATTACGTTATAATTTTTCCCGTGTACAATGTGATTTAATAATAAAATATACAACCTCTCTTTAATTCGTTACATGATCTATGTGTGGGTGAATAGAATATCTACATAAAATTACTAAATTTCAGTTTTACCTAATGAGATACCTAGCCTTAATAGTAAACCATTTAAAAGTTATCCGTAATGTATATTGTGACTCCATACTTGTTTTGGTGTTAAGACTGGCAAATATAATTGATTCCGTTTATATATGTATGTAGCTACACATATGTATATATAAATATTTCCGACAATAAAACGTAAGGAGAATCCTGCCAATAAACCATATTACGGAAATTGTCTTATATTCAATATTATAAACCCGTTTAGTTTCAATGGTTAATATGCCGGGAACGGACAAAACTCTTAAATGGTAAGTTTCAAAAAAAAAAAATATATGTAATATAGTAAATGTAAATATAAAAATTATTAGAGGTAAATATGTATTATCTACTAGCTAAATGTAATAATATCTAGGTATAAGGCAAAGGAAACATTTAAACCGTTTGCTTTAAACAATAAGGAAAACTAATAACCACACAAAATAATATGAATCGAAACAATTATTTTAAAAAGCCAGTCTCTATGAATTCGATTGCAAAGGGTTTTTCTTGTTTTGTTTGTCTTTGTTGTTGTTTTTTTTTTTTTTGGAAATTCTATCCTTGCTAAATTTATATGCAGATATATATATATTTTTATAATATCTTGCGCTCTATGGTAGTACAGATATAGCTATAGCTACATTCAAAGGTAATGCTACTCACTTTGTATGGTTTTCTATTGTTGTCATAGACGCCTAATTAATCAACAATTGCACGTACCTATTATGATCGCATGTTTCCTTATTCTTATATCTTTCTTCCAAGTTTATAATATTAATTAATGATCGGCAAGTTTCACTTTTGTGATAGTTTACAACACTGATAAAAGTTTAATTGATAATCATCAGTAGTTGAGACTGTTTAGAAATAATGTGATTTTTGTTAACTTTGTGTAAAACAATTCAAAAAATGTAATAAAAGGGATTTCTAATATCAAAATAAAGAATATGAATCATATCTGAATTTTCTCATGCCAAGGCATGAAATGAGTCTCTACCTTAAATTGAAGTTTTTGAAGAGTGTTTCAAGACATTCTAAGAATGGTTATTTTTCATGTTGATTCCAAACAAATTACCCCTTTGGTCTAATTCTTCAATTACGTTTCTGGTGGCTGTTTGACATCGGTGAAGGTGCTGTTGATGGACTGGTCAATTCTAACGACATAGATCCACGAGTTCTCTTGACTGCCTGAATATTTTATCGCATTCAGGACAAAGATAGACATTGCCCACGCCTGAACTCTGCAATTAAGTCCGAAACGTCGGAATCTTCCTAGCTGAATCAAAAAATTTTGCCTTAATTTGGGGGTTAAGACGTGATGCTCTCGATATTAATACTGCTAGTAATTAACAATAGATCAATACCAGAAACGGAAAATATTCTAAATTTACTAACAATTTTTATTTCCTTTCCGATGTCTACAGAATTCTACTTATTGTAATCCTTCGTTCTATTGCTAGCCGGTTGATGTGACAAGAAAAGAAGATTTCTTCTTCTTCTCCGGCAATGCCAGGTATGAAATCTCCGAGCTAGGGTGCGTGCGGACTGTCGATATGGCAGCCGGCCGGCATCCGTACTGCAGTAGTTCTCAGTG
Source organism: Dioctria linearis (assembly GCA_963930735.1). Taxonomy (NCBI): domain Eukaryota; kingdom Metazoa; phylum Arthropoda; class Insecta; order Diptera; family Asilidae; genus Dioctria; species Dioctria linearis. Next base: position 287,618,114 of record OZ005741.1, read on the forward strand.
TAGCGTGCTGCTATAGGCAGAACGCTACGACCATAACAGTTCAGTTGAATAGAATATTTATCTTACGGAATGAATATAAGAACATTTATCGATTTACTTTAATTTTTCTTAGTAAGATAACATAAACATATACTAACAAAATTTAGGTTTCGATTAGTGAATTTTAGATGACAATAAATGCACAAAGTGAGTCTAGGATTATACTCTAGTTGAATTAAACTAGAAGTCTCTTGCATTAGTATTATTGAATTGTATCACATTATCAACTCAATTCAATCTATAAAATGTTTTAGTCATTTAAATCATAAAAATACAATAAAATTCTAATCACGGTTTCTATTCTTGAGCTTAATAATATTTTTCTACCCCAGGTTACTAATATTATTGTGTTTCTGATAGGTCACGGCGAAACATTTCACCACAATCCGCAACATTATATACATCAAACACCTCAACAATATGCAAATCATGAACATCAACAATATGATAATCATCAACATTGGCAATATCAAAATCAACATCACCAGTATGAAAATCAACATCAACAATATGAAAATCAACATCAACAATATCAAAATAAACATCCACAATATGAAAATAAACCTCAACAAAATGTAAATCAACCTCAAGGAAATGAAAATCAACCTCAACAAAATGTAAATCAACCTCAAGGAAATGAAAATCAACCTCAACAAAATGTAAATCAACCTCAACAAAATGTAAATCAACCTGATGAAAATAAAAGTGGCCCTCAACAAAATATAAATCAACCTCAGCAAACTGAATCATCTACGTCTCCGTCTACATCGTCCAATACATCAGCCCCCCTATTGGATGCACCAGTATACATCCAAAGTACAGATAACTCAGCCGCTAGTAGGGTTAGCGAAAAAAGTTAGTGGCTCTATTATAAATTTTAACAAATTGAAACTATTTAATTATTTCTAATTTTATTTTTTCAAATTGATAGAATGCTATGCAACCTATTTCCCGGGGGATTTTTTTATTGCCGTTGCTGGTGGAGAAAAGGCTAAACCTGGAGAATTTCCTTATATGGTATGGAATACGATTTTTCACTAATCTTCATAACATAATATTTAACAACACAAAATCGAAATATTTATGCATATCAAAAATATTGAAAACTAAGAAAAACGGTATGTGAATTAGTCTAGGTACAATTTTTGTCCATTCCATAGTCTAGGTCTAGATGACTGATCGTAAGTACATAAATGTATTCACCCTAGTGTTTTGAAAATTATTATTGATAGTTCATCAAAGTTATTACATTGTTAGAATGGTTCATCGGACCGTAAAAGTGATCATAACTAAGTTCTCTTCTGATTTATTACCTGTATGAAAAAAATCTGCGACTTATCGAGAGTGTGGCCTTGAGAAATCTGTATTTTCTATGGAAGACTGATTTAGATTATTTTAGAATGTAGATCTACAGTTTTTATAAAAAAATCAAGAAGACAATTTCAGTTGCAGAAGTCAACGTGTTTGCAACCAGTTTCCAAATATGGTAAAAAATGCGATTTCAGAACAAGCTCTCTATGTCAATTCGTTCACAAATCATCGCTGCGACAGGCAGACGAACTGATGAATGGACGAGCTCAGTACACCTTAAAATTTTACTCACACCGCACTTCTTCTATATGGCATACCTTTCATTCTACTCTTTTCCGCTCTCGCAGTGTTTAATGCGAGTTCACTTATTTTTCGTCTTTTATCCCGCCGAACACAGCATTTAACCAAGATAGTATAAAGATTAACGATTTTTTCTGGCTTCTGACCTGAACAGAATACAGCACCGGTCTAATTGGTAAGCAATGGAAATTAGCGGAGAAATTGGTTATAACTGGTGCCTCTGCGAGTTCGGTCGGCGTAAGTATTATACATTATCAGCAACCTGTGTATGGCTACATCTAAATGAGCAGATAGCAGAGTTCATCCATTAGGATAGAGGTGGTCAGCGAATCACCATCCCATCTATATGTGTACAACTGTTTAGTCTGTCATATTTTGTCACTTATGTTTTTACTCGCGGAACTATAGGCTATGATGTGTGACGCAACGATTTAACTTATTTGAACTACCGACTTATATAAACGTGTTTCGTCTTATCAGCTTGTCATCATCAGGGGTCTTGCCGTACTGAGTGATAGATTAATTTAGCTGCTAACTAAACTCTCATCGGTCATTAACGCATGTGTACTAAATAAGCATTCAATGGTCGGCTTTTTTTTTTAGAAATCTAGCTGATCGTTTACACTATATGATAGTCATCGTTCTTTAAATAAATCTACTCCACCAAATGTTATCCATAAAATCTGTGATTTAATTCATACTAGGGTTGTCCAAACCTTAAATTTGTAGCTTCGTAACAATATCAGATGCAGTTTTCTTTGATTTCTCTGAATCATTTACACTTTTCTCGAAACGATTGTTTTTGTCAGGTTCCATCGCTCATCCCTTCCAGACGACCACTTTCAGTGTGACCCAACTATCTTACTTCCACTGGCATTATAATTGGTCTTTTCATTTCTATGTTTTGGGAGAAATCCTCCGTAAACATCAATCGAATGTTGTCGTACAAATCCACGCAAATTGAAGCATTCTTCGTTTAATTTTAATGTTAAGGGTAATCTTAAATAGGTTTCTATCGGCGACTTAGAATTATTCGATCCTGGTATATCCTCATTAGCTTTGGATACTACCATAGCTGGAACATGAACTAGATGTCGCATGCAGTACCAAAAAAGTATACAAAATTTATGTCGCTGGTTGGTCAAATCCTGAATATACCACAACATTTGAAATGATGTATACGTCAAGTGATACATAAAAAACATATATTATATATATATATATATTATAAAAAACATTTGCTTTCGGTACGCTCTAAAACAAGGTATGGTCCATTCCATTTCACAATTTGTATACTCTGCTCTAGTGTGCCATGCGACATCTAGTTCTTGTTCCATCTATGATACTACTCACAACAAGTTGATAAAAGGTGCAAAATTCACCAAGAAAAATAACGTTGCCATTGGTGTTTGAACATATGACTAGTGTGTTGGTGTGTGTGAGCCAGTCTTAGTGTTTCCTTTTATTTCTTGAGTTGAAGTTGCCAAGTTATTTAATATTGTAAGCAAGCACATTGTAATAACCGTCTTCAAGAATGCTCTTACTTTTGTAAGGATATTGATAACAACATCCTTTTGTTGTTCAGTTGGTTTTGTATAATGATGACTCTTCATATGGGAACATATGCCCTCGTACACCACACCATATGCTTCTTGCTAAGCCCTAGAATCGTAATGTTGCCAAATCCTTCCATCCATCAAATTTCCTGTGTGGTAGGTAATAAAGCTCTCTTCTGTTGTGAAAATCATGTCCTTCTTAGAAAGTAGAGAAAGTAATATATTTGAAATCAGTCTGAATTTAGGTCAACATTGTTTCGGTTAATAGCGATAGATTTGTTATTACAAAAGATTCCTAACATCGAGCACAGTCGCCTCTAGGAGGATGATAGCCTTCCATTTTCAGGCCAACTATATTAGGTTAGGTTAGGTAAGAGGGGTACTGCTCGAAATATCCAGTCTGCTTTAGACCTCAGGAGGTGCTTCCCTTAGAATTTTCAAGATACATTTAAGCTCTTTACTTTACAGTTTTCCCAGATTTTAAATGAAGCAGCTACCTAATAGCCTACTTCGTTTATTTATTAGAGTGTGACAGATTCGTTTTCTTCCGAATCCTTATACCACCTGCAGTAATCGTACGCCTCTATTTCCAATCTATTAGCAATATCTCATATGCCCCAACGACCTGTAATAATTCCTACTAGATTCCTGGTATCACTTCTACTAACGTGAAATAATTCTTTTGATCTTTTTCTATCATATGCCGGATGTAATTGTCTGGCAATACGGAAAGTTTCTCTTTAGGCCAACCAAGTACATGAGGCGGTCACTCCCAGGAAAATTATGTTTATGCTGCGAATAATGTATGTTCGAATAATGTAAAATAATTCAATAACCCTTTAATAAATAAATATTTCATTGATTGACTGAACAAATTTAACAAATTTTCTAGGCTGCAATAGGTTACAGAATATCAACAGGCGGATTTGACTATCAATGCGGAGGCACTTTAATTTCTGAAAATTATATACTCACAGCTGCGCACTGCAGATCTGTAAATGGGTAAGTACATAAGCTAAGTAATCCAAAAACTATCCTGTTTAACAGCTCATTGATAAACATAAAATAAATTACCCATCCATGTTAATCTATCACCATGCAGTGTGAACATTCTTCTGGAAAATCGAATCTTCTGCTACCTGATTTCAGCACAGCTGCATATGAATGGAAATCTTTATTTTGTTCAGGAAATTTGATTATGGAATGGTCTAACAACAATTATTCATAGTCCGATATCGGCTTTCAATTAAATTTTGTATTTCTTTGCTTTAACTTTGCACTAGTTTTTGCTAGTTGCCTCCTTTTTTATTTTTTTTTTAAGTTTAATGTTTATATTTTAATTTATATTTTGATTGATTCTAACTTAACTATGTCTGCATGATAGCAGTCAAAATCACCACTACCTACGGAACGTTCCTTTGAATTAAAAATGCTAGCAAAAAATTAGAGGCCTTGTGCATCAATTAGTTTAAAAATATTGTTTGGCTGTACACTTGTGCTCTGGTGCCGTCTTTTTGACAACAGATATTTTTATAACGTATTCAAGCAGAAGATTAATAATTATTCGAACTCTATAGTCATATGGTGTGTTTGAAGATTAACGGTACTGTTCTTCAAGTGCACCTGTATTATTGTCACCCTGTAAATGTTGAACAGGTATCAATTCAAGAAAAACAACTCAAGCGAAATAATGTTGTGAAAAATGAGCTGGACGCTCATCTGGAGACTTGCTGACTTTTGTTACGGAACGTTGGAACCGTAGTTTTCACAATTTTGCTGAGACCAAAATCGTTGCCCTAGATATTTTAAAGACCTTCCATGTAGTCTATCATCCAGCACTTGGTATCTCCCCTCCTCTTCTATTATGGATTGAAAGTTGCTTATCGGGTCGCCTAATAAGAGCTGCACTAGATGGCGTTTCATCTGAACCTCATCCTATAAAAGCTGGGGTACCCCAGGGCTCTATTATCCCCCCATCTCTCTTCTTAATTTTCATAAATTATCTGCTTTTCCTTTCCTTAAATTCCATCCATAGTTTCGCCGATGGCAGTACCCTTGTTTGGCTTACTTCTTTGACACTCGTGCGGACTCCAGAGTGAAGGCTACATGTGTTAAACGAGTTTGCATGATAAGATCATTGAATAAAGATCTTAACAAACGATCTTGAGGCAAATGAATCGCGTCAAATTCAATGCATCCAAGTCCCAAAGCTGTCTCATCTCATTAAAACAAGATCATAATTTTCCACTAATTTACGATACACCGTCTTTATGCATTCTTGGCATTAATATTTCAGTAAGTTAAGCTGGACAGATCACATCTTCTCTGTTGCCATAGAAGCATCGAAATGTCTTGGATTTCTTAAAAGTTGTCAGAAACATTTCAGCCCGTCAAATCTAGCGCTCCTCTACAAGTCCTACATTATACCTAGAATGGAATACAATTCTCACATCTGGGCTGAGGCTGGTCGCACAGCCATAGCTTCATTGGTTATTCTCCAAAAGAGAGCCTTCAAGCTCATTGGTGATAAATCGACTCACTGGAGCACCGCCGCAATGTTGGATGCCTTTCACTCCTTTATCTCTATATGCATGGTGAATGTTCCGATGAAATATCTATTCAGATCCCTTGTAGAATAATTCCTGTACGCAATACTCGCGCTGCAAATCACGCACTTCCATTTTCCCTTCAAATAACCTTCGGCCGTACAGTAAGATTCAGTGATGCTTTTTTATCCCGAAATGTGCGCATTAGGAATAATCTACCATCTTCTGTCTTTCCTCCGGCATACAATTTGCAAAAGTTTAAAAGTGACATACATGAATCAGCACCTCCGCCGCTCTCCTCATATTCCTTAATTTCTCTTCCTATTTCCTTCCTGCCATGCTGTACTTTGCATCGTAGAGTATCTCCTGACCTTGGGTTAATAATAATAATAAAAAAAAAATCCTCCACTTTTAAACTTGTTTTATAAAAAATATTTTCATCACCAGCCAAAGACCAGCTGTAGCTCGAATCGGTGGAGCGAGACTTGACGATAATGCGCCAGAAAATCAACCACAAGAAATAACGGACGTTATGGTACATCCAGATTATAACAGGAGGCAAGTTTACAATGACATCGCTCTATTAAAATTGAAAAACTCATCAAGGTAAAAATAGTACATAATCCCTTTTATAAATAAAACATAATCAAATCAATCCAGCATCAATCCAGCTTGTTTATGGACAAAAGCTGACATCAATTATAACACAGCAACGGTGATTGGATACGGGCAAACAGGTTTCGGTAAAGTGGATGGAACCATTCTCGCCTCTCAAGAGTTTTATAAAAAAAATTCCATTTAAGGTTTAAGCACATCAAATGATTTAATAACAGTTGACTTACAACTATACTCTAGTGAAGTATGTAAGTCCTTTTATGCTCCCAGATTTCGAGTAGAAAGAGGATTGATAGAGAGTCAGGTTTGCGCTGGTGACTTTAATAAAGTCAGAGATACTTGTCCGGTTTGAATGAATTAATTAAATTCGAAGTACTGAGATTTTTTGAAAAACATATTTTCTAGGGTGACTCTGGAGGACCTTTATTGGCAAGAACTCAAGTAAGAGATAAAGAAATTCCTTTTGTTTTGGGCGTAACATCCTTTGGTCCTGGATGCGCTGAAGGTACACCTGGTGTATACACATCAGTATTCCCTTATCTTGATTGGATTGAACCGATTGTGTGGCCAGGAGAGTGAAAATTCCTGTATTAAAAGAAAAAAAACTTATTTACAATAAGTAAATTAATTAATTTTTACAGAATTATTGAATAGAAATAAACATAAAAAATTAAAATAAATATAAATAAACGAAAATAATTGGTCATCATTTTTTTCACTAGTTTCGATTTGAATGGCAAAGTGGGAGAAGAAATCAAGAATCCACTTTTGGCTTATTTTTGTTTGATTGCAATGCATATTCGCTGAAAAAGTAGAATATTTTGACACAAACAGTTAGAGAAAATTTTCAGAAAAAGAAAGGTTTTCGGAAAGCTCAAAACTACTAAAACTACTGTGTCTGGTTTTTTGGTTCATAAATTCAATAATAGAAAAACTCATATTGACGAAAATTCTTCCAATATTTTCGTTCTCACAATCGACGACATCAGAAAAATTGAACTCCTAAGTAACGGTCTCAAATTTATATGTGGAAGAGTAATAAAAAACAATGCGAAACAAATTAACTTCCTCCTTAGATGTTGCATTCAGAGAATTTTGTCATTGAAGTTTTTAATTTTTGTCGCTGATACGATGAAGTCCTTACCATACACGCTTTATAAAAAGAAAATCCCACCGCCACGTGTGTATGACCTTTGAACGTGAAAATAAAAATATTCAAACTCATGTTTACATTGAAAGACATCTATAAGAAATTTATGACTTTACGGAAAGTGTACCTACTATAAGCATTTTCAGGTTCCTAAGTATCCAAGGAAGAAAAACACTGGGAGTTTTTACACCCTAGATAAAATCTATAGGGGTATACTAAGTTTGTCATTCCGTTTGTAACACCTCTAAATAATGATGGTAGAGCAAAATGGATTGGACACCCACGCATAATATTAAAAGTTATTTTGATTTTTGCATGTCCGTCCGTCTTTGCGCACGATAACTTGAGAACGCGTATACTTAGAGACCTGAAATTTTGTACACGGACTTTTAACAAAAAATTAAAATTAAGTTCGAAAATGAGACAAATCGGGCAACTCCTTCGTGGGGTTGCCATACAAAACTTTCGTTTTCCACTATATATTTGGACACTGCCTGAGAACTCTTCGATATAGAGAGCTGAGATTTGGTACATGCTTTTTTCATTGTACTAGCAAATAAAATTTCAAAAATGGACTAAATCGGGAAACTCCTTCTTGGTGCTGCCATATAAAAATGTAGGTTTTTTACATATACTGTGAGAACGATCAGACCAAAGCATTTTTATTGTACTAAAAACTTCTTCAGAATACGAAATCCTATAAAATTATAATCATTTTTTCTGTCCGACAAACCATTCTAGAAATATATGCGAAAAAGCCCTTCAAAAATCAAACTTGCACAGAAGGGTGGCAATACGCAATTTCATACGGGCATTCATCTAGGGTATCATAAGAATTGGTCTTGAACCAATTCTAGCTTTTTTACTTGCTTTTAAATAAGTACCATTCGTAGTAATTGTCATGTGATTTTTTTTTTTATAAAGAGGTGAGGTAAAACTTTCATGTAAACCGAGACAAGAGAAAATTAGATTTTTGTAATTCCACGCAATGGTAGAACCCACAAAAAGTAGTATCTTGAAAAATTGTCCAAGAATTTTACTACAATCCTGCAATCTTCAAAAGTAATTTATTCATATAATGTTGTACATGGAATAGTTAAGACTGGATGGAAGACAATAAAGCTCTCGATTTGGAGCTTCCCAAAATTTAACTATGTAGTAGTAGCGTAAGCTTTCCTTTTAATCACATTAGCAAAGCCTACCAACAGTGCCAATAAAGTACTATTCAAAATTATGCACATATATACAAACTCGGGTATTTGCTTGGACTACTAGATGCTGTCTTCACCACAACAGGCTTTTGAAAATTAATTAATTAATTAGTCACTTTTTATGAAGATAGATTTATCCGGCTTTTGGGCCATTGAATAAAATTACCTTAATCTTCATTCTCGTATTAAAATAAACGTTTAAGCCTGGTATCGTGTTCGGGCAAGGAAAAATTTAACGCGATCTCCAAATATTTCACATTAGAATCGCTGGTAAAATTTTGACGTCTGTTATTTTGGAGAAAACAGAGTGACAGATATCCAAATTGTCAGTTTTTTACACACCAAACCTCCAAGCTGTAATTGCATACATTTTTCCCCTTTATTGGAGGCGGTTTTAACCTCTTTTTGACGGCTGAGGGAACAGAATTCGTTTTTAAGATCTTTTGATAATTTTAGACTACCAACTTTTTATACTGCTACAACGCAGAATAGTCTTAAATTTGAAACGTTTGAAAATGTTCAATGAATCCGGCCTTAGACGTAAAAGAGTAATGAATTTTACATCAAAAAAGATATTACACGTTAGTAAAAAACTTTAGATAAGTAAGCCAATGAATAATGGATTGAATGAATGAATAAAACATTTTAATCCTTTAATCAATTAAACAATAAGCAATTAATAAAAACAAAAAAAATCTGAAAATGCTCCGCGCATTTAAATGGTCAGTAGAATGAGTGGAGATTTACAAAGCGCTATCTATCTGATAATAGTGAAATTTCACTTTTTAACAGTGAACTTCGTAATGCACTAGTAAATCATTAGTAAAATTTTTGCTTGAGATTTTACCAGCGCTAAAATTTGTATGGAAATGTCACATTTTACTCGAACTCGATCCTAAGCTTTAGCAATAAATTGTATTCAAGTTAGAGGGGTCTCAATTTTAATGTATATAAAAGAAAATATGACATGAAAAATATTAACCAATTTGTAAAAACAACTCCGGTAGCATTACAATGGAAAACCTATGTGCGAAAAATAATAAAAATTGGAGTGTACCAGAGGCGCACCGAGGAGAGGGGCACGAATGGGGCCGCTCCCTCTCAGAAGGTCAGTTTTTTAAACGGCGCGTCTTTAGTGTCCTATTTCTCCGACTTGGACGTGGGGTACCCATGTGAACCCCCAACCTCCACCCAAACCCTACCCCACCCTGAAACCCATTGCACTTCATACTGCTGTCTAATTCAATAGCGAAATAAAAATTAACTCATTCGTCTAAAATATTGTGAAAGACAAGGGAATCTTTTTCGATTTTGAACTAATGTCCAACCAGAAAGTTGTGATATAACTAAAATTCACGTAGGGGAAGATGCTGCACCTTGGACATGTGTGTACCTTGGTCATTTTATTTTCCACACGGACTGTAGCTACCACCTAAATAAACGCCTTTTTATCCGATTTAACTAATCAACAGATAACACTTAAGCTACTCTGGGAATTAGTTTCTCGGACAAATGAGCAGTTATTGCGTTTCAAAGAAGAGTTGTGAAAAAAGTAAATATTTTCCAGTGATAAAGAATTGAAAGTGTTGGAGTTCTATTCTTTCTACATCTTTGGACTCCACCTAAGGTTAAACTTGCTTTTATGTACTATTATAAATCGTGCATCATGTGATGAATTGTGCGTCTTGAAATATTTCACAGGCAGTTTTGTTTCTTTTGCAAGGGTTATGTACCTTGGACACTTCAAACATTTTCACCACGGACATGTAAAAAAAGCCATAGATCGGCCTTTAGGTAAAAAATAAATTAAAGATGTATATCTATAGGAGTTTTTTGATTAGTAACCTGCTTTGCGAATATTGCTATTCTTGGTTTAAAAAAGAGTGTTATTTAATTTAACTCTGTTGATATACAATCACTTCTTCTCAGTAAATTACAAATGTCCAAGGTACAATACCCCACTGTCCAGGGTACAGCTACATGTTGTCCCTTGGCCCAAAAGGAGGACCTTCATATTTCCTTTCAGATATCCTGAAATTTAAATTTCTAACTGCATATTCGACTATTATTGGAAACGTTATGGGTTAGAAAATCTATAATAATCGGTTGCTTAAGATTTGTTCCATTAGTTTTGTCGAAAAAACGACTATTTCAAAAAAGGTACCAAGGTACAGCACCTTGCCCTAAATATTCAATTTTACACATAAAACCATCTAGATCAAAAGAATCTCTTTAATTTTGCAAATAAGATAAAAAAATCCAAGGAATGTCCTCAAAGCTCAAATTATATTTTTTGCTTATTCGAGGAAAGTTTATTCCAGAAATCTGCAGCGTAACCTAGTTTTCGTTCAATAAACTAAGTGCATCAAAGAATAGACCGGAAACACGTAAGCTTAGCAATGTTGATCATATTACATAAGTCGAGGAAAGTTGCAGGAAAATCGAGTTTTTAATAAAGAACTTCCGTAGCAAAGTTGTGAAATGACGTAACAAATGTACTCTATGTACCTACTTGCAGCAGTAACCAATAGTTTCTACAATCACCAGTACATTCGACAATCTTGTGGTCTCTATTATGGATAGCGAGAAGATGAATGTCTTGCTAAAAAACGATTTCAAGATATAGTTAATGGTAACGAGGCCTTGTCAAGAAAACTGAATGTATCTATGGAATTTCGAGACTACCACCGAAGAGCTAAAAACTTAGGGTCATCTAAATTTTTACCTCTACGGCGGGATTCTCGTAACCCTATGCATACCATCAGTTTCTTAACAAGTGCACATTACCTTTCACTCAGAGCTTCAGTCTTGCTATTTGTTGAAATCGTCTTTTAGCAAGACATTATTCTTCTCGCCTATCCATAATAGAATAGCGTAACTGCAATTGATAATAATTGTTTATTTAAAAATACTTTTACATAATTTCTGGGTTCTATCGTCCTTGAAGGAGATTCCCTGTGTGTAAATATTTGAATGCATTTCATTCTGGTAGTGAAGATCTCTTCAGATAGGTGCATAATTTTCGCCACAGTAAAGGTTCGAATTAAGTAATAATCATTGACTAGTCGCATATAAACATTGTTGGAACTGGTTTATGGTGTTCCTCCGGTTATGTACGACGGTTGTATAAAATAAGGTCTTTGGATAAATAATTCAAAATTGAATTTCAGTTTCACTTAACTGCTCGCTGTAGTCAAGAATAATTATTTTGTCCGGATATGTTAGTGCAAATTGTTCTATTATTTTTTACATATTTGGTTTGTGCAGCTGGTAAAATAGTTTTACTCAGATCTCTTTGAAATAAGTTTGCAATGTCATTTCTAGCAGTTTTTCTCCTTTAAACAGGCAATGTGAATCAATATTCTTCTAATCAGCAAGGATATGTATATGAACCTCAGCGCGCTGCTTGGAAGGATACTGGTCCCAAAGACCTCAATTTCCAGCCTCTTTTACCGTTCCTCGTTATCCACAATACTTTCAAAGGCAAGACCCCACTTATAGGAATATTCAGCAAGGTTTGTCAATGTGAATAATATTTTCAGATTTTATGCCTTAAATTAAAAAACTAGTGGTTTTGTTACATAAGTTTAAAATAGAACAGCAAGAGATTCCATGTGTAAAAAATAAGTCTATGCTCCGCTGTGCATGGAACTCCTGAACATTCTTCCTGAGCAGGACTGGGCTTTTGTGATTATAGAGTTGCGTATTTCTTTTGTGTACCTTGTTCTAGAACTCCCATATACTGAAGAGAACAAATTGTTCTGTCGATTGAAGCGAACTATTTGTTCTGTTTCATTATAAATCTGCTATGAAAATGTATGAGGCGCTCTTTTGTGTATGTTTTGTTCTGCCCTGTTCGGCGGACACAAAAGAACACAGCTAATATATAGTTCTTGGTAGTATTTTGCAATATTTACAAATATATGAAGCCTTGTTTAGCCCTCTTTTCAATATTTTAAAATTATCTGTTACTGGCGGTAAAAACAAACTATTCAATAATACTTGTAGCGGCAGCAGTTTTTTTTCCATTTAACTCCTCTAGCAAAGTAGTTCACATTTTGCTCACTTTTTCTGTTATAACTTGGATTCTTTTGTAACCTCAGCGAATTATTTCGTTTAGCTCCGGGTCTTTTTTACTAACAGGTCTAAGGCCCGGGATAGGGACTGATTATTATGAGGGCCGAAAAGTAAGAACGCAGCTTATGAAATTTGAGTAGAAAACTTTCTTCTACGATAAACTAAAAAACCTGTCTTAATCTCGTGCTGTCTATGCATCTTCACTCGGCAAGCGAAACTAAAACTTTTATTATTGAACCCCTGAAGTACATATTTATTGCTAAACAAATATTCCTTCCAAATATTTAAATAATTTGTGGGGGATCTGATAAGATCTTTAACCGTAATTTAGCAGTATTCCTAGCAATCAAAGCAGAACAAAAAATAAGCTTTTATCGCAAAGAAGGAGAACTACTCATAAAGTTTTGTTTTTTGTTGCGTTGATACTATTAGGAAGTGCGCACACTGCACAATCACCGACTGTAGTCAGTGACTGAAAAGTCAGCAAATTAAAAATCAGAAGGAAATATTCGTATCTCACCTCACAGTTAGGTGGGATGTCCATCAGAATTCACCACGACATTTCTCAGCAGAGCTATTTACCACTTGAAAAAAATTCGAAACATAAGAAATTATTTGAATTCTAGTTTTCTATGTAACCTGGGGGCGTTATGATTTTCACAGAGCAGTTTTATAGGTATATGAGCGGAGATTGAAGCGAAGAGGAATTTTCATTGGACGTATGTAACTATGCTAATTGCCCTTACTTGACTAAGGTAATCTGACATAACTAAATCCTGTATTACTGTTATTTGTGGATTGAATACATTAAAACTGTGATTTTTAAAAAAGGGTAGTTTCAATTTTTTTCTCAAAATTTCAGCGGGGTAGATTAATTTAATCAAAGGTCTTACAACCTATTCGTTATTGTATATTTCGTTAAAAAAAATCGGATTATTGCACGGTTCTCAGGGAGCAATTATATATGGAGTTTAAGACGAGAAGTGATTTATGAGCCTAGGACCCGCTCTGAATAAAAATGAGCGCTGCGTATAGTAAAAGTTGTTTATGGACTAACACTACTCTAGCGGAAGTAAATAAGGCCTAACCTTGATAATTTATTTTGGGAGTATGAAAAAGAAATAGAATTCCTTTTGAGAGGGTTTATTTAGCACATATTAAAGTACTTATAAAAAAATAATTTTTTTTTATTATAATTTTCATACAAACTGGCGGCGACAGAGCCCATCGTGAAAAACGTGTTATTTACAAATAGCTTCGCGTCGCGGGAGAACGCTTTTCTCGAAAAGTATAAGACCTGGAGCAAAAAACAAACAAAAAATTAGAATCCGCATTAGCTATGGAAGTACGTAGGGGCGTTTTTTTTATCAAATTTTGAAAAAATTGTGCACTGTTGAAGAAATATCACGATGATTTTTTTGTCCAAAAAATAAAGAGTAAATTGTTTATTAAACAAAAAGATTATATATAATCTAAAAATGGCTGCGTACTCCCATACAGAATGTAATTGTGAAGCTAATATCAAAATTGCAAATCGATAAATGAAAAGGTTTTCGAGTAATTCCCTCTGCAGTTTTAAAAAAGTGGTTTCGAGAAAAACGCGTTGTAAGTTTTACGAACACTTAAATCCTTGAAATTGTCTTATCTTCATTGTCTTCACCATACGTTGCTGAGTTTATTATAGCAATTGCGCACCCTAGTGAATGATGGTGAGTCCGCTTCGAGTCAAAATCGATAATTTAACTTTTTAAAAAAAACTTTTTCAATACAAGAGAAACTATATAATGTTCTTATGACCCCAAAAAATACTTATCTTTTAATCCAGAAAAATAAAAGCCGATTTTTCCAAAATCTATATACCTACATTATACAGAAATAGGTAAGAATTTAAATTGGAAATAGTGTGCAATATGTTTATAAAATTTGTCTATATATTTTCAACGAAAGAACTCAGTTATTACCAATTCATTAATAATTGTTATTATTAAATCAATCTTGATTTTATACTCATTTAAGTTTTATCCAATTCTTGCGTTGCTTTTGAACAACTATTATCATATTATATACTTACTAATTATCACTGTACATTCGAGAATAGTAACAGCTATATTAAAATAAAACAAATTTAGCAACTGATATTAAGTTTTATATAGAATTCTTATTTATCATTATAAAGCACTATTACGAAATTCTATTACAAAATCACTATCGCTATTATCCTCAATATAAAATGCTAACTACCTACTCAAAGCAAGAGCAAAACCTGTTTTTTCTACTGTTTTTAAATTTGAAAATCTGTTCGAGACCGGCTAACCTTCTTACAGAAAACTGAACTGGCATGCAAAAGGAAAACACTTTGGCTTCTTTACTATTATCATTTTCTTCGCATGGTCGCCTTAGTCAAATATGAAATCCTACCTAGCATATTATCCGACTCTGACCAAAAGCTTTCCCACGTAATTGGTCGCTAATTCACGTCAGGTAAAATCAGTGGGAGCGTCATCGCAGTTCCTTTAGCGGTGTTATCATCTTAAATGCGAAAGCTTTTTTCTTTTTGTATTGAGTGCGGATATAGTGCAACTAAATGATTGACTTATTCAATCAATTGATTGCACAACAGAGTGGACAGAAGAGAACAGAAAGGTATGTAAATAGGTACTCCAGAATTGTATAATAGAAATGATAATAGAATGAGAAAAATGTTATATATCTACATAATAAATGTAAATTTTATTCATTAATTGGTTTAAAACAATTGTCGATTTCCATTTGTTTAATGATCTTTTAATACTCCCTCAGGGTTTTTGTTCGAAGAATGTTTGACCATCTACCTATATCCTCTTCATACTCTCAAATTATTTTAGTGTTTTAGCTAAACAAAATAATTATATATTTTGCATTACCTGCTATCACTGACACCTATAACGCTTGCCTTATGAGATCTCAATTCCCACCTAGATTGAAGCAAGCGAATGTTATCCCCATACCCAAGAAATCAACGGTGTGTCAGGTTGAGGATCTCCGTTCAATCAGTATATTGCCTTGTTTATCTAAGGGCTTGGTGAGAGTCATGGCTGATCAAATGACGGTTTTCCTTGAGTCTCACAGTATCCTTTCGGCTTCACAAGCCGGATTTCGAGCCAAACATAGGTGTCTCACAGCGTTGCTCAAGATAGCTGATGATCTTCGGTGTAATATTGACAATGACGAGGTTTCTTTCCTAACATTATTAGATTTTTCAAAAGCCTTTGATAAGGTGGATCACGACATGCTCTGTCGCAAATTAGGACTGCAGTTTGGATTTAGTTGCAGATTGATTAAATTTATTAGAAATTTTTTGGTAAATCGTTCCCAAAGGGTGAATATTGATGAACGCTTCTCAGAGTTTTTATATCTTAACACAGGCGTCCCCCAGGGTTCAATACTCGCACCTCTACTATTTTCTATGTATATTGATGACATCACCGAGGTTATCCGTTATCCGTCATGCTAATATATATTTGTATGCTGACGATATACAAATTGATATTTCTCGGCCTCTAGGACTTATAGAAGATGGTGCATGCTGCTTACATACTGGTCTTCAGGCAATACTCTCCTGGTGCGTATCTTATAAATTGGATATAAATACTGAGAAATGCAAGTATTTGGTTATACACAAAAATATTCTAGATACGTCATATTTCCTTCGTATTAATTTAGGGGGCTCAACGTTACAATACGAGAAGACCGTGACATGGAATAACCACAGAAAATATGTCTCCGGGCGAGTGTATGAAGCAATTATATTACTCCACGCACTTTACGCCTATCACTTGTAAGATCCTTGATCATTCCAATAACTTACGGTGATGTTATTTACTGCAAACTGGACTCTTCATCGGCATATCGTCTGAACGTTCCATTCAACTTTGCTGTAAAATATGCATATAACCTGCGACGCTTTGACCACGTGTCACATGTAGTTAGTAATGTGCTGGGATGCTCTCTCGGGACTTATCTAAAGGTACGAAGCGTTATATTTCTTTATAATCTAATTTGGACTGGACTACCTCATTATTTAATTAATAAAGTACACTTCCTAACATCGAATCGTACCAACAACTTGCTGGTACCTAGATATAATTATCTCCAAAGCTAACGATTATTTTTTGTTCAAGCCGTCAGACTTTGGAATTCTCTACCTAGTGAACTAAAACGTCTTGTCTCGGTGAGTAGGCGAGTTCTTAAAAATAAACTTATGGAGGTGTTATTAAATGCATTTTTATCTTCAGTAAAAAATATCTCAATTAAAATTCTCTTTCCTTTAATCCTCCCCCGCATTCCCCTCCTCTGTTAGCCAATAAGTTCATATATTAATCTATTCTTTAATACTTATGAATTCCCGTATTTTAATTTTCTTTTGGATAATTTTTTTTTCTTCTTTTATATTATTCTTCAATTTTGCTCTATTTGTTTGAATTAGAATTAGATTAGTGAGAAGTGTTTTTTCTTCTTTTTTTTTCATTTCTTGGAATTAGTGTTAAAATTGATGTAGGTATTTCTCTTACTTATATGCTTACATATGAGTTATTTTATTAGTATCAAGTTGACTTTTTTTTAACTTGTTATTGTTAATATTACATACATATATATCACTATTACTATATTATATTGCTTCAATTATGCCATACTACGTACATTCTAAAGTTTATACTTCTTTGTACAATTAATAATAATAATAATAAATTGAAATTGAAATTTCCTTTTTTTAAATTGATTTCCAACAATTCCAATGTTATTACCACGTGTCTTTTTTTTTTTTGAATCATCTAATAATACAAGCCATTTACGAACAAATAATTGCTAAGATTTCCCACGATAGTATAACGGTCATAAAATGAAAAATATTACATTTAAAACTCTTTTGAAAAGGTTTTCCCAAGAATATTCATTAAATACACCTGTGCCAAAGCTTTACATATATATCCGTGCTGGTGCTTAAAAGCTTAACATGATACGAGAATTTGCTCAGTTTCTCCACAACTAGAATTCTCGTTTATTTACGTATTGCGTTTTGTTGCAGCTATAAATTTTGAATAAATAATATAATATAAACGGGAAATACGGTATAAGTACATACCAGTAAAAGGAAAAAATCTATATAACTAATTGCATATTATTATAATGCAAGAAGCGATTTTAAAAACATCACATATGCTAGAACAATTGTCTCAAGGCCGGCGGCAGAATGAAATTGCAGATAGTGCAGATTGTAGAGGTATGCAATTAACATCGCTTCATAAATAATCGAATGAGTCTTCTGATTCATTCATTGGAAGTCTGAAAAATTACCTTGAAATTATAAACCTGAATGCTTCAAAGAAAAAGAAAAAAAAGGTTACATTTTTTTTTATTGCTTCGAGCCCGAGCTGTATTCTTGTGTAGTTAAGGACTCTTCCAGCGTAAAAAAACATTACAAAGAATTACTGGATATTTTGAGAGTATGTTGTACCTACATATGTAATTGCTCCAGAGGAAGTGAAGTGGCAGAAGAGCACAAGTTTAGATTATGCGTCCAACATTAAGGCAAAATCATCGATAATATTCGAAACAGAGCTAAAAATAATTGCATTGAAGTACAATTTTTGTTTTTTTTTGTGTTGTGACAATTTATAAGATAAAAAGTTATTGTAAGAAGATGGCGGTAGGTATAACTTTTGAAAAAATTGTAAAACTTGAACTCTCAATATAACCAGCAAAAAATGAAAGTCGAGGGTGTGTGATTAATACATACATACTATATATGTAGAGGCATATGTGTTACAAAAGCCGGTTTTGAAATTTGTTCGAGATCGAATTCCATCGATACCATGTAGCGAAAATTCTGTCGTTCAGAAAATAGGTATTTTCTAGTTTCGCATTGTACAGCGTAATTTTGGTATTTTTTGTTGTTAGTTTTAGTTTAAAGTTTCCTTTTTCCTTCAAATATTGCTACCAACTGATTTTGTATCATCAAAAGATTGTCGAATCTTAGATACGTTAACCGAATATATGATTTGAACTTGAATATGAACTCGTCGCAGGAACAACAATATCTGTCGATGGCAGAAGATCTCCAATATCTCCTATGCGTAGATTGCTATTTATGTAGGCAGTAATTGGTAGCACTGGTTTTGCTATTGGCAGTTTGACATATCCCCCATAAAGTTTGATATTTTTGACGTTTTTTTACAGTTAATTGAAAATTTCATTTTGGTCAAAAAATGAAATTAAATGTTTGAGATTTGAATTCAACAACAGTTCATCGATTAACTCACTGCGACTTTTGGCGATGGAGCAACATCTACATATAAGAGCACTATATATATATATCACTGGTTTAATGAATTCACGGTCCAAGGTCCAATTTAAGGAAGGTCATCCAAAGTCGGTTGTTGTGCCAGAAAACATCGATATTGTGCGTAATCTGAAGATAGACTGTAGACTTCTTAACTTTAATTTTATAATTCTTTATATTTTGTTGTTGATCTTATTACCTCTACTGTGCGGTATGTTGAGTGGAGCTTTCGCTTTTTGCAGATCTGTTTTATCGCTGGACGTGGTTAGGGCGCTTGTCAATATTTTTTTCTTCTCGATATAATGGATTATATCTAACCTATCTCAACGCTTGAAGTATCCGTATCAGGGTCCGTCTATTGCTGGACATGTTCTCTGGGTCACAAGTTCATGCTATACTTGTCTGTGAAACTTGGCTGAATGAAAATATTTCTTCACAAAACTTATCTTTACCCAATTACAGTATTTTTCGGAATGATCGTGTCGGTCGTAATGGAGGATGAGTTACTGTCTACGTGCATAATTTCTAAAAAGCATCTATGATTAACTCCTCTTCTCCCGGTGACCAAATTGAATTCCTTTGCATTGAGATAGATACAGGTTTTGACAAATGTGTTCTTGTTAGTACTTAATGTCCTCCTAATTGCTTCAACATTGATGCAAGTACAGAGTTTAAAGAATCTATATCACCATCCATTTTACGAAATCGTAATGTCGTCCTCTGTGGCAATTTGAATGTGAACTTTCTCTGCGACAACACATTATCAGATAACTTACTATATCTATTGCAGACATTAAACCTTGGAAAAATCAATAATCAACCAACCTACTTTAATACATCAAACCCGTCGCAACTCGATTATATGCTCACCGTTGACTACGACAAAGTTCAATTTCATAGTCAAATTAGCACTTCCAGTGGATTCGACCATGCCTTTTTTTTCTTAAACTATAACCTTAGATCGAAACCCTTGTCAAATGAACCGGTCATTACTTATCGTGATTTTAAGCATGTTGATTATGTTGGCCTTTGTACAGCGGATTGACTTGGGATGCTATTTACACATCCAATTCTATTGATCTAAAAGTCGACTCTCTCCTATAAATACTGACCTGTCTTTACAACAATTACGTTCCAATTCGAGTTTTTGATCTGAAGCCCTCTAAATGTCAATGGATAACTAGTGAGATTCGTCATATTATGGCTGAGAGAGATTTTCTTTTTGGCCGATACAGACTACCGCGTTGTCCTGTGATGTTTTCTAGGAACAAAAAGGTCCGCAACAGAGTTAGAACTTTAATTTGATCCGCAAAGACTAAAGAGGAGGAATATTCGCAACTTGAGTGTATTCGGTGAGGAATCATCTGAGATAAATTCTGATCCAGGTGAGCTAAATAAATTGTTTGCATCAACCGCAGCTTCTTCATCTCAGGCGTCAGTCCCATCATAGATGACTTCTCTGTTGATGGTTTTGCCTTTTGCTGCGTTGATGAAGTTGAAATGTTATCAGCATTACATGCAATTAAGTCAAATGCTGTAGGATCGAACGAGTTACCACCAAGATTCCTTAAATTAATTGCTCTGGAATAATTACTGTCTTACAACTTCACAGTTTACTGCGCGCTGGAAACAGGCTCTTGTTGTTCCTATTCCAAAGAAGTCTTCTGCTTTACATATGGGAGATTTTAGTCCAATCAGTCTGCTTTGCTTTCTAAGTAAAATCTTTGAAAAGCCGATATATTTGCAAATCATGAATTATATAAATAGATATTCTATGTTATCAACTTTTCAATCAGGACGGAATGTCCTTCTCATAATTGTTAGACTGCATTATTGAAGGTAACTTCTGATATACACGAGTCCCTAGATGAGGACTGCCTTACATTACTTATCTTGCACGAATTTAACAAAGCTTTTGACTCCATAAATCACACTCACATTTAATAACAAAATTATCAAGTCAGTTCTTATTCTCTTCGTCTGCTATTAAGCTGATAAATAACTTTTTTCAAGGACGTAGTCAAATTGCTCGAATCAAGAATAACGATTTTAAGCCTGAGTTCTATAGCTGCGGCGTGCCCCAGCGATCCATACTGGGGCCTCTACTGTTCTGTCTATATTTTAATGATCTTCCTGACGTAGTGCTGGATGCCTCTGTACATCTCTGTGCGGATGACGTGCAAATTTATCTCAGCAGACCAATAGTGTTAATGGAGGACTGTGTATGTCGATTTAATGACGATCTCCAATTTAGAGACTTATTTCACTTTTCGCAGCCTAAAATTTCTGCATAACCTTATTTACCTTAAAAATCCAGTGTTCTTATTTGAGAAGCTACATTTCCTGCAATTGATTCCTCGATGCAGGAGTCACCATCTCTTTCTTCGTTCAGTGCGTTCGGAGGCGCAATCAGCTGCCAACAAACATTCAGCGCACGGCTACTTTTTTAGGCTCATTAAACAAGCAAGCCTTTCTGTTTAGAAATTGTGTCGCACATTTGGGGTATTTGTTGTTTTTTTTCTTTCTCCCTGGTACGCTATTTTTAGTTTTAGTCTATAGTCTCTTCTATTCTTTTCTTTATTTTTTCTTTATTTTTTATACTACTCCCATTACATGATTATATCTTTTGGTTTTTATTTTTACTTTTTTTTTCTTCACTATTTTACATTGCTTAGTTCCTAGTTGTTTTGTAGTAACGATGAATTTTATTTAATTACTGCACTTTGTACAATCTAAGATAGCATGTGTATCTTTGTACCTAGCCGAATAAAGAATTATTATTATTATTAAATCGCAATGTAAAAAAAAAGCTATGAAAATGGGTTCATGGAGAATATTTTGTAAATCAATAAACTATTTTCAATACTTTTTTTATTTGTTATTTCGGATCTGTTATTGTCTTTTTGTCACTGTTTTCTTATCTTAAGCATTTTTTGTTTCTTATAGCAAACCTAGAACATAATACAAAATCAATGTTGACTTCCAATTAAGTCAGTTAATATGAGATCCAAATATAAGTTGGTCCACATAATTATTAAACAAAATAACACAAAGAGTGTGTTTAGGAAAGGGTAAAACCCGGCACTCTATTACTAAGCGTTTGAAGTCCGTCCGTCTTCTGTCTGTCACCGGGATATATCTCATGAACCGTAATAGGTAGACAGTTGAAACTTTCATAGAGTGTGTATTTCTATTGCCGCCATAACAACAAAAAACAAATATTAAAAATAAAATTAAATATTAAAGGGGTTCAAGAAAGGGATTTTTCGGTGTTTTTTCCTCGTTTTATTCTCATTCATTATTATTATCATAAGTAGGCATTTTTGGTTTTCAAATGACAGCATTATTTTTTTTTCAAATGACAGCATTATTTTTCCAAATGACGCCTACTATCATTTGAAGAAAAAAAAGTACATAGTGTTAAATCTTGTACGATAGTACGTAACCCTTCGTGCGCGAGTCCGACGCGCACTTGACCGATTTTTTTTTTTAATATAACACTTACAAAGCTTTGAGAAATTATCTATACAACTTAAAATTATACGTATTTACTTAAAAAAAAAAATCGGTAATAAAATATTACAAATAGTTACTAGGTTGAGAACGGAAGACAAAGGAAACGCTTTACTCTACCAAATTCAGCGCATGGACTGGAAAAAATTTCGGAATCCTGTAGCATATTCAGACATGATTCCAAAAGTTGGTTCTTTAATAAAAATAGCTGCATAATGAATATTATCTAATTACAAAATAAATAAAAAAAAACGACCTGCTGCACATTACCTGACCAGACCACATTACCTGGACTTCTTCACCTGGGAAGAAACAAACTCGTTTGTGTAGATCATTAAAATCATATTAACAGACTTTAAAGAATCAGATCAGATCGGCGCGTTTTAAATGACCTTGCCAAGTCCATAAGTAGTTACTAGTGAAGTTTTCATTAATTTCATTTAATTGTGACTATTATATCTGTTAGTTTTCTTAGTCTTCTGTAATTTATCCATTTCTAGTAGTCAAGTCTTTTGCTTCAATTTAGATTATTCTTCTTGAACACCCACGTCTTATGTACAAAGATCTTGTAAACGTAGTTCTGCGCAAAATGAAGTAATTATTGTAATTATTGCTGGTGTTGTTACACTTACGATAAGAGGTGATAAATTTCAACACCATTTACAACAACACTAAGAACAGGAATTTAACATATTTAAAATAGAACTTATGAATTATGTGAAATATACAAGTTCTTATTACCTCATAAAATACCTTGCAAAGACCTTCCTACGGCTTTCATTTGCACGACCGCTTCCCAATAATCAACGAAATTATGAATAAAAAAAATAATAATAATTAAAACGTCTGCTGCTACAGGATAATTACATTCTACAAATTCAGAGAATTCAAGAAGAAATCTAGTGTTTTCAAGGTGGTAAAAATCGAATAGTAAATGTGAGATTGAACTCATTTTCAGTACAATTTATAATAGCATGGCGAACAGTTTAAAGTTCTCTGAAACTGCAGAATCTTGCACCTTTCTATTTCCTATTTATGAATTAAAAAAAAAAATAATACAGGATTCAAAGTTGAGGTGTTTCTCATTTTTTAAGGCCATTCCCTTTAACTCGTACACGAATTTGTCTGTCTATTTATTTATATATTTCTTTTTTACTATGTTCGACACTCTGGTAGACTCACTTTTCGTCATCACAGCAAGCTAAAATTTGGCAAACAGATTCATGTCGCGTGACATTGAATCTATCCAAATTTGAACAGGAAATTTCCATGGAAAACCCGGAAAATCGGGAAAAATCATTTGAAAATTTGGTACAAATTTGATTAGTGATAAATCCGTTTCAGGAAAAATGCAGCTTTCCGATTTTTCCGGAATTTTCCGGAAAATTTTCCGGTAAAAAGTTTTCTAAATTATGCAAGATCAAATTCCCTATCAACTGGCATCATTACTTTCTTTCCGACAATGGTGAAAACTTTCAGACAAAATCGAGGAAAATTCATGTAAAAGCTTTTCCGGAGTTTTTCATACCAAGGAAGCGTTCGAGCGTTTTGCAACCTAAGACAAAGTTGTAGAGCGAAATGAGTTGCATAGAGTTGCTTTTGTGGAAAAGTCCGCGGAAAACGCGGAAATGCGGGAAAATCAAAAATCATCGGACAAATTTTCATCGATATGATTAGTGATAAATCTGTTTCAGGACAAATGCAGAATTTTCCAATTTTTCTGGATAATTTTCCGAAAATTTCCGGAATTTTCCGACTTTTCCGGAAAATTTTCCGACAAAAAAGTTTTACAAGCTATGCAGAAAATTTTTTTGCCAGTCCTACTGGCATCAATACTTTCTCTTCAACAATCATGAAAACTTGCATGAAAAATCGATGAAAATTCGTGTATATTTTTAAAAAAAATTCATAGTAATAGGAAAAGTCTGTGGAAAACATGGAAAATCGGGAAAATTCATGTTATATGGGATCAAGTTGGAATACAGCTAAAAAGCGCTGTTTAAAACATAATTTGAATTTCAGAAAACCGTTGCAGTACATCAACGATTTGATACTCGAAAAATTTTTGTTTTCGGATTGGCATCAAACATTACTTAAAAAATGTTTTAAAATATCTCCATGCAGCATGTAATAACAATTTAGTTCACGTGAAAGAGGCAGAAAATAAAATAAGTAAAAAACGAGTTTTCAAACAAAACTGAGGCCAAGCCACATGGAAAAGTAGAAAATAAACTTTTCTTCACACACAGAGGTGCACTCAGATTTTATTCGCTGACAATCACCGATATATTTCGGTATGATCAATCAGAGGTAATAAGTGAGTTGATTCATGAAGAGAAAGAATATTTAAGAGAAGTGTCCCAATCAAAAAATCTGAGTTCACCTCTGTGTGTGAAGAAAAGTTTATTTTCTACTTTTTCATGCGGCTTGGCCTCTGTTTTGTTTGAAAACTCGTTTTTTATTTATTTTATATAATCTCTCTGTAAAAAATATTTTGATGCATATTCTTTAAAGCCCTGATCAAGCTTTTGAACTGCTAACTTTGCTGGATATCAAAGTCCTACCCGCGACTTATTGTTAACATCGTTACATTCAATTATATCTTTATGTATACATTTACATAAATATTGCACATTCATGGGGTTTTTTAAAGCTCTTTTAACTGTGACTCTGTACGCTAGAACAAAGAGTATAAATTCAGATAACATTAATCTGGTTTAAAATCTGTTGAAGGAACTGGTTTACGACGTTCTAGAATATTTACTAGGGACATATAAAACGGAATTGTGGTGTTTCCTATAATTTTAGTTTCGTTTGAGCGCGGCTATGTGCGGATGTTAATAATAATTTATATTACTTAATTTACGTGTATACTCAAAAATAATATCTGACGAATTATGTTAGTGGAAATTATTCTATTAGTTTTTACTGCTTCGATTTGTGAAGCTGGTGAGTATTATTAGTTAAACACGTAACTAAATTTTTAATAATGGAAGTGAAGTGTGTTTTGTGAACAAGTTTTAAAGTGACTTTACTATTTATTTGTAAATTTTGGCAGGTTATGGAGGAGGGGGATATCATCATAATCCACACGGATATGTACATCAAGCTCCGCATTGGCCATCAGAAGACTGGTCCGAAATACCTAAAATTCACGATGGATATGGAGTAAATGGCGCACCGCAATTTGATCACAGTTCACCCGAATTTCCTTGGGGTTTTCATCAAGGTCAGTGAATACAGGATATTTTTATATTATTCTTCTTATTTAGCCAAATTAAGAACGCATATTTTTTGAGTGCGTAATATTTTGTGAAAATTGTTTTCAAGTTTAATTTTACTAGAAATAGGTGTTCGTTCAGAGTGGAGTTTTGTCTTTCGTTATTTATACCGGAGGTATCGAATATCTCCGCCCAAATCCGCGACCCCCCCCCCTCCTTACTTGTGTAATTATTCTATTTTGTATAATACAGGAAATTTACATAATTTTTTCACTTTAATCCATTACCAATTACACTGTCTATAAGAAAAATGAGAGAATAAGGCTTAAATTGCATTTGGTCCTACAGTCCAAATCCGACTGGACAATGACATTCTACACCATATTTTGTGAACATCAATTCTGTTCGTTGAAAGTTTGCAGGTGCTTTAAAAATTCTGAAATTTTTATTTATCGCTTAAAGCTGCACTTATACTTACAAGACACACATCGAGCTTTGAAAATATCATCTTTTACCTCACAGTGTATGCTACGAAAGTCATCCCCAACCGAGCTAAATTTTGTGTTTCGGGGGCTTTTGGAAAATTGTGCGAATTTTGCTCTTCGTATTATTCTTTATCAGTATAGTGTACATTTGAATATACTGATTTTGATCATATTTATAACGGGTGTAAGGTCTGATTGATAATACGGAAAGCCTTCTGGTAGCATTAAAAAACTGAGATTAACTAAATTATGGTCTGGCAGGTCGATATGGGACTACACAGGAATAGATGCCATTCAGTGCGCTGTACTGGTAACCCTATATAAACAAAAAAGATCAGAACGATAATCTGTATATGTTAATACGACACAAATGACCTCCTCCAGTAGCAGACTAGAGATACCACGGTTGAAGATAAAAAGCTTCAGAAGGTAGGTCTTAGTGCTGAGAGCGATGGCGGGTTCGCCGATCATTAATTTCATTTTTAGTAAAATTTAACAGTGAGTGCTATCAAGAGAGATGTTAATTTCTTCAAAATTTTATCATAATTTAACGAGGTTCTTCTTCTAGAAATAATTATCAGTTACACAAATTGTGATCTAGTTCAGAAGAAGTCTATCAACTAAATCTCTATTGCTGTGAATCGTTAATGATTTTAAGTAATAGATCTATTAAAGATGAAGAATTTCTTTCTTTCTTTTAAAGGGATTCGAAATTGTGAGCACATGAGTGATATTGAGAAACATCTCAGAACAATAAAAAGAACGTCTTCAGAAATGTTTCCAGCAAACATTGCAATTTATTCATGAAAAACTAAGCAACCTTCAGAGAAAAAAAAATCACTATTCAAGTGTTGCTAACAAACTATAAAATGTACACACGAAAATGAAAGTAATTGCTGAGAAAATAAAAATTAATGATGTTTTATAACGAGGTGAAGTGAGAACATTAAAAGATCTTCATCCATTGTGACGACTATAGTTCCCAGTAATGCTAAAACATCAACAGCTTCCATCTTCATTCTCAATTAACTACCCAATTTGTTTTGCAAATTTCAATGGCAATGCAAACTGAAAAACCCGCAATTTAATAAAAACTTACGAGTAAGAGTTCCCTGTCCACACGTTTTGCATATTTTGATCTCAATTATTGTATAAAATATTTTAAATTGCGCTGGTAGAATGCAAAATGTACTCTCCACACCCTTGAAAGTCGATAACCGAATATTTCTTTTTCTTTATTGATCTCAGCTTTAAAATAAGCTTTTTGAAAATCCTCTTGAAAAGCGAGCGCTTCATCATCATCACCAATTAGAGCATAAGACAGCGTTATTTTACCGCTTTCAGGTTGCATGTTCCCCGTGATGATAAGAGACTTTTGCTTTGATTAAGTTTTGAAAACAATTTTGTATTAAACTTGACTCCCCCATCCGATATTCTCCCACTAATACATAGAATGCATTCATAACTAGCATCAATCCACTATATCAATTAGCATCAGGTCATAGTAGCTATAAAAATGAATAAATAATGAATAAAATTAAGCGCTGTGATCAAGAAGAGTTATGTTTCCCATCTACTTAACACAAACTGTTTGAAAATTGATACATTGTTTCAAATTTCGTAGCTGTCCGTAATAAATATTTTTGTGGAAATTTTCAAAAAAATATCTTTTTGTTAAATCTCATATACATAATACCTCGCATACCTCGCTAGAGCAGATCTTCTAGCTGAAAATTTCAAATCCTCATAGAGTCGATAATTAGCTAAAGCTCGAAGAGCTGCTACACACCTGACATGAGCGCTTTAATTATTATTATCAACTTTATAAATTATCGATTTTGATACATGGATTTAATAACAGCACCTAACTGTCTTCGGCCGAACAATCTTCTGGCTCCTATCTGAAATTAGTTAAGTAATCTCGACTAACTTAGCACGGGCTTTCGATCTCAACGATTTTGTATAATTAGCTGTACCCACCGTCACTATACATATGTAAATCTTTCCCCAAGAATATAAAGATTGATTTTGAATTGGTGGTCATAAATGCAATAGGATTGAAATGTTAGCAATAAAAAAATGTAAGGCAGCCAGGAGGACAATTTCAACTCTTTCGAATTTAGAGGGTGATTAAGAAAATATGCCAGTGAGATCGGATATTCTCATGCATGGCCTTGATGAAGATTATCTGACAATTCTTGCGCTATTTGATTTTAGTAAAGCGTTTGTCTGCATAGATCAGTCGAAATTGCTAACTAAATTCGGTAATAAATTCCTCTTCTCTTCATCGGCAATAACCTTCACACCCACCCACACATTAACACACCCACATACACACATATACACACATTCACGCGTTGCGCGTGCGTGTATGTGGGTGTATTTATGTGTGGGTGGGTGTGGGTGTGTGTGTCGCAGGCCGGGGTGCGACCTCCCCCTTCACCACACATCTCCCTCTCCTTGTATTTGGTTATATCGGGTGGTATTACACTTTCGGCGTAAAGACTTTTAGCATTTCATGAATTGACTAAAAATTTCAGACACATAATGTAAAAAGTGGCTAAGTACACTCTCTGTCTACTTTTCATGAAGTGTCTAGACTTTTCGTGAAGTGCTGAGTTACGTCAAATGTCTACGACACATATATATTTAGTGCTGGAGAGGCAGATCCAACCATTTTTTTGCTTTGTTGCCCTTTGCGCTGGACAACATTCCAATTATTATTAATGTTTTCATCATCGTTGACCGCAGTCTTTGAATTGCTATCAGATAAGTATACTGCCGCAGTAGATCTCGATGAATTCGAAAAATGTTCCGCTTATGCATTATTGTGATAAGTTGTTTGGGCCCAAAAATTACGTTTCATTTGATTCGTTGCATACAGCATTACTAAAAGTTATTATAGAAGCCGAGGAATCATCACTCTTGGTAGAGTGCGATGATGAAGGTATAGTTGCAGCAAGAGTAACGGCCTTGCTCGATTGTAATGCCTTATTAGCATCCACAGAAAATGGTATTTCCATTATTTGAACTCATTCACTTCATTCACCTCTTTTGAAAAGGTAGTTTTTAAAGATTTTATTAATTTACGTCAATTAGGGCTAACTTAATGCCATTTACCCTAGTTTAATTCTCGAGAATTTTTTTGAAAATTCCATGGATAACCCAACTTTATTAAAAGTTAGCACAACCACAACTGAGAATAAGTTAAATAGTATTCTCACAACAGCGTTCACTGCCTAATATTTTAGGGCTCAATTGGGGCTAACTTATAGCCTCTATCCCGAAGGTAAAAATGTAATCGTAAGCACACAAATAAAAATTTGAAATACAAAATGCTCCATCGAGCTGTAGCCTAACGCTACCTACATTTCAATATTTCTGTTTTTTCCAGTAGGATTCGGTACGGATTTCTACATACATAACTTTCTGTGTAGGGGGAGTAGAGCAATGCGGTGATTTTCGGGAGAAAAAAATTTGCTTGTTGAGTGAGAGGGTGAGTGGTAGTAACCCCCCTCCCCCAAGGGTTTGGGGAAAGTGGAGCGTGTGGGGTGTCAAATTAATCAGGGTGGAGAACATAATCGAGTGGCGGGGTTTTTTTTTGATCCTGTAAACTTCATACGCACATCATTTTTAACGTTAAAATAGGTTTTTTGGCACTTGGGTCAAATACACCCTTTTCCTTCATTTCATTTTGCATATATCTTGCCCGTCCTTTCTTTCATATACATTAGTGGTCTGTCGAGAACATTTTTTGTCAAGGTGAGAAATTTCCCGGCCGTGAGGGTTGTTCGCAAACATGAGATTAAAGTAAAATCAGTTTTTCACTAAAAAAAAACTGTCATTTGCCAGTTTAAAAGGGACTGGATCATTTCGAGTTATCTGCGAAACTTATTAACAGCTTGAAAAACTAATTAGATATGTGATTAAGGGACAAAATGCGGATCATTCCATAAACAAGCCTCAACGTTTATATTTAAACATTTTAAAGCATTTCTTCTGTGCCGGAAGATGACCAAATTGAGCTTTTTTAAATTAAAATGCAAAAAAATTACACTCTCATTGGACGACACCTGGTGACGCAGTGGCAGACCCAGCTAGTGGGCGAGGGGGCGCGCGCCCCTCCCTGAAGACCACACAAAAATTGCAGTATATCTTCTGCATTCTTCAACTGCACTTTTTGCAAAAGACATAAAAATTTCTGGAAACGTTCAATTTGAAGCAGAACTTATTCGGTTAAAAGCGATGAGAGATTTGTTTTAATTGAAAACACAACGGCAAACAAAATATTTGTATATTGATTTAGTGAGTTATTACATTTAAAGCAAGACATTTATTTTGGAAAACAGTTTTATTATTTCGTAAAATCCAATAGTAGAATATTTAGCTAAAACCTTAAATAAAAAAAATTAAATGCTGATTGGGAAATTCTAAATCAGAACCTTAGAGAAAGAAGTCTTGGCATGTGTGAATACATTTCGTATTCTTACATCAGATCTCAACAACAGTAAAATCGCTCTTGGTTTAACGATAAGTTCAACCAAGTAATGTAAGAAAAGCGAAAGAGTCTGCCTTTCGTGCGTATCAATTGCGCTCATGTCTAGAATTGAAACAAGTCGGCAAGACTGCACAGAATATCTAGAAGTCCATTATCCGGCTAGAAAAATTTCCTTTAGATCAGAATGTTGGACAGCCGCAAAGATAGCAAAGGCTTCTTGTCCCCGGTCAAGACAATCAAGAACAACTGCAGCAATTCCCCTATACCTTCACTAGTTAATATCGGAGAAGTGGTTGTTGATTCCCTCGATCAAGTATCTTCACTGGTAGATTCGCTTCAAATTCTCTATAAAACAGCCAATACACATCCGTAAGAGGGATGATAAATTTTCTAAATTAAGGAGTGAATGGACGCACAGAAGTATGTTAGTCGGGGTGTGTTAAATGTCAACCGTACACACGTAATCTGGCAACGTCAGTAAATACTATAGTCGTTCTCATAATTTTCTGAAGTGGAGTAGCTGCATTTTCAGAAAGAGTTGTTAAAAACAAGA
The DNA here is from genome assembly GCA_963930735.1 of Dioctria linearis. NCBI lineage: Eukaryota > Metazoa > Arthropoda > Insecta > Diptera > Asilidae > Dioctria > Dioctria linearis. Next base: position 287,649,508 of record OZ005741.1, read on the forward strand.
ATATTTCTATGTTTTAAGTCTTTTTGTTTTAGTACTTGATTAGAATCAGGAGAAGAAAATAGTTATACTGTCGCAATACATTTACCCCATTTGATCGTAATAATAAGATGACGATGCCAAAATTAGTAAATAATTAAAATACACACGTAATATTTTGACCTTTACTAGAAACTCGGTTCTGCAAAAACAAAAGGCGATGTGACGAAGAAAGCAGAAACAATGAAAAATATGCACCATCACATTCTTTGTTAACTAGAAATGATTTATTTTAATGGGAATATAATTTTACGACAAGCAAACGCATTCATGTATACGCGAATATATAAAATACTGTTACGAGCGTGGCCTTTGTTATTTAAAACACAATACATATTTCAGATATCTTAAAAAGTTCTTCTTTTATTTAACTTCACTGTTTACTTTTATAACGTTTGCAAACAATTATCAAATCAACTCTTTATAGTTATCGCTAGTACTGTACTTCTAATTATTGGAATCAAAATAATTTACATCGTTCATTTCACTGTTTGAAATAAAACTCCGCCTCCTGGATGTAAGAAGTGCCGTATTTATACTCTAGAAATTACCCCAGAACCTTACCGTAAATTCTATTCTTCGAACCCAAGGTTTACTAAGATTTCACTAGCCTCAAGTTGTTTCTATTTCCAATAAATGTCGCTTGTATCACTTTGTTACGCGTAACAATACGATGATGCAATGAATTCATTTTTTTTTTATACTTTTTGCTTTATTTTACTTTACTTTACACATACATGGACAAAAGCAATTCAACAATCGATTTATGTTCATTTGAATAGAATATTTATCTTACGGAATGAATATAAGAAAATTTATCAATTTACTTTCATTTTCCTTAGCAAGATAACATACATATACTAACAAAATTTAGGTTTCGATTAGTGAATTTTAGATGACAATAGATGCACAAAGTGAGTCTAGGATTAAACTCTAGTTGAATTAAACTAGAAAGCTCTTGCATTAGTATTATTGAATTGTATCACATTATCAACCCAATTCAATCTATAAAATGTTTTAGTCATTTAAATCATAAAAATACAATAAAATTCTAATGACGGTTTCTATGCTTGAGCTTAATAATATTTTTCTACCCCAGGTTACTAATATTATTGTGTTTGTTTCTGATAGGTCACGGGGAAACATTTCACCACAATCCGCAACATTATGTACATCAACAACCTCAACAATATGCAAATCATCAACATCAACAATATGATAATCATCAACATTGGCAATATCAAAATCAACATCAACAATATGAAAATCAACATCAACAATATGAAAATCAACATCAACAATATCAAAATAAACATCCACAATATGAAAATAAACCTCAACAAAATGTAAATCAACCTCAAGGAAATGAAAATCAACCTCAACAAAATGTAAATCAACCTCAAGGAAATGAAAATCAACCTCAAAAAAATGTAAATCAACCTCAAGGAAATAAAAATCAACCTCAACAAAATGTAAATCAAGCTCAAGGAAATGAAAATCAATCTCAAGAAAATGTAAATCAACCTCAAGTAAATGTAAATCAACCTCAAGAAAATGTAAATCAACCTCAAGTAAATGTAAATCAACCTCAAGAAAATGTAAATCAACCTGAAGAAAATAAAAGTGGACCTCAACAAAATGTAAATCAACCTCAACAAAATGCAAATCAACCTCAAGAAAATGTAAATCAACCTCAAGAAAATGTAAATCAACCTCAACAAAATGCGAATCAACCTCAACAAAATGTAAATCAACCGCAAGAAAATGTAAATCAACCTGAAGTAGTTAGATTTAAGACTACTAATTTCAGACCTTATCGTCGAAAAAATAAAACTGAATCATCTACGTCTCCGTCTACATCGTCCAATACATCAGCCCCCCTATTGGATGCACCAGCATACATCCAAAGCACAGATAACTCAGCCGCTAGTAGGGTTAGCGAAAAAAGTTAGTGGCTATTTTTAAATTTTAACAAATTGAAACTATTTGATTATTTCTCATTTTATTTTTTTCAAAATTATAGAATGCTATGCAACCTATTTCCCGGGGGATGTTTTTATTGCTAAACCTGGAGAATTTCCTTATATGGTATGGAATATGATTTTTCACTAATCTTCATAACATAATATTTAACAACATAAAATCGAAATATTTACGCATATCAAAAATATTGAAAACTAAGAAAAACGGTATGTGAATTAGTCTAGGTACAATTTTGTCCATTCCATAGTCTAGGTCTAGATGACTGCTGGTAAGTATATGTATTCACCCTAGTGTTTTGAAAATTATTATTGATAGTTCATCAAAGTTATTACATTGTTAGAATGGTTCATCGGACCGTAAAAGTGATCATAACTAAGTTCTCTTCTGATTTATTACCTGTATGAAAAACATCTGCGACATATCGAGAGTGTGGCCTTGAGAAATCTGTATTTTCTATGGAAGACTGATTTAGATTATTTTAGAATGTAGATCTACAGTTTTTATAAAAAAATCAAGAAACAATTTCAGTTGCAGAAGTCAACGAGTTTGCAAACAGTTTCCAAATATGGTAAAAAAATGCGATTTCATAAAAAGGTCTCTATGTCAATTCGTTCACAAATCATCAATGCGGCAGGCAGACGAACGGATGAATGGACGAGCTCAGTACACCTTACAATTTTACTCACACCGCACTTCTTCTATATGACATACCTTTCATTCTACTCTTTTCCGCTCTCGCAGTGTTTAATGCGAGTTCACTTATTTTTCGTCTTTTATCCCGCCGAACACAGCATTTAACCAAGATAGTATAAAGATTAACGATTTTTTCTGGCTTCTGACCTGAACAGAATACAGCACCGGTCTAATTGGTAAGCAATGGAAATTAGCGGAGAAATTGGTTATAACTGGTGCCTCTGCGAGTTCGGTCGGCGTAAGTATTATACATTATCAGCAACCTGTGTATGGCTACATCTATATGAGCAGCTAGCAGAGTTCATCCATTAGGATATAGGTGGTCAGCGAATCACCATCCCATCTATATGTGTACAGCTGTTTAGTCTGTCGTATTTTGTCACTTATGTTTTTACTCGCGGAACTATAGGCTATGATGTGTGACGCAACGATTTAACTTATTTGAACTGCCATCTTATATAAACGCGTTTCGTCTTATCAGCTTGTCGTCATCAGGGGTTTTGCCATACTGAGTGATAGACTAATTTAGCTGCTAACTAAACTCTCATCGGCCACTAACGCATGTGTACTAAATAAGCATTCAATGGTAGCGGCTGTTTTTAGAAATCTAGCTGATCGTTTACACTATATAATAGTCATCGTTCTTGAAATAAATCTACTCCACCAAATGTTATCCATAAAATCTGTGATTTAATTCATACTAGGGTTGTCCAAACCTTAAATTTGTAGCTTCGTAACAATCTTTCTCTCAACAAACTGCAAGGAACATGTTCTAACTGAATCAGATGCAGTTTTCTTTGATTTCCCTCAATCACTTACTTTTCTCGAAACGATTGTTTTTGTCAGGTTCCATCGCTCATCCCTTCCAGACGACCACTTTCATTGTGACCCAACTATCTTAATTCCACTGGCATTATAATTGGTCTTTTCATTTTTATGTTTTGGGAGAAATCCTCCGTAAACATCAATCGAATGTTGTCGTACAAATCCACGCAAATTGAAGCATTCTTCGTTTAATTTTAATGTTAAGGGTAATCTTAAATAGGTTTCTATCGGCGACTTAGAATTATTCGATCGTGGTATATCCACGTTAGCTTTGGATACTACCATAGCTGGAACAAGAACTAGATGTCGCATGCAGTACCAAAAAAGTATACAAACTTTATATGGCTGGGTGGTCAATTCCGGAATGTACCACAACATTTGAAATGATGTATACGTCAAGTGATACATAAAAAACATATATTATATATATATATATATATATATATTATAAAAAACATTTGCTTTCGGCACGCTCTAAAACAAGTTATGGTCCATTCCATTTCACAATTTGTATACTCTGCCCTAGTATGCCATGCGACATCTAGTTCTTGTTCCATCTATGATACTACTCACAACAAGTTGATAAAAAGTGCAAAATTCACCAAGAAAAATAACGTTGCCATTGGTGTTTGAACATATGACTAGCGTGTTGGTGTGAGGCTCAATCAAGACGAGTTTCCTTCTAGGAATCATATTGATACCTCGTGCTGTTGCTCAAATAGAACCAGTCTTAGTGTTTCCTTTTATTTCTTGAGTTGAAATTGCCAAGTTATTTAATATTGTAAGCAAGCACATTGTAATAACCGTTTTCAAGTATGCTCTTACTTTTGTAAGGACATTGATAACAACATCCTTTTGTTGTTCAGTTGGTTTTCTATAATGATGACTCTTCATATGGGAGCATATGCCCTCGTACATCACACCATATGCTTCTTGCTAAGCCCTAGAATCGTAATGTTGCCAAATCCTTCCATCCATCAAATTTCCCGTGTGGTAGGTAATAAAGCTCTCTTCTATTGTGAAAATCATGTCCTTCTTAGAAAGTAGAGATAGTAATATATTTGAAATCAGTCTGAATTTAGGTCAACATTGTTTCGGTTAATAGCTATTGATTTTTTATTACAAAAGATTCCTAACATCGAGCACAGTCGCCTTTATATTAGGTTAGGTTAGGTAAGGTACTGGTAGAAATATCCAGTCTGCTTTAGACCTCAGCAGGTGTTTCCCTTAGAATTTTCAAGATACATTTGAGCTCTTTACTGTACGGTTTTCCCAGATTTTAAATGAAGCAGCTACCTAATAGCCTACTTCATTTATTTATTAGAGTGTGACAGATTGGTTTTCTTCCGAATCCTTATTTCTCCTGCAGTAATCGTACGCCTCTATTTCCAATCTATTAGCAATATCTAAAATATCCCAACGACCTGTAATAATTCCTACTAGATTCCTGGTATCACTTCTACTAACGTGAAATAGTTCTTTTGATCTTTTTCTATCATATGCCAGTTGTAATTGTCTGGCAATACGGCAAGTTTCTCTTTAGGCCAACCAAGTACATGAGGCGGTCACTCCCAGGAAAATTATGTTTATGCGGCGCGGTTCGAATAATGTAAAATAATACAATAACCTTTTAATAAATAAATATTTCATTGATTGACTGAACAAATTTAAGAAATTTTCTAGGTTGCAATAGGTTACAGTAAACCAACAGGCGGATTTGACTATCTATGCGGAGGCACTTTAATTTCTGAAAATTATATACTCACTGCCGCGCATTGCGCATTTGTAAATGGGTAAGTACATAAGATAAATAATCCAAAAACTATCTTGCTAGACGGCTCATTCATACACATAAAATAAATTACCCATCCTTGAGGCATCCCGGACATTTGAATGATCGCAAGTCTTCTGTTACATCAGATGCAGTCTAAGCAATTGTTCCATTCTTCACTCTACTTGGAAGCATAGGTCTTCCACATAGGCTTTGCACCTGACTCCATCGATGTTTAGGAAAAACGCAGCGTTTTCAAGGAAGCATTTTGCTTGTTTTCATTTATGTGTTTTTTAAATTGGAGCCTCTGCTTACGGAGAAAGCATCATTTTTATAAACCCACGCAAATGTTTCTCCGTGTCCCTGTATACATATTGTGGTGCTGCAGGAGGAGAGGAGTGATGGGATTTTTGATCAGTAGAATATTAGGTAATATGGGAGTGGATAAGCTATAAAAGTCGATATTAAACTAGCTGAAAAATGTAGGACCGTATCAAGATGGAATACAAACCTATGGTCAATAGTCAGTCAATGCGCTTTCCAATAGTGCTATCAAGCTCATGCAATGTACATGATATGTCTGGAGGCATCTTCTTCTCCTACTTTAACCAAATTTAAGATGATCTGATGTAACTTTCTTTTAGCCTTGATTATATCTCCTTTATATTCCAAAATTTCATATTATACATAATGTTGCACGCCACACAATAGCTGTTTCAATTATATTTATGGCCGTCAGAACCACACCTCTCCTTTCAGTTATCGTTTACTTGGCTTTAATCAAATATCTGGACCATAATTTATTTATTTTTCTATGTAAATCTATCACCATGCAGTGTGAACATTCTTCTGGAAAATCGAATCTTCTGCTACCTGATTTCAGCACAACTGCATATGAATGAAAATCTTTATTTTGTTCAGGAAATTTGATTATGGAATGGTCTAACAACAAGTATTCAAAGTCCGATATCGGCTTTCAATTAAATTTTGTATTTCTTTGCTACAACTTTGCATTAGTTTTTGCTAGTGCCCCCTTTTTTATATTTTTTTAAGGTTTATATTTATATTTTAATTTATATTTTGATTGATTCTAACTTAACTATGTCTGCATGATAGCAGTCAAAATCAGCACTACCTACGGAACGTTCCTTTGAATTAAAAATGCTAGCAAAAAATTGGAGCCCTTGTGTATCAATTAGTTTAAAAGTATTGTTTGGATGTATAAATGTGCTATGGTGCCGTCTTTTGACAACAGATATTTTTACAACGTATTCAAGCAGAAGGTTAATAATTATTCGAACTCTACAGTTATGGTGTGCTTGAAGATTAACGGTACTGTTCTTCAAGTGCACCTGTATTATTGTCACCCTGTAAATGTTGAACAGGTATCAATTCAAGAAAAAGAACTCAAGCAAAATAATGTTGTGGAAATTTAAAAACAGAAGTTATCAACGATCCCCAATATGGTTTTTCTGAGCTGCACGCTCATCTGGACACTTGCTGACTTTTCTTACGGAACGTTGGAACCGTAGTCTTTACAATTTTGGTGAGTCCAAAATCGTTGCCCTAGATATCTCAAAGTCCTTTGATGTAGTCTAACATCCGGCCCCTCAAGCCAGACTTAAAGCACTTGGTCTCTCCTCTGATCTTCTATTAGGGGTTGAAAGTTTCTCATCCGGTCGATTAATTCGAGTTGTACTAGATGGCGTTTCATCTGAACCTCACTCTATAAATGCCGGTGTTCCCCAGGGCTCTGTTATTTCTCCATCTCTCTTCTTAGTTTTCATTAAATATCTGCTTTCCTTTACTTCAAATTCCAACCATAGTTTCGCGGATGACAGTACCCTTAATTTCGCTTACTCCTTTGACACTCTTGCGGATTCCGGAGGGAACACCGTATGTGTTAAACGATATTGCATGATTAGATCAGTGAGTGCCAATATCCTCGCTTGAAGCAAAGCGAATCGGGTCGAATTCAATGTATTTATTTTGCATAATAAAAAAAAACCCTCCACTTTTAAAACTTGTTTTATAAAAAATATTTTCATCGCCAGCCAAAGACCAGCTGTAGCTCGAATCGGTGGAGCCAGACTTGACGATAATGCGCCACAAAATCAACCACAAGAAATAACGGACGTAATGGTACATCCAGATTATAACAGGACGCAAGTTTACAATGACATCGCTCTATTAAAATTGAAAAACGCATCAAGGTAAAAATAGTACATAATCCCTTTTATAAATAAAAAATAATCAAATCAATCCAGCATCAATCCAGCTTGTTTATGGACAAAAGCTGACATCAATTATAAGACAGCAACGGTGATTGGATACGGGCAAACAGGTTCTGGTAAAGTGAATGGAACCATTCTCGCCTCTCAAGAGTTTTATAAAAAAATTTCCATTTAAGGTCTAAGCACATCAAATGATTTAATAACAGTTGACTTACCACTATACTCTGGTGAAGATTGTAAGTTCTTTTATGCTGCTAGATCTCGAGTAGAAAGAGGATTGATAGCCAGTCAGCTTTGCGCTGTTGACTTTTTTGATGAAGTGAGAGATACTTGTCCGGTTCGTATGAAATAACTAAATTCGAAGTGCTGAGATTTTTTGAAAAATATATTTTCTAGGGTGACTCTGGAGGACCTTTATTGGCAAGAACTCAAGTAAGAGAAAAAGAAATTCCTTTTGTTTTGGGCGTAACATCCATTGGTCCTGGATGCACTGAAGATGCACCTGGTGTATACACATCAGTATTCCCTTATCTTGATTGGATTGAACCGATTGTGTGGCCAGGAGAGTGAAAATTCCTGTATTAAAAGAAAAAAAACTTATTTACAATAAGTAAATTAATTAATTTTTACAGAATTATTGAATAGAAATAAACATAAAAAATTAAAATAAATATAAATAAACGAAAATAATTGGTCATCATTTTTTTCACTAGTTTCGATTTGAATGGCAAAGTGGGAGAAGAAATCAAGAATCCACTTTTGGCTTATTTTTGTTTGATTGCAATGCATATTCGCTGAAAAAGTAGAATATTTTGACACAAACAGTTAGAGACAATTTTCAGAAAAAGAAAGGTTTTCGGAAAGCTCAAAACTACTAAAACTACTGGGTTTGGTTTTTTGGTTCATAAAGTCAATAATAGATAAACTCAATCAATGCCTGTTCATTGTTCAATAAATTTTTACCACCTTTCTGAATAAGATTATTTATCAAAATTTATTTTGACGGAATATATTACGATTCATCAATCTAAAACTCTCAGTTAAGTATTAATTGTATATGTGCTTTTGTCTGTTGAATTTGAATGAATCTGCACATAAAATGATAAGGTTCCTTTTTTACAAAAACTATGTTGTTATTTTGTCGAGTAAGGTATGCAGTACCTATAGCAATTGGGAAGGTAAGGAGCCAAATTTAAAATCATTGGAAGAGATTTTAGAGAATCGGACCAAGACACAAACGAATGGATTTCTGTTTAATGGCTCGGAAAGAATTTTTGCAGATCTTTAATATATCCCTTACTTAGCTAGCACATATTCATATATAGCAAATGGGAAACAGCCAGATTTTGTGCAATAAATTCTGGCTTGTTTGGTAGTCCACAATTTGTGGTTAAGGAGTTAAGTAAGTACAAGCTTTCATAAATAATAAATTCAATTAAAAAAGCTTTTTCTTTTTAATCCAACAAGAAAAATTCTTATTTTTGTTAATTGTATTACCAAAAAAAAAGAGTTCTCCCTATCGAGAAAGTATCCTAAAAATATCAGATATCAAATCCCGGGCAAGTAACTGATCACAATTGAAAGTTCTCCCCCATAAACAAAATATTTGAAGGTTGTTATCATTTTAAGCAACTTGAGACTTGCTAAAAAGTAAACAGTAACTGCGACAAAGGTTTTCTTTTTTTAGTTAAATTTTAAATAGCTCACATATTTTATTAATGTAAATATTTGCTTCTGTTAAAAAAAAGATAATTCACATAGTGCAATTGCCTAAAATGCGATTTCGCTTGTCGGTAGTTCGATTTATATCTGCCCCCACTGACCTAACAATTCATATTTTTTTTGTACTAGTTTCAAAATTATTAGCGGGAATCGTGGGCACTATGAAATCTTGCACAAAATAAGCTTGAAAAAAAATAGCTTCAAAAATAGAGCAGATAACCTTCGCGAGTAGTTTCGCAAGAATTTTCCGCTAGGTGGATTTGGATGCCAAGTAGTTATTGAGATGTCAGATAGTTGAAATTTGACTGCAAATTTATACAGAACTGTCATAATTGGTTTTTTTGTTTATAAACATTCAAATAAAATTATTTAACTCGTCGAGAACGAGAATAAGTAGAAGAGAGATATACTTAATTATCCTTACTATTTTCATAAGACCCAACAAATGCAAATGCAAAAAAAAATGCAGAATACAACAGAAATTGGAGGTAATATTTTACACTCGACAACACAAATTAGCGCGGAGAATCCCCTCGAGTATTTTACTCAGCCCAATGGAACACAGCTAATGATTTCATTTTTAATTAAACAGACCCAAATGTGCAGTGTGTCACACAAATTTTACTTCATTCATTCAAATTGTAGTAAGAATGCCATCTACCGGCATTGAAATTAAGTGAATATATTGGAAAGACGAAAATTTTCCAATTAGGTAAACAGTGACGGCTATCAGCTGATTATGAATGAAATCTCTTTCCAGGCTTTTCTTCTCTTTCTGGCCTGTTAAAAAAAAAAAAATTATTTTATCTAAGTGCTTGGCAACTATAGCAAATTCTCGCAAATTTGCTTATAATGCTTAATTATATTATTGAACTCTGCCTTGATCTTTACTCAAAGTGTGGAACTGTCAACAACATTTCAAATGAACTAATTTTCGTTCAAAGTCTGTCACATAACTTCATTTCTTTGAAATAACTGAATTTCAAATTAAGTCAATATGGAGACAGTCCAGTTTGTCTAAGATACTACATAGAACCTCACTTCCTACTATGAGTTTGTCCTGTTCTTGAAAAATTACTCTTATGTACGCGTATTATACACGTATCTTTATATATAAGGCCCGAGCCAATATATGCATACGTAAATTAATAAAAACTACGTAGGAAATTATGGGGTATATATTCTTAATTACTGAGGAAAATTCTTCCAATATTTTCGTTCTCACAATCGACGACATCAGAAAAATTGAACTCCTAAGTACGTCCTCAAATTCATATGTGGACGAGTAATAAAAAAAAAGCGAAACAAATTAACTTCCTCCTTAGATGTTACATTCATAGAATTTTGTCATTGAAGTTTTTAGTTTTTATCGCTGATACGATGAAGTCCTTACCATACACGCTTTATAAAAATAAAATCCTACCTCCACGTGTGTATGACCTTGAACGTGAAAATAAAAATATTCAAAGTCATGTTTACATTGAAAGACATCTAGAGGAAATTTATCACTTTACGGAAAGTGTACCTACTATAAGCATTTTCAGGTTCCTAAGTATCCGAAGAATAAAAACTCGGGGAGTTTATTTTTAAATAAGTACCATTCGTAGTAATTGTCATGTGATTTTTTTTTTAAGAGGTGAAGTAAAACTTTAATGTAAACCGAGACAAGAGAAAATTTGATTTTTGTAATTGCACGCTATGGTAGAACCCACAAAAAGCAGTACGTTGAAAAATTCTCCAAGAATTTTACTACAATTCTGCAATCTTCAAAAGTAATTTATTCATGTAATGTTGTACGTGGAATAGTTAAGACTGGATGAAAGACAATAAAGCTCTCGATTTCGAGCTTTCCAAAATTTAACTATGAAGTAGTAGCGTAAGCTTTCGTTTTAATCACATTAGCAAAGCCTACCAACAATGCCTATAAAGTACTATTCAAAATTATGCACATATATACAAACTCTAGTATTTGCTTGGACTACTAGATCCTGTCTTCACCACAACAAGCTTTTGAGAATTAATTAATTAATCACTTTTTATCAAGATAGATTTACCCGGCTCATAGGCTACTGAATAGAATCACCTCAATCTTCATAATCGTGTTAAAATAATCCTGTAGGAATAAATTTTATTCAAGTTACTCAATTTTTTTGTTATGAAAGTCAATATAACATGAAAAAAATTAACCAATTTGTAAAAGCAGCTCTGGTAGCATTACAAATATGTTTGGAAAACCTATGTGCGAAAAGTAATAAAAATTGGTGTACCAGAGGCGCACCGAGGACAGGGGCACGAATGGGGTCGCCCCCTCTCAAAAGGACAGTTTTTAAACGGCGCGGCTTTAGTGTCTATTTCTACAACTTGGACATGGGGTACCCATGTGCACCCCCCCCCCCCCGCAAAACCAAATTCTGGGTGCGTTACTGGTGTGAACATGAAAAAGTTTTTTGTTATTAAAAAAAATATATACTTCCTTCTCCAAAAATCTAAGTTCGACAGCATTTGAACTCAAGAGTTTCTAATATTTTGCCGAAGATTTCAAATGCTTGGAAATTTATTCAGCCTTAAGTGCTCAAAGCTACATTTATTTGCAAAACAATTAATAATGGAAAATGACATTAACAAATTGAATGACTCAGCTCCATTTCGAAATAGTAAAATGTAGAGGTAAGTAACTAGTTTTATTACATACATATATGTAAAACGAACTTGTTTAGTAAAAGAGACTTTGATAAATTTTTTCCATATTTCACTGTATCTGAATTCGGTGAATCAGTTTAGAAAAAGATCTTGAAAGATATTGCTTAATTCCACTTGGAATTCATAGTTTTTTTTTACAAAAAACTGTGAGAACTTGGCAAGTGATTAATGTGGGTAGATACCTACAGACAAACATTTCGTAGATTAATCAAATTTACAGCTTAGTCCACTTAATTGTCCATGGAATTTTTTCAGCCAACCATAATTAGAAATAGTTATCAAAACTTCAGCAATTCGTACAAATACTTTATCGTTTAATATTTTCAAATATATTCAAGACTTGACATGACGCCTGATTACTCTTCGATCATATATAGATTCGGTTCAAATCATTCATTCAATGCAGTCTTCTAAAAGTCCAATAGGTGTATTGAAATATAACTGGACATCACCCGCATATATAAATGGACATATACACCCTGAATTATATGTAAGACAAGCCATTAATACACAGACAGACTGAGAAGCAAGGAGCACAATATAGAGCCTTGAGGAACCCCACTTAGAAGTGGAATGTGCTCTTCCTAGATTCAAGAATGGTTAAGGTGGTGCAAATCGATGCAAATAGTTAAAAACTTATAATTCAACACAAAGTACAGAAATCTAAAAGCAAAGCTTTATGCGAGAGGAAAATTTCTGCTTTGCTCATAATATAATTTAACTACCGTCAAAAATTACTCGTACTAAAATTGAAAATCCAACAGCCTATTAATCTGAGAGCTAGATAAACCTTTCATTTTACTGTTATCGTTGGGTACTGATAAAGAGCAGAACTAGCAACAGATAATGTATTCTTATATATAATAGAAGGACCATTTGATTTGCGATGTTAGCTCCCTCACTCCACAAAGACAAAACAGTATCATACTGGAAATGTGTTTTTTCTGGTTAAGATGCAGTATATCCAAGGTAGTTATGTATGCTGTTCCCGTACTGCAGGATCCGTTTTCGAATTTCACCCGGCAGGATGTTTACTCTAGACTATAGAAAGAGTATTATATTATATGTTACATTATTGTGTCAAGGCTGCATCTTATGATTTAGTTTAAATTTATTTTATTTAGTTTAAATAGTTTAAATATCTGATACTTCGTATAGAAGAAAATAGGAACTATTATCCTATAAAGGGGTTATTTTATGTTAGTTCGAACTTACGTTTTAAATACGTTGACGGTGTTTGCAGTTTGTGTAGCAACGGGTAAACTATACCATAAACTGATAGACTGGACAAGGTAAGAACTTTCCATAACCTATCTATAGAAACTAGGCATTATCAGGTGTTTGCACCACTGAAATGAAGCCGAACAGTAGATAGACGCCTGACGCTTTAAAAAGATTGCAAAGAACACCCAAGTAATCGCAGCTTAAATGGGAAAACGTGATCAAATCTTCACAATCTAAAAATATATCAAATACAGTCGTTGAATGCTATCTCCAATTTACGTGTACATATATCTATATACTATCTAATTTGGGGAAAACAATGCCTCCAAAAGAAAAATGCAGCAGAAACAACATCTTCACTAGGATCAGACGAGTGTTAGAAGGCAACCCATTGCACTTCATACTGCTGTTTAATTCAATAACGAAATAAAAATTGACTCATCCGTTTATAATATTCTGAAAGACAACCAAATCTTTTTCGATTTTCAATTAATGACCAATCAGAAAGTTGTGATATAAATAAAATTCGCGTACACATTCAATTTTGCACATAAAACCATCTAGATCAAAAGAATCTCTTTAATTTTGCAAATACGATAAAAAAATTCCTGGGTATGTCCGCAAAGCTCTAATTATATTTTTTGCTTATTCGAGGAAAGTTTATTCCAGAAATCTGCAGCGTAAACCGTTTTAACTTGGATGAATTAAGTGCATCAAAGAATAGACCGGAAACACATAAGGTTAGCAATGTTGATTTTATTACATAAATCGAGGAAAGTTGCAGGAAAATCGAGTTTTCAAAAAAGAGCTTCTGTAGCAAAGTTGTGAAATGACGTAACAAATGTACTCTATGTACCTACTTGCAGCAGTAACCAATAGTTTCTACAATCACCAGTACATTCGACAATCTTGTGGTCACTATTATGGATAGCGAGAAGATGAATGTCTTGCTAAAAGACGATTTCAAGAAATAGTTAAAGGTAACGAGGCCTTGTCAAGAAAACTAAATGTATCTATGGAATTTCGAGACTACCACCGAATAGGTAAAAACTGATGTTCTGCTAAATTTTCACGTCTTCGGTGGGAGTATTGAAATCCCATGCATACCATCATCTTAACACATTACCTTTCACTCAGAGCTTCAGTCTTGCTATTTGTTGAAATCGTCTTTTAGCAAGACATTCTTCTTTTCGCCTATCCATAATAAAATAGCGTAACTGCAATTGATAATAATTGTTTATTTAAAAATACTATTACATAATTTCTGGGTTCTATCGTCCTTGAAGGAGATTCCCTGTGTGTAAGTATTTCAATGCATTTCTTAATTTCTGGTGGTAAAGATCTCTTCAGAGGGGTGCATAATGTTCGCCACAGTAAAGGTTCGAATTAATTAATAATCATTGACCGGTCGTATATAAACATTATTGGAACTGGTTTATGGTATTCCTCCGGCTATATACGATGGTTGTATAAAACAAAGTTTTTGAATAAATGTTTCAAAATTAAATTTCAGTTTCATTTAAGTGCGGGCTGCAGACAAGAATTATTATTTTGTCCGCATAACTGTGTATGCACAGGTTAAAATTGTGGAAATATGTTAGTGCAAATTGTTCTATTATTTTTTACATATTTGGTTTGTGCAGCTGGTAAGATTGTTTTACTCAGATGGCTTTGTAATAAGTTTGCAATGTGATTTCTAGCAGTTTTTCTAAAGCGGATTTAATTTATACAGTGCAATTATATTTTCTCTGTTTTTCTCCTTTAAACAGACAATGTGAATCAATATTCTTCAAATCAGCAAGGATATGCATATGAACCTCAGCGCTGCTTGGAAGGATACTGCTCCCAAAGACCTCAATTTCCGGCTTCATTTACCGTTCCTGGTTATCCACAATATTTTCAAAGGCAAGACCCCACTTATAGGAATATTCAGCAAGGTTTGTGAATGTGAATAATATTTTCAGCTTTTATGCCTTAAATTAAAAAACTAGTGGTTTTGTTACATAAGTTTAAAATAGCACAGCAAGAGATTCCATGTGCAAAAGATAAGTCTATGCTCCGCTGTGCATGGAACTCCTGAACATTCTTCCTGAGCAGGGGCTTTAGTGATTATACAGTTGCGTATTTTATCATTATCTGTGTTCTTTTGTGTACCTTGTTCTAGAACTCCCATATACTGAAGAGAACAAATTGTTCTATCGATTGAAGCGAACTATTTGTTCTGTTTCATTATAAATCTGCCCTGAAAATGTATGAGGCGCTCTTTTGTGTATGTTTTGTTCTGCCCTGTTCGGCGGACACAAAAGAACACAGCTAATATATAGTTCTTGGTAGTATTTTGCAATATTTACAAATATATGAAGCCTTGTTTAGCCCTCTTTTCAATATTTTAAAATTATCTGTGACTGGCGGTAAAAACAAACCATTCAATAATACGTGTATTGGCAGCAATTTTTTTTTTCATTTAACTCCTCTATCATAGCATTTCACATTTTGCTCACTTTTTCTGTTATAACTTGGATTCTTTTGTTACCTCAGCGAATTATTTCGATTAGCTCCACATTTTTATATATGATTTTCACTGTTATAGCTTGCAATAAGAATACCTTTGTATAATAGTAGTAGGGTTCTTTTTTACTAACAGGTCTAAGGCCCGGGGTAGGGACCGATTATAAGGAGGGTCGGAAAGTAAGAACGCAGCTTTTGAAATTTGAATAGAAAACTTTCTTCTACAATAAACTAAAAAAAAATATACTGTTTTTGATACTGCAATATCAACCTAAACATTTTAGTTCGTTTAACATTATTTTGTGAGTTTACAGTGTGTCTCCTGTCTGAATCTCGTGCTATCTATGCATCTGCACTCGGCAAGCGAAACTAAAAGTTTTGTTATTGAACCCCTAAAGTGCATATTTATAGCTAAACAAATATTCCTTCCAAATATTTAAATAATTTGTAGGGCATCTGATCTTTAACAGTAATTTAACAGTATTCCTAGCAATCAAAGCAGAACAAAAGATAAGCTTTTATCGCAAAAAAGGAGAACTACTCAGAAAGTTTTGGTTTTTGTTGCGTTGGTACTATTAGGCAGGCCGCACACTGCATTATCACCGACTGTGGTCAGTGACTGAAAAGTCAGCAAATTAAAAATGAGAAGGAAAATATTCGTATCTCACCTCACAGTTTGGTGGAATGTCCATCAGAATTCACCACGACATTTCTCAGCAGAGCTATTTACCACTTGAAAAAAATTCGAAACATAAGAAATTATTTGAATTCTAGTTTTCTATGTAACCTGGAGGCGTTCTGATTTCCACAGAGCAGATTTGTAGGTATATGAGGGGAGATTGAAGCGAAGAGGAATTTTCATTGGACGTATGTAACTATGCTAATTGCCCTTACTTGAATAAGGTAATCTGACATAACTAAATCCTGTATTACTGTTATTTGTGGATTGAATACATTAAAACTGTGATTTTTAAAAAAGGATAGTTTCAATTTTTTTCTCAAAATTTCAGCGGGGTAGATTAATTTAATCAAAGGTTTTACACACTATCCGTTATTGTATATTTCGTTAAAAAAAATCGGATTATTGCATGGCTCTCAGGGAGCAATTATATATGGAGTTTAAGACGAGAAGTGATTTATGAGCCTAGGACCCGCTCTGAATAAAAATGAGCGCTGCGTATAGTAAAAGTTGTTTATGGACTAACACTACTCTAGCGGAAGTAAATAAGGCCTAACCTTCATAATTTATTTTGGGAGTATGAAAAAGAAATAGAATTCCTTTTGAGAGGATTTATTTAGCACATATTAAAGTACTTATAAAAAACAGTTTTTTTTTATTATAAATTTAATACAAAATGGCGGCGACAGAGCCCATCCGGGAAAACGTGTTGTTTACAAATAGCTTCGCGGGAGAACGCTTTTCTCGAAAAGTATAAGACCTGGAGCAAAAAAAAAACAAAAAATTAGAATCCATATTAGCTATGGAAGTACGTAGGGGCGTCTTTTTATCAAATTTTGAAAAAATTGTGCACTTTTGAAGAAATATCTCGATTTTTTCCCCAAAAAATAAACAGTAAATTGTTCATTAAACAAAAAGTTTACATGTACTCCCATACAGAATGTAATTGTGAAGCTAATATCAAAATTGCAAATCGATAAATGAAAAGGTTTTCGAGTAATTCGCTCTGTAGTTTGAAAAAAGTGGTTTCGAGATAAACGTGTTGTAAGTTTTACGAACACTTAAATCCTTGAATTGTCTTATCTTCAATATCTTCACCATACGTTGCTGCGTTTATTATAGCAATTGCGCACCCTAGCGAATGATGATGAGTCGATAAATTAACTTTTTTAAAAAAACTTGTTCAATACAAGAGAAACTATATATTGTTCTTATGACCCAAAAAATACTTATCTTTTAATCCAGAAAAATAAAAACCGATTTTTCCTAAATCTATATACCTACATTATACAGAATTTCCAAAATCCTAGAGCGGTGTTAACCCTTAATACAGAATGGGGGAAGATCATTCCGAATTAAGACAGAAATTTATATATACCTACCTACATTATACAGAAAAAGATAGGAATTTATATTGGAAATATTGTGCAGTATGTTTATAAAATTTGCCTATATATTTTCAACAAAACAACTCAGTTATTATCAATTTATTTATAATAATTATTATTAAATTAATCTTGACTTTATACTCATTTAAGTTTTATCCAATTATTGCATTGCTTTTGAACAACTATTATCATATTATAAACTTATTATCACTACTCATTCGAGAATAGTAAAAGCTATATTAAAATAAAACAAATTTAGCAACTTATATTCATTTGTATATAGAATGCTTATCGCTATCGCTATTATCCTCAATAGAAAATGATGACTACCTGCTCAAAGCAAGAGCAAAACTTGTTTTTTCTACTGTTTTTAAATTTGAAAATGTGTCCGAGACCGGCTAACCTTCTTGCAGGAAACTGAACTGGCACGCAAACGGAAAAGACTTTGGCTTCTTTCCTATTATCATTTTCTTCGCATGGTCGCCTTAGTCAAATATGAAATCCTACCTAGCATATTATCCGACTCTGACCAAAAGCTTTCCACGTAATTGGTCGCTAATTACTTCAGGTAAAATGAGTTGGAGCGTCATCGCAGTTCCTTTAGCGGTGTTATCATCTTAAATGCGAAAGCTTTTCTTTTTGTATTGAGTGCGGATATAGTGCAACTAAATGATTGACTAATTCAATCAATTGATTGCACAACAGAGTGAACAGAACAGAACAGAAAGGTATGTACATGTGTAAATAGGTACTCCAAAATTGTATAATAGAAATGATAATAGAATGAGAAAAATGTTATATATCTACATAATAAATGTTAATTTTATTCATTAATTGGTTTAAAACAATTGTCGATTTGCATTTGTTTAATGATCTTTTATTACTTCCTCAGGGTTTTTGTTCGAAGAATGTTTGACCATCTACCTATATCCTCTTCATACTCTCAAAATATTTTAGTGTTTTATCTAAACAC